>CM061919.1:154156365-154341793 GCA_031002005.1 Vandiemenella viatica | reverse complement strand
TTTACTACCACATTTAAACTTATTTTAGAAACACACGGAAAAACTTATAACTAAATTACTGTTGTCGGTGACTTGAGATGTCATCAACGCAGTCTGAGTTGACAGTATTTTATCATCAAAAAAATTATTTTCACCTACCATTAATGTCGAAAGCTGCTTAAGGCGCAATAAACACTCTTTTTAAAACAAAAACAAAACACGATGAGGGTTCAGCATTTGAAGACACAATTTTACATAGTGTTGTCACCTTTGTGGATTTATTGGTGTTTTATAAGCAGGCAAAGAACAAAAAACTAATATGGCTTTTTCTCTATAACAATATTCTGTGGGTGGTGGTGCTATTAAAACACAAATGACAGGGGAAACATTGGTTTGATGTTCTTACCGAAAACTGGGTAATTAACAAACTGCTGCATTTGCTAGTGGACACAAACAAAATAATTAGTTCCTTTCACTTTTTATACGCTTTTTGGTATGAAGTTATTATTGTAGACCAACTTTTCACTCCATACTGATGTTAATACTATGATGAACTCTTGCGACAGTAGTCCGTAAAGAATCTGCACTGATTTAAGGGGTAAAACTGTTACCAGTCATCTGGTAACCCAGAATACAACAAGAAGTTTCACAAGTGAAAAAATTTTAGAAGGTGATACTAATCAATAATGAATGACAATGAACAATTGTTTTTATGTTTTGTAACGGTTGTTAATGAGACATAAAGTTTGGAGGAATACACAGGAAACTGGGAACCAGGAAACGTAATGCTGGTCAACACGTGTATAAGAAATGTTGCCTCCTCTGCTGCGGTCTTGGCAGGACTCAGCCGCTGAAACTGTAGTTATCGCGGGTGCCCACCGGGAAGCATGGTGGCTAGTGCTCGGGTAGTTCCTGGAGCAGATGGTTTGAATTCAACTCCGGACATAAGTGATTTTTATGAACTGTTAAGTTCTTCTTGTATTTAATGTACTGTGGATCACTAAATTCATATCACACACCAACTGAGAAGATAAAAGAATCGAGAGGATGCACGTATCGATAAACTAACACAAATGCTTTCTTGGTTTATTTTTTCCAATTGAGTCTTTGGAAATGTCATGGAAAAGATTATTTACCAAGGATTGGAAAGGAATCCAGCCACGGTATTCAAGTATGAATAGTCCCCTGTTAGCCTGGAATTATTTCGTTAATCCTCTGTAAACTAAAACATGGATTTTGTTGACCGTGACATACACAAAATTACACAAAATAACTGAAAAATATATTTGATAGTGGACATCCAAAATGTAAGTGTCAACAGAATTGGTTCGAGAAATCACTAGATGAAAGCAATGAAATCAGTGACTGCTATCGATTTAGGTCAAATAACTGCATAGCATTAAAACGGGTATTCATACAGTGCGTTTTTATGGATTTAAAGTTACCATGGATTTAAATGAACCCTAGATATGTTTGAAAATAATCATCCGCAGCAATTACAGATGTCAAATAATAGTTTACTTTCAGTGAGAAAACTTTTTTTTTTTACGGGTGATAATGTAGACTTTTATCATTATTCAGCTTATTGATGTCTAATATTATATGTTAGCATAAAGAAAGCGCCACTAGTTGCTTAAGCAATAAAATTTTTACCGTTTCTGACACGCAGCTATGATCAAGATGTTATAATATTACTCGCAGTCAGCCTCTGCTTTAAATGGAAAGCAAGTTCCAAGACAGGAATGCCTTGATGGTCAAATGCTCTGTGTAAACTTACAATTTCCTGCTTCAGCTAGAACTACTGT
Organism: Vandiemenella viatica; assembly: GCA_031002005.1. Classification (NCBI taxonomy): domain Eukaryota; kingdom Metazoa; phylum Arthropoda; class Insecta; order Orthoptera; family Morabidae; genus Vandiemenella; species Vandiemenella viatica. The sequence continues at coordinate 154,340,009 of CM061919.1, read as the reverse complement.
TCTACAAACCAACTGCAGAGAATAACAGCACTAAACTATAAAATTTTGGAACAGTTTGCAGTGTAGTCCTTGATTGCAGGGCCTCCTTTTCAGCTGTCACATAATTTTCAATATTTGACATAAAGTTTTTTCGATCCCTACGTAAAATTCGTCCTTATTCATCGCTGTTGTATTTTAGTATTTTGACAATTTTTTGGCTCAACAGCTTCAGTAATTCAGTAACTTACTGGAGATCTTTGTCCAGACTTAATGAAACGTGAGATCCACATATAACCGTTTCTTCTTTGGGAAGGTATTTTGGGGTTGTTGTATCACCGAACTTGTTGGGTGAGTGGTTAATGCTCGAGACTGGAACTTTGAAAGTCGTGTGTTAGATCACCAGTCTGGTTATCCTATATCAGTTTTCCATGGTTTTCCGAAACTACTCCAAGTGAATGCCGTGAGGTGTTTGGCAAATTACAATGGTTGCGATACTTGGCATTCCTTTCCCCAGTGTTCTCCAGGCCAAAATGACCTTGTAATCGGCTAATCGTAAAGGCCTAACAAAATAAAAACTTTGTTATGTCTTCATAGTTTTGAATTCCATCCTGCTATATCTGTGATGACAGCAAATTTGTTGATACATAGATTAGATTGGTGAATATCAATCAATAATTTGCTTTCAGTACTAAGCATGCAATAGGAGACAGTTAAGATCACAGTAGCAAACCACCATTAACTGAATTAAGCAATTTGATGGAAATTGTTAGATTTTTATGTTCAAGAAGTTTATAAGTTCTGACTGTAATTTTGCTTTTAACGTCACTTACGTAGGCCTATACAAAGAAGACGGTAGAAAAATTTTCTTCTGATAGGATGCCTCAATAGCATTTTGAATCAGTAACTGCTACGCAAACTAGTTTTGTCATATCGAAGCTTTGGCTTGCGTTTCTAAGTTAAGTTGGAAGCTGTACCTCTGTTCATGAAATCTTTGAAATTTTTACCAGTTCTGTTGGCACTTACATTTTGGATGTCCACTTTCAAATATATTTTTCAGTAATTTTTCTTAGGGAATCAACCAGATACCGGGGTGCATATCGGCTTGTCCACCTAAACTGGAGTACCTTCAAATACTGAGAAAAGTCAAAGAAATATTCTGAAACTGTGAATAACCTTTGGAAATTACTAACTGCACTATAGGAACGGCCGCCACTTATATTAAAACAAACCCTATGTAAGGAGGGTACTAATTTAGAAATGAAAATAAATAGAGTTCATGTCACAAAAAAACATATATTCTGAAAATTCCACAAAGTCAGTTAATGGCAGTTAGCTAAGGCATCAGTCTAATCGTCACATGAAAGATCACAAGTAATGAAGCAGAACAGAACTGCCTAACCCCGATCAGAAAATAAAAGTTCTTATACTGGTGTATCACATATCTAGCCGAAGTTCAGTTTTCTAAAGATGGCCTCCCTGACCAGCGCCATTACTGTTTCCGGCAAGCAACAGGTCCCATGAACCTTTGCGCGGCTAAAGGCTCGGTCACACGGGGCGATTTTTATCGCTGCGACTAGAATAGCAGCGATTAATCGCTTCGTGTGACAATGTAATCGCTGCGATTGACCCTTCTAGCAGCGATGAAAAATCGCAGCGATGAGAATTAAACATGTTCAATTCTCATCGCTAGTAGTGCGCGATTGTGGCGGTCACGTGACTCTAGTGTGCGCTATACAGCGTTGTTGTCGCCTCGTCTGACAGCTCAATCGCTGCTCATTTCATTGTTGTCCGACGTTCAGCGTTTTTTTTTTTATTTATTTAATTCCATTTTTTATTTTTTTTTTTGTCATTATGGAAAACGTGGAAGGAAATGTGACCAAATGGTTGATTTTTATGTTCTTTTATGTTTATCGGAAGGAGTGTTGCACACCAATAACAATAAATAAATTAACAGTAATGCGCGAATAAAATCCTTTGAGTAGGTTTTTTAATGAATTGAATGACACTAGACTGATCATTCCATCTGGTGAAAATCTCAGAAAAAATTAAGAACATTAAGGATGCACACAGAAAATAATTTAGCTATGAATAAATACTCTACAGACTTCAGGCTATCACCACTTGCCATGTAACATTAGTTAATTTCTAGTTTGGTCTTACAAAGAATCGCACCTCTTGTAAGTGTATCTTTTTCATAAGTTGCGGAGCAACTACTTAAAGTATTTTATCAAAATTTCCTTCAGTTAATCGTAGAATATTTCTGTAGGCTTGTGGATACTAGTTCTATCAGAAGAAACGCAGAAGCCTCAGCTTTTTCTATTCGTCTAATCCAGTAGCGGACCCATTTTCTTTTCTTTTTAAAATCTAATTTAACAAATGTTTACTCAACACAGCATTAGCCAAAAGAATCAATCGTCTCAGAACTATACGACGCGATTTGTACGATATCATAACCAACGAATGAGGTTGATACATTACTTCTCTAGCCTACCTAATCGCTCAAACCAATCGCTCCGTGTGACCGGCTAATAGCTGCTATTAATTGCGGCGAATGATCGCCGCGATTAGTAGCAGCGACAAATATCGCCCCGTGTGACCGAGCCTTAAGCGCCGAATTCGCTTGGTGAGCAATACGTGCTTCTCACACCGTGGACTTCTGAATGCTACTAAAATGGCCGGTCGAGGACTTCCCTTTATCGAAAATGCCTAAAAACTGTGAGAATCAAAGGTGTTCAAATTTTGGTGTTCACGGAGGGCTCACAATGTGTAGAGCATGTTCCAAAAAGTGTTTTGTGTTCTGTGTGTTTTTTCTCTAAATGCTTTCAAATCGGTGTAAAACATTTATTAAGTTTGTGGAATAGTACAGCTATTTGAACCTCCCCTCTAATGTTTATAATCTTTAGTTTAAACTATTTCAGAAATGTTCTTGGAAGCCTGCTGATTAAAATGAGCTTACAATCTTTAAAATCAGTTAAGTGGATCAAAAGTTATTAATTTTTCTAAAAACGGGGGTTTTCCAACTTTACTCAATTTTGCTAATTTTTTATTTACAGCTTGTATCACCTGGATACTATTTATAAAACCTTTCTTTAATTTTAATGTTTTTAGTTACTGGAATATTTCAAAGGTGGCTGTTATTGGGTCGTAATTTTGCGACTCTAAACTTATTTATATCTTTTATTAAATGGCTGGCAGTTATTTGAAACTTATGGAATATTAGTTGAAATATTATTTGGAGGTATAAAAACTACTTTTAAAGCTCTGAAATTACTTCACCGGATTGAAATCTTTTATTGAAGTTGGCACATGGATGGTTTGTTTAAAAGTCATATTTACAGCTTTTAACCTATCTGAAACTATGCGTTATTAGTGGATTTTTATTGTTCTTGGCATAATTATTATTGCAAAAGTGCTTTACAGTGGAACAATGTATGTAATATTAGTGATATGTTCATGTAAGCAAACTTGCTTATTTACACTTTTGGATGGTTATGGATTATGCTTCTTTCGGTAAGTTTACAAGTTATTTCTTATTGGAAATTATTTCTTTATTATTACTGTAACCTGTTTATCTACTTTTTGTGCTTTAATGTGTCATGGATTCAGTTTTAAACTGCAGTATCATGTATCAATGTTCACCCCAATTCCCATCGGTTTTTAAACTAACTATTGAAAATACAAAGAGTAAGGTAGCTTAAATTTTGTATATGTCACGGTCAACAAAATCCATGTTTTGATTTTCAGAGGATTAACAAAATAATTCCTGGAAACAGGGGACTATTTCATACTTGAATACAACGGCCGGATTCCTTTCCAATCACTGGTAAATAATCTTTTCCATGACATCTCAAAAAATATAACATACGTTTAAAGACTCAATTGGAAAAAATAAAACAAGAAAGCATTTGTGTTAGTTTATCGATACGTGCATCCTCTCCATTCTTTTACCTTCTCAGTTGGTGTGTGATGTGAATTTAGTGATCCACAGTACATTAAACAAAAGAAGAACGTAACAGTTCATAAAAATCACTTATGTCCGGAGTTGAATTCAAACCGTCTGCTCGAGGAACTACCCGAGTGCTAGCCACCATGCTTCCGGGTGGGGACCCACGACGACTACAGTTTCAGTGGCTGAGTCCTACCAAGACCGCAGCAGAGGGGGCAACATTTCTTATACATGTGTTGACCAGCATTAAGTTTCCTGGTTCCCAGTTTCCTATGTATTCCTCCAAATTTTATGGCTCATGAACAACCGTTACAAAATATAAAAACAATTGTTCATTGTCATTCATTATTGATTAGTATCACCTTCTAAAAATTTTTCACTTGTGAAACTTCTTGTTGTATTGTGGGTTACCAGATGACTGGTAACAGTTTTACCCCTTAAATCAGTACAGATTCTTTACGGACTACTGTCGGAAGAGTTCATCATAGTATGAACATCAGTATGAGTGAAAAGTTGATCTGCAATAATAACTAAGTACCAAACAGCGTATAAAAAGTGAAAGGAACTAATGATTTCGTTCTTGTCCACTAGCAAATGCAGCAGTTCATTAATTACCAAATGTTTTAACTGCATGTCCTTGGATAATTACCAGTAACACTTTTGGTAAGAACATCAAACCAACATTTGCCCTGTCGTTTGTGTTTTAATAGCACCACCACCCACAGAATATTGTTATAGAGAAAAAGCCGTATTAGTTTTTTGTTCTTTGCCTGCTTATAAAACACCAATAAATCCACAAAGGTGACAACACTATGTGAAATTGTGTCTTCAAATGCTGAACCCTCATCGTGTTTTGTTTTTGTTTTAAAAAGAGTGTTTATTGCGCCTTAAGCAGATTTCGACATTAATGGTAGGTGAAAATAAATTTTTTGTTGCTAATATACTGTCTACTCAGACTGCGTTGACGACATCTCATGTCACCGACAACAGTAATTTAGTTACAAGTTTTTCTGTATGTTTCTAAAATAAGTTTAAATGTGGTAGTAAAAGAACAACATGTCTTCATAACACACTTCAAAATTCAAAAATCTGCAATTATTTGTCAACGCAGTCACCTAAAACTATCATTACATCGCAAATATTTATTTTATCGTTAATATCTGGTTATTTTAATTGACAGATTTTAATTTAATTTAATTGCAATTGAGCACAGGCTCCGGTGGCAATTTCCCTACACACCCATCTTCCCCCTATCCTGCACCTACCTACATTTGCCCTCTACAAATTTTATCTTTAAATTCTTTCAAATTTTTCGGTAAATTATTCTTCATTTCTCTTGGTAACTCATTCCAATCCCTGACACCCTTACCTAAAAAAGAGAATCTTCCCACACCCTTGTGCCTGAAATCGAGTGCCAGCTTGTGGTCATGGTCATCTTTTCCCTTCCATGCACTACTTTTCATACCTATTGCAATATCTTTCCATGCATCATCGCCAGTATATGGCCTGCACACTCCCATGACCCTCCTCATCCTCCTCCTGTCTTGCAGTGAATCCCATTCCAGCTCCTTTATCATATCCATCACTGATTGCATTCTGCGATAATTTCCAGAAACAAATCTAGCAGCCCTTCTTTGCACCCTCTCCAACTCCTGTATTTGATACGGAAAATGAGGGTCCCATACTACACTACCATATTCGAGCAATGGTCTGACCAAAGTTTTGTAACCCAATTCCTTTACTTCTCTCGTACATCCCCTCATCACTCTCTCCAACAAGTGCAGAACTTTGAAAACTTTTCCTACCACCTGTCCAATGTGTCCTGCCCAGTTAAGTTTGTTATGAAAAGTAATTCCAAGATATTTACATTTCAAGTCTTGAGCAAGCAATTCTTTCCCAACCTTATATTCATAATTAACCTTTTGTTTTTTTATTTGTATATCTAATAAGCTGACTCTTCTTTGCATTTATCTTCATTCCATGTTTACCAACCCAATTAGATATCCTGTCCAGATCACCCTGCAACTGTTTACAATCCTCTATCATTCTGATTCTTTTATACAGCATTATATCATCTGCAAACAATCTAATTTCAGTTAGTAAACAATCAACACAATTATTCATTAGAATAATGAATAGCAATGGTCCCAATACGCTACCCTGCGGCACTCCCATTTTTACTTCTACTTGTTTTGATACCGCATTTCCTACCCTAACTTTCTGTTTTCTACCTTTTAAAAATTCTTCTACCCAGGAAATCACTTTCTCAGCCACTCCAATAGTTTTTACCTTATTTACTACCATTTTGTGGCTTACTCTGTCAAACGCCTTTGAAAGATCTAGTGCTACACTATCAATTTGGCCTCCCTTGTCCATTTCATCTGAAATATCTTGCATATATCCCACCAACTGAGATTCGCATGAATATCCTTGCCTGAAACCATGTTGCCTGCTTGAAAACCACTTACGTTCCTCACATATATTTCTGATGTGGTTGCATATCAATCTTGATTGGTATAACATCTTCCTTTCTTTTGACCCTAGTATTTGTTCAAAATTAACTATTTATTTGAAAATGGTAAATTTTTATGTTCTGTATGGACACGCAATTTCTCTAGATTGTTTTAAGAAACTTAAATGAAGGGCATTCAATGTCTGCACAACTCTTTTATTAACGAAATATAATCCAAATTTCATTTCTATAATGAATATGTTAAAATATGTCACGTTTTTTTGTGAGGTTGTTGAGTCTTAATTTTGGATACTAAAGTGAATGTACCACCTACTGGGTATAGTACTGTCTTTGTATATGTGTATAATGGGTTGAATAAGTCCCAGGAGGAAATGTAGCAAAGTGCAATTGAGGTCGTTCGGATTAATATGAGCATGGTAGTACCTCCTTGATCCAGTGTGGTGGCACCTTTAATACTCACAGTCTTGTATATATATATATATATATATAATTTTAATTGTCCATACTTTCTGGTCATTAGTAGGGAACCATCAGGCTTGTTGTAAAAAAAAAAATAGTGATGTTTAATTTTTACCGGCATTTGGCACTCATTAGAATTTTTATGTCTTACCCAATGTAATACTTACAACTTCCTGCATTACATCAGCATTCCTAATGCACCACCAGATAATGCCGCAAGATGTTGTGTACATGGTCTCCAAATAGATCAGATAATCATTTCTATAATCATTGCTTTTTTATACATATTATTCATTTATTCATTATTTTTTTGGCCTAGACATTTCTAAATTTATTTACCTTTGGCATACTTTTTCAGTTTTTACTGTCAAAATAATACTTTAATATTCATCTCAATTAAACTAATGTGGGGCAAATAGTAACAATTTCTTAGTGTTAGTTTAAACATGATATCTAGCTGATATCTGCATGTTTCTCCATGCCATTTGCTTGCCACTACTAGCTTATATCTTTCACAAAATTCTAACAACCTGCTTCCTCATTCATTTCTTTCTCCTAGACCAAAACTGCATACAGCATTCCCCTCTTCCTTCTCTCACTATCGTATTCTAATTACCCATGATTAATAGATTTTCCCTCTCCCTTCACATATTGGATTAATTCTTCAATTTCAGTGTATATTTTTTCTATTTCTTCGTCATCTTCCTGTGACGTTGGCATATACACTTGTACCAGAGTGGTTGGGGCAGGCTTAGTTCCTAACCTCATCAAAATAATCCTGTCACTAAACTGTTCGTAACAACTCACCCACTTCCCTACTCTCTTATTCATTACAAATCCTACACCAGTGACTCCACTGACAGTTTGTGTGCTAATTATCCAATGTTCCTCAAACCAGAAATCCTGTGCATCTTTCCATTTAATCTTGCTGATCCCAACAACATCTAAATTAAGGTGTTCCATCTCCCTTTTTAGATTTTCTAGCCTACCTGCCCTATTCAGACTTCTAACATTCTACGCTCTGACTCATAGAATGTTTCTATCCATTCTGATGACTCCTCCCTGAACAGTTCCCACCTGGAGATCCAATTGAGGGACTATTTTACCTCTTGAATATGTTACCCAGGAATAATTCATCATGATATATGTAATTTGAGAGGATTACACGTCCTCGATATACCCTTTGGGTCCTTAATGCAGTGTTTTCCATTGCCTTTTAGATTGTTTGCAGATGACATAATGCTATATAAAAGGCTCAAAACAGTAGAGGACTGTAAACAGTTGCCGGCTGATCTGGACAGGATATCTAGTTTGGTTGGTAAACATGGGATGAAGATAAATGCAAAGAAGAGTCAGTATATACACAAATAAAACACAAAACTTTGATTATGATTATAAGGTAGAGAAAGAATTTCTTGCTGAATACTTGAAATATAAATACCTTGGCATTACATTTCATAAAAAGTTTAAGAGGGCATGACACATGGGATAGGTGGTACGAGAAGGTTTCAAAATTCTGCATTTATTGGAGAGAGTAATGAGGGGATGTATGAGGGAAGTAAAGGAATTGGGTTACAAAACTTTGGCCAGACCATTGCTCGAATATGGGATTGTAGTATGGGACCCACATTTTGATTATCAAATACAAGAGTTGGAGAGGGTGAAGTAAAGAGCTGCTAGATTTGTTTTTGTAAATTATTGCAGAATGCAATCAGTAACAGATATGATAAAAGAACTGGAATGAGATTCATTGAAAGACAGGAGGAGGGTGAAGAAGGTCATGGGAGTGTACAAAGAATATATTGGTGATGAGGCATGGAGGTGTAAGAATTAAAATTATTGCATAGAAGGTAAAAGATGACCATGACCACAAGCTGGCACTCAATTTCAGGCACAAGGATGTAGGAAGATTCTCTTTTTTAGGTAAGGGTGTAGGGGAATAAGTTACCAAGGGAAATGATAAATGATTTACCAAAAAGAATTTGAAAGAATTTGAAGATAAAATTTGTAGAGGGCAGATGTAGGTGGGTGCAGGATAGGGGGAAGATAGCTGTTAAGGGTAATGGCCAATGAATTGTGTGTGCCATTGGAATTAAATTACTGTAAATTAAAAAGATGATTTAGGGAAGAAAATTTTAGTTTTCATATGGTATATTTTGGTGAGATACAGAAGGAGTCTATTTAAAAGAAAGCAGAAATTTTTCTGAGCACCATGAACAAGTTTTTGTAAATATCCATACAGTACTTTGGCCAGAATAAGAAAAATAAATTTTTTGATAATTACTAGGTAACGGAAACTGTAAGTTTGAATATTCAGAAGGATAGACTTAAAAAGAATTTTGGAAACTATATGAAGGTGACTAAATAGCAGTTTTAGCATTTGAATAGCATCCAGTGGCATATCTAGGTCGAGAAGAGCCCCGGCGCAAAAAAATTATTTTTGGCCCTCAGGCCAGATGGGCGACCTTTTTTTTTGCTTTGTGTTGCTGGTAGGGGCCCCCTGAGCTGAGGATGGGGCCCTTGAGTGGTGCTTAGTGACCCCTGAGCAGTGGTTTGGAGCCCCCCTCAGCAGTGGTTTGGGGCCCACCTGAGCAGTGAGGGCTCTTAGTGAGGGGGCTTCCTGTGTCTCAGGGGCCCCTTGGACAACTGTAGAGCATAGTAGCTACACCCCTGATGATAGCATCACCATCATATAGAAAATTGTATGTAGAAACATTTAAAGCATATTTTAGCTCTATAGTATCATTACTTTGAGAGATACAGGAAATAGAAATTTTAAGGTTTTGTTTTCACTTAGATTAAAAAAAAAAAAAAAAAAAAAAAAGAGCCTGTTTATGCACCAAAAGATTGTTAAGAATTAGTAGATAATTTTAAACTAAGAATCAGCACCATAGCTTGCATACTGAACAAATGAGATAAAATTTAGGATTTACTATTTTACAGCCAACTGCCAAAATGGATCAATTTTAATGTAGAGGCTATGGACTACCTCTCACACAAATTTCAAGTAGATCAGAGGGAAAATAATGTCAAATGATCAAAATATTCCCTGAGAAGTGGCAAAATCCCCTAGGCCCTCAAAAATCATGGTGGGGCCCAATTGTTTGAAGTCACTTGTAAGGTGAGATTGTGGCTAGTTGCTGCCCATTTAGTGCGATGAATCAAGAAGAAGCAGGAAATTCATAGGCATGCTTTAGGTTAGCCTGTCAGCCATGTTGGTCTGACTATAACAGTGCAGAAACTGATTTACTCGGTAACTGAATACTGTTAGGGGTTTATCATAGTTTCTTGTGGCTTGCAACATGGTTTATTACTGCAGTTGTCTATTTTTGGAAAAGAAGATCGATGCTATAGATTGGTAACCATAATGTTGTACTAAATTTGAAGAATATATTGTTTGAAATTTACATTTAAAGTCTAAGGTGAACATTATTTAAAACCTATCTTCACCGACTGAATAACTATCCTTATGCCACACTAATGGTCAAAGTTCAGCATAACTATTCAATTCCGACTAACAGCAGGTCTGACAACATCTCCTCATCGCTGTCCCCAACAAGTGCAGAATTATGAAACATTTTTCCTACTACCTGTCCAATATGCCCTTCCCAGTTAAGCTTGTTATCGAATGTAATTGCAAGATATTAACATTTTAAGTCTTCAACAAGCAGTTCTTGCCCCACCTTATAATCACAATAAACCGTTAGTTTATTCATTTTTAATACTTAGGTCAATATCATTAGCTGCTATACTAATGTTGGGTTTTCTTATCCGTCTAGTGCAGCTAACAAATGAAAAAAACTTTGTTATGGCATATGCGTGTCGGTTTATTAGACCATCACCAGTGCCCTAGAACAAGTTATGTACAAGTTTTGATGTGTAGAATAACGTTTATATAAATTAAGGTATAAATTTGTTATTAACTGCTATTTTTAGCTTATTTTACTTGTAGTTTTTCTATATTACATTAGCATATGGAATTGTTCCATATCAGTTTTCCCCTTGAGGTTTCTCACTCACTGAACAATTCTTAATAAGAAACATATTTACACACATTTGACTTTTGAAGGTAACTTCTGCAACAAGCTTAGTTATTGTTCTTCCTCTTGAGGTTATTCATCAACTGACCAGTTTTTTTATGAAAAGCTTATTTATACACATATTTACACTCAATGTAGCTTTTTAAACAAACTTTAGTTATTGTTTATGGTTTCTTCTCAAAGATTCTAACTGTCTATGGCATATGTATTACCAACATAATTTGCTTACTGAAGTTAAGTTTCATCTTTGCTGTAGCGGTGTGTTTGAATGCAATTTCATTTTTAGTGTCCTAAAGTGTTTGGTTCGTGAGATGGATGTATTCTTTGATCACATTTTCCCCTTCATTTGGTGCCTTGCGTATATGAAAATTTTCTTGGACTGTAAACATGTTTTTTCTGTGGTTATTGATTGCCAATATTTGCATGTCTGTTCTCATTTCTGTGTGTTTGTGTTTGTTTTCAATTAAATGTTCTGTATATGTAGAATGATTGGTTTTTCTTAATGCCCTTATGTGCTCTTTATATCGGATTTCAAATTTTCTGGCTGTTTGTCGAATATAGATAGTCTTACACTCTTGGCAGGTCAGTTTCTATGTTCCAGACTGTTGGTAATTATTTTCATTTGTATTATTGTTCAAATGTTTTTGGATGGTGTTGTTAGTTCTGAAAGATATATTTATTCCCATTCTTCTGAGAATGTTACTGATTCTGAATGTGTTAGTGTTCAAGTAGGTCATTGTGTGCCATTGTCTGTTTTCTTGTTGTGTGTCATTGGTGAGTGTGGTTTGGGTACTTCTCGGATGGGATGGATGAGTTTGTTGGCCACATTGACATATTTGTTTTTTAATTTTGTAGTTAATCTTCTGTACCATGTCGGTGTTATAGCCATTATTGGATGCTATCAGCATAATATTATTGAGCTATGCTGTATAATTTTCTTTGGAGACGGGGTATCTCATTCATTCTGTGCAACATGTATCTGATAGCGGCTTGTTTTTGGTTGATGGGGTGATTGGAAGTAGCATGTATAATTGTGCCTATAGTGGTTGGTTTCTGTAGATGTTGAAACTGTGTTTATTATGTATCTTTTTTATGGTTAAGTCTAGGAAGTGTATCTGGTTTTTTGTTTCTCTTTCAGTGGTGAAGTTGATGGTTTTGTGTATATTGTTAACATCACTGTGGAATTCATCAATTCGTTGGTGTGGTTCATCTATAAGACAGATTATATCATCAACATATTTAAACCAGTATAATACCTTGTATTGTTTTGTGTGGATGATTTTCTGGAATATTTCGTTCTCTATCTGTTCCATAAAAATAGCTGCCATTATCCCAGATATTCCTGTGTATCTAATAATCTCACTCTTCTTTGCATTTATCTTCATCCCATGTTTACCAACTCAGCTATATATCGGTTCCAGATCATCCTGCAGCTGTTTAGAGTCCTCTACCATTTTGATCCTTTTATATACCCCTGACTTTGTATGCATGAATTAAGAATTTCATTGCCAGAATTGAATACAGATAGCTGTTGGTAACATAGTATTGGTCCCAAACAACATAATATGACAGAACAGCAATCACTATATCATTCTACCATCGATCCTCTCTCATGAAGAGAATCAATTTCCACCATATTTAAAAACAAAAAACCAATTACAGTGCAAGGATGAGGATGTTGGGGGGGGGGGGTTAACTAAGGGCAGCTTTTCTTCTTTCTTCAGCATGAGCATCCACTTCTTGGATTCTAATAACTTGAGCTACTTGTGCTCTGCTAGAGCTATACCTTAGGCCAGTTTACTCCCACAAGGCATGTAAAAAAAGGAGTTAAAATAAACTTGTGCCAGAAACATTTAAGTACTGAAGACACAAAGTATTAGTAAAGGGAAAATCAATATCTATACTAAATAATATGTTTTGACTCTAAACAAAATTTATTAACAAAGCATACACTAAAATAATGCATGAGGGGCCCAGCTTGAGCAACTGAAGTAACATTACAGAATAACACACACATCCATCTCTCTGTCACCATTAGACATGTTCTCAAAATTTCGTGACTACAACTGTTATTCATACCAAAGAAATGTACTGTGCCCTTCCTACAGATACAAGGTATTGCCTTGTCAAATTCCATCAGTATTGGTATAGCTATTTAGTCATCAAAATGTAAAAAAAGACAGAGATTTGCTTCCGCATTTATAGTATTATTAGAGCAGATTGCACGCACACTAACTGTGAGAGTAACAGCCTCTGAGGGATCAATATAATGTAAAAAAGTGTACACCTGCAGCATTGCTGGACTATCTACGATTTTCCTCTCATTGCACCCCTAAATTTGTGGTATCTACTGTTTAACATGCAATCCGAGCAACAGACGATCCAGGCGCAACTCTTACGATCAAAAACAATTTTAAAAAATCTTTACTTCCATGCAGATTTCAACCGGAGACCACGCTCCAAACAGCAGTAAGCAAGTGCTTTTAACCATTGAGCTACCAGACCACTATATGCAAAGGCATGACAGAGATGTACATATTCTACACGTCTATTGCGGTTCAGTAATTTTTCAAAATCATATGACAACATGCATTATTTATACAGAAATAAGTACTCTATGCCCATCCTAATGCCAAATAGCATCTCCTCATCAAATTTTATTGTGATCTTATTATCCGTTTAGCCCAAGAAACGTAACAAACAGACAGAGTTACTTTTGGATTTATATTATTAGTATAAATTTTGTCATCAGCAAACAATCTAATTTCTAAAGTAAACAGTCAACACAACTATTCATTAGAATTATGAACGGCAATGGTCCCAGTACACTACCCTGTGGAACTCCCATTTTTACTTACACTTTTTTTTGATACTGCATTTCCCACTCTAATTTTCTGCTTTAAACTTTTTAAAAGTCTTCTACCCAGCAATTCACTTTCTCATCCACTTCTATTGTTATTACCTTATTTACTACCATTTTATGGCACACTCTGTCAAAAGCATTTGACTGATCTAATGCTATACTATCAATTTGGCCTCCCTTGTTCATTTCACCTGAAATATCTTGCATATATTTTACCAACTGAGATTCGCATGAATATCCTTGCCTCAATCCATGTTACCTACTTGAAAACCACTTACACTCCTCACATATATTTCTGATGTTGTTGTATATCAATCTCTTCATTAATTTTTCTACCACTGATGTCAAACTGATTGGTCTGTAATTTTCAACTCTATTTCTCACCCCTCCTTTATGTACCAGCATTACTATTGCACTTTTCCAGTTCTCTGGTGAGTAGCAAGTATCCAGACTCAATTTAAATAATATTTCAAGAGAAGGGACAATGTCAAATCCTGCTGTCCTTAAGACATCTGCAGTAATACTATCTACACCAGCCCCTTTATATTTATTCACTTTTCTTAGTTCCTTCATTAGGTCCTCTAATATCCATCAGAACTGCTTCATGATCACTTATTTCTTCAGTTTCTTGACACTCCACAAGGTTATCATCAGGCCTTATTAGGAATATATCCAAAATACTTTGTTCCCTAATTCTCTGCTTTACCATTTGTGTAAATTCACATTTCCTTATTAAGGTATTTGCAAATCTCGCTTCCCTTATTTATTAATCTAATTTACTACCCACTTTACACCTGGTAACTTCAAATCCTCATCATTAATTTCTATTATCACCTCTGAAATCTGAGCACAAATTTAATTTCTCCCTAAGAGCCTCATCTTCATCTATCATACTTGCAGTGCACTAAGCAGCCATCACTCTGTTTCTTCTTTTTTATTGCCTCATAAATCTACCTTAAATAACTCATGGTCATGATCTCTGATCACCAGTGAACTGTGGCAGATTTTGTTAACTAGTATGAAAACTCCTCCACCAATTGCTCCTATATTTTTGTCGTACACTCTGTAACCATCAGGAAAAACCTTACCGTCTAGTACTTCTTCTACTCTGTACCCCAATTATTACTTGTGGTTTGTGTATCTCTATCAAGTTTGCAAATTTGTTTACTTTGATCATTATACTTCTACATTTCACCAGTAACATTCTTATTACTGGCTTTATATTTTCATTGTTTACCTCCTTCCCAGTTCTATCCCAGGCAGTTATTGTTTCAGCTACTTCATCTATTTCTTTAACAACTTATAGGTATTAAGGATGGATTAAAATTATCTCACAATAGATTGATCTTTTCGTTGCTAATAGCTACATAATTTTCAGTGTCTATGTAAAACTAACATGCCTCATACAGCACTTCCTCATTGAAAATTTTCTATTTGAAGAAATACTTAAAGGAATGAAAAAATGTCTTATGAAAACTTCTAAAATTAGGGGGAAAAATATCAAATAACAGTGATATTTCTTCTTTGTAATACAGCTCCAATTATTTTCGAGTGTGATTTGTCATAGTAAAATATATGAATGTATATTTTTGTATATGACTTTAATAATCAGTTCTTCCGTAATCTGGAATACAGAATTCTTAGAACTCAGCATCACACATAGGTATCTATTTATATAATACCAAAAAAAAAAAAGTTTTAAAAGTTCCCATTTCTGATGACAATTTATTATTTTTCTTTGAGTTGTTTCAATGGAAATACCTGAAAGTTGCTACAAGCTTAACTGGGCAGGACACATTGGTCAGGAAGTAGGAAAAGGTTTCAAAATTCTGCACTTGTTGGAGAGTTTCTTTTTTTTTTTTTACGGCTTTTCGCCTCGTCAACGGCTAAGGTCATTAGAGGCAGGATGGGACTGGGGACAAGGAATGGGAAGGAATTTGGCCATGGCCTTTTTGAAGCAAGCATCCCAGCATTCGCCTGGCATGATTTGAGGAAACCATGGAAAACCCAAATCTGGAAGCCTGGATGGGGATTCGAACCCGTGTTCTCCTGAATGCGAATCCAGAGCGTTAACCGTTCACCCAACACGCTCGATTTGTTGGCGAGAGTGATGAGGGGATAAATGAGGGAAGCAAAGAAATTGGGTTACAAAACTTTGGCCAGACTATTGCTCGAATATGGAATTGTAGTATGGGAGGACCATTTTGAGTATCAAATAAAGGAGTTGGAGAGGGTGCAAAAAAGGGCTGCTATATTTGTTTCTGGAAATTATCACAGAATGCAATCAGTAACAGATATGATAAAAGACCTGGAATGGGATTCATTGGAAGACAGGAGGAGGATCAAGAGGGTGATGGGAGTGTACAAGGCATATACCATATTGCTGATGAGGCACGGAGAGACATTGGTATAAGAATTAAAAGTAATGCATGGAAGGGAAAAGCTGGCCGTTACGACAAGCTGGCACTCGATTTCAGGCACAAGGGTGTAGAAAGATGCTCTTTTTTAGGTAAGAGTGTCAGGGATTTGAATAAGTTATCAAGAGATATGATGAGTAAGAAAGAATTTTTAAAGCTAAAATTTGCAGATGGCAAATGTAGTAGGGTGTAGGAAAGGGAGAAGATGGGTGTGTTGGGAAATTGCCACCAGGGCGTGCACTCCATCACAATTAAATTAAATTTATAAATAATGTGACTTTCTGTAAACACTTACCACTTGGGGCAACTACCAGCAGGAGTAGCAGGAAAGACTTAACCTCCATCTTGGAGAATGTAATGAACAAGTAATGTTCTCCTCTTTAGTGCTTTTCCTTATCTTGCAGCGGCCTTGACTGGGTGTGTAGGAACAACCACAAAACTTAAAAGACTTGTCAGTTTCTGAAGAAACTTTTATTGGATGGGAATTGTTTACTGTTCAGGATGGCTTGCAGCAAACACTTGGTAACAGTTGTAATGGTTTTTTATGCAGATCCATCTTGGAGCCTCTAAAGAATAAATTTTATTCTCATCTTTAGTGTTTTTCCTTATCTTGCAGTGGCCTTCAATGCTGTTAACTGCACATGGCAAATGTATGAACAGCCATAAAACTTAAAAGACTTGTCAGTGTCTGTTGCTTAATGGCCATATTTTGCGAAGCCAACTTTTTTATACACAATATTTTATGTACCATACATTTAGTAATACACATAATAAAGCTGCAAGTGGGAAAGTCTGTAGTACATGTAATATGATTCTTTTTTTATGAAAATAATTGTCTCAGATGTTGTAAGTAAGCTGCAGACAAGTACTGAACTTTTTAAAATAGTAATAATTATGTCTGTCTGCAAGTTAAGATAAACAGGATTCATGTAAGAATGGCGATTTTCCCGGCATATGCTTGAAATTAGTCTTCACGGGTGTACCATCAGATAGTGTTTTGAAAACACAATATTTCGACAACTAGCTTTGTCATATTTATCAGGTGTGGAGACATCTGCACAGGTCTGATACTCCAACGGTCAGCCAACCTCTGCATATGTCCCGACACCTGATGAAGACGGCAGAGCTAGTCATCGAAATATCGTGTTTTCAAAACACTATCCTGCGGTACACCCGTGAAGACTTCATTTCAGGATTCATGCAAAAACTACTAATCGGATTTTGTTGAGATTTCGATTAATACACAGCCCATGGCCTCGCAGGTAAAATAAGATACATTTCAATTTAATGTTACATCAAAATATTGAGAAATTTGAAATAAATGTCAAATTAGTATCAACTTTTTGTTGGCGAGATTAATATTAATAATAATGATAATAAATGTGGTCGGATTCTGATTTTTTTAATTTTTTTTAAATTAATATACAGTCTATAGTTGGATGGGTAAAACAGGGTACATTTCAATTTGACATTAACTAATTTTGACACTTTTATTATAAATTTCTCAGCTTTTACACACCAAATCAATGTTTCGCTGAAAATGATTCAGAAAACTTTGGTGTGGTTTCGATTAACATACAGCCCACAGTCCCGCGGGCAAAATAGTGTATGAAGTTCTAGAAAAACTGAGTTATCTGAAATAGTTTTTCGTTGAACTGCTGGTTAGATTTTTATATAATTTTGATTAATGTAAAGGTTACAGGGTTCTTATAGCTACTTCTGCTTCCTGAATTATTTCCTGCAGATAAAATAGGACATATCTCTCTTTGATCTGCCTCTAGTGCTGGTAAACAGGAGAAGAGCAAGGGGCACGGGGAAGGCTATAAAGCCTACCGTCGCCGTAGTCCCCTGCCCCCAACCAAATCCTCAATCTGCCACTGCTGATAAATATAAGATAATTTTTCCTTAGAGGCAACGCCCTTAATTATTTATATATATAAACTAGAAAAAACTTTTGGTCGAATTTTGATCAGGTTTTCATTTGTGTACGACCCGTGATCTGGCTAGTAATCAATTTAATGTGATATTGAAGAGCTTAAAAGTGCTTGTTTACAATTTCACTCTAATCAGGAAGAAGTTTGTATGTTAAACATGTTTTTTTTAAATAAGTATTTCTTGCTAATGTTTAAGATCTACAGAGAAGTAGACTAATCAACCATTTTAAAAGTTTGCTTCAGTCCGGTTGCCTGTTTGGATGAATGGGATTCGTGCAAATGCTGCTGATCGCATTTTGATGGAATTCTGAATAATGCACATTCCCTGGTCTCCGGGGATAAATATGATACATTTTATTTGATTAAAATGAGAAATATGAGAATTTTAAGATACATTTTTTCCGCAAACTTAATTGCGTGTAATTACTATCCATTTACCGCATAATCGATCGGATTTTTATGGAACTTCGAAAAATGTGCTGCTCATGGTCCCATTAATAGAAAAGGGTAGATTTTGGTTTGACGTCGCAAGGCTGAGAAATAAAGATTGAAGTGTCAGTTTATTAATGGCTTCCGGCACCAATCCACTCTCCCTTCCTCCCCAATCGGGAACATCAAGGAAAATGATGACAAATGATTATTCACTCCTTTGTTGTAGGACGTGTAATGCAGAAGTTGAAAACTTCGGCTGAGCAAATCTAAGTGACAGAGGATTTTGCTTAGGAAAATGATAGTTGAGAGATTAACGAGTCAGAAGGTAAAGACTAGTAGGCGTGATGGATGTTGATAAGTTCCAGATAGTTTGATAGGTAGCAGAGTGGCAGGGATAGTTGGGTATAGAGTCTCTGCACTGGAAAAATATGCGTAATTCTGTGATATGCTAAAATAAAGCACGGGTATGTGACTGTTGAAACATAGAAAGGAAATAGGTGGTCATGTTGTTTTTAAGCAATTTTATTTAGTTAGTTTGTCGATGCAGGGTTTATTGGAAAACTTACCAGTAGAAGGGATAGGGGGGAAAAAAATCAGTCGCTGTAACATGTTTTATATCAGTGACACATGAAGGTGGCAAGAGAAACCCGAGTTGAAGGTACTATATACCAATTGTCTTGATAAATCAGGAATATGTTGAGATGGTGTCACCGCATCAACTTTCATCTTGCAATCTATAAAGTATCAGAGTCACTTGTGATACGGTCTAGTAACGGGTTGTATTAAATGAATTTTCAATAAACTTTATTGCAACTTGATTGGTTTTCATTAATTATTAGGAGATCGTAGTTTCCTTTTGTGAGAACTGTTACAGATAGTAATTATAAACTTTCTCATCTTAAGGGATTAGACCCTTATTGTTAAGAGCCGTTGCTCTTTATCACATCGTGACAGAGGATATTATTTTCCTTGAAGACCAAATCTCAGTCTTCCCTGGTCAGCACTGAACATCAAAAAGATATTCACTACTCCTTAATAACTAGCTTCTCCAATATGAAACATTTTTCGTAGGCTGACACTAAATTTTATTCCATACTTGCAGTGCATTTGTTTTGGGCAGAATAACAATTGTTAGTTCTGGATGATTAATGCAAAGGAGGCTTTTTTTTAATTACTTTCAACACCTTACAGACATGATATGCAAATGGCC
Source organism: Vandiemenella viatica (assembly GCA_031002005.1). Classification (NCBI taxonomy): domain Eukaryota; kingdom Metazoa; phylum Arthropoda; class Insecta; order Orthoptera; family Morabidae; genus Vandiemenella; species Vandiemenella viatica. Next base: position 154,320,256 of record CM061919.1, on the reverse strand, counting down.
AGGCCTGCCGATCGGCATGATGCGTCAGTGATCTCCAAAGTAGGTACACCGAACCTGATGGATGAACCTTCGGGCCTGGAAAATGTTAAAATGCATCTTCATCCCCTTTCCGTATGTTTTTACCGGAAATCTCTTCCTATACTGAGCTTAGTTATTTGCTTCATACATTCTAATCTCTGTTTCACCGTACTACAATTAACAAATTAATCATTCCTAATTGTCTTAAACACATCTTACATCTATCCAGTTAATTTTCACCATAAATAGTTTCTAGTTCTAGCTATTGATTTATGGGTGGTAATGCGCTTTTTATATAATGCCTGGGTAAGATTAAGCTGAGAAAATACAAAGTACATCAGAGTGTTTAGTTTGGTCCTCCCAGATACCATTGGTTTCTGAGATATCTCATCATCAGATGATTACTTCATAGAGACAAAATGATGCAGAAGAAGAGTAAAGCTGAAATATGCTTACTTTTATTGAAAAAAAAAAAAAAATCTTACCATGTTTACCCACAACTACCGTCAATTATTTATGTCGTCGCATATTAGAAACGGTTATCTGGCTCCTTTTAAAATGAACTAGAATGGTGGTTAATTCAGTTAGTGGATTTGCAGCTCATCACGATGGGATTGCACCCTTTGGAGATTATTATATTTGAAAACTTCTATATACTTTAGATTCTGTCGCCACTTCTTATTGCAAGGAGAATAATTATGCTTAGCTAGGGGCTAAGTAGGTCTTTCTATCAAATGAAAGAGATGGTCAGAGTTCACTTTTGATTTAATCTGCAATTCTTTTGGAGAGATTCTATAACTTCCATCATATATTGTTTAGATCGTATAAAGTTATTATTCAGACTTCTTCATCGATGGAGGCTCCGGCGTAAGATAACAACCATTATATTCATCGATGTTGGAGGCCAGCCTGTGGGGTGGACCAAGGACATATCTGGCAGCAGGCAGTAATATGCTGATCTTTTTACTTTGCGTTGTCCGGCTTGATTTGCCCGCAGTTTACCAGTCAGTGTTCGGACACCAAGCGGTGGAATCGTTCAAGCTTGCTGCATCAGTTTGACCTTCTATGTCAGATGATGGTTTGAAATATCAACCCAGCTATTAAGGACTTGTTTCTTGGAATTAATTCAAAGGATTAATCGAACAACTGGAGGCCAACAATCGAACTACTTTCATGAACTTCTTTATTTACTCACACCCGAAATATATATTGATAAACAATGTCACCGTTCTTGCCTTTTCTGACTCAATTCGTTTGGATACTGTTTTAAATTACATTTTAACTGCTTCCAAAGAAACAATTATCCAATAATCATTCGCTAGTCTCAAGAAAAAATCTATCAGATCCAGCAAATGGTTGCATTTCTGCATTCATCATCTGATGGAATCCTCCTGACCCATATAAAATAATCAAATAATCCATATAAAGTATTCTAACAATCAGGAGGAACTTGATAACTCCGACTGTAAGTATGACAACCATTTTGGAATAGCTTACTAAAGCTATAAAATGTTTGTATTATGAAGGATAAGGCAACTGGTAGAGGAGGTGGGATTGCAGTCGTGAGAACGAAACAAAATTTACTTCGGTGTATCTTGCGTACCACAGTGGTGCGTGATCGTGCAGAACAGGAAAATCCACTTATAAACCAAACCATAATGACCATAATGTGTTGGTGCAGCTTTAGAATGCCATACAGCAGCGATTCGGTGTGGCATAAATTCGACAAGTCCTTGGTAGTTTTCCGAAAGTATCTGACTCCAGATTTCTACACATAGGTCTCGCAATTTCCTTAAATCACAGGCCAGTGGGGTTGAGCTGGCTTCAGATAGCATCTCAGAAGTGTTCTATAGGGTTGAGACCAGACGAATTCGGTGATCAAGACAACAACGTGAGTTCACTATCATGTTTTTCAAACTACTGTGACATGATTCTGGCTTGTGACACGGACTGTTATCCTGCTGGAAGATGCCATCGCCGTCGTAGAAGACATGACCAATGAAGGGATGTGCCTATGAAGTGATGCACGTTTCGAGCAACCATTCTCCTAGAAGGTTGTGTATCCGAATATGATCATCGACCTCGAGTAGTGATAAACATGATTCATCCGACCAGGCAATACGTTTCCATTGACCGACGCTCCAATCTCAATGATCTCGTGCCCACTGCAATCGTAATTGACGATGTAGTTGGGTCAACATTTGAACACGTAGGGGATGTCTGCTGCGTATCCCTATCTTCAATAGGGTTTTTTGAATGGTGAGCTCCGAAATACTTGTGCATGCACCAGCATTGTACTCTGCCATCAGAACTGCCACAAATCGCTCTCTGTCCATGTTGACAGAGCAGGCAAGCCTCTGACTTCCACATTATGTGAAGGGGCGTGGTTTTCACCGTTCTTCACACTCTTTCCGTAGATGCTAATTAGAGTAGCACTTGAAAAACCAAACAGCCTCGCTCGTTCCGAAGTGCTGGACCCTAAAAATCTACTCCTTGTCAAAAGCACTTATGTCAATGGATATCTCCATTCGCCACACATATCTCTTCTAGAATGACTCCCTATGCGTTTCTGCTCCACATAATTTACCGCATGACGTACACACATTATCATTATTCTTGGCTGCCGCTGAAAAATTCTATCACTCTTATCTTTCACAATCCTACATCAATGTCATCCCAGGAAACAGAAACGCAATACTGATGAGCCAGTATTGCGTTACTGTTTCTTAGAATGATTGATGTAGGATTGTGCAAGATAAGAGTGATAGAATTTTTCAGCGACGGAAAAGAATAATGATAAAGTGTGTACATCGTGCGGTAAATTATGTGGAGAAGAAACGCATAGGGAATCATTCTAGAGGAGATATGTGTGGTAAATGGAGAAATCCATTGACATAAGTGCTTTTGACAAGGAGTAGATTTTTAAGGTCCAACACATGGGAACGAGTGAGGCTGTTTGGTTTTCCAAGTGCTACTCTAGTTAGCATCTATGGAAAGAGTGTGACGAAGTGTGTACCTGCATGGTCACCAGATGGTATTCAATCTCATGGTTGGTAGTGAACGTAGCGTTTTGGCTCATCAGTGTATAATACTGGGCGAGATATGTCAAATGAAGGTACTAGATGAACGGTCCAAAGAAACGCTAAAATATTGATGCGGATAAATATGGTGTAGATAAGAGGACATGCTATGATGGAGTTTTGCTAGAGAGATAAACATAAAAATGATTATGGTAAGAAAAAGATTCTGACAACAAATTTAAAATGTTGTCTCTCTTATACAGTTTCTTGTTTTTTTTTGTTTTTAATTTACTCTGGGGAGTATGATGGGTGTATTAACATGATCAGACTCTAGTACAGTTCTTTTTGCCAAAGATAAAACTAAGCCGACGTCAGTATCGGATAAACCACTTAGCAATATTTTGAAAATTCTACGGGCCTCGCGCCTTCTCGAGACCTCACACCTACGTGTCTAAGTGATCTGACTTCAATCAATTTAGAAAACGATTTACTTAGAAGTGTTGCTTTGGTTACCTTTAAATTTGCCCACCTTAAGTCACGAAATATAGTTCTGTAAATGTGCTGTTTTTCATTTTATCATAAACGTTTAATAGGCTACATAAAGCAAAACAAGGGCCTCTTGTTCGGATATGCCACAAGTCCCGCACTCTCTTAATCCAGCTCTGACCGACACCGATTAAGGACAATTAAATGCACAGTTAAATGGCATATAAAACAATATGCTCAGTGACAACATTACTCTCTAAAACTCTTGCTCTTTATTGGCCGTTAACTTTATCAGTACTGCATTTAAAGAAGCATTAGGTCACCTTAGCAGCACCTGGAAATGCTCTTTTTTATACAGTTCCTTAATGTTGGTAATTATGAATACTTTAATAACTGAAACATTTGCATTTAATTACTTATTCGAATTAGTGAATAAAAGTGTGCCCGAAATAATTCTGTAAACTCAGTTAAAAATGAAATCTGACCACCTACTTAACAAAACTTGAGCTACAGACTTGAGGAGAATTTAATTTCAAGTTTTACAAAAAATTCAAAGAATGAAAAGCAACACCACCATCCTACATTAATGACCATTATGGTATGCAAGTTAACATCCTGAAACAAAATGAAAAACATATAATCTGATTGACTGAAATCACTGTGACATTAGAATGTTTATAAAATTACAATCAGAATAATGAACAGAACAAGTACAATTTACGAATTAATCTCTTTACTTAATATTCATAAACGAACTACGACCTTTAGTTCAGTTTGATGTTCACTAAATAAATACACCTATGCTCAGTTTTGATTCGGCAGAAAGATTCTCTTAACATGCGTATTTCACCGCTTAGGTCATTAGTTTGGCAAATACTATTTCAGGGCACTGTATGAAGTCTTCACAGTCAGCATTGAAATGGCCCGCAGCATCTAGCATATTCTGCAATGCCTGCAAATTTTTCATTCAAACTGTGATTTAAAAAAAAGCTCCTAAAATTGATATCCGGCAACACTACATATTATCGGCAATGATCCTTCTCATGCCCCCACTGAGACCCCAACCGGAGATGCTCCATTAAAGACGAGTATCAAAGACCTTGACAGTCCTGTGCCTTCTTCTTTTAAAAACATTTATCAATGTCGGCCCATCCTTCACTACCATTTTCGTGATCAAATTGGGTTTCTTGCTTTATGACTAACTGGGAGAGATGCAAAGAAGAAAGATTTTAAAGTAGTCACTCATTTTTAAACCATTCCACTTAAGGCTGAAATATTTTCCCACTCCACACACTATCAGAATCACATGTTTATGGTTTGACAGGATAGGCTGGTTAAATCGTAGCTCTTATATGTTTTCCGTGACCGTCAATAGTTTTCTTCTCTCTCTTCGATTGAGTACATGTGGCAACACTATTAGCTATGGTCAGAAGTATTGGCGGGCGGCTTCAAACACGCCGTTACGAAATCATGCACTTATCAGTTAGATTCAACTGTTAGCTAGTAGTAATAGCTATGACTTCTGATCGTAGTAGGCAACGCAGGACTCTTAGCGTTGACGTTTTGTAGTGGTAGGGAGAGAGCGCTACGCGAAAATATTCTGAAGTGTGGTAACAGTGCGATTGCACTCACCCACCAATTTCTGCAGCCACAGCTGTAGCATGGCTTGTCTTGGTGGCTCCACAGAAGGTGAAGTCACAGGTTCAGCTAAAATTAATGAAAAACATGTGATCAGGCTACAATCTTTCACACATCTGGAAAGCTGTAATTAGTCTCTGAACCGGTGTATCTCAATGCAAAGAAAATCTGAAGAATTGGGGTTGTATCCAACATCCACTAAGAGCATTTGCTACTGTTCTGTTGACTCAGTAGTGGCATCAAAAGTTATTGTCTTCTGACATTTCCTGCAGACGTTACAACGAAACATTATTTTTGTTTTGACTTGTCTTTTCTTTTGCTCTCTTTGTAATACATCTATAATTTCGCCAAAACCATTTAGAAGAAGGTCTATCACTTACCATTTATACTGTAAGTAATTTTTATTTTTCTTAGTAGTAATGAAGTTTTCAACTCGAATTCTAACCACATTTGTAACAAAGCAGACAAGTTCAAAAGTTAACTTTAATGTTAACCCCATTTCTTCCCTCATTGTTCACTAAATAAAGGGTAAAATTACAATCATTTTCATGTACGGTTTGCACAGACGGAGAATTTTATTTAAAGAGATAAACAATTTTACATGTTTCATATGGAACCATGAACAAGGAGAATCATATCAATAACTCCTAAATGAGCTGAGTTTCAAATAAAGTCATGAACTAAAGTATTGAAATTAATTCGGACTACAACATATCTGAATTTAAGAAGATTCGGTTTGATTGTAATAAAACGATAAAACGGGTTTTTTTGTTTTTTAATTTTAAGTCACAGGGATAGATGTTCAACCACGGGTGTCCACCGATGTTCCAGAAGTTTTCAGCTTAAGGTTAGCCGAGACTATAAATATACAGCCCACTTTTTCTTGTAGCTGGCAGTCTCAAACGAACAGTCAATCAGTAGGCCTACATGTCATGCTGCGAGTAAAAATTTTAGAACGTAGTTGTAAAAGTTTAATTCCATATTCTTGAACAACTTTCGTGGACTTTAAGGAAAGAGCATACAAAACTAATTCAGTGAAAGAAACTTTATGCTTCAATGTCTTTTCAAAGTTTAACATCAAAGTGCTAAACAGTTCAAAAAAAGCTCACTCTGATTTGGGGTTGCATAATTAAATTATGTTTGCATTAATGAATCCTTTTATTCAGTCTTGTGACTAAAGGAATAACCTGCAATTTTCAAAAGAGATTTCGATGTCCGATTTAGCCTTCAGATATCTTTCGAACATGTGATCTGATACCTGCAATAAATTCTTGAACAAATTTTAGAATATAGCAAATTAGTTACAACATCAACTTTTTCATTACATTATATTTCATTCATATTCATTATCTGATGAGGGATTATTCAAACAGATTGGCGATCTTATCAATAAATCCTAGAATCTTCAGTAAAGGTATCAGAAATATCACGTACAATAACAATGGCTGTTCAAGTTAGGGAAAGAACTTTTGCAGCTCCCCAAGCAACATTTTATCATTACATATTTTTGTTTATTTACAGGTGTCATTTGATTTTCTTGTTTCTTGAGGAACATTAACTCTCTGGATGGTGTTTGTTGAAAATAGTTACCTAAGCAGTTCGATGAGCCATGTCAGTTTGGAGTTCCATTGGACGTCTGCTGCATTGTGATCACAGCAGTGCCGATGGAATTCATTGTGGCTAAGTGGTCAGCCTTGTGGTGCTCTGGTTGGTTACCTCATGATGAGAATGCACGAGTCTCCTGGGTGATGTTTCTTGCTGGACGTTGCGGCAATTTGTTTGCAGTGGTGGTTTATTGTCGGTGGGACAGGCTGCATCGTCTTCTTGCACAGTAGACGTTGGCTCAGAGTGGCGATGACACTGTCTGCTCCTTTTCAGTCATTTCTGAACTGGACAGCCTTGGAAACAGCCGGTGTGAGATCCTCACAGTTGTGACATGATTTTTCTTCTTTGGACATGGACTATCCTATGAGGAACATCTATGGATGTAGGTGCATTGCCACTCGTAATGTTTGAACCTTTGGCATCTGCAGCACCGGACTGTTCTTGGCAAAGGCTTCTTTGCTTCAATGTTTGCTGTATTCGATCTTGGTTTGGTGGTTTCAGGAAGAAGTCCTATGAAAACTACTTCTTCTTCTTCTTCCAGCTTACTGACTACCACCTTTGGGTTGGATAGCTTGAGGTGATGATTTTGAGCCTGTCTGCTAGACAAACAGGGGCAGGTCTGTGGAGTGCTGTGGAAGGTTGAGTAGGCGGAAGCAGTTGTTGAATGCTAGAATTGGAAGTAATGGTCCTTCATCCATGGTAGAGATGAGGACGTTCACTGGGCTGTGTGGAGACAATGGGTATGGAGACACCAAAGACTCAGGAAGGGTAAAGGCGCTACCTGTGGATTCTTGGAGTGCAGATCTGAAGGCGACTGAACGGCTTCTGCCTGTGGAGGCAGCCTCTTGGTTTTCAGTGATAGTCTTTTCGACTTATTGTATTGAAGGATAAACATGGATTCAGACAGCATGAAGGAAGATGGCTAAAGATTTTCATCATCTCTTGAAACTGCATCATATATGAACACTAGGCTATTGATAATCTTCATGGTGAGCAGCCCACCCAATGGTAGTGATTGGCGGCATTTCAGTACCTTGGCAGATGGCTGCTCATTTCAGGAACTCTTGGGGTATCCGTCTGTTAGTGTTGGTTCCTTTCTTTCTGCATTTGTTTCTCCAACTTCCTGAATGGAATCGTACACAAGCAGCCAATCGCTGAAGTCGTTACTATAGACAGTCCTGGAACAGCTGCTCCGGACAGCAAGTCAATAGGAGCGAGGCATGAAAGCACAACCCGAATCCTATTTTAAAATCAGAATGGAATCGTTTAAATTATCATACACATAAATTAGTCACCACACATAGAGAAGAACAGTGGCATTGCACCTGTTATAGCCTTGACTATAAAATGGGAGTCTATTTTGGAAAAAGTTCAAAGTCATTACAGGCGTAAACACCCGCCCTTCCCACCCTCTGACTATTAATGACCTTGTTTTCACCTCTGACGAGGAAAAAGCCACAATATTTGCCAATGAGCTGCAGGGTACTTACTCCATGCCTACTGATCCATTAATCGATGAAACATTCAAAAAAAAAAGTGTATGCGGGTGTTCCTTCAATTCTCTCAACCCTTACAATCCCTACTGAGCTACAATCCTCCCTCATTGCCGAAATCTCCACATTGGAAATAGAATCTTCTCTCCTCCTGGCTTTTAATTCAACCCTCAGTCATGACAGCATCATCCTTCATTCCACCCATCGTCATGTTATCATCACCTGATTTTTAATGCCATTTAAATTCATTCTTATTTCACTTCCATCTGGAAGCGTGCCCTTATTACCATGGTCCCCAAACCCAGTAAATTAACTAATAAATCTTCATTATACTGCCCAATGTCTCTAATCCCAGTCCCTGGCAATGTTTTCAAAAAACATTGAGCTCCACCTCCATCACTTTCTGAATTGTTAGACATCATCTCCCTCCCGCTTTTCAATCAGGATTTCGTCAACACCATTGCTCCATTGACCCTCTACTCCGCTTAATCTCATCATTATCCCAATCATTAAACGCCAGCCGCTGCATCTTGTCAATCTTTTTAGAGATTGAAAAAGCATTTAACAAGGTTTGGCATGAAGGTGTAATCTACAAATTATCCATTTCAGGTTTCCCACTTCCCTTCCTTGATCTCCTATCAAGCTAATGAATAGAGAAAGCTGTATAAAGATCGGAGACTACTTATCTCCTCCATTCCACTCTCAATGTGATGTTCCTCAGGGATCCCGCATATCGCCAATCCAACACTCCTTAAATATCCACAATTTCCCCATTCTTTCCCATCCTACAGAATCTAAAGGAGTATATGCAGATGATACCTCTGACTGGACTCCTCACTTCTCCATCAACCACCATTTTGTCTCTCGAATCATATTTCATAAATGGCGCATCCAGCTGAATCCCGCAAAAACACAGGCTGTGCTGTTTCGAACAAAACCAACACTCCATCCCAGAGCAAATAGTCCATATAAATCAAAATTTGGAACACTCCCATTAACTTCTCCCCCAACACTAAATACCTTGGAATCCACCTTGACCAAACCCTCAATTTTGGCCTACACATATCTACCCTAAAACAGAAACTCTATAATAGATTAAACATTATAAAATTCCTCTGTCACAAGAACTCTGGCACCCCCGAATCGAGCCTTTATCCGACCATTGCCAGAATATGCTTTTTCTATAACAGCTTTACTCCCTGCAAGAATTAACTCCTGAGGAACACCAAATCCTACGTCTGATTCCCCACCCCCGCTACCCTTCTGATCAGCTCTATCCTCTTGGTGGAACTATTTATTATCACCCTGTTTATTCCAGCTCTGCCTAAATCCAGCCAGAAAATAATCAGATTCCATCCAGACCTCTTACCACTACTCACATCCAAAATTAATAAAGGAAAGTCCAAAAACCACGTAGCTCTGGTTTGGCCTCCTGTGAACCCTCTCTCCCCCCATGTAGCCTGACATAGCTTTTTCCTCTACGCCCCCCCCCCTTTCCAAGTAGCATGTAGCTTTTTTCCCTATTGATTCCAGAAGATATTTTATACTATTTTCTCTTGTTAGACTATCGTAAATTACATAGGAGATATTTAAATAACAGAAATAAATATTCACATGCTGTTGTGTGTTCTGTACCTTATATTAACTGGAACAAATAATATGAATAAGAAGCTACGTGGCTTGGAAACAACCCCCCCCCCCCCCACCACCACCACCACCACCATATAACTCAGCATAGCTTTCCTGCCAACCCCTGTCCCTCCCATTAGATGGAGCCACGTAGCTTATGGATGCTCCATAGTCATACCCACCTGAAATATAAATATAAACACCCTGCACACATTTTAGCCCTCACTCTCTTAGCAGATTCCAACACCGATGAGCAAACACTTGACAAACTATTGCATTTTCAACCAGAAAAACTCCCTGTACACTGCAGCCCCACACCTACTTCATCCATGAGTATTCAATAAACTATCCATTTCCAAATTCAATCCTCTAGTAACCTTTCCTTCTGTTTATTTTCCATCTTTCTTTCCCTGGAGTGCCTTATACTTCAATACTCTCAATTTATCCATTAACCACATATTCCTTAAAAATTCTGCACAAATCAATGCTCTGGGCTCAATATCATAAAATTTGCTCAACACTTTCCAGTTGCAAGTCCAACTGCTAGTAAGCCCCATCCATCCACATCTTTTCACTTATTTAATCTGTCATTACCATCTCTGATACATTTCATATACACTTCTATCATTCATCTTTTTAAAATTCATCATTCCATCCTTTAATACTGTCTTATTTATACTATCTTGTTACACAAAACTTTTATATTTATTTTTTTGTAATGAAAAAGCAAGTAATAAAAACATACTTGGGAGAACAAGGTACAGCCTCCAGCTGAAAAGCCCACCTGCTGAGCCTCGACCAGGTGGAATTGAAAGATTAAAACATATATATATCTTTGAGGGTTCCAGAGCTGACCAATTACATCGTAGGGCTGCCAGAAAATGTAAGTACAGTTCTAGTTGTCACAGGAGTAACAATGAACTTTATGATGGTGGCAGAACTAGCCACCGAAAGCTTGTCTTTCGTCGATTCTACCCGTAGAGAATCTTTGAAGGCTACATTTCAGCAATATGCCAGGAAAGTCTTAATTCCCACATTTCATATACCTTTTCTAGTTGATATAATTGTGGAGTTCATATATATTCCCGTAGGAGTTTGGTGTGATGTGTTATATGCGTAATGCAGTGGAACTTCCTCAATTTTTATTTTTTTTAACCAGTTCTTACCAAATGTTGTATTTTTTCTGCTACCTTTACTTATAAATTAGCATAAAGTTTCTACTTGACGATTTAGTAATAGAATTAAACCTACAAATGATAATATTGGTTCCTAGAAATTGTTTATCAGAAGTCTATTTTCATTTATTAGTTTCGAAAATGGCATTGGGTGTTCCATATTACAACCGCTCTTTTGTTTTGTCATAATTAAAGCAAAAGGTAATCATGGCCATCCTCTAACTTCCACCTCATAGTACATATATACTACAGTGACTTTTGTTCATGAAGAACTAGAAACTGTGAAATTTAATTGTGGTTTATAGCTCATAAAAACAACTTTACTACAAAGCAACGTTTCGTACCTCTCCATTTTTCAAATTTGCTACAAGTTTACACTGTAAATTATGATTTTCTATCAGGTAGATCAAAATATAATTTAATAATTCCATTAATAAAAATGTTAACTGACAATGTTTGTTTTACAATTTATTATAAATCTGTTTCATATTATCACCCCATTTCAAAATTCTCATAATTTACAGCAAGTTAAAAAATCTATTGTAATTATTTAAAATGTTTATTATTCATCACAATTATTATTGATCCTTTATGACAGATATATAAACTAACAGATGTGACATTTTTTATGGAACAGCCACATTTTAAATTCAGTATATTGCTTTAAACGAAAAAGTGTTCCATAACACCACCACTTCCCCTACTTCTAATGTTGGAGCACGTACTGGCCTTCAGTCGTCGGTTAAAGCTATCCAAGCAAGAACAATTCATGTGTATTGCATCGCTCACTCATATTGCTCTAAATACAATGAAAGAAACACATGTAATAAAAGAATTTTTTCTAGTAGTAAGAGGGCTTCTTGCATTTGTACCTGATTCACCGAAACGCCAAGCTTGTTTCCAATCAATACAGGCAGCTGGCGATGTTCAAAATCTTTCTCTGCAGCCGTTTCGACCAACAAGATAGTGTTGTCATATATCTTCCTTGAAAACTATGTTAAACAATTATAGTGTACTGCTATGTTTTTTGAACGACGCAAAAAGTCAGAAACATGACGCCAGCGCGGAAGCAAAATGGTTTTTAAAGTCTTCACCTTCTGAATATCTTTTTATTACTAAATTTCAATAGAAATACTCAGTTGTTTGGAAGCTCCAAATACAACTTTGTAGATGATTTCTTTTCATCTAAAAAAGTTGTAGAGTAATTCTCTCAAGCACATTATATAGTTCCAATGAACTGACGAAAAATTTCTAAGCTTTAATTTAAGTTAATTGCAATGGAGCACACGCTCCGGTGGCAATTTACCTACACACCCAACTTCACCCTATCCTGCACCCAGGGCCGGCGTTAGGGGGGTGGAGGGGGTAAGCAGGTCCAAAGTACTCGGGCCTGATGGCTGTTGGGGGGCCCCGATCACTAAACAGTAGGGGCCCCCAGGCCATGAAGCCAAGGATCCGCCCATTGTCGCCCGGCCAATTTGTAGAGCTAAAAAAGCAAATATTTTTGAAATTTACTCTTACCCTAGTTCTTATCTTGGATGGTCAATAATAACAACTTCATAAATAAGTATGATACGCAAAAGATAGACAATTCGTTGAGTGAACAAAACTAATTTTTCTTGCCAGCTGACTTTTATCAAAAAAATTATTTTAAAGTTTTAGATAAAGTCATAGGCTGTAGTGACCAGCTCGTTACTGAAACTGCTATGACATATTTGAGTAAGGTGGATCTATTTTTTACTGAGAAATATGGCTATAGCAGCAGTTATTTGAAAGAGATATACAGAGATGCAAGGGCGTAGCCAGGTACAGGCAGGAGGGGCCGCTGCCCCCCCCCCCCCTTGCATACTGTCGGTAAGCGCTCGGGGCATTCATATTTTTTTTTTTTTTAGTATGAAAAGAAATTTGAAATATTTGATACAATGACATTAATTTGACTGTGCCTGCTGGTCAGCGAATATTATTGCTGTCTTTTAACACACTGATAACTGTATAAAACTTCTCCTGGACATTACCATTGTTGACATTACCCAAATAGTCTTAAACTAACAAAATAAATTGACCGCGGACAAAGATACGCATAGACGTCCGGTTAAAACCCATGTGGCAATCGCGCCGTCTAAACCTATGGACAAGGGGATGATGCGGGTACGGGGGAAGGGGCAGCGAGAAAGCACGACCTTGGCCATTCTGTCATCACAGGGTGGGTGGAATGTAAGGAGGGTGAGGTAGCACAAAGCGCGGGTGGCTATTGTGTGTTATAGTGATTGATGAGTGCTGGCTGACTGGATTCGTACACAACGCATCACTTTATTATTGTGATATCACTGGAGTGCAAGCTAATCATTTACGTACAAATGGATATAAGGAAGTTTTTTTAAAGTAAGTAATTTGTATCCACTGTATAACTGTTAAAGATGGCTATATATTTTCGTACAGTGCCTACATAAAGATCAATTTTTAATTAGTATCTATGGTTAGCCACATTCGCTTTTATTATTATTTATTTTTATTACCAAAAAGCGATTGCTAAAATGTCAATACTGTAAGTGATCATTTGTCAGAAAATATTTATTGCATTTGAATTTATAACTGCCGTAGTTGCCCGGATTCACCCGGGTATAAGCTGGTTGGTCCAACAGTCAAGTTGTTTCAATGAGTCTGTAGCCGTTAATGAGAACCGTATTAAGACAGCACGGGTCCTGCAGCAAATGCGAACAAGAGACCTTTGATTTGATTTAGTTATTAAAGTTTAAGATAAAAGGCACATATACAATACTACCTTTCGTGATTCAATGTGGGTAAATTTAGTGATAAGGGAACATCCATAAACCAGGTAGCTCCATTTTGGCCTCATATGAATCCAGCCCCCCTTACACCACCTCCCCCCCCTCCCGTATGGCATGTAGGTTTTTCCCTATTGATTCCAGAAGATATTTTGTACTGTTCTCTCTTGTCAGACTATCGTAAATTACATACGGAAGTAATTAAATGACGGCTGAATATCCACCCAGCTAGCCCAACATATGTTTCTACCCAACCCCACTGCCCCACTAGACCAAGCCACGTGGTTTATGGACGATCTCTAATACTAGTTAAATCAGTATATCTAAGTAAATCATTGTATTCATTACAGCCAGATCATTTAAACATTCTTGTCACATTGAATTCCTTACAACATTTTTAATGCACTTTAATATTAAAAAATAATGTTATCCTCTGCAGTTGGCGACCATCAAACTCGAGTATACATTTGGGAAACATGATTCTAATGAACTTTTGATTAAGAATGTTTTTTCAGCAGCTCAGCTTGTTCTAATACTTCGTTGTCGAGAGTTGAGACGATAAGCGCTATCGATATTTGGCGATTTTTTTCAAGATTTCGTTTACTTTTAAAGACTTTAATTTCCTACACATTCCAAATACGCTAGTCACTTGATGGAATGCTTCCATTCTTTTAGCTAATGTAGACGCATTGTCAGTTATGAAACTAAAGATTTGAATTTCAAAATGTTGTCTACGTGTTTGATTTTCTACAACTTTATCGAATGTAGATAAGTCGCTAAAATAGCCCCGCTTTGAATTTCGCTTGAGTTTTCTTGAAGTCAATTGCTGATATTCTTCAAAGCCAGTTCGGGCTTTGGCCAATGCCTTAATGTACAAAAAAATGTGGACCGCATTGCTTGGACGTACATGTGAAATGATTTATAAAGTGCTTATTCCGCGACAAGGTCTTGATCAGACAACTGCTGAGTTTTGTCGCTTGCAAGTTCTCTAGAATTTTGTTTCACAAAAGTCATTATAATACCCATTACTAACGTCTTTATTTCATAAACTAGTCTGAAAGCTTGATTACGAAACTCTACTTTTTGATCGTCAGTTATTAGATATATCACTCAAAACTGGTTTGACACTGTTAAAACGACAAAACAGTGCCTTCGTCGCATCAGCTCTGGCAAGCCATTTACTGTCTGATACTCTTTTTAAACCTGGAATGTTTCAAATAGTATCTTTCAATGCTTTCAAGATCCCATGGATACGCTGAAGAGGAAGGAAATGAGTACAGGCTTTGAACGAAATCGAAGAAAGTGGATTCTTCTGTACAACATACTACAAACTCTTGAGAGTCAAATTTAATGATTGTGCAAAAAAAGAATTATATGCTGCATACTAAATAACTTGTAAGCCACTGTTACCCACTCATCCGGTTTTCTTAGTTTTGTTAAACTTTGCCCTCGACAATCTTTGATATTAATAACATTTCATTTCTTCTTCTTCCATCGTCATGCCAAACTGAGGAGCACGAATGAACATATTTAGCAGTTGTGTTTTTCTTCTTTTCAAAAAATATCTTCATCCTCTCGCCGAGCTTTTTCCTACGTTCTTCTGTCCAGGTGTTCCTTCTTCTAATATGCTGTTTTTTGGTAAATTGGTGTTTACTGAACATATTGCTAAATCGGCATCTGTCCCGTATAATATCAACTGTGATTCCAATTTCCTGGAGATCTCTTTCGTCTTTCGATTTCAATTAGCCAATTGTTCCTTATCTTCTAATTGCTGGGATATCCTCAAGCTAAAGCTCTAGGTCCAGCAGCCTATTCAGATGTAGACTATTCAGCCGCGGCTTTACCACGTTGCCCAGGGTGCACCACGAGGAGGCTAGTCTACTTTTATTCTAGGTGATTTCAACAGCCAACATACTATCTGGGCCTACAGAAACATTAACACTGATGGCCAGCTTGTGACAGACTGGGCCGATGCTGAAGATCTATTTCTCATCTATGACGCTAAAGAAAAAGGTACGTTCCATTCTGCTAGATGGAATCAGGACTATAACCCTGATCTCTGTTTTGTTACTAAAGACCTTCTTGGAAGACCTCTGCACTGCACAAGGAAAGTCTTGAATAACTTTCCCCGAAGTCAGCACAGACCAGTACTTTTGAAAGTTGGTCTTGAGATTGCAATCGTAAGATCTAATCCAGTTCCACAATGGAACTTTACAAAAGCTAACTGGAGTGAATTCACCAGAGAAATAGAACATAACATACAATGGATTGCACCAAATATGAAAAATTACCAGCACTTCTCAAGGCTGCTTTGTGCTATAGCTAAAAAGCATATCCCTAGAGGATATAGAAGGGAATACATCCCCGGCTGGAGCCTGAAATGTAACAAGCTGTACAAGGAATATGAACTCAGTAATGACTCAGAGATTGCAGATGAACTTCTACGCTCTTTAAATTCGGCAAGGAAAGATAAATGGGCAGAATTAATGCAAAACTTCAATTTCCAGCATTCAAGCAGAAAAGCGTGGTCACTCTTGCGCAAACTAGGAAGTAACGCTGTAGATACCACTAGCAAGAACTAAAAGATAAGACCAGATCAAGTAGCACAAAGAATTGTTAACCTAACTGGAAAATCAACTAACACTTTAAGCAACAAGTCTAAAGAAATCCGAAATGAAATAAAGCTCAGATTACTTCAAGCTGACAGAAATTCTCCATTTGCAGCAGATTTCACAGTCTCAGAGATTTTGATGGCATTGAAAGAAACCAAATGTGGTAGGGCTGCAGGGATAGATGGAATATACCCAGAGTTTCTAAAACACTGTGGCCCACGAACATTCGATTGGATTGCCGAATTTTTCAGCAATATCCTAAAATGCGGTAAAGTCTCAAACCTCCTTAAAAGAACCAAGGTAATAGCTATATTGAAACCAGGCAAAACTGGCTGCAGCCCAGAAGATTATAGACCAATAGCTCTTCTGAGTTCATGTTACAAGCTGCTTGAAAGAGCCATCTACAACAGGATCTCAGAAAAAATCCTTGACTTCATACCAACTGAGCAGGCAGGATTTCGACCAACCCGGAATTGTTGCGACCAAGTAATGGCACTAACCAACCATATCGAAAAGGGATTCCAAGATCGGAAAAAGACCTTGGCAGTGTTTGAAGATTTGACTGCAGCATATGACACAGTCTGGAGAAAGGGAATGATCCTGAAATTCCTTAGGATTAACCCGTGCAAAACGATTGCCTCTCTGTTGAATGACATGCTATGCAATCGAATGGTTGAGGTTCATCTAAATGGGAATAGAAGCAAATATTACAGATTAAACAACAGGCTACCACAAGGATCTGTCCCTGCTCCACTACTTTTCAACATCTACACCGCAGACTTGCCATCTACCACTTCTAGGATGTTTATATACGCTGATGACATAGTCATGAAAGCACAATCTAGCGACTTCAAAACATCTGAAGAAATTCTCGCAATTGATCTTCAGAAACTGAATGAGTACTTAAACACTTGGCGCCTGAAATTGAATATAAATAAGACAGAGGTCAGCTCAATTCCACTTAAACAATAGAAAAGCCCACTATAGACCTCAAATAAAATTTAGAGACCAATTACTTAAATACAATCCTCATCCAAAATATCTAGGTTTGGTTCTTGACCGGTCATTGACATATAAGGAGCATATCAATAAAACAGTGGCAAAAGTAAAAACTCAAAATAACATCCTTCACAAACTTTCAGGAATGGGTTGGGGAGCACATGCCGCAGCTCTCATAACATCAGCTCTTGCTCTGGTATACTCAACTGCCGAATACTGCAGTCCAGTATGGCTAAACAGCAGTCACACAAAAAAGATCAATGTTCAATTAAATGACACAATGAGAACAATATCGGGAACTGTTAAATCTACACCTACAGACTGGCTGCCTGTACTCTCTAACATCTCCCCACCAAGTCTCCGAAGACAAGCGGCATTAAAAAAGGAATGGCAGAAATGCTTAAGTTATCCTCAACTTCCAATTCATCAGGACTGCACACACAAAGCCCCAAATAGACTAAAATCTAGATATTCAACATGGAAGTTTGGTCAAGAGTTGGTCCAAAATAATTTCAACATAGGTAAAGCATGGTGTGCTGAGTGGACAAATTCCAACCCCGATAAACAGGCGCTAATCCAAGACCCTACACGACAACCTCCTGGAATCAACCTTTCTTGGAAAACCTGGACGGCACTGACCGAGTGAGAACAGGCCACAGGTAGATGCAACTACTGGTTGTACAAGTGGGGAATGACAGAGAATCCTTCTTGTGAATGCGGTAACTATGAGCAAACCATTCACCACATCGCCATGGAATGCCCTCTCAGAAGATTCAGTGGTACAATGAATCAGATTCACGAAGCAACAACACAAGCAATTGAATGGCTGCAATCGTTAGAAATCAGCCTGTAGCAATAGTTAATGTTGTTACTGTTTTTGTATGTCTTCTGCCATATGAAATAAATAAATTAGCCAATTGTACTCGATTTTCGTTGAAGTGGCCAGGTTGAAAATTCTTTTGGTTAGTCTGTTGTTATTCATTCTGATAATATGGCCATAGAATTTTAATGGTATTTTCCTGAATGTGTCTGAAATTTTTCCCGAATTCTATATAGTTCATTTCCTTTGCATACAAATTCCCGGTGCAAACTGAGCCAAAGATTTTCCTTAAAATTTTCGTTTCTTGCTTTTCACTATCTCTAATCAATGATCTGCTCCCAATAATCAAAGTTGCCTATGCGTATAATGCCTCCAATTTGATTACAGTGTTATAATATCTTCATATTTTGCCATTTCGGGATGTTGTCTTTTTGTTGTATCTGTTCCAGGTTACTCTATAGGGTTTTTGTAATTTACATATTCTCGCCTTTTTTGCTTCATGATTTAGTCCTGCAGGTTGAATAATTTCTCCTAGATATCTGAATTTAGTTACTTGAGAGATATTACTAAATCTGGTTTTGTCATTTAATAAACCTAGTGAACTTTGAGCGAGCTATTCAGCAGAGTAGTCTTCTATATCCCAGAATCCTACAAGCCCTTCTACTGGTCCTGTCACAGACATAGTGTACAACCAGAATCAGATGATCGGTTTACATGTGGTATATCTGGACTAGAATCCAATGAAACTTAATAGTATGTGCACCTCTTAATTTCGCAAAAAACACGATCTCGTATGCTTCATGCAATTAGATGAATAAATTCCTCGCATGTTGTGTTGGATAAGTATGAGATACATCCCTATCCTTTATTTGCATAAATATGTGTATGCTCAGTCAGAAATTTGTCAAATTTAGTTACAAATTCTAATAAACCTAATATTTTTGTTCACAAGTCCACAATCGACATGTGCACCTTCGATTTTGCGAACTAACAGGGAAATTCCTTAATAGACTTTCTATTAATCATGAAGAAAGGGGCCATCCATAAATTACGTGACACATGGGAGGGGGAGGGGGAAGGGGAGCAGTTCAACGAAGTGTGACATCGTGCGACAAGGGAGGACGGGGACGAGTATCACTTTTTGGCACGTGGCTTCCGCGTGAGTTCACACTCATTGTACCTACGGTGTCGTACGCCAAAAAGCCATACCACCTTTGAGGCTTTGACAAAATATGACTTCTGCATTCTTATTTAAATGATCGTATGTCATCTATGGTCTATATCTTCCATCAGAATAAGCCACTAACCATCAGAACCAATCACATGAGATGCAACAAGAGGTTCTGCACATAACGAAAATTCTTCCTCTGCATTGCAGCTGGATGTGATAGGAAAGTTCTTAATTTGTGAAACGAAGATGATGCTATGTTGTAAGATAATGTTGACACATCGAATGTTCCTAACATTATCCAAATCAAAAACTAATTGACTGTTATGCAAGTCATAAACAACATAAAAGAATTGGTTCAAGGTTAATGGACATCAAATTATTAAATTTTGCGCCATTCATTTGATTTGGTATGTTTTGTCAATTTTCTAAATTGTTTGTTTTATTGTAGATGTTATGAAAAATATTTAAATATATAAATAATTTTGTAAGTGCTGTTTAAACTTAATGATTTTTAAATTTGAAACTGAAAAATGTGTGACGTCACCCCAAAGATGGCCGCGGAAGCCTTAGGAATCATTTAACAGCGAAACTGTCGCCTGTCAGTGCAAACTAGAGATGTAACGAAGCTCCACATCCTCAATTGAGGAACTTTCGTGTGAAATCTTACCTCTGCATCTGCATTTTTAATTCAGAGGTATAGCGGAGGTTTTGTTTACATTGTAGTATTTGTTATTCTTTTCACTTTACAAGATTTGGACCATTGTCGCTTTAGGTAACTACAACGTGATTGTTCTTTTCTCATGATCTTGGTATAAATGTAAAAATGAACCGAACCATGTTAAGCGACAAATTTACAAGTGTGAACTTACACGTAAAGTAAAGCAGCTTATTCATGGTCCTACTAACAGGACATCTGTGTAGAGCTACCGTAGGATGCACTCACTCATTCACGCTACTTGAAGGAGTCAAAATTGTTCAAAGCAATCCTTTCCACTCGTACTTTCTCGCAGCATATTTCCTCCAATCATGATCCAACGCCATAGCTTGTTGGACAGTAAGAGCCCCTGTTGGTTGTGTGGGAGTCCAGCAACATCCAATATGTCCTATTATGTATTCTTGCAATCTCTTTTACAGTATACAAGAATCTTTTATCGGCAAATCGGATCATTGTTGGTCCTACAAGTTCGACTGTGAATGGGCCACCAGAATAGTGGAAAGGCGGGTGGTGGGCACGGAGATATGGCCTTGTGCTTGATGCTTCAATTAGTCAATCTGCGAACTCAACAATGTTCATAAGACTTTTTTTGACGCGTGCGTAGTTATTTAAATCTGTTTATTCACTTGCGAAATCGTCCCACGTTTTTTTGTTGTTGAAAGATGAGGCAGAAAATTAAACACTATGGGTAGCATCATATGGAAATAGACTTTGCTTATGAAAAATATAGTAATTGGGATAAAAATATACTTATTTTGATTTTTAGTTTAATTTTGATAAAATATTAAAATCTAAATAATTATAAATATATTTTTCCACCTCCGCATCCACTTCTGCAATACATCTGCATCCGTGGATGTCAAGCTCTAAATATCCGCATCTACATCCGAAAAGATGACTTCTGTTACAACTCTAATGTGAACTGCTTTGTTCTCATCATTTCAACAAAATATACACGTTCCTCCAGTCATTTAATCTGTCTTTTGTAACTGGGCCGAACTGTCTGAATCCGTAGCCTTGCAAACAAAACAAAAACGTTTCTTTTCAGTTTCTGAATAACACAATCTCTAACATGAGTTTTATGTGTTAGTAACATATGATAAATGACCTCTGACAAAAACGTTTATTTTCGCTGCCATACATTTTCTCTGAAGACAAAAAATTGCTGTCTGTATGCTACAATTCGCTAATTTCTATATTCTTAACTTGCAATACATAATTGCAGTGTGGCCAGTGCTCATTCTTAAAATAACTTTTATACCATGGCGAAACGAGTACAAAATTTAGGGGCACCTCTTCCATACTTTATTTTTTTCACCAATTTTAATGTGTTTATAACAAGACCATCCACACACGATTTAACTATTTACTGTTCATAAATACATACACGGTTATGGCATCAACATCCTACAAACATTCTAAAGCAATTATAGGTTCAGCGTCCTACATTCGAACCTAAGTGAGGTTTGAGCAAAATATATCAATGTATCGAAAAAATCGATATTTTTTCATAAAATAATCAACATATATGGCTAATATTTTTATTTTTGCTATATCAAAAATAGATATTTTTAAAGTATTAATTTTTATTACAAATTCGATATTTTTTGTATGAACGTAATTTAGTATCCAAATTGAATGCTATGGACCTATTAAGATCTGAACAAGAAACATCTGGGGAAAAAAAGAGAGCTGTTGACTTTGACACTAACTCTCAGAACTAAATCGAACTCTTGCTTTGATATTTAGTTCAATTTGTCAAACTGCCAGGACTTGTAGCTAAAATTTTAGAAGTCAATCAAATAGAAAAACGCCAGATATAGTTCCATCTTTGCAGTTTAATATTTGTGCAATGCCTTGTTGGCCTCTTGGCCATTTCAAAGAAACAATAAAGAGATTGGTGGTGCAAATTATATGATTGTTAACTTAGTCAATCCTATTACAGATTTGATTCAACAAGTAATGAAACAATCAACTCCATCAACCACTTTAGGTTTCAGTGTAAAAGAGGTTTTGCTGCAAAGAATTCAAGAGAGTCTGTATCCTTTAGGAAGAAGTATATTTCTTGCAGCAGCTACAATACTGGATCCACGATTCAGGTGTATGCACTTTATTTCTGCAATTGGAGTGTCAAATGCTACATCGAAAACAAGTAATGAGATTCGAATTGGACAGACAACGAGTACAACTTTCTCCAGAAGTAAGATCAGACGCCAGCAGAGTAAGCTATCTCCGATGTTACTTCAATGTGGTCCACACATGAGAAACTTATCTTGGCACAAGCATTACACAAGAGATCCAAGCTCTGGTTCAATCCCTACTGAGATTAGCCACTAGTTAATAGGAAATCAGACTCGGTTAAGTGTTGTGTGAATTGCCAATACTTCACGCAGGTGCTTTCGGAAATCACAATGAGTACCTGATATTTCAAGATTCTTCTGTGTCATCCCAGAGAGTGAATTCTGCAGTTAACTTAACGGCACTGGACAAGATGAGTAGATGGTCGTGGAGCATGAAAAACAGATAGTCCATTTGATGGCTATATCAAATACTGGTTTGATTTATTGCAAAAATAAACAAATGAATAAAAGTTTAAATAATTTCTACATGTGTCTTAAATTTTCTTAAATATTTTAATATGTTTGGTGAATATTTTTGGATAATTCGCGGCATTAGGAAAAATATCGACATATCAACATGGCGATATGTTGTCTTGATACATTTTTTCATTATTCCATAATTCCAAATGAAGTAGCTCGAAAAAATACTATTAGTGTAATTGTATATATGTTAATGAGTCCATTAATTAATTAATAGAATACATCAGTATTCCATTAATAATTTTTTAGTGTGGCATGCATATATTTAATTTTTTCTTTCCCCCCCCCCCCCCACCGGACAAAATCATGGCTATGCCCTTGCAGAGATGTGGATCGTTTGGTTCTTCATCCTAACATGCTTTTAGATATTGCACGAACAAAAAATATCAGACTGAAAAACATGAAAAACTTATCTTTATATATATCAAAATCTCGCGTCATGATGTTTGTTCAAGATGAACTCTGAAATTATTTAACTGATTTTGATGAAATTTGGCTTACTGTGTGTAATTTGGTCCATCTTAAAAGACAGGATAGTTTTATCTCGATTATTGACCTTAATATTTATTACTGCAAATTAAATGTTAGTTCAATGTTTGTCATAAGACAATGGTTTGTAACTTTTTGTAAGTGCCGTAAGTTCAAGCGTGCTGGTGGCTGAATGATTAAGGCATCTGACTGGAAGTTCAAAGGTCCCTGATTCGGATCCCTGTGCCGGCGGGGATTTTTATATGCATTTAACTCGGCCTTCACCTCCAGCACAGGGGTGGAATGCGCAGCCAATAGAAACCTGTCACCAGGTCATTACGACCGCACGAAATTATTATTATAGTTCCATAGGTTTCTAACAGATGGCGATGTATTAATTTATCAACACAACACTTGGTTATCTAGGTTGGGTAACCATCCAGTATATGGCATTGTGTTTCGATTTATTTATGATACAGTCTACTCCACGTCATATGTGTTTACGTATGACATAACCCAGTTTTGTGAATTTTTCGTCTAGTATCATTCTTATAATTGTGCTGTGTATTGTTTTGTGTATCATTTGTATGTTATTATATTTAATGACAAATTAAATACACACATGAATATAACATTGAAGAAAACATTACGATAAATTAAAAAATGTGTAAGTATTTGTTGCTTGCTTCTCATTTTTCTTCTTCTTTTCGTTATGGCCATCTAGGAACCACGTGTCAATTTCAATTCTTCCCCTGTTGTTTTTTTTTCCTTTCTTCCTCTTCATTATTGCACTGTGTTTTCTCTTTCTCTCTTCAGACCATTTTGCACCCGTTTTCTTTTCCTCTCTACCTTGGAATCCTGTCATATTCGAAATCTGCTTTCGAAAATATTTTCTTTCCATACTGTTCACTGATATTATTTCGTTTCAAATCTTTCTTAACCTCTTGAATCCCCTAAAATATTTAAATGTGTCGAAAAATTATCATTCTCCTTTCTTCTGACTGATTTTGTTATTTTTTAATATTATGATATATTTCTCCATTAGTTCTTATCTTACATTGTAGAGTATTTTTCAATGGACCCAAAATTTTCCTTATAATTTTCCATTCCAATACTCCAAGGTTATCCGATTTCTTATTTAATAGTGAGTGGTCTGGTCTCAGTGGTTAAGGCGTCTGATTGGAGATCGAAAGGTTTCCGGTTCAAATCCCTGTCTTGGTGGGGATTTTGGTAGGAATTTTAACCTGATTTTCACCTCTGGCATAGCTTGCTGTGTAATGTGAAGTACGCCAGAACGCTTCCGTGGTCAGAATTCCATGTAAATCTGTAGGTCTCCTGTACCCGACAGACTTGTAGGATTAGTTTAAGACGGCAACGACAGGGGTGGAATGCGCTGCTGACAGAAGCCCTGCCAATAGGTCATTACGACCACACGGAATTATAATTATTAATATGCAATATCAGACATTTACTTGTATAGAGGCATTCCGGTTTAAGCACTGTATTATAGTGTCTTATTTTAAGGCTTTTAGAAAGGCACTTATTGTTGTAATTCAACTATTTTAATTTTAATTGTTACAATTATAAATTTCAGTGAAATGCCTCAAAAAAATCTAACCTCAACAATGCGTGTAGCAGAGAGGCACGACGCAAATGTGTTGAGAGGGCTCATCAATCAGCAGAAGAAATCACGGCAAGTAATGAAACTGAAAGAATCAGTACAGCAGAGCGTCGTATGCAAGAATCTCAAGAACAGCGTGATGAACGTCTACGACAGAATATATCGAGAACAAGAGCGGCACAAGAACAGCACATCACTACATTTAGAGAAAGAGAACGAGAGAGACAGCAAATCCGCCATGCATTAACACGTGTATCATTTGTTTGTCTTGCGTTTGAATATGCCCCAGACATTGATTAGTCTGTACTTTGTAAAATTGCAATCGGTGCAATCGACAAAGTATGCCAATACTGTCAAACATTGAAATTCTGCAATGAAGCAGCTGGAATGTGTTGCGCATCAGGAAAAGTTGTATTATTACCACTTCCCACTCCCCCAGAACCTTTGCAATCACTTCTTGCTGGCAAATTAAACGACTCGAAATTGTTTCTGTGCAAGACACACAAATTCAATTCCTGTTTCCAGATGACGTCTTTTGGAGCAACTAAAATTTGCAGTCTCATATCTGATGGACGTCATTTTTAAACTACATTCAAAATACAAGGCCAGGTGTACCATAAGATTGGGTCGTTGATGCCGATGCCTAATGATGTCCCGAAGTTTCTCCAAATCCATTCTATGGGAAGTTGTGAAGAATGCGTGACAACTCGGTGCCAGTATAATTTCATCAAACAAGCTGAAGAGAGAGCAATGGTGGTATTGTTGGAAAAATATTTGGAAAATAATAATCAACTTATTCAATTGTTTAAATTGATTAAAAAATGACAACTATCAAATTGTAATGAAAGCTGACAAATTACCATCAGGAGAACATGCTGGCAGGTTCAACGCGGCAACTGTAGATGAAGTTGCAGTTATTATAGTTGGTGATCCAGTTGACAATAGAGCCATTAAAATCACAGGTCGAGATAGCACTGTTAGTATAATTTTAGATCCATGTACACCGTTCGTATGACGCACTCCAGTATCCACTGATATTCTGACAAGGGCAGGATGAATATCACATTAACATCAAACAGTGTGATCCAGTTACTGACAAATTTAATATTCAACTATTTAATTCCTTATTTTATTAATACAGCATTTCCGATAAGAGGCCGGATTAACGTTAATTTCTTATTCTAATTTTTTTTTACTATTTAATTTCTTATTTTTTCACGTAATGAAACAAATAAAAAATGACTTCAATGAAGTACTACGCCCACTGTTTGATGATTAGACGTAATCAGGAGAACTATATCATTCGATATCATCAACTGTACCATCATCACGCCGTGGATATGTACTCTAAGATTGAAAACTAACGTTTGCGATTTATTCGATACAACCAGGCTAAATTACGTTCGGAGGAATACATCCACTTACGAGATGCTATTATCGGCAATATAGATGAAAATTTAAATGCCAATGATATCGGTAATGCATTTATTTTACCTTCAAGCTACATCGGCAGTCCACGGAACATGCAGGAACATATACAAGATGCAATGACTTACGTATGTTATTATGGTCTTCCAGATTTTTTATTACATTTACATGTAATCCGAATTGGGAGGAAATATAAACTTTGCTATAACCAGGCCAACAATCAATGCATCGGCACATGTGTTCAAACAAAAATTAAAATCATTGATTGATTTAATCATAAAACATTCGGTTTACGGTAACACACGTTGCTATCTGGATTCGATTGAGTGGCAAAAGCGAGGTTTGCCTCATTCTCACATTTTGATTTGGCTTGAAGTTAAAATCTGTCTAGAAGAAATTGATCAAATAATTTCAGCCGAAATTCCGTACCCGGTAATTGATCAAGAATTGTTTGATATTGTTACCAGTCACATGATCCACGGACCATGCGGTGCTTTTAACATCATATCGCCATGCATGGAAGATGTAAGAAGCGTTTCCCAAAGGAATATACAAATGATACTATTACAGATATTGACGGTTATCCGTTGTATCACCGCAGAAACGCTGAGAATGGTGGCCACACATTTATGATGCAAATGTCAAATTCTAGAAACCAAGTAGAAATTGACAATCAGTGGGTGTTACCATACTCACCATTGCTTTCAAAAACGTATAAGGCTCATATTAATGTCGAGTTTTGCAGTTCTGTAAAATCCATTAAGTACATTTGTAAATATGTTAATAAAGGGTGTGATTAGGCCGTATTTGAAGTAAAAAATGTAAATAAAAATGACGAAATAACACAATACCAGATAGGTAGATACATCAGCAGCAACGAAGCTATCTGGCATATTTTTAGTTTTCCCATACATTAAACTGACAAAACGTTGTAGTTTAGAATAACATTGATCCAACGTACTATAACTATTGAGTCACAGCAATGCGTGACCGTGTCAGCCAGTTTATATATAATTTGGCATTTCAACTCTAACCAAGATATAATACACGATGTCATCAAATTGTTAAAATTCGTTTCAAGTATTCCAGTGATTGTATGCATCTTAAAATGGTCATTTTCAGGATTGCGGAGAACAAAAATTTATTTGAAGGGTAGACTACTATGACTCAGCAATGATTGAATGATCACATTGTACTGCACGTAAATCGATGAAGAGTGGATGATTTGGACCTTCAAGAAATCATTGATATATTTATAAGTAGAACTGTATATAAAAAAGATACGTTTGCATTTGAAAAATTGATATAATTATATGGAATATAAAACATTCATTCCTTAAAAGGTTTATTAACATTGATCACACAATTCTTAGTAAAACTGTGTACATTAAGTAGGTAAGTATAAATATCTGCAGCTAATAAAAAAAATATGTTACATACTGTTAATGTAATGGTATCGTTTTTAGATTTCCATTACTGTCATAGGTATCCATTATTTATTGTTAACTCTAGCATCATTTATAGTTTTTTTTCATCCTTCTCCTTTGTGTCTGTATATTGTTACTAGTTACACCCAAAGTTTCGTTTACTTTTTTTTTTTTAACTTATGGCTTTATGCCTCGTTGGGGTCATTGAAGGTGGGATGGGACTTGGGACTGGGGACAAGGAATATGAAGTAATTCGGTCATGGCCTTTTGAAGGAAGCATCCCGTCATACACCTGGAGTGATCTTGGGAAACCATGGAAAACCCGAATCTGGATACCCGGAAGGGGATTCGAACCGCTGTCTTCCCGAAGGTGAGGCAAGAATGTAACCGCATACCGCCACGCTTGGTTTTGTACATGAGTGCGATCCTTGCGCACACAAATCAAATGCAATAGTAAAATTGTGATTTCTATTCGGAGTACACAAATATTTAGTTATATATTTGTAATATTATTAACTTTAAAATTTGTTTGTTATTCACATCAAATAGGTCCAACCTATTTTAATTAAGTTTACATTTCGGATTGAAACACACATTACAAAATGCAATATCTTTCTTTCCGATTCTGTTTGCTATTAACTTGAAATCTACTGTATACATATTTAGATGCAATTTTCACTGTTATGTAAGACTAGTTGGTTCCTGTGACTTCATTCATAATTGTAACCAATTTGGGAGTTTTTTTTATGTAATTTACCTGGAACGCTAAATATTTCCAGGATAAAAAGTAGCATATTTTACTCCCTGCCAAATTAGCAAGCAACCTGCCAGTGAAGTCCTGTCAAAATTGAGACACACCCTTTGCCAGTTCTCTCTAAAAAACAAGTCATAAAATGAACATGAGTTTTCTGAAATTCGGCACCCCTGAAAGCAATGACTTTCTAAAAGAGTACAGACTATTATTATCAAACATGATGTACAAGCAGTAATTTCCCAAATTATCTATTATATGTCACTCGTATCTTTAATTTAAATTCTGATACTCAATTGGGTAAATTGTTTGCAATACTCGTGATAAGGGCGCGCCAGGCAAAGTGGCCATGGTTTTTTTTAATCAAACATTAATTAATTAAATTAAATTGCAATTGAGCGCATGCTCTGGTGGCAATTTCACTAAACACCCATCTTCCTTCTTTACTGCATCCTCCTACATTTACCCTTTACAAATTTTATCTTTAAATTCTTTCAACATTTTTGCCAAATTATTGATCATTTCTTTTGGTAACTTATTCAAATCCCTGACACCTCTACATAAAAAAGATAATCTTCCTACACCCTTGTGTCTGAAATTGAGTGCCAGCTTGTGGTCATGGTCATCTTTTCCCTTCCATGTATTACTTTCAATTCTTACACCAATATCTTTCCATGCCTCATCACCAATATACACCTTGTACACTCTCATGACCCTCTCACCCTCCTTCTGTCTTCCAATGATTCCCATTCCAGCTCTTTTATCATATCTGTTACCGATTGTGTTCTGTGATAATTTCCAGAAACAAATCTAGCAGCCCTTCTTTGCACCTTCTCCAACTAAGTATTTGATACTCAAAATGTGTTTCCCATACTACACTACCATATTCAAGCAATGGTCTGGCCAATGTTTTGTAACCCAATTCCTTTACTTCTCTCATACATCCCCTCATCATTCTCTCCAACAAATGCAGAATTTTGAAAGCTTTTCCTACTACCTGTTGTAAGCACCTCAGAATTTGTTAAATTCTATTTCTATGCTATGGGATATGGGGAACAGGCATCTTAGAGAAGACGATACTGAAGCCGATAGCCACATACAGGGCGATTTAAAAAATAAACTAAACACATAATATCAGCCTTAAATAGACCTTCAATAAGAAAAAATAGTGTTTAAACTCACCTAAATCATGACTATAAAGAATAATCCAGCTTGTTAAGCACTTATTTACGAGACAATATCACCATTTTACAACACTTTTCGAAGCAGTAAAAAATGTTTCTAATAACTAAATTTTTGCAGTAAATAACACATGATCAATAGTTCCAGTCAGTTTAAAATTAAGAAAACACAAGTTTTACATCCAATTCAAACATTTCAAACATATACACATTTATAGCATTTTTGATACCAGCTGATATTGTAATTAAAACATAAATTCTTCCTGTACCTTGTGCTGAAATTTTGAGCAGTTCTGTACAATTAATCAAGTCTGAGAAGACTTTAAAACATAAATTGCAGCTAAAATGACTTGCTGTCAGCCTACATAAAATATCACAGTCAAAATAAATAAAGTCGAGGGATAAAAACACTTTTAAAATGGATAATAATCACAGTATATGGTGCCGAATACCGTTTTTCAAAATAGGTATTACTTTAACCGTAATTTAATAAAATAGCAATGTTTCCAACATGGTGCGGAGTTGGAGGAAAGGGATATTTTGATAATTGTATCACAAACCAATCACGGCATCTAGAAACTAGATAGAGACAGTTTTGGAAAGTGGAGCAGCTTTAGAAGTTTCTGACATAGGTTTCTAAACCAAAAACAGAGTATCCCCACTAAATGTTGGAATCAGGAGAAATCCACCCTCCCCCCCCCCCCAACCACCTCCTCCAAAAGAGTAGGTACACACAAAAACTTATTTCAAGTTATTACAGCCAAACCGTTGAGTTACGATTAAAGTCAAATGGGAGAAAGTTGTTTATTATGCCTGTCTCTAAATGATATAAAATTCTGAGGGTCAAACGGTGTGTATTATCGCTGCACTATGTTCTGGGTGTCACGTGACTTGGTAGATCATACAGGGAATTTTTCACGCATCCCCCCCCCCCCCCCCTCCCAGGTGTTGGTGGTCAGTCAAGTGGTGAAGGCCTGTTGCTCGGAGGAGCAAGAAGGTCTGTCTCGACTCATGGAAATAGTTCCGGACACCTGCTTATGGAGTGGCCATCATGGAAGTTTTCAAATTGTGCAACCCGGTTGGAACTTTGAACATGTAGCTTAAAATTTTCGCAGGATTTTGGGTCTGCCTGTCTTCTGCGTTTCATAACTTGCAAACTTCTTGAGACGAATGTCCGATTGCTGATCAACTGTACTAGTGAACTTTAAACTTTTTGTTTTTCTCAATACCAACATATAGTGATGGTGAATCTTAAGTCGGTGATTTTAATTCAATAGTTTAGAACTGAACCTTTTCTTTCCCAAGGTTAAATAGGGGAGAGTGGTGACGAAAGTATTTTACAGTTGATTTTTTTTCCAAAGTGAATTCACAGTCCTTAGTTTTGAACAGTTGGAATTTTGTTTGTATCTTTGACTAATCTCTGGTAAGGATGCAAGTTGCTAGTTAAGGTAACTACTGGTATATACAACCCCAGTATCAGGTTTGTCCCTTACACTGTGCAATGTGTTCTGCCCAGTTAATGTTGTTATCAAATGTAATGCCAAGATGTTTACATTTCAAGTCTTCATCCCGTGTTTACCAACCCAACTATATATCCTGTCCAGATCACCCTGAAACTGTTTACAATCCTCAAACATTTTTATCCTTTTATATAGCATTATGTCATATGCAAACAATCTAACATTGGTGCCATCACAGTGGGAAATCATATTTCACTCCAATCAGTGCCCTTTGTCACCCTTAGAAGCCCTATCCTATTAATGTGTCATCTCTCAAAGTTATTATAAGGTTTGTGGTTTATCATCAAGGTAGTGTTTGGCAAGTGCTCACTCTGTGTATTTATTGTTTTAGTTATGACTTCTGAGTGAAATTTTTTTGCAAGAATAATATATTGGCTACAAATTTGTGATCTGGCAATCACATTGTTTTGTCACATTGTTAATTTAGAACAATGTTTGCATAATGGCATCAATCTTGGGAAAAAAGGAGAGCTGCTGGTGGTGTTGGCCACCAGGGGTGTAGCTGTGCAGTCCACCGGGGCCGCTACGCTCATGGGACACAACTCAGGAATGCCCAGCCTCAGCTCAGGGGGCCCCTACAAGCAACACAAAACAAAAAAAAGTCGCCCATCTGACCTGAGGGCCCAAAATAAATTTTTTGCACCGGGGCCCTTGTTGACCTAGCTATGCCACAAGTGGCCACTTTGCCAGCTAAGAACCTTCTCTGTTCCATTTGGATTATTAACGTACCCGATATAAAAATTCTAAATGAAAGGTTTATTACCATTTGAAGCTGAACTGTCTACATTAATAATGATAAAATAAAATCAATTAAATATTTCTATAAATTGTAAAGTTGTTATGTTGGTGGTATTTCAATCCCAGGAAACTTCTTTTTCTATGAGCCCAACAGACATTATTCAAACAACAGTAGAAAATGCAAAAGCAATGGCTGAAAGAGAGGTTCTTTGAAGGTGTTGATATCAATTTCATATAAAAATAAACTAGAAGCTGCAAAAGATAACAAAAAGTGGAAGGATAACAATGCTAGAAACAAAAAATACTAAGCACAGGAGAACCTAACCCAAGAAGATTCAAATTGCCGACACTGCAACAAAAGTTTTTCAGTGTAGTCGTAGGCATCCGTGGCCAGAGGCAGTTGATTCTTAGCTTCCTGGGTGACGCAAATCATAACGCAGCGTCAACCATACAGCCAAAAATCAAAAGTTTTTCAGCTTCAATATCACAAGAATGATGGATTCAGTGGTGTTATTTTTGGCTCATGAAATCAGTGATGGAGTTGAAGGAAACAACTTTTCTTTCATCTGTGCAAATTGTAGTTCATGTTAATTTTGTTTTTAGGTGCTGCAAGTTATGTAAACTTTCTTTCAAAATAAACTATAGGCTTACTTTGCTTTTAGGGCATGTTTAATCCATCATTTCTGATTTTGATGCTAAGTGGCCACTTTGCCCAACCATGTAGGGCAAAATAGCCACATGGTTACTTTTTGAAAAATTAATTATTTTTCGTATTAAACTTCATGCAAAAATAACTAAAAACTTTCTTTCCATTGTTACCTAGTATGAATTAGGATAGTTTAACTTTATAACCCTTAGTTTTTATGCCTTTAGTTATATTGTAACTTATCTTAAAACATCATCAAACCTTAGCCTGGCACTTTTACCAGCCTTCACCTAATATATTCCAAAATCTAATGCTCTTACTTACAACATTTCTTCCATTATTGGTAAAATGAAATTTTTAATTTATGACCATGATCCTTTCTTTCCTTCTACACAATGTTCTTTATTCTTCACCTCCATCAAGATTCTAACACAAACCCACCACTCTCTTTAGACATCTTAGATTCTATGTCAACCAACCATATCTGAGAAATACTGCCAATGTTCTGCAGGATAATATCCATACTTCCTTGGAATTTCAAATTGCTACCCTGAATCTCCACAGTATGTCTGAAGTTTATCATCAAACTATTTGCAAAAAATTCTATATTTAATCCCTTAGACCAGTTATTCCATTCTCCATCAAATTAAAACCCCTTCTGGTTCTATGTATCTAACGATCTAGCTTAAGAGTTACTCCTATGTAGCATGCTTGAAATGAACTTCCAATCAATTTCCTATAAATATTCATATCATTGAACCTATAATAATAAATTATCTAACATGAGTTTACTGTTATCCATAGTTCAATTTCTTTTTATATTAATTTAACAAAGTTCAATTAAACACTAGCATGACTCCAGCAAAGTATTTAAGAGTATTTTCCTCTTTTATACTGCTGTTTATAAGTGCTTCATTGTATGATCAGTTATAATGACATATCTATACATATCATAAAATTGTAAAAAAGTTGTGCATGTACATAATATTAATTGCAAAAGGATTAATTACTAAGTACGCTATTTATGATAGAGATACAAAACTGTAAAAGTTGTAATTTTTGTCTTCCTGTCCCTATGTCTGTTAGGCATCACTTAAAACCAATAGGCGGATTTTAACAAAACCACATATGATGATAGCTTATGACCAGTTAAGATACAGGATACTTTTTTCCAGAATAGTAACCTATTTTTCTATGATATGCAGGTCAAATCAGAAAAATTTCAAATTTTTGTTTCTGTGCACACTTTTCAAAATTCTATTGAACAAATTTCAACAAAATATAGCATACTAATCAAGTAATAGCTTAACATGTAGGCTACTTTTGATTCTGATATTTTTGTCTGTGGAACAATGAGCAAATCCATAAATTTTAGAATTTTTGTGTATCCATATTCTACTGTCAGGTGGCAGCTTTCTTTCAGTTGAAATGTTTGGTGTGATTAGTTTTACATGCGTGGCAGATCTATTTGACATTGTAATTCAATTAGAACTTTTCTATCATAGTTTATATACATATTATAAAGCAAACTGTTTTTATTATATATGTCTACTCATAAAGCAAATTATTACTTTTTAAGAAATGATATTTTTATATAATGTACATAATATTTCTACACATTATTGCTAAAACTTAAAAACAAATAAATATATTTTAATTAGTGCAATATAGAATGGTGGAAACTTGTGCTTCTCTAAAGAATGAAATCCACATGTTGAACTGAAAATGTGTTCATTATTAACATAGAACGAAATACACATATGGAAAATCTATTTAACCTGTGTAAAAAACACATGGAGTTTTAGGGAATGTTGTAAAGAAATACAAGTCAATTGTTTTAAAAATTTTATTTATATTATATTATATTTATAGGGCGGGGTCGGAGGTTATAAATATCAATGCGCGTGGAGCAGACCAACAGTTGCGTCCTGGACTGTGTTCCTCACGCCGACCACTGGACACTATCTGAAGATGTTGGCACGTTATGTCATCGAAAATTCGTACATCTACGACTAAATGACCCGGCTGCCCAAATGACCGAGCTGCACACCCGAGGGATCTTCAAATATATTTTTCTTGCCGTCTTTTTACCAAGAGCGAAGGGAGAGGAATTAGCGGTCTTTAAATAGAAATTTCCAAATATCCTGTGACAAAAAAATATCCATTCTTCTGCAGTTTTATCTCAAATTATCACATAAAATAAGTATTGTAATAATAACAATAATTAAATAATGTTACTCCAAAAACAAATAAATTCAAAAATTAATCTCATGCTACCATCATTAATTATAGTATCGTAAAGTTCGTAAAAGCTGCTTTCTTCCTCCTGCAATCCTGTTGTGGCTGTGTAAGAAGTTTCTTGAATTACAAGAATTGAAACGTTAGAACAACAATAAAGAATTGATTATCTCTCTTTCACGCAGTGCTATGAAATCTTTGCTGTACTAAATTTTAAAGTCATATTTTGAACTAGCAAAAAACTGCTACTCTACATTAAGAAGTGTCCATAATCTAAATAGCTCCATTTTGGGCTCTTGTGAACTCCCCCCCCCCCCCAAGTAGCCTGACGTGGCTTTTACCTCTCCCCCCCCCCCATCCCATGTGTGGTATGTAACTTTTTCCCTATTGGATCCAGAAGACATTTTGTACTATTTTCTCTTGCAAGACTAATGAAAATTACAAACTGAGATAGTTAAATAATATTTAATGTATCTATAAGCTCACCAAAAACATTTGTACTAGCTATTCCCAGTAGTAACATACTCTATAGGTCGATTTTGAAGTGGCTTATCTAGGAGAAAGAAATTTCTGATAAAGTTAGTTTTAAATCCACAACGGATTTTCTTGCATTCATTTCCTCTATGAAAACTCATCATAAGAATAATTTTAAAGTGTATTCATCATGTGTGGAAAAATTTAGTTTAAGCGATATTTGATTTGTTTAAATTTTTAGGCCATGTGCTCAGTGAAGACTAAAACCTAACATTTGAAATAACTTGGAATTGGATATAGTTACAGCTGCTCTTTTATTGTCAGTTATAGTCAGCACCTTCTAGAGTATTTTGAATGTAAAATCAAGTAATTAGGCAGAATATAATTAGGACTTTTAATTAAGAAAATAAATCGAAATTTTCACTAAACGAGATAAAAGCAGGAAATTTATATCAGAAGATAAAGAAAATTAAGAGGATTAAAAATATACCTTGGTTCCTGTAGAAAGTTTAAGCATTTTTAAGATAAATAAAATTCAGAAATGAATTGTTATGATTGTTGGGAAAAGTGCGCCAAGACTAAAGGGCTGATGACGTAAGAGGTTTAAAAATTAATTTGATAGAAACCCTTTTGGAGACTAAACAAAACTTAAATAGATAGAATAAGGTATCAGGAAGCCCATATATTAGTTACAAGTTAAACTATCAAGTACATAAGGAGATATTAATTTTCTTAGGTTTTTGCTGACATCATAGAAAATTCTAAGTCGATAAATACGGCAGTAGACATCTTGAAAATGCTCAATCTTCCAGTAGATTTTAAACAGTTGCCCAGTATCTGTTTTCTCCCCCGCCCCCCTTATGCTATCATATTTTCAGTGCCTCACAGCAATTTCTTTGTTTCCATTATCCAATTAATCACTTTTCATGGATATTTCTATCTTTTTGTGTTGCATATAATCTGGTCTCTAATCACAACTTTTTTGAAGCTTCCTTAGGAAAAATTCTTCCGCTCATCCTTAGAATATGAGATTCTATGTGACACTATTGTTAAAATGGGATGGATTTAAGGGTGTCCATTTTGGTAGGTGAAATATTGTCATTTATTAGGACCTTTGACAGAATATGAAATAAATTAAAGATATTATTAAAGAATCCATAATGAGAGAACAGCAGATTTAGATTGAAGAGAGTAATAGTGTCTATTATATAGTGTTCTATCCCTTTGTCAAACTTATTATACTTCAAAACAAACATGCATGTAACAAACTCAGTTTGTGGGCTGTTACCTAATTAAATGCCTGCAATAACTGCCATGCAAACATTAATTATATTTTTCAATTTGTGCTCTATCTCTTTTTATGAAACTGATGATATAACACACAAAATTTATAAAATTAAAAAATAAATTCACACTGTTGTGACATATTAAAATATTTAAGCATGAGTTTTATGTTTAAATAATGTATTTAGCAATATAAGCAGCCTGCTAACTGAGATAGTAAATTGTATGACAAGATTGTAAGACACAGATTTTAGAATTTAATCTATATTTCATGAAAAGGTTCAGTGTGCACAACAAAACCAATACAATGGGCTGGAAGTCAGGGCCGGTGGATTTTGTGGGTATGGTGGGTAGCAATACCCACCTGGGAAATTCCGGGTGGGTAAAATACCCACCCGGAATTTAAGAGTGCATAGAGGAAAGAATTGAGAGAAAGAGAGAGCAGACCAGCTAAGCATGTTAGTTTCGTCCTTCAAAATGCGTGTATAATAGCCTGTGTACCCACAACACCACCATTAATGACACACTAAATCCCTTTGATGTTTCAATAGACCGCCACCCTAGCTGTCGCCAACTGAGCAAACAATCATTGTGAGTGAAAGCAAGAATGCTACGGTAATATAGTATACGTCCAAAACAGTCGTGTGTGAAAGCTGCATTATTGTATTTCGGCTGACTTTCAACATAAAAATTCAAATGAATAAATTCGTAGTGAATTTGAAAAGGAGAAACGAATTGAGTGTAGATAATGCTAGAAGACTGCAGAACATGGAGGATAAATTTGCATCGCCCTTACATGAAGGATCCACTGGAACCTTAAAAGATGACAGTCAAAATCGAGAAAGTAAGTAAAATTCTTATTCTTAACTATATAGGCCTACATAAATACATGCACATGTAATGATTATTCACTTGTATGTACTAGAGATGTAATGGAAGCGACGTTATGGAAGCGGAAGCGGAAACAGAAGCCGAAGTTATATGAAAATGTGATTTAGTGTACAGAATCTTCATTTAGTGTCTAGTTACTTCTGTTTAGTAAAAATGGCAAATAATGTTTATTTTTAGAATCAAATCAAACAGTAATAGTAACTGACTTTGAAGTAGTAGTTTTCTAATTACTATGATTAATAATCGAAAGTTAAAAGTGGCAAGTTATATTTTAAAAACAAACGCTTAGCAACCTTTTCTACTTTTTTAATTTTTTCTCCCCCCCCCCCCCCTCCTCCTCACAAATTAAACCTTCTTTCGCTTAACAATTTTTCGTTAGTAACACTACTAGGCGGGGCTGGCAAAAACCTGCGGATTATTGGAGACAACATAGAATATTTGCCATCACCTAAAGAGGATCTACTTTTAATAGAAGTATTTTTTGCTTTTACTACTTGACTAGAATGATATTGATTTTTTTCCCCCCTTCATGTAACTTAAGATTTACATTTAATTTTTCAGACGTTTTAAATTCTTCTGGATAGATGGATTTCAAATTGCTTTTTAAAGCAATGGTGGTACCTGTATGTTCATTCAGAGAATACCTAATGTACGTACATTTTGCCACAGATTCAGTTTTTTGTACACAACTATCTAAATAGGACTTAGTTTTGGTTTCATTTTGAGACACGCTACTATCTTACAATAAAATACATACCTAAGGGGCCCACAGATGACCAACTTGATTGGCACCTTTGTTGTGAACTTTATTGGCAACCAAGTTGTACCGCAGTCTGAGTACTTGTCAACGGGTTATTTTGCCGGATGTTTTCTCTTGCTACTTGATATTATTTTTTATTGCAGTTTTAAGCATTTTGGTTATAGTAGAGCGTAGCTTGTAAAAAATGAGTGACTGAGAATTGCAGTTTTTAGTTTTAAGAGAGTTGTATGAAGATGAATGAGATGCATCCTGCTGGTCTCAAAGGAATGGCATCAAAACTGCATAGATTTCTCTGTTCAATTTTTAGTGACGGAGATAGGCGTAACAGTAATAGTTCTTCTTTTTGTTGCGATCCTTAAAAATTTCAGATTTCCACAACTTGGGTAGCGTCTCAAAAAATTCACTAAGATTTGAATGTTTGGTATACATGCCATATTCGAAAAGCAATTTTGATATCAAACAGTAGTAAGTAGTCCAAATAACATCTGGTCAAATGAAAACGTACAGTAATCGAAAACAATAACATTGACAGAACAGTTGAAAGTTAACAACTGATACTGAAAACTGTGTTGTTAACTTCCTCACAGATGCCACAAAAAGGTCGCCCACCAAATACGAAAGTTTTTGATCTCAACTCTAACCGGATCTCAACATGTCAACCATGAACCTACTTAC
Organism: Vandiemenella viatica; assembly: GCA_031002005.1. NCBI lineage: Eukaryota > Metazoa > Arthropoda > Insecta > Orthoptera > Morabidae > Vandiemenella > Vandiemenella viatica. Next base: position 154,281,387 of record CM061919.1, on the reverse strand, counting down.
AGACGTTCAACATGGACTTCAACACGGCACCAAAGTTGGCAGCCAAGTTGATCGTCAGGGGACTCTACACAATGCATGTAATAATTACAAAAAAGGAATCCTCACCAATACGTTACCACTCCGACCTATTGTCGGCGCTCACTCACTGAAGTTATCTCAAACAGCACCGCAGTACCCAGTGACATCAGTTCCATTTAATCTGATTTACTTTTTGGTTTCGCTACAAAAGATGCAGAAACGGAAACAGAAGCTGAAGTCCCAAATCTTATGGAACATCAGGACTTGCGGAAGAAAAACAGAACTCGTTACATTCCCAGTAAGAAAGTACATGGCATACACAAGCGTGTGCGTGCGCACACACACAGGTGTATATATTATATTACACTACTTACACTTGTTTGTGTATTTATGCGTAACGACCAATAGACCCATTATACGCAAAAGTTTCAGCCACACTTACAGCTGGTAAAACAGGGTAGTATATCTATATATATGAGTTTGTATCACCAGAAGAAGGCGACAATTATTTTAGTCACCAAAATATCATGTGACAACGCATTCTTGACTCGGCTAGTCACCCGAGAGCTTTTCATACACCTCAAGATTTTTCCCGCAGATCTTATTTTGAAGTTTATGACAAAGTACTAATGTTGTTAAAGAGTCGATTCGAGAACGATTGCACCCAGTTCTTCAAATCATTAGAACGATTTGCTCTGAACAGCCCACAAATGTAGAAAAAATTATAAATTTCTATAATCATGATTTTGACCAAGAAAGATTGCTCAGTTATAGAGACATGTTTTTGCAACTTTTGAAAAGGCAAGATGAGGAGGCAAAAAATGTAAGAGGGGTTGTAGATTTTTTACAGAAGTACAAATGGACTAGAGGACTCATACCAGAGTTTATATGCTTCAACCAACTAGTCATTACAATTCCTGGGTCGTCCTGTTCAAATTAACGAAGTTTTTTGGTCTTAAGCCGACTCAAAAGTTACATAAGATCGACAATGTTGCAAGATCGATTAAATAACATTGCTATATTACATGTACATAACAACCTTACTAACGAACTTGATTTGGAAAAATTATTGAATCGTTTCATTTTCAAACAAGCAAAGCGCAGTACAGTTTTGGCATTGCTTAGTTAATACTGATTAATAATAAATTTAAAAAATAATAATAAATCTTTTGTACACAGCTAGAATATATTTAATAAATATATTAATGAATAAATATTATAAAGAATTTTTAAATTCATTTTCTAGTTTTTACTCCTATGAATTTCCCTTAGTAATTTGATTCCATAGTTATCACTATCATTGTTTTAAGTAAGATATTTCAGGGACCTGCCCCCACCCCTTTTTCTTGCCTGACTACCCACCCGGGCCTGACACGAAATGCCGGCCCTGCTGGAAGTTAGATCAGTTAAATAGGTAATCTAGGTATTACTATAAACCAGATTGAGTCTTGAGATCTCTTACAAACCAGAGAACTGGAATATCTGCCATACAAATCCATACGTAAGGGCATTCAAATATGGTTGAAAATTATAAATTTATTAATTTCACCTCATTGGTATATAAGTTAATAGAAAACTTGACTGTTTCCACAGAGATGTCGCTTATAGTATATATAATTACTTGAGGATGGTTGTGAAAGGGTGGAACTGATATACATTACTTGGTAATGTAGCTTCGTTTCACAAGGAATTTATAATTTTCTTACTCTGTTCTGGTTGTTTTGTAAATAATTTAGGACTGAATGTTAAAAGTAGATTCTGTCTGCCCTTACAATTACTTAAAATATAGCTTTTCTTGATGTGATTTTTTTTTTTTTGTGTCCCTGGTTATCATCTTCATACTCTTTAAATAAACAATATATACCGTTTAAATATTTAAAACTTACCCTGATGGACACTTTGCTCCCATGAGCACTTGTGGGTTTTCAGCACAGAAACCTCTTACATAATTTTTATACGTGTAACATCGGGTGCTCACAAAACCAACGGTGGTTGTGATAGATTCAGCATAATACTCATGAGCTCGGCTGTGACTGCAAATATCTGGAGAAAAAAGTATTTTAATAAAATTGTGCTAATCAAGAATTCACAAATTACTATTTTCTACACTGAGTGGTTTCAATATTTCACTAAAATTAATATTTGAATTTTCTTTGAAGCTTACTAGCAAAATCGTAACCACAGCCTGGCTGGGAAAGACCACCATTTGGAAAAAAATCAGCATGTCCAACCGATTGTTCCAAACCCAATTCAGATGTATGAATAACTTGTACAAAATTGGCATCCGAAGAATCAACTCTGTTAGGTAATTCATCACTACCAAACAGAGGAGAAGCAGGGTCTAGAGCTACAACAAAAATGATTCATGAATGACATACTAATACCATGAGCAGAAGGTAAAGTATTGTAATTTGTACAAATTACAGGACACAGATAATTAAATATGGTTAGTGAGATAAACTCACTGCTCCTACATTGTCCATTTTTCTTAATTTCTGACCGAGCTTTGTGGCAGAAAAATGCTGATCTAGACACAGTTATCCAGCAGGTATTCATAACTGTGTACCAGTAGTACTTACCATGTGAGATCCTACCTAGAAATCATCTTCACTCTACTTGCAGTTTACTCCAACCAAAGATAATCTGCACAATTGACTGAAATCATTCTTGGACTCTTAGGATAAGATAGGAAATATAATATGTTGTATTCTATCTGAAACTGTTGGATAGAGGTACTCTCATTAAAGTGTGTGAATCAGAATATGTTTATTTCTAGAATTGGGCTGTCAGCTGTTTTGATTTTAAAAAATTTAAGAATTGTCAGCTATACCAAAACTTGAAAATGTAGTAAAATTCAAGCTATAACTATGACTTAATAGGACTTACAAAAGGAAAATAGAAAGGATCAGTAAGAAAATTAAACCTTAAAATACATCTTTCAAGATTCTGAATATTAATTGCTTTTGGTATGTACCCTACATTCTTATGCTCATGAAGGGTGTATGTATGAAATTCAGGTGTTTTATGTGTGTCTTTTCTTACACTTTCTTACCATCATCCATAGTAAGTAGTGGTTTTTTCCCTTACCCTAGCTTCAATTGTAATTTGCAATCCATTATGTTTTGTTTCCTTGGAATGTGTTTAAACAGTCTTCATAATAATATTCACAAGGAAATAAAATTTAAGATATTTCCATTCTTTTTATGTGAGACATGTTGAGTATAGTACATTTATATCTGACTTGACCTGGTATCGATTACAGAGAAGAATGTTCTAGTACTTTTTATATCTTTGGAGATGTACATCAAGTAGTTGTAGTCTGACTATTGTGGAGTAAACATGTAGTTATGAATGTAATGTGTATGTGTGCCTAAATAAAAGAATAATTACAGACTGTATAGTGTGATTAACATTATTAACATCGTAGCAGAGCATGGTTGACAAAAGGTCTGTGTCTTATGAAAAGGGAAAGTGCTGTCGAGTATTTACGTAAGTTTTATTTCAAGTAAAATTGTTGGACATTGTTATGCCGGTTTTTAATGGTGAGGACTATGGAAATTGGAAGAAAAGAATAGTGATGTATCTAAAGATGGAGAAATGTTAAACAGTGGTTTCAAGAGAGAAAACAAGTATGGATAATGCAGAAACTTGGGAAGAAGAAAATCTGAAGGCAGTAAGATACATCTATGGTGCTATTACGAATAAGCAACTTGAGTTTGTAAGTGATAAAGAAAATGCTTATGAAATAATGATAAAGTTCAACAAATTATACTCCAAGGAATCAACTGCACTCCAAATAATTTGTTGAAACAAACTTGAAAAATTGAAGTTAAAAGCCTACAATCAAACAGCGACATTCTTTAGTGATTTTGAAAAGACAGTGAACGAATTGAAAGCAGCTGGGCTAAAGTGACTGAGAAAGAAAAATTAAACTATATGTTAAGAACGTTACCAGATTCATTGAGCTACACGGTGATTTGGTCGATGTTTTGAAAGAAGAAGATCAAACTGTTGAATTTGTTAAAAGTAAAATTCAATTAATGGACTTTAAAGACAAAGGTGAAACTGAATGTGTAAAAACAAATGCTTTCCATAGTATGAGAAAATCTGGTATGAGTCGTCAGGAACAATTGTGTTGGGTATGCAGAGGAAGAGGTCACTTCAAGAGATATTGTCGTCAAAATGAAGTAAATGAAAGAGACACAAGGAACCACAGCAGGCAGTATCAAAGAAGCAGCAGAGGAAATAACCATCTACGTGGAATCTTCAGAGGTCTGAACAATGATCAACCGTGGAGCAGAAGTAATCAGCATGGATCCAGAAATGGCTGGTATCGGCATGGTCAAGAATACCAGCATAGTGTAAGTCCTACGAGCAGTTTTGTAACAGAGGTTAGGAACTTGATGGTGCAAAATGAAATGAACATAGATAACAAAGAACAGATTAAAATAGATTGGTTATTGCTTAGTGGTTGTACAGATCATGTTGTAAATAATGAATATTTTTCTGAGTGTGTAACTTTGGAACAACCTGTAGAAATAAAGATTGCTGATGGGAAATTTTTGAAAGCAACTAAGATAGGAAATGTAGTTACGTAGTTATTTTTCATTTTATGATAAAAACATTCAAATTAATATGGAAAATGTATTTTATGTTAAAGACATGAATAGAAACTTGATTAGTTACGGTATGCGAAAGTAAGAGGCAAGCACAAGATTGTATATGTAGGAAATGTTTCAAAAGTTTTTGATAAAAATAACAGGCTAATTGCAGTTGCTATGAAGGAAGGTAATCTGTATTAAATGACAAGTAGCATTTTTAAGAAGGATATTAATGTAAATATTGTGAGTAACAGTGATTCTATGACTGAAAAGGAGAAATGGCATTTGTAAGACCCAAAGCTGACACCGGGGTTGTAGTATCACCTTGGTGACTTAACTAACAGTTTATGTTGATGAAAAGTTCTGTGGAATTTTCACAAAATAATTTGAATTTGACCATGTAGCCTAACAGAAACTCAACTTAAATGCTTGAAGGTCGCCACTGGATCTATTTCTAAACCACAAATCTAGAAAAGGTTCTTCAACTGAATTATAACAGTTCACTTTCAGAAAAAATTCCGTATGAGGGGTTTACTTTGTGACTGAGGTTTAAATTTGTGACACACGGTCTAGTTTTCGTATTTCAAATCTCCCGCCATGTCAGTAATGCCAGGAAATCAAACAACAGCTTCATTGCTTTGTAGGACTTACAGTGCCTCTTATCAGCAGCTGCCCGAAGCTCCCCCGTCTCAATTGTTCTCTCAAGTAATCGTATTGTTGAAAGGTCTTTCTGTGTACTTGGGCCAACATCCGAAAACTTTGTCTGCTGAAGCGTTACACATCTGAGAACCAGCTAACACAGGTAAGTTTTCTTTGTTGTTATTATGTTAGCTACGCTGTGGAGTAATATAATGTTCGTGATCTGATATTTACTTGAGATATAACAACGAAACCAAAATATCGACACTTTAAGGGGCTACTTTGTGACACAACTATATTGTTACAAAGTAACCTCACAAGTTTTTCATTTAACTATTCAAGCTATATATTGTATTTTCAGTGTCAAGAGAGGCATAAAACAGTATGAGAATATATTTTCTCTTTTATTTTTAGGCAAAAACATATCTGGGAAGGAATAACCCCACCCGATGGGGGGTAACTTTGTGACAAACCTAAATTTCTGTTTGCTATCAAAGACCTAGATTAAGCTGCCAAAATGTTGTAATATTGTTGTATTAAAAATTTAATATATGTATCATTGGGTAACTTTGTGAAAATATTTTTTTCTCTTGCATTTCTAGGCAAAAACGCATCTGGCACAAAGTTACCCCGCCCGATGAGGGTAACTTTGTGACAATTTTTAACCTAAATATCTTAAATGATATTAAAGATTTAGATTTGTGCAATATTTCATTATATAGGAGAAAGATGCATCAGTGTTTTGTAACACTCAGTTTTGGGAAACTTATAAAACAGTTGAGCTGGTGTAGGAAAAACGCTAAAATTTGTCACAAAGTAACCCCCTCTTACGGTTTAACGTTATATTTTCACATTTACTAAAATTTGCATTAAACAGTTGAGTAGGCAAATAGAACACTCGTTTCCAAAATATTGCAGATTGTGGAGAGAAATTACCAACCAAAACCCCTTTTAAGAAATTCAAAGTTCTAGCAGACATTATTCACGCAGGCTATCACACCAAAGTACCAACATGGCCGACTGGGTAGCGCCAACTTTCAAACGGCTTCCTATCCGCTCCAATACAAGACATGCGCAGGTTAAATTAACATAGCATTCCATGGAAAAAGTAAAGACGAAACCGAAAGAAAGACAAGTCTACATATTATGAAGTTACTACTTTGGACATCTCTGAAAAAATCATGCGCGGAGTTGCGCGATTACTTCCCGGCATACGAGTGAGACCATGTGAAATTACTGCACGGTCTTTTATAGGCTCCTCAGAGCCGATGACCTTGGCAAATCTTTCTTTAATTAATATCTCCAAAAGTACAAAATAGTTTAACTAGAAATTTTTATAGGGACTCTCTATTGTCATGTTCTATCTGTTTTAATTTGATTTATTATTCCAAAAGGTTTCTATTGTCTTAAAACTAAAGTCATCACATGACCAACTTAGGGGAATTTTGTACGCGCTTCAGCAACAATCCGCGACAATCTATTTTTCAAAAATTTAATTACCAGACAAATGCTTAAACTTTTCACCAAAACCATTATATATTCGTAATCGTCTTCAAATTAATATTCCTTTTAGTTAAAAAGTTCATTATTTTCTCTTAATTAAAACTGCTAATTAAACTTTGCCAAATTATTTAATTTTACTACTAAAATATCGGGAACAATGCTGACTATAGCTTGTGATAAAAGATTAGTTGTAGCTTTACGCGATTTAAAGATATTTCAAACTTTAGATTTTTACTTTAATGATCGCGTGTTTCAAAGCTTGAACAAAGCCGGAATATTTCCTAAAATAAACATTTCGCGATATGATAAATACTCTTTAAATTGATTTTTATGGTGAATCGTCACTGTGGGAAAGATTACAGACGAATTCCTTAAAGTTGACAACTACTCTTCTCTAAATTTCCAAGTCCAGCATAAGCAACTTTACAATCGATCTATAGAACATTTTACTACTAGAGACACTAGAATTTGCCAAAATTCTAAGGTGCTTAGATGCCCCCGAAGATTGAAGTTATTTTCTAGAAGAGAAATCTAACTGAACACTTTGAAAATAGAAAATGAAAGGAAAAATTTCAAAAAAATTAAGACGATTACGAATATATAATGGTTTTGGTGAAAAGTTTAAGCATTTGTATGGTAATTAAATTTGGAAAATAGATTGTCGCGGATTGTTGCTGAAGCGCGTAAAAATTCCCCTAAGTTGGTCATGTGATGACTTTAGTTTTAAGACAATAGAAACCTTTTGGATTAATAAATCAAATTAAAACAGATAGAACATGACAATAGAGAGTCCCTGTAAAAATTTCGAGTTAAACTATTTTGTACTTTTGGAGATATTAATTAAAGAAAGATTTGCCAAGGTCATCGGCTCTGAGGAGCCTATAAAAGTTCGTGCAGTAAGTTCACATGGTCTCACTCCTACGTCGGAAAGTAATCGCGCAACTCCGCGCATGATTTTTTCAGTGATGCCCAAAGTAGTAACTTCATAATATGTAGACTTTTCTTTCTTCCGGTTTCGTCTTGTCTTTTTTCGTGGAGTACTATGTTAATTTAACCTGCGCATGTCTTGTATCGGAGCGGCTAGGAAGCCGATTGAAAGTTGGCGCTACCGAGTCGGCCATGTTGGTACTTTAGTGTGATAGCCTGCGAGAATATTGTCTGCTAGAACTTTGAATTTCTGGAAAGAGGTTTTGGATGGTAATTTCTCTCCACAATCTGCAATATTTTGGAAACAAGTGTTCGATTTGTCTACTCAACTGTTTAATGCAAATGTTAGTAAATGTGATTTTGAAAATAGATTTTGAAAATAGCACTTTAAATTTTCTGAAAGTGAACTGTTACAATTTAGTAGAAGAATCTTTTCTAAATTTGTGGTTTAGAAATAGATCTAGTGGCGACCTTCAAGCATTTAAGTTGAGTTTCTGTTAGGCTACATGGTCAAATTCAAATTATTTTGTGAAAATTCCAAAGAACTTTCCATCAACGTAAACTGTTAGTTAAGTCACCAAGGTGATACTACAAGCCCGGAGTCAGCTTTGGGTCTTACATGCGACTTGTAAGGCTCGCGTTTGTGTTATTTCAAAGGTGGAAGAGAAATTATAACCGACAAGTGACTTGTGCTCAAGGCCGGCGCTAGGGGGGGGGGGGGGCTAAGCGGTTCAAAAGTACCCGGGCCCGCCGGCTGATTGGGGGCCAGGATTATCGACTGTAGGGGCTCTCAGGCCAAGAAGCCAAGAAGGCGCCCATTGTCACCCGGCCAAAAAAGAAAAAAAAAGGTCGGCCATTTTACACCGGGCCCGAAATTCCTAGCGCCGGCTCTGCTTGTGCTACGAGAGAAATTTTGGAATCACTATCATCACTTCAACCAATCCAACATGCAACAGCAGCGTGAGGACACCAACTGCCAGGATGGGCAGTTCTTCATCAAACCACACGGATTTCGTCGTGGGCCCATTCCTATTTCTACAAGGAACTAGACAATGATGGGAGTCATACTCGTCCAACAGTTGATCGTCGACCGATGCAGCCAGGTGACTCCCCGAACCAGCAGACGCCTTTCCGAGACAACAGCTGTTCCCGGGGATACAACAGTGGATTACCTACATCCTGCAGTTCTCCATGCAGCTTTCAACAAAGCTAAGTAAAATTTTTGACCACCTTTTCTTCGAGACATTCTAGTGAGGTTTTTTTTTATTATTTAACACTGCCTAACCACCTACAACTGCTGTTTACATTGTGCGCGAAGTGTTTCTTCATTGTAGATGCACCATATTTTCCTTCTGTTTATACTCTGTGCAAAGAGTCTATTGATGATAGATACGCCATATCGGCCATAAACTTTAACGAAATTTTAAGAATTCACTTTCTGAACCAGTAGCCATCTTTGCTTTGTTAACATTTTCAAACATTTTTCTACAGTATGTTTTGTTTTTTATGTCGATACTAGCCACAAAGCCCGACAAAAATGACGGGGTTAACGGATTAACTGATTTCTTCTTAGTAGTGTACCTAAATATAATTGTAATAAAATAAAGCTCAATGTTCTGTAATTTCTCATCCCTTGTGACGTAGCAAAAAGTTTCATTGTCAATTTGGTCCAGGTTGCGTTTCAACCTAACAACAATCTTCGCCAATATAGCCGGTAGAAAATCAAAACTTAATTCACACGCGATTTTCCCTGTATCGCATATCAATGTCATTATGCATCGATACCAATCATGCATCATGCGATACAAACTTGATCCAAAATCTTCACAGGTTCATACAACTTTCTTATTTTTATGATGAAGGTCCATGTTTTAACGCCTAAAATAATGACCCCAGTGAAAACGAAGGATACTAAAAATAAATCTTGAAAACGTAAGCTATGTCACGTAATATTAGTTTTAATTGTGGTTTAAGTAGCACACATCGCGAACAATTTGGAATTTCTTCCATTCAGACCAAGTAATGAGTTCATTAAAAAAAGCTACTGTTAATTAATATGCTATTCTAGCATTACATTTCTTAGCAATTACTTAAATAAATATAATTGTCATAAAATATAGTTCAATGCAATTCATTGTGCTTTGCCCTGTAAGAAAAGGTTTTTGTTGCTATTCTGGTCCAGGTTGTATTTCAACCAAACCCCTACTGAATTTGCGATAAATGAAACAATACTTTAATCACACGCATGGTGATACATTACTTTATCGCATTTTAGTGGTAATAATGCATCACGATATTAACTAAAACAAAAATCTTTAAGGGTTCTCCATCTTACTTTTTTATATCCGTGTTTCAGATAGATACTAACACCTTTGAATGGTTGACACAGTTACATGCGGCTGAAATATGGCGTCAGTAAAAGCAAAGGAATTTAAAACTAAATCTTAACAACTTACATCATTTCACGAAATATTAGTTTGAATGTAGTCTATGTTGTGTAGATCTGAAAAGTGTGGAACTACTTTCGTTAAAACAAAGCAATAATGAGGAGTAACAGAACAGTTAAGAAAACAAAATTAAAATTATTTTTAAAAAAATAAATTACTTATGCCCTCTGCTGTCAAGTGTCAGTTCTAATAACAATCTATCCAAATTGCCACTAACAATGACAAAATATCTCTTACATATCTGTGGCCAATGATTTTAATGAATACTTTTACATAAAACGAATTTATTATTAAATAAATCAAATCTACTAATACTTATTATGTCGATTTAAACTCAATACATACTTTTATTTCAGTGTTCTGACATTTCACGGCTTAGTGTAATTCCCCATGCCTTGTGTTGTAGCAAAAGGTTTCAGTTTCCATTAGGGTCCTGGTTGCATTTCAACATAACCACCTTAACTTCTCGCCAGAAAAACAGTACTTCAATCTCACGATTATTAATACATGAATTGTTTCGCGTTTTATTGGCAATAATGCATCGCGATATAATTTTGATCAAAAATCTTCAAGGGTTTTTGCACATTTCTTTTTTGTGATTCAGACTGGTAGTAAAATGTTTGAATGGTTGACACAATTGCTGAACTCATAGGCTCAGTAATATTACGCAGTGAAAGCAAAGGAAATTAAAATCAACCTTATGAACTTACATTATGCCACGTATTATTGTTCTAATTGTAGTGTAGGATTTCACAGTTCCCGGATCAATGTGCAACTATTTCCATTCAAACGAATTAATAATTTCAATAATAGGACACAGTTTAAAATATTTTGAAATAAACTAAATTATTCATGCCCTATGCTGTAACATCAAATCATCATCATTATCGTTGGGGACCATCTCCAGTTTCCCGGATGTGGTTTACAAGCCTTGGTTGTTATGGACGATTGTTCTCCACCTTTTCCTGTCCAGAAAGGTTTCTCTGTCTGTGATGTAATCCCAATTCCAGCCTCTTCTCTCTACGTCCTCCTTCAGTTGGTCTGTCCATCTTCTTCTTGGTCTTCCCACTGGTCTTTTGCCCAGTATCCTTTTTTCCAAATAAGTTTTTGGCAGTCTTTTACTAGTCATTCTCTTCACATGCCCAAACCATCAAAGTCTTGATGACCTAAGTCTCTCTTCCATGGATTCCCTTAGCTCTAGGTTTGATCTAATTTCATCATTCTTTATGCGGTCAAGTCTAGTTTTCTGGAGGGCCGTTCTAAGAAACTTCATTTCACATGCTTGGATCTTGCTAAGGTCCCTTGATGTTAGTGTGCATGTTTCCAAAGCATATGTGAGAATAGGAATGAGATATGATTTGTACAAAACAATTTTTGTTCTTCTGGGAACCTTCATGTCCCATAGTAAGCCTTGCACGGTACTGTAGGAGTTGGCTCCTTTGGTTACTCTACTCATTATTTCTAACTCACTTCTACCATTATTGGCAATTATGCTCCCCAGGTAGCTGAATTGGTCAACAACTTCAACTTCGTGGTCTAGTAATTTTATATGACAGTCTGTATTCTTTCGGCTTATTTTTAGTGCTACAGTTTTTTTGTTTTTGTTTATTTTATATTTTTTTTATTCAATTTAATTCCATATTCTTCAAACTTATCATTCCACATCTTCAATTTGTTTTGTATTCCTTCTTCTGTTCCATCCCACTTGTAATTATGATCCATGTGAAGTAATACTCTAACCAAAATTTTCTCTACATTGATGCACGAAATACAAAGCTTTTATCTTCATTTCTATAGACAAAGAATTTAAGGAATACTTCTACATATCAAAAGAATGTTACGTAAATATAAGCATCTAATGATTGATATGTCGAATTTAACGCAATACATACTTTTATTTCAGTGTTCTGTGAGTTAATTTATTCATTGATGCTTGGAAATGTTATTAAATAATGCTCATTCCCACAAATAATATCGTAAAGTGTGACGTCATAGTACAACGTCATAGATTGATGTAATGGCATGACATGACGTCAGCGTGACACTTGTCTATTATACTAATAGATTGTAGCTAGTCTTGTGGATTCATTATTTATTCCATGCATTTATTTATTTATTGGTGTTTCTATATATATATATGAAATTTCTTGTGTTTTGTTTGTGTTTCTGTTCGCATTGGTGTTTCAATTTGCCAAGGTTGCAAACAGCAGTTTGCTGTAACAGTATGAATACTAGCTTTCCAGTGTTTTTTGATAATCTTAGTTCTCAAGCACTTATTTTTCTCATTTCAAATTGGTTTTCTTTTGTAGTACTTGTCCATTTTTATAGTCAGCATGGCTTCAAATGATGAAACACCTGTCAGAGGCTTACTAGCCCATACTAACGATGTGGTGGTCATTAGGACTCATTCAATGATTACTAGGTCTAGGAGGTCAACACATATTCCACAACCAAATGATGTTCCTATTTACCAGCCTCCTTCACAGACAGGAGAAATTTTTATTAACCCTGTTCAGCTTGTAGACATTTCACTTGATGTTGCTGAAGCTGTGGAAACATTTCATACTTCTCCCCAGTCTACTACTGACACTATTCCTGTTCAGGAGGAGATAGCAAATGTCAACCAACAACCCCACCCACTGCAAATTGCACATTTAGCAGAACATATTGAGAACTTGACACCTAATTCTAGTACCAATGATCCCCTACTTCACTCAGATGAGTCTGATATTGAAGACAATTCACAACCACAGCAGTATTCACTACTAGGTAATACTGACACTACTGTTTGGATAAAGGAAACAAAGAAACTGCCGAGAGGCACTAAAATAAGATAGGATAGGGAAAATAAACCGTTACCCATCACTTACCACAGATGAAGGCAGGAGGGCGAAACACGTAAAAACACAAAAACAAACGAATCACACAATATTTCGACTTTAGTCTCAGTCATGTGGGAGGCAAGACATATGGAAGGGGAAAGGTGTGGTAACATCCGAGCCCGCCACCGGGCTCGGATGTTAACACATCTTTCCCCTGCCATATGTCTTGCCTCCCACATGACTAAGACTAAAGTCGAAATATTGTGCAATTCGTTTGTTTTTGTGTTTTTACGTGTTTCGCCCTCCTGCCTTCATCTGTGGTAAGTGACGGGTAACTGTTTATTTTCCCTATCCTATCTTATTGACACTACTGTTTCCAATGTTACCTCACGTACTACCTCTGACAGTGACTGTCTAGGATTTGATGAAGGAAATAATCAAACACCAGAAACATGGGAAGCACCACAAACACCAGCGGTACCACCTCTTGGTGATATACAGGCGATATTGACCCACTTTACTAACTCAATTAAACAACATTTTAAACAACAGGATAATAAATTTGCTACACTTACCAATAAAATTGACCAACACAAAAATGAATTATGTACTAAATTTGAAAAAAATTTGAACAACAAAATAAAAAGTTGGATGAACAAAAGCAAGAATTCAATACTAAGTTTGATACTTTACAGGATAATTTTAAAAAACTAGAGTCAGAATAACATACTGCCGTCACAAAATCTTATACAGCTTTGAACCAGAATTTGACACAAACTTTCACAGCCCAAACAGTTACTCTAGAAAAGCGTATCAGTACTGTCCATCAGAAATTAGGGGACAAGATTTCACTTCTAGAGGATAGGTTGGGACAATCTGATGAGAAATGTGAGGTCAATAAACAAGAATTAATAACCCAGTTACAAATACATCGCCAAAATATGTTAAAAACCTACAACCACCATGCTGAGACTGTAGCAACTCAACTTTTTGATTTCAAAAATCAAATGCATTCTTTTAGAGAAAAATGCCATGAAAATTCACACCTTTTGCACAATAAAGTAGACACTTTTAAAGAAGAGATATTGCCTAGAATAGATTCACAGGACTCAAAGAGTGCCACAATCTCTTCAGATTTAGAACATTTTGTAACAACCTCAGCTGACTCATTAAGTCCATTCATACCACTGTTTCTACAGTAAGTAATAATGTTGTACAGGCACAGTGCATGATTTAGCTATTGCTATGGATAACAATACTCAATATATTGCGCACCTCCAACAGAGTGTTTACAAAACAGAAGAAACTATTACTTCTCTCACACAAGATGTTGCTGCTAATAAAATTAGGTGCACATACCTAAACAAACAAGTACTTGTTCTTGACCGGGTACAACAGCAAACATCACAACAGGAATCACATACTTTTGCACAAGGTCCAATTGAAACAACAGAGCCTATTGCCACAGGGGCACAACTAGTTCAAAGCATTTTTGGGGACTGGGAATCTTTACCAGCACTAATGGATGCTACTGAACAGCTGGTAGATAGCACATCTGCACTTGTAACCCCCACCCCAGCCCTCTGATGAGCAATGTCTAATACTACCTACTACAACTCCACTTATTGACTTTGAGAAACAGGCTTCACATGGAGTGGATATTTGTTCTGATTTAGTAGACAACCCTGCAGAACAGCTGATTTCTAACATTCTTGGAGATAACAATCCTTTATGTGAGATCTTAAAAAATAGTAATGACTTAATGAACAGCCCTCATTCTAAGCTTAAGCCGGAAGACTTTACAATTACTACTCCTGATTCACCTCAACATGTTTTCGTGAAACCAAAAGTACAGAAGCCCTCTTTTGTAGACAAATTGAAATTGAAAATACATAACCAGATGTTCCCTGACAACATGTCTAGCAGTAACAGTAACTGTAATAGGGGATATTCGGATAATTCAAAAACAAGTAATGGCTACAATTCTTTTTCACCAACATTCAAGTCAGCAAGTGACTAATATTTTTTTCTTCTTTTCGTATTTGGGAGAACATACAATATGACAATACAAGCTTTTTAAGAGGAAAGCTACTTAATAAATACAATTCTGTGCATTCCATGCATTTTTTGCAAACCAGAGTTTACATTAAAATGAGATAAGGCAGCTGTATCGAATTACCGACCAATTTCATTACTAACAGCCTTCTCCAAAGTTTTTGAGAAAGAAATGTCAACAGAAAAAGCTATATTTGCATTCACTGACAATATTTTAGAAGGAATAAATGATAAATTAATTCCTGTGGGAATTTTTTGTGACTTATCTAAGGCATTTGACTGTGTAGATCATAAAATTCTAATAAAGAAACTAAAGTATTATGGTATAGATGGCATTGTTAATAAATGGCTTAGTTCTTACCTTCTAAATAGAAAACAGAAAGTATCAATGGAGAATTTTAAGGCTGCCTTAAGAGGTCCACTGTTTTCTGATTGGAAATTAATCAGATGTGGAGTACCTCAGGGTTCTACATTGGGGCCACTATTGTTTTTAATATACATAAATCATCTACCCTGTGTTTCATGTAAAAATTCAAAATTTGTCCAATTTGCAGATGACAAAAACATAGGAATTAAAAATACTCCAGATTTATCTACAGAAAATATTTCAAATTATGTCTTTGAACTGATTAATAAATGGTTTACAGCTAATTGCTTGTCTTTAAACTTTGATAAAACTCAGTATAAGCAATTCAGTACATCACACAGATTAACACCAGATATAGACATAAAATTTGCAGGCCAGTCTATTCAAGAGGTAGAGGTAGAGTGTGAAATTTCTAGGTTTGTATATTCATCACAATTTAAATTGGAAAGTACATGTTTCTTACTTATTAAAGCGATTGGGTACAGCCACGTTTGCAACTCGTACAATTTTAGCTATAGGTGATCTCCGTATGAGCCAGCTAGTTTATTTTGCTTATTTTCACTCCTTATTGTCATATGGAATAATATTCTGAGGCAATTCTACCCATAGAGATAAAGTGTTCAGAGCCCAAAAGCGTGTAATAAGAATTATGTGTGAGGTTAGCAATAGAACTTCATTTAGAGAGCTGTTCAAGAAGTTAGGGATTTTAACATTAGCGTTTGAGTATATATACACATTAATGTCCTTTGTAGTCACAAATTATACTTTGTTTGAAACAAATAGTAAAATACACAATTATGGCACTAGAAGTAAAAATGATCTTCAAAAGGATTACAAGTCATTGTCATTTGTTCAAAAAGGGGTCCGATATTCAGGGATACATATCTTCAATAAGCTCTCAACACATATTATATGTCCAGCTGCTGATAAGAATAAATTCAGGAAAAAATTGAAAGAATTTTTAATTGGCAACTCCTTCTACTCTGTCGAAGAATTTATTTCTAAGGTATCTAAAAAATAACTGCCAATAGCTTGTGTAAATGTAGTTTACATAATTAATTTACCATGTATGCTATGACTGTACATCTTGTAGTGTATATATTATTTTGTCATGGAATTGTTTACTGTACCATGTATGCTATGACTGTACATCTACTGGTGTACTTATTATTATGTTATACAACTGTTTATTTGTAAATTGACAACTGTCCACACCACAGAGCCAGTCTCTTATATTGGGATCAATGGAAAATGAATGTATTGTATTGTATTGTATTGTATTGAGTCCACACTCCACTTTACCTATTGGATGTCAACATCGGAAGGTGGATAAAAAGAAAATTAGTTTTACTTAATTAAGTTTTCGAAAAATTTATTGTCGCGTATTGTTGTTGAAGCGCGTAAAAATTCCCCAAGTTGGTCATGTGATGACTTTAGTTTTAAGACACTAGAAACCTTTTGGAATAATAAATAAAATTTAAACAGATCGAACATGAGAATAGAGAGTCCCTGTAAAAATTTCGAGTTAAACTATTTTGTACTTTTGGAGATATTAATTAAAGAATGATTTTCCAAGGCCATCGGCTCTGAGGAGCCTATAAAAGATCGTGCAGTAAGTTCACATGGTCTCACTCGTATGCCGGAAAGTAATTGCGCAACTCCGCGCATGATTTTTTCACTGATGTCCAAAGTAGTAACTTCATAATATGTAGACTTGTCTTTCTTTCGGTTTCGTCTTTACTTTTTCCATGGAGTGCTATGTTAAGTTAACCTGCGCAAGTCTTGTATCGGAGAGGGTAGGAAGCCGGTTAAAAGTTGGTGCTACCGAGTCGGCCATGTTGGTACTTTGGTGTGATAGCCTGCGTGAATAATGTCTGCTAGAACTTTGAATTTCTTAAAAGGGGTTTTGGTTGGTAATTTCTCTCCACAATCTGCAATATTTTGGAAACGAGTGTTCTATTTGCCTACTCAACTGTTTAATGCAAATTTTAGTAAATGTGAAAATAAAACGTTAAATTTTTCTGAAAGTGAACTGTTATAATTCAGTAGAAGAACCTTTCATAGATTTGTGGTTTAGAAACAGATCTAGTGGCGACCTTCAAGCATTTAAGTTGAGTTTCTGTTAGGCTACATGGTCAAATCCAAATTATTTTGTGAAAATTCCACAGAACTTTCCGTACACGTAAACTGTTAGTTAAGTCACCAAGGCGATACTATAACCCCAGTGTCAGCTTTGGGTCTTACACATTGCACATTGGGTCATGAAAATTTTATCTATTTAAAAACTGTGTGTAAAGATCAATTAGCAGTTGATTTACCTAAAAGTTTAGATTCTAAATATATGAAGTGTAAAGTTTGTATTGAAAAAAAAAAAAAAAAAATTGCACAAGGGATGCAGAAGGGATTTTAGAAATTATTCACACTGATTTAATTTTTTTTTCTGTTGTCAGTCTTTCGACTGGTTTGATGCAATCCCCATCCCTTCCTATTCTGTGCTAACCTCTTCATTTTTACATACCCCTTACAACCCACGTCCTCAACTATCTGCTTCATATATTCTAATCTCTGTCTTCCTCTACATTTCTTACCTCGACTGTTCCCTCCACTAACAAATTAACCAATCCAGCATGTCTCAAAATATGACCTACCAGCCTGTCTCTTCTTTCTGTAAGCTTCTTCCATAACCTTCTTTTCTCATCCATCATCTCCAAAACTCATTCATTTCTTACTTTGTCTGTCCACCAAATTTTCAGCATTCTTCTGTGGCACCACATTTCAAATGCTTCAATTTTCTTTCTTTCCGGTATTCCTAAAGTCCATGTTTTGCTACCGTAAAGTGCTGTGCTCCAAACATAGAGTTTTAAAAAGTTCTTTCTAATTCCTAGATCAATATTTGAAACTAAAAGGTTTCTATTTTTCATGAAGGCTCTTTTTGCTAGTGCTATTCTGCTTTTAAAATCATTCCTGCTTTGGCCATCAGTTGTAATTTTGCTTCCCAAATAACAGAATTCACTTACTTCTCCTATTCCAGCCGATCCTATTTTTATATTTAATCTACTGTATTGGTATCATTTCTGCTACATTTCATCACTTTTGTCTTGCTTTGATTTATATTCAGCCAAAAATCTTCCTTCAGTATTTTGTTCATGCCATTCAGTAACTTATCAATATCCTCAGCCTTCTCTGCTAACAAGACAATGTCATCAGCAAATCGTAGCATACTGATTTTTTCTCCCTGAAAATTTATGCCACACAGTAATTTTTTTTGACTTTCTTCAATACTTCTTCTACATACAAGTTGAATATTAACGGGGATAGACTACAGATTTGTGTCACACCCTTTTTAACTGATGCATGTCTCTCGTGATTCTCTACTTTTATTATAGCCACTTGATTCTTATATATGAGGGTGAGTCAGATGAAAACCTTAAATATTTTTTTAAATATTATTTATTGTGCAGAAGTGGTAGAAAACTGTATCACTTTTCAACATAATCTCCCCCACCATCAATGCAAGTCCTCCAGCGCTTACAAGTGCATAAATTCCTTTAGAAAAAAGTTCTTTTGGTAGTCCGCTCAACCACTCATGCACCGCTTGCATACCTCTTCATCAGAACGGAACTTCTTTCCTCCCATTGCTTCTTTGAGTGGTCCAAACATATGGAAATCACTTGAGGCAAGGTCTGGTGAGTATGGTGGATGAGGAAGACACTCAAAATGCAGGTCTATGATTGTTGCAACTGTTGTACGGACAGTGTGGGGCCTTGCATTGTCATGTTGCAAAAGGACACCTGATGACAGCAATCAACGTCTCTTTGATTTGATTGCAGGCCGAAGATGATTTTTTAGGAGATCTGTCTATAATGCACTGGTGATAGTGGTCCCTCTAGGCATGTAATGCTCCAAACTGACACTTTTTTTGTCCCAAAAGAGAGTCAACATAAACTTCCCTGCTGATGGTTCTGTTCGAAACTTCTTTGGTTTTGGTGAAGAGAAATGGCGCCATTCCTTGCTCGCTCTCTTCATTTCCGGTTGGTAGAAGTGGACCTAGGTTTCGTCCCCTGTAATGATTCTTGCAAGGAAGCCATCACCTTCTCGTTCAAAGTGCCGAAGAAGTTCTTCACAAGCATCAACACGTCGTTCTCTCATTTCAGGAGTAAGCTGCCGTGTCACCCATCTTGCAGACACTTTGTGAAACTGGAGCACATCATGCACAATGTGGTGTGCTGAACCATGACTAATCTTTAAACATGCTGCAACGTTATTCAGTGTCACTCGGCGGTTTTCCATCACTATGGCTGCAATGTTCTGTGGAATCACAACTCGTTGTGCCTGACCTGGACGTGATGCATTTTCCACTGAAGTCACACCATTTGTGAACTTCCTACTCCATTCATAGACTTGCTGCTGTGACAAACATGCATCATGGTACTGAACCTTAAGATTTCGATGAATTTCAATGGGTTTCACACCTTCACTACTCAAAAACCTGGTGCAAGTCTCAAGTGGGTCAGCCATCTTTATACTGATACTACGACGGTATTTGTGCATCTGCACTATGCTGCCACCTACAGACCATTCTGCACGCTGCTTCCAGCACGCTTACCCACTTACAGGATAATGGCGCGAAATTTTGATTTTTTATTACAAATTTAAGGTTTTCATTTGACTCACCCTCGTAGTTTATAGAGTATTCTTCTATCTCGATACTTTAGACCTGTCTTCTTTAAAATTTTGAGCATCTTATCCCACCTAAAATTATCAAAAGCTTTTTCTAAATCAACAAATGCCATAAAAGTATCTTTGTTTTTTTGATCCGCCCTTCAAGTATTAATCTTAAAGACAGAATTGCTTCCCTTGTACCGTGATTTTTCCTAAACATAAACTGATCTTCACCTACTATCTCTTCTACTACCCTTTCCCTCCTTCTGTATATTATTCTGGTCAGTAATTTTGAAGCATGTGATGTTAGATGGAAGTGTGAAGATGATTTTTTTATTAAAATCAGTTGGAATTTCTCCTGTTTCATAACTTTTTGATATCAGCTTGAATAATCTTTCAATTCCTTCTTCTCCTAGGGATTTAAGAAGTGGTGCAGGGATCTCATCAATTAAAACTGCCTTATTTGCTTTCAAGTCATTCAGAGCTTTATTAAATTCTGTCCTCAAAATAGGATCTCCTAAGTCATCAATGTCGACATCGCATTCCTTTTCCATTACACTATTGTTCAAGTCATCGCCAACATACAGATTCTCAATGTATTCCTTAAATCGGTTAGCTCTATCTTCTGAGCTTAAAAGAGGTTTCCCATCAGCAGCTTTAATGTTCATACCTCTTTTCTTCATTTCTCCAAAATTCTGTTTGATCTTTCTATATGCAACATCTACTTTTCCTACAACCATTTCCTTTTCTACTTTTTCACACTTTTCTTGTAGCCATTTTTCTTTTGCTATTTTGCATTTCCCATTTATTTGATTTCTAAATTGCATGTACTGCTGTTTTTGTCCTTCATTCTGAGCATTTTTGTACCTTCTCCTCTGATCCATCAGCTCCAAAATTTCTTCTGTGATCTAAGGTTTTTGGGCAGCTCGTTCCCTAAAGCTTAATGTTTCTTTACCAGCTTTCATTATTTCGGTCTTTAACGCATTCCGTTCATCCTCGGTTGAGCTCCTTTCACAGTTACTACTTAGACCTAAGTCTACTATTTCTGCAAATTTTTCTCTCGTGCTAGATTGTTTCAGTTAATTCACTCCCAGTCTGTTCTGCTTATACTGCTTCCTTATTCGCTTAAATTTCAGTCTGCAATTCATTACTATCAAATTATGGTCAGAGTCTATGTCTGCTCCTGGGTATCCTTTACAGTCTAGAACTTGATTCCTGAGTCTCTGTTTGACCATGATATAATCTAGCTGATATCTGCCTGTATCCCCTGGACGTTTCCAGGTGTATATTCTTCTTGCATGGTTCTTAAACAGTGTGTTTGCCACAACTAGCTTATATCTTTCTCAAAATTTTAGCAACCTGCTTCCTCACTCATTTCTTTATCCTAGACCAAAATGTCCTACAGCTTTCTCCTCTTTTCCTTATTCCACTATTGCATTCCAATCACCCATGATTATTAGATTTTCCTCCCCCTTCATATATTGTATTAATTCTTCAATTTCAGCATATATTTTTTCTATTTCTTTGTCATCTTCCTGTGACGTTGGCATATACACTTGTACTAATGTGGTTGGGACGGGCTTAGTATCTAACCTCATCAAAATAATCCTGTCACTAAACTGTTCATAATAACTCTTCCATTTCCCTACTTTCTTGTTCATTACAAATCCTACACAAGTGACTCCATTCACAGCTTGTGTGCTAATTATCCTGTGTTCTGCAGACCACAAATCATGTGCATCTTTCCATTTAATCTCACTAATCCCAACAACATCTAACTTAAGTTGTTCCATCTCCCATTTAAGTTTTCTAACCTACCTGCCCTATTCAGTCTTCTAACATTCCACGCTCCGACTCATAGAATGTTTCTATCCATTCTGATGACTCCTCCCTGAACAGTCCCCACCCAGAGATCCGATTGGGGGACTATTTTACCTCCGGAATATTTTACCCAGGAAGAAGTCATCATGATATATGTAATTTGAGAGGATTACATGTCCTCGGGATACCCGATGGGTCTTTAATTCAGTGGTTTCCCGTTGCCTTCTGCATCCCCATGCCGTTGATCATTTCTGATTCATCCGCACTTAGGGTCCTTTTCCAACCCCAAGGGCAAGAGGGTGCTCTGAACCATTCACCGCTCTTCTGCCCTCCTTTTGGAGGCCGTTGGCAAGCAGTGGGCTGATTTAAATAGGCCTCACTCAACTCTTGGTATGAATGGTGAAAGATACTTTCTAACCTTTATAGATGATTATAGCAAAGCAGCTAGTGTTTACACTATCAAATCTAAAAATCAAGTTTTTGATTGTCTAGTTGCATATGTAAATAAAATTGAAAATTTATCAGGTAAAACTATTAAGAAACTAAGATGTGATAATGGAAAGGAATATTTAAATTCAGATGTTTATCAATTTGTAAATGAAAGAGGAATTGTTTTAAATGTTTGCCCTCCCTATGTACACGAGTTAAATGGTACGACTGAAAGATACAATAGATCTACCGTGGATATGTCATGGTGTTTGCTAGCTGAAGCAAAAGTAGATAGGAGATTCTGGCCTGAAGTAGTTTGTACCACAGCTTATCTTAAAAACAGAACATTAGCTAATACCATTGAAAAGAAAACTCCGTATGAAGTTGTACTAGGAAAAAAAACCAAATGTTAAACATCTAAAGCTATATGGTAGTAAAGTTTTTGTAAGAATACCAGATCAATTGAGAAAGTCAAAATGGGATTGTTAAGCTGATATGGGAATTTTATTAGGTTATAGTGATGATGGCTGCAGAGTATTAGTGAATAATAAGGTTGTTGTTGCAAGACATGTTGATATTGTAGAGAATAATGTTAAACGTATACCCTTAAAAGGTTATGATTCAGAGAGTGAATGTTCTAGTGATGAAAGTATGAATGATGAAAATGAATCTGTAGATGAGAAAAGAAAAGAAGGAGATGTTAAAGGAGGTTTAAACAGTGATAAATATAATCAAGGATTTAAATTGACTAGGTCAAGTAGAAAATGTAAAGTGCCAGATAGATTTAATGATTATGTCTGTAGCAGTAACATTTACATAAACTTTTGCAGTGCTGATAGTCCAGAAAACTTAGAGGAGGTGATTAATTGTAAAGAGTCAGTGTATTGGAAACAAGCAATGGACAAGGAGATTGACTGTTTATATCAAAACAAAACATGGAAACTAGTAATTAAACCAGAGAATGTAAATGCTCTTGATGTAAAGTGGGTTTTTACAACAACAAAAAATCAGATAGCACTTATAAAGCAAGACTAGTTGTAAGGGGTTTTCAACAAAAGGAAGTTGTGGATGATATATATTCACCAGTAGCTAAGATTCAGACATTGAAAATAGATAAAATCAAGAATCTGTTATGAAAGAAATTCCAGTTTAAAGACTTAGGTCAAGCAAAAACCTATTTAGGAATTAATATAGATTACAATCAGAAAGAAAATGTTATGAGTTTGAGTCAGGAAAATTACATCAATTCCTTAGCCTCAAAGTATAAAATTGTAAACTCAAAATTTTATGATACACAAATGGAAGTAAATTTAAAATTACAACCTGTTAATGAAGTATGTCAAGACATTAGATAGAGAAACTTAGTAGGTGCTCTTTTGTACATCAGTTCAGGAACTACACCAGATATCAGTGCAAATTACTTAAGTAGATTTCAGAATTGTTACAGTACAGTTCATTACAAGTATGAATTAAGAATATTAAAGTATTTGTTTTTAACGAAAGATTTGAAATTAAATTTCTGTGGAAATGAAAATATAAAATTTTTGGATTGCTTTGTAGATGCAGGTTGGGCAGGTGATAGTGTAGATCGAAAGTCCATATCTGGGTATGTAATTAGATTGTTTGGAAATTCAATATTTTGGAAATCGAGAAAAAAAGGAGGTGTCACCAAATCTTCCACTTTTGCTGAATATATAGCTTTGTCAGAAGCTGTTACTGAACTTAAGTTTGTTTTGGATGAATTAAAAACTTTTAATGTAAATATCAAATGATCTGTCCAAATATATGAAGATAACTCAGGAGCAGTAAATATTGCGAAGTATGGCAGTTTTTCAAAGAACTCCAAGTATATTGAAGTATTATTTTATTTTTATTTATTTATCAATCTTGTTCCATGGATCCCTGCTGAGGAAATACCTCTGGGATGTGAAACATGTCATTGTTGATACATATACACATAATATGAGTCACATCATAGTAAATATATATATATATACATATTTTACAAATACAAGAAATAATAAACATACATTTTTGCAACTGAGTTTTGCAAACGTCACTATCATTTGGTGAATGAGTGTTATACAAATGGTGTAATAGACATTGTGAAAATAGATTCAAAAACAAACATTGCTGACATATTTATGAAGGCATTATGTAAAACTAAGTTTAATAGGTTTAGAGAGATGTTGAATGTGAATTAATAAAAGTCTAGATATAAATATAAGGAGGCGTGTTGAGTATAGTACATTTATATCTGACTTCACCTGGTATCGATTACGGAGAAGAATGTTCTAGTACTTACTATATCTTTGGAGATGTACGTCAAGTAGTTGTAGTCTGACTGTTGTGGAATAAACATGTAGTTATGAATTGTAATGTGTGTGTGTGCCTAAATATAATAATGATTACAGACCGTATAGTGTGATTAACATAATTAACATTTTCGAAAATTAGAAATAGCATTTATATCCCTATTACAATCTACATTGGAACCGTTTTTTATTTATCATTTAAGTGATATGAAGTAAAATGAAAATCTGACATATCAAATACATCGAGGAAATAATTAGATATAGGATGAAATGGATGGAGCATGTATAACGCATATGGAGGACACCAGACCACCAAAGGTGTTGCTATATTAAAATCCAAAACAGGGAAGATGGAGGATAGATCAACCTAAGAACAAATGGACACAAAAAAGTGTGTTAAGGTGGAACAAACCATCACTGGTTTAACCATTGAAGATGATGATAATGTTAAATATCAAAAACATTTTTTTTTTTTTTTTTTTTTTTTTACATTATTGCAGTACTGAAGTGTAAAACCATATCAGACTCACCTGTTATTCTGCCAAGTTTGGCAGCTGCCCTATTCCCAGCCACACCAGCAACATGTGCTCCCAGGCTGTGTCCAATTACATCCATGTCAGCCGCATAGGCACCCTGTGCCACAATATAATCGATGAACCGAGCAACAATCTCTCCTACGTCTACAACTGCACTCTTTGACCATGGGTATACGATGCTATCAGCAGGACCACTCCAGTCAACCATTATTACATTGTAAATTCCTTCCTGAAGGAATGCTACAACAAACTGGAGTGTTAGAGGCGATTTTTGAACATATATGTGGAAAACTATTTATGTCCAAAAATTCAATTTGAATTTATACACTGGTGAGCAAAACGTAAGGATGAAAGTATTGTCTGCATGCTGTGTCACTGCCAAGTAACATAATTCTATGAAACATAAACCATACACAGAAAGAACTACTACAGTATGGTGCAGTAGAAAACATGAAGAAAAACACGATTACACGAACAGAAATGAAACTTTTATGTTGAAACAATAATTTACACTGAGTCACTGTGACTCATGATGGTCTCCTGGACATTACAAAAAGGAGATACATGGTTATTTAAAAATATCTGATCACCACAGACAGTGATGCATGTTCTGCTCCCATGCTGATTACATCGTTTTTAAGGAGTTCTAGTGGTAGTGTGTTCCATTTATGTACCAGCATGACTGATGACTGCTGGATGGTCACTGATGCATGTGGACTTGCTGCAGTATATCTCATTAATGCATCCCACAAGGATTCGATGGGATTTAAGTTGGTGGAATTGGCATGCCAGTCCATTCACCTAATATCCACTTTTTCCTAAAACTCCTTCAATTACGTTGTTCGATGTGGTCGCGTATTGCCATCCATAAAAATGAAGTCAGGCCCTGTAAAGAATTACAAGATGAAGGAGTACAGTGTTACAATAATGTTGACTAGAGAGTGTACCTCGTTCAAAGACATGGAGGTTGGTACACCCATGCATGATTATGTATCCCCACACCTAAAACTTGGGCCATCAGAATGATCATTTCCAACAATGTACCTGGGTGCATTACATTTTCCTACCTCTCGCCAGATGACGGTATGTCCAGAATCATTACACAGATTAAATCTCCTCTCACCTGAGAAGAGCACATCACCACATTCCTCGTCAGTCCCGCATTAGCTCTTGGAACCATCGCAGAAGGTGCCGCCAATGTGCAGGTATCAACGGAACAAACAGGTAAAGATATCAAACCCATGCAGTCACCGTGCCACTGTAGAATTCGAGACAGCATGCCTTGCAGTCCATTTAAATGTGGTTACAACTGCACCTTCTGTTTGACATGGGTCTTTTCTTACCTGTTGCACAAAAACAATGCTTTGAGCAACACCAAACTCCTTCTTCCAGTTTCCTGACGATTCTTTCAAGTGTAAAGTTATCCAGATCTTTTCTCTGGGCCAAGCTGTAATCAATAATACCATAACATGGCATTGTAACAGCTCTCTGATTGATTCAATGTCTTGTCCCTTTTCTTCAGCTGCCTTGTGTTGTGGGGCTAGACAATTTTGAGCTATGTCACACTGACCTCACGCCATATGTCGTACAGCTTTCTAACATGTATTGGACAAATTTGGTTACATGCTACACACCTTCATTCATTTCCACTGAGTAGTTAAAATTTTATGTTACTTTATCTATCTCATCCTTAAGTTTTTCACACAAGTTTATGTAGAAAACTAAAAATTAGGAGAATGAACCAATACTTGCTATATTTGAGAGCAGGAACTATCGACACTCTAAAATGATACAAACATAACATGAAACATTGCAATTATCAGCCATATGACCATTGTTAAGGTATAAGATAGGAATTAATTGTTCCAGATGAGCAGAGGATGGGAATACATTCATAACTGGAGAAAAGAGAACAGTAATTGGAATTACAGAGTTGAAGAAATTATATACCCAAGATATGACAAAAACACTCTTATAAATATGTTATAGATGGTCAGAAGGAGCTGGCAGTAAATATTAAGTAAATTAATATATAAAGGAAAGATATAACCATCACTCACTAAAGTTGATTACAGGAGGAAAGTAGCATCAAAAAATGCTCCACAAACACAATATTAAGGGCCATTCATTTAACTCATGAAAATAGAAATGTGTAACTGCTCCAGTGGTCAACACATCACCATTTATATGACTATGTTGACCACGGGTGCCACTGTGAGTTCGGTCGCATGATTTTCATGAGTAAGGGCATGGCCAGTAATATATATATATATATATATGAGTGATTTTTGTACCTGCTGTGGCTATCCTCCCTCCAACTTTTAGCCTTTCATATTTAAATCACCTCACAGCAGTTCTTCCTATTCCATTGTTCCTAAATAAATGAATTAACTTATTAAACAAATCATAAAAATGTACAGCAGTTATCAATGTAAAAGCCACCTCTGGTGAGAGGTAGTTCGTGTTAGGTTGGGACAGTTCAGGATGGTGGGTGGAAATAGAATCCCTCATCATCTTTTCAAATTTTTCCTACTTTCTCAGGTTGACTAATCAGATTGATATTGAGTTCATTAGAAGCAGGAATGGAATGGAAAAGAATTTGGCCATGCCCTCTTGAAGGCACCATCCTGATATCTGCTTGGAGATTTTTTGGGAAACCATGGAAAACTAAAGTATGGATGTGCAGAGGGGGATTCCAACCTGTGTGCTACAGAAAGTGAAACAAGAGTATTACCTCTAACCCATCAAAAGAAATTGGAGAAAGCTTTCGAATATTCATATATTTTTATATTATATGAGATATTTAACAAAATGTACTACCCAGATTACATTGATATGTTACTTACAGATGGTGTATGACCTGTAGATGTGGTGAAAATTAGAATTTTGACCTTAAGTCTTCTCTGAGAGTCAGGAAAGATCTTAGATAAATCTGGATTTTTGAGGGTTTGGAAAAAACCGCCAAATAGATATTTTGAATAGTGATTAAGCATTTTATTCCTAAAGTTTTGTATACGATATTCCAGTTTTACCCTGAATAACCTTTGATGTGGGCAGAAGGGCAAAAACTGAATATTTTGAACCAATTTGTATCAAGAGTTTTTTATAAACAATGAGAAGGACCATCTCGAAGCAGGGTGCAAAAGGATTTCAATAGATCCCAAGTTGTTTTGAAAAATATTTATACTTTACAAAATTGATAACTGTGAGTAGAACTGAATTCAAATTGTTTTAGATGGTTGAGGAATACCTTCATAATCCTCTCTGCTCAACAGCAAATAGCCCAGATGTGCAATCTCCATAGATTATTGTTCAGCAATAAAGGTTTAGGCAAACACAATTTTTAAAACTAAAATAAAATTAAAGTATGGTTTTCTAACTTCTAACCTTGAAAAGAAAACACTTTTATTTTTTGTCGTTTTGTTTTCAAGATTGAAATTTGAGTGTAAGGTGAATCACTTTATTGAAGAAAGTAATGATCCTCACTGAGGTCGAAGACGGGGTCAACGTGCAGGTTGCGGTCATCAGGATATTGGTGAACATAGTGTGATTCTGCAGCAAGACCATGGTCGCAGTTCCTTCACAAGTGTCAAAGTAATTAATTTGTGTGGTGTTAAAAAAATACAACAGATCCAAGATTAAAATCAGCAGAAATTTAGTTAATTAGCAGTACCAATAAATGAGGGATTTTTTAAAAAATATGGAGAAGTCAGACCTGCCCTCTGCATTTGTCGGCTCCTATGCATCAGTCGTAGCTGTTGTATGGGGAATTAAATATGGTCACTATGATCCATGCTCCTGCCAAATACAATTTATGAAATGTAATCAATTTTCTGCAAGTAGGAGGACATTGTGTCGCAGGATGAGCAAAGTATATGGTGAAAACTTTGAGTGAAGGTAATGTTTGGGAATGGTGTAGACAGTTTAAAGTAGGGTGTAATGACGTCCATGATGAAGGTGATCAAGTTTGCAAGACCATCACTATTGTATGCCTGATTGAGCACATTGATCCAGCAGTAACAAACGATAAAAGTTTTGCGATCAGTAAAATTTCTGATGAATTTCCAAAAATTTCAAAATCTGCTTTGTACACAATTGTACAACACCTGGGATACACGAAGTTCAGTCCCCTTGTAACACATCTTAGAATTTCGCATAGCGAAATTAGTTGCGAAGATAGCGAGTTCAGTTGAAGTATTTGATACCACCCTTTTAAAGCCATTTTTATAGTCAATTTTGATAATATTTCCCAGTAATATGTCCTATATAAGTATTTATTCAAGTATTGACAGTAAATTCAATAGTTAAATTCATTTAAACAGCTGTTAAGAAACTTAACCTTAGATTTGAATAGGTAGTATTTGACTTTCATTTAATTTCACTAAATCAAGATATTTCTTTAGTTCAAAAGATGTTTAAGTAAATAGATAGCCAGAAGATTATTAATTTTGTTGTTAAAAGATCTTACTTAGAGTCTGAACATGTTTAAAAGTGATTTGCCAGTTTAGAATTTTATCATGTAATTTTCCACTCTAAAATCGAAGTATTTGGCTATTAGAAAACAGTTAAGAAATCAAGGGATAGATAGAAAGCATCGTAATTTAAACATATTAAAATTTTAGAGAGATTCATGCATTCTAAAGACCGTTCTTGAATATAATTTGATATAGCCAGACATGTGATTCAGGTAAAAGTTCGATATTTCAGTCTTTTTTCGGGGATTCATGAAAAGAAATTATATTCAGAGTAAAGTTTATTTAAAGATAAAGATTTCTGGAAAAGTTCTATTTCAAAATATTAAAGCATTTAATTGTAATGAAATAAATTGGGTTTTGGCGCGAGAAAGTGCTTGGACAAAATGATGCGATCATTCGGCATTCGTCTGGAGTGAACTTTAGAAAATTCGTAATAAATCAGGGAATAGACTTAGAGATTCCAAATTTTTACAGTAATAGTTTTTCATTAGGGAAATTTGTTTAGAGTTATTTTCAAGTCGATATTTGGAATATTTCAAGACATTAAATTTTGTTTTCGAACTTTAGACCTCTTTTAAAATTAGGTAAAATTCTTTATTTAATATCAGAGAATAGATAAGCGATAGGAGAGTAGAATCAAATTTGTTTGAGCTCGATAGGAGCAATATTTCGGAAGTTATGGCAATCGCATCTTTATGACTCTTTTCTGGCTAAACTATTAAAGTTACAAAATTTTTTATAATAACTTAATTTGACGTTTGTAATAATATCTTGCTACTACCAAAATTTCAGAGAGCTAGGATGATTTTTATTGTCATGATCAAATTAGATTTCGTAACATTTGTCTGAAACTGATCAGCTATCGCATAAAATCCCTGGGAAAATCAAGATAAGGAAGTTCTCATGGTCCAATCCTATATATACCCCCTCCAGAACCTACTCTCGCCCCATTCAAGAAGCAGCAGTTAGTCGGTACAGACGCATTATGTAGTAAGGTGACAAGCTCTGGGCTCGTAGCGCAGCAAACTGCTAGTTTGTTTAATATCGGTTGAAATTTTGTCATCATGGGTGGAGTGTTATTGTGAAGAACTCATGTAGCAAAGAAATCGTGGTAGCGTGGGGTTTGGTCGTGCTTGAATGATCAGTTGAATCTGTAAAATAAGTTTGGAAAGGTTGTCTGATTGCCTGTGCAGTACTCTGACTGTGTAATGTTTTGAAGAATATATCCATCATAACAGAACTGAACATTCATCATTGAACTTTCACCTTTCCTTAGTTTCTGGTTAAAACTACGGTGGCGACTGTGTTAAGAACTAAGTCAGTACTGTAACACCTTAGGTTTGCACGATCACAGTTAAGATTCAAGTTGTGCACCCATACCAGTGCACATCTCATTCTTACACCCTCTGGATCCCAAAAAAGCTCAGTGACAACCCCAAAACACAATGCAATGTTTCTCACACGTTATCACAGTGAGGAGGACTTTTTTTTTAAAAAAAAAAGTTCATCGTTGGTGGTGATAGACTTGGGTCCTATATGATAATCCTGAAACAAAGGAATGGTCCAAGCAGTAGATGCACACAAATTCTTTAAACAAGCAAAAAAGCTTAAACACATGCTGAGCCAGAAGAAAACAATGGCTAAGGTTTTCAATGACCAAAAAGAAGTGTTGACAGTGGACATCAATAACCTAGGAAGTTTATTGTGAAACATTAAGTCGTCTAAGCAGAGCCATACAAAATAAATGAAGAGGAATGATCTTGTCAGGCATGATTTTGATCCATGACAATTCCGCACTGTGCAAAAGTGACAAAGACCTTAAATAGTTCAATTGAAAACTCTTCGATCAATCACTGCATAGTCCGGAGCTAGCACTGACTGATTTTCAACTGTTCGATGACTTGAGGGCATGACTGGGCAGACAACGCTTCTGGATGCTGTCAAGATGTATCTCTCCTCACTGGTGGCAAACTTCTTTGAAGAGGTAATTGAGAAGCTTGTGTCACGATATGACAAATGGCTCAACCGCTGTGGTGATTATGTAGAAAAATAAGTAAGTCCCTGCTGTTCTTTTGATGATAAAATTATTGTATTATGTCAATCTGTCTTTTTTTTATAGCCCATCTAAGGTTGATAAAAGAAAACAGACCCTGTAGAATTCCTGGATTCAAGGAAGTGTCTTCAAGAAATACTCTACAAATATCTACCGCCAACGTGCTTGATCCTATTCTCTATGCCTGCAATAAATGAGTTCTAATGCTCAGAAATAATCTCTTGGCAAAAAAGTGCTTCATGAAGGAGTGCTTGGAATGATATATTGACTAGGCAAATCAGCAGAAATTTTAAAATCATTTGTAATAATGGTTCACTTTAACAATTATACCCTGCCGGTTATTGGCGGTTTAGTTCTAAACCCACAAATCACAGTTGCATTTGTGGTTGAATTTCAGTCATACACTAGTAGTGGCATAAATATACCCTTGAGGTCCATAGAAAATTCATCATATGGAGAGCCCTCCCTCAGTGCCGGATTTCGAAAGTGGGAGGGGGGGGGGAGTGCAAATTGGGGCATCCATTCTATGGACTACCTTTTTTCAGCTCCATTACTGCCCCTGGCAGCTACAATTGACATGGTGTCTCTGAAGGAAGGGCACCCTTGGGCTGGGGGCCCCCTCCAACTGGAGACCCATGGCAATTTGCCCGTCCTGCCACTATTGATACGCCACTATACACTAAGATGTAATTTCTAAATCAATTTGCATTTGTGTGCAGTATAAAAAAGTCTCCATGACTGAGAATTTCCATAACGTTTTAATTGATATTGACGAACAAGAACTAAATTTCAGAATAATTTATGTACTCATTTCAAGACCTAAAACATAAAAAAGACTTGTTTTTGCATGATAATTTAAATGCTGCAAACTTGAGAAAATTTATTTGTATTCAGATTTTAAACACAAGAGAACGTTTTGTTATACAGGTGATATGCATACCATTCCTGCTGAGTACTGAGACACTTTTTGAGTTTTGAAATATTGTATGTGTCATGATAATATCAATATTTTAATTAATTTAAATTGCATTTTTTAATAAAATTTTAATAATATGGGATGAAAACTTTAAATAAATCTGTGGGAAATTATCAAATTTTACATTTTAGTAATTTGGATGATTTAAAAAATTCAAAACATTGTTTTCAATTAGTTTATTTAATGATATTTTCTACCAGCTCCTTTTTTCCGCCTTTAACATGACTATATAATTGTTGGTAAATCTCGTCTACATATTTTTCTCAACTCAGTGCCCATATTCCGTCTTTTTTTTTTCTCCAGATTCACCAAATCCCCCCCCCCCCCCCCACACACACATACAGCCCAACTGCCACTATTTGCAGCAATTAGCCCATTTATAATTTAATTTCAATAGAGATTAGGCCACAGTAACATTTTTCCAACGCATTTACATTCCAATTCCATGTTCTTTTTAGGCCATAAATTCTTTTAAGAATATTTTTCCACCCACCTACTTCAGATAAATTGTTTGAATGGGCTCCATATTGTGAAGTGAAAATTTTTTTATTTAATTCCTTTCGTTTCAGTGGCGATGATGGACAAAAATATCAGTGTGTTCTCCATCTTAATTTCCTTCCATCTTTCAGGTAAATTGTTTATCATTTCTGCCAATAATTTATTACCATCCCTGGTCCCCTTGGACACACACACACACAAAGAAGAAAAAATATTTCTCTTTTATGCCTGAAATTAAAAGTTAGTTTGTTACCTGTTCTCTCCCAACAACTACTACTGTTGTTTGTGCCAATCTTCTCACTGGTCTCATCACCAGAACATGCCATATGTACTCCCAGCACTCTTTTCTCCTGTCTATTACTTCAAACCTGGTTGCTTTATCTTTACTGAATTTGCACTGTACTAATATCCACAAACAACTCTACCCTCTCTTCTTTGCAACCCCTCCAGTTTCTGTTTTTGGAAACCATTATAATGGTTGTACACTACCCCAGTGCCAGATCTATGGGGGGGGGGGGGAGGTTATACTGAGGTGCTTGCCTCGGTCATCAACTTCAGGAGTTCAGCAAAATCATGTTTGAAGGGGCAGTAAATGACAAATTCTTGTGGCGCCAACCTTCTGGTAAATGCAGGATTTTGAAACCTTTCCCTACTGCTTGCACAATATGTCCCAAATGAATAAGTTTTTATTTTTAAAATAACAGTTCCATCCCCACATTACAAATTAACAAAACTTTATTCTACTATCCATGTTGTTAATAACCTAACGCTTT
Organism: Vandiemenella viatica; assembly: GCA_031002005.1. Lineage (NCBI taxonomy): Eukaryota > Metazoa > Arthropoda > Insecta > Orthoptera > Morabidae > Vandiemenella > Vandiemenella viatica. The sequence goes on along the minus strand of CM061919.1, from coordinate 154,247,470 downwards.
ATGTCATTTATCTACATTCCATACTAACCTACCCAGCTAGATATCCTGTCCAGATCCCCTTGTAATTGTTTAGAACCCTCTTTCATTTTATCATTTTACATAAAACTATGTCAACTATAAACAACCTAACATCATTGTTCATTAGAAAAATATGTTATATTTATTGTATGCATTACAGAGAACATCTGTAGCATTACAAAGTCAGTAAAAATGAATACATCAATGAATTATAGATATTCCAATTTTACAACATATTAGCTGCTATTTCATAGAATTCTTTAATTATATATATACAAAACTTTAATTTTATATATGCAAATATTTATAAGTAATTTTTTTTATTAAATTCCTGAAAATATGAATTGGAACTAATCTTATACTTATTGGTATGACACTAAAAACTTAATCAATACACAGGAAAAGGTTTTTTTATTGCAATTGTATTCACACTTAAAGAAACCTATGTTATCCTTATTCCTAGTATTGTAAGTATGATTCACACCTAACAGCAACGGTCCTGATATATCACCCCGTGATATTCTCATTTCTAACTACTTTTGTATTTTATTAATACCATTTGTGGCCTACTTCATCAAAGCCCCAGAGTGTTCAGGTGCTACATTATAATCTTGATCTCCCTTATCCATTTTATCTGAAATATCATGTGTACAGCCCATTAGATGAGATTGAGATGAATCTCTTTTCCTAACAAACAGCATGCTTTTGTCACTGATTTTTTTTATGTATATAGAGGTCTCCATTCACTTCCTCTGATGTTAAACTAGTCAGCCAGTAATTTTCAATCAAGTCGATACCCTCTCCTTTTTGAAATAGTACTACTATGGCAATTTAACAATCCTCTGGTAAGATGTAGGTCTACCAATACAATCCAAATATTATTTGATGATAAATGATATAGCCTCCTATCTTTGATACATTTATGGTAATATTATCCATACCATCCCCCTCATGATTTCTGAGCAAAATTTGTTCACTAATAATATCCTTAACAGTTGTTTCTAATTTTCTCATTTCTACTTATGTGAAGAAGATTATGCTTTGATTTTTTTGCTCCCATTAGTAAATGGCAGTTCCTGACAATTTCATTAAATCAGTTACTAAATATATCAGCCTTTTTCATATCCTCAATAACTTCTTCCTCATCCTTATCTTTAACTGTCTAAATACTTACTATTCCCAACAGTTTTCTATCATTGCCAGAGAATTTCATTCTCCAAATATATGTTCTTAAACTCATCTTCAGTGTCTTTCTTTGCCGTTATTAATTCCTTTTCTTGTGGGTTCAAGTCTTAATTTTTTTTTTTTAATTGTGGTATCTTCTTACAAACCTTGTGAGCCTTTTCACATTTGTATCATAGTATGTTGACTCTCCACTTTCCTTCTTTTTTAAAAAATTTCTTTCCACATTCTTACTATCTCTTTGAAATGTACTCATTTCCTTTCCATTGTGCTGATGTCCTCCTTCCACATTCTAAGCCTTTACCTAAATATCTCTTCAATACTGAAAAATTTGCCTTTCACAATTATCGATATACCTACAACCAACTTCAATTTTGACCACTGGTTCCAGCCTCTGAGATCTTTAATTATAAAATAATATTTTCACAGTACCATACACCTAAAATCGAGTGCCAGCTTGTAGTAACAGTCAGTGGTCCCCTCGACAAACATCCCTTAAGTTTTTTAACAATATCCATCACCAATATACACCTCACACACATCCAGCTCTCTCTTCAACTCAGTAGTGTGGCATAATGGGAAGATATCATTGGTGTCATCCCATGAAAACTGTTGGTTGGAGCGAAAGCAAGGAAACTTAATAAAAATATTTTCTGAAAAAAGTTTCACTTAAAAAAAATTAAACACTCAATTAACTTATTTAAGCACTAGTTGGTGATGGAAATCACTAAACTCTGACAAAATTTCTTTTTCAGTATTAAAAGTGGGAATGTTTATTTAGGTATATTTATCGCTCAACTACATGAAGGAGGGATCTAGGCTAATGGAAGCGCCCCATCCTGGCTACGCCCTTGTTGTCAGAGGTATAAGAACGATATTCACTTATAACTTCGACCTGGTCATTTCCTAACCAGGGTCCCTTACGCCAGATTGATACATTTACTTTTTCACCATTCCTAAAAGTTTGTTACAACAACATAGAATAACCTTATACAGTAACAATATAATAATAATATGTATTTTTCCTTAGTAATAAATAAAAAAAATTATGTTTACTGTGCAATACTGTAATTTCAATAATGAAAAAATAATGTTATTTTTCTTTAATCTTCTCAGAGATTAAATGTATTATGGTAACACAAACTTCAAATTTTTCACAGGTTTCATGTTTTATTGTTTTATAGACATGAATTTTTATTCAAAATAAGATTAATGAACACCTTCAATTATTTAATGCTTACAAGACAAACTGCAAAGCAATATGTGAATTTTCTTTCTGTAAATATCCTTTGATTATAAATATAGGTAAGTAAATACAATTCCAAATGAATTACATACAACTAGCAGCAACCAGAAAAATGTATCATAATTTTGTAATTCTGAAAATAATCTGTTAAATCACCACAGTTTTCAATCATTTCATGAACTGTTATTTTTTTTGGTTGCTTACCATCCCGAACATGGGCCAAATTGTGTGCACTAGATTTCCAGCCATGAATAACAAATCTCGTTCTACGTTTACGACTGAAATGCCCAAATGTTGACTTATCTCCAATGGTCATGTTATTAGGATAGTCTTTATTGGACCTGCAGTAGAAAAACGAATTTCAAAATTGATTGCTATAGAAGTTGTCATCTAACTCAGTTGGTCAAGTGATTGACTAGAAACTAGATGGCCAAGGTTCTAATTCTGAAGAAGCTGAGACAGTTTTGTTGAATCTAAATCTGAATAATGGCCCTACGATGTATACTCAGGTTGCTTATACATGAGTACTGTGGAATTTTCAATCAAGAATATAGTGACAACCACACCATCTCTACATGGTATGGTTTCCCCAAATCACTCCAGGCAAATGCCGGGATGCTTCCTTCAAAAGGCCATGGCCGAATTCCTTCCCATTCCTTGCCCCCATCCTTCCCCCCATCTCTAAAGACCTCGATGTTAAAAAGAGACGTAAAGCAGTTACAAAAAAAAAAAAAAAAAAAAAAAAAAAAAATCTATATGGTGATTGGGTATAAAGAGGCATGCAGAGCCTTTGCTTCAATAATCCTACATACACATTAACTAACTTGTCAGGACAACCTGATAATGTAAGACAAAAACAAATTTTTCTGTAGATAACTTACAATTTTGAGGTGATATATATTATAGGAAAATAATATAACCTACAATTTTTTTGGGACGGAGGAGAGACCATCTATGTGCAATAATTATGTGCTGTTTCAGAATTTAATTGACAAGGCACACCAAAAATATGTTCATGGAAGTTATTAGTGTAAATTGGCATAATGTAAAAGAAATATCATAATCTGCAGGATTTTTTTTTTTTTTTTTTTTTTTTTTTTTTTTTTTTTTTTTTTTTTTTTTTTTTTTTTTTGACAGTTCAAAGACTTCTGTATCTTAGTTAGCTATACCTGTTTTAGTTAGTTTTCTCTTTCTGAATATTAAAGTGATGTTTTTTCTATGCCTCAGGAATCTCTTTTTCGTGTGATAAGCCACGAAACATGGCACAACGCACTGTGGTACTGTACATTGCAAGTTCTGTAATAATATCTGGTTTCTGTAGGCATTTCTGTTTGAGTATCCAGTGCATCTACGCATTGGCATGTTAATTTTTGAATTTTCAATATGAATAATATTTCAAAAATGTCTACTAATATATCCTTCCACCTTGAAAATCTTGAGAACTGATTCTGGTGTATTTGATTTCATATATAAATAAATCTATTTGTTTCTTCAGCAAAAGATTTCATAAGATCTTCTGTTAAAAATATGAGGAAAATGACAGAATGCTGGAATTATGACCTAATCCATATTTGTGTTCTGCAGTTGAATCATAAACGCATGCACAAAAGGATGAGAATCGTTTTTCTTCCAGTCAAACTTGTCAATAAAGTGTTCTCTTTTTCCACATTTGTAGCTCTTGCTATTTGATGCTCCATTTTCTTAAGAATTTTCACCTCTTGTGGTGACAAATGGTTGTTTTCCACCAGGTCATGTTCACGTCTTAGAACTATTACTTCAAGATCCTATCAAAGGTCATAACTATCATCCATATCAAAGAGATCATTATCACAGTTGCTTCTAGTAAGAATCTCCATGATTTTTTCCTCTGTACATACACGAAGGCGAGCAATTTTTTCAGTGAAAACTAAAATAAAATAACAACACAAATAAGATCGCAGCGGCAAATGCTCACGGGCTAAATGTTGCAAAGCAATTAACCAGCTGGGTTGGAAATACAGCTACCTGACATAACCGCTAAGTGGCTAGTGCATTAACATGTCCAGAGCACACAGGGACCTTAGCGGCTGGACGTCTTAACGTGTCCAGAGCACAGACAGGGCAGCAAGGCGGCGCGTGTATATTGGTCCAAAGCACCTGACGGAAGGAACAAAGCTGCGCATAAAAACATCCAGAGCACCTGGGTGCAGCAGTAGCCGCACGCGTTAATGCATCTACGGCAGTCAATGGGTTAATTTAATTAATTAAAAACTCTTTATCTTTCAAACTAGTTTTTTTTCACACATTTTCAGCATACATATAGTAATTAATTAAAATAGACCCTTTTTTGGAAAAAATTCAACTATCCAAATTTTTGATTATCCAAATGGGGTCCTGTCCCAATTGATTCAGATAATTGGAGTTCTACTGTAGTTAATTTTATTGAAACTCTATGTTTATTTAGGTAGATATCAGAGAAACAGTTATCATTTAATATTTTAAAAGCTGAAATAAAAATCGAAGAAAGCTGTTAGATACTTCAAATTTTCTCAGGAATCATTTTGGAAATTGTAGAATTGTTTAAAGCCACTTTCAGATCGATAGCTTTATTAGCTTAGGAAATATTAATTAGTTAAATTCTATTTTTGTTAACGAATTTTATTTCACCCTTTTGAAAATGATAAACATGCCTTGCTTAATATCAAATGTAAGAGTAGTCAATTAGATGTAAAATGAAAGTTATTACAGTTTTGTAACTGCAAAATTGTAAAAGTTATTAACAAGTTTTGGGAATCTCAGAAAATAATTTTTTACTGCTAAACTATTGAAACTACAAATTTTTTTTATAAGAATCAAAATTAACACTTTTTAAATGATCTATCTATTTTAAAAATTACAGATCAATAGGAATTTTTATAGTCATTAAGGCCATAAGTCTGATGAACTCTTCAAACTTGGGATTTTATATTTGATCAGATCTTCCATGAGAAACAGGAAGACTTTGTATTCCCACAGGTGTTTCTATATATAGCAGGCCCAGGTCTTCCTCAAGGCCAGTCATCTAAGTGTAACCACATTCCATGGTGTGTTATTTTGGCATAATGTAGACATCCCCAGTCTTCAAGCTTCAGTTACAACACTACTATGCTACTGTGTGGCACAATGTAGACACCAGCCAGTCTTCCAGATTTAGTTAGAGCATGACTATGTTACTTTGTGTCATGATATAAATGTCGCCCAGTCTTTCAATATTAATTAAAGTGTGACTGAGGTAGAATTTTACGTCATGTGGTGCGGCAGAGTAACTTAAGTACTGGCTGTCGGCAGTCACTTTAAACTTTTGGGGCGTGTGATAAAATTTGTTAGCATCCATGCATTAATTAGCTTTATTTTTAACAATGCAGTTTGGTCTGGCTTGACCAGTTAATCAAAACTGCATTTACATTTATTTGAAAACTTTGTCTGATGCCAATTTAGATTTGTGACATTGCTAAAAATTGAAGAATACAGTAATTATCTATCAGCATTTACTAATGACTTTTATTAACTATTTCCTTTCCAAGTTTGGGGTTAAATCAATCTAGGTAGTGACCAAGCTAATGTTGCAAAGCACAGACTAAAATTATCCAGGGCAGAATCACAGTTACAGTTGAGACGAAACATTATGGTTAATGCCCCATGGACATTTAAACCTCACATTCAATATGAAGATAAAGGGGCTATATTAATTTTATAAGTATATCAATAAGTATTTTAATAATTAAAGGAATTTTAAGTATAAGGGTTGAAAACCAAATTTTACATAATTTAAAATTAAATGGTTTAGATTAGTAAAATTTAGTATTCTTAAAAATGTTACATATGGAATAATAATACAATAATAGTTTAAAGTTTAATGGCTTACAAACGTTTTAAGGATCAACAGATTAATTCAATAATTGGTTATCATATTGCACAACAAAGATTTCAGAATTATCAGTTTATAATTAGCATGAATTAATGAGGGTCATACATACCAAAAGAAAGGGTGCTGAAAAATAATAAGAATGGCGTTTGCTTCATCTCATTATAGGGAGGGTAAATATCTAATTTTGAAGGTTCATATGACAGATTCCAAGATGGTCTTTGTATATGTAGGTAATGGTTTTGTTTAATTTTTCATGATTATAGTTTTATCCAAGGAAGTATTGGATTCTGGAACGAAAAGTTGAAAAGGGGATACAAAATTTAAAGAGAAAATTTATATTGTGTTTTTTTATTTTTAATGATTTCATTTATTTTTTTATTTTTATGTAATGAAAAATGTTAACTCTCAGAGGGCCTTTAAGAATCGAGAACTCTAGGTTAATATTTTGGTCAATTCTAAAGCATTTATCACTGATTAATTTCAAAATAATATCTGTAATCCAGCAGTTCATGCATGTAATGAGACTTTCACATGTTGCAAATTTTTACACTGTGATATTCAACTCTTAGCTGTTCTTCGGGCACCTTTCACTTCAACAATGAAGACTCTTAAACCATAAAAAAATTTCAATATTGTCACTACCTGAACAAATCACTTTGGCCACCACTGGATGCAAGTGTATAAAAGTGGGATGCTAATTGACCTTGACTGGTTATTTCAAGCACAGTGTTTGTATTGTGTGCATGACATAAGCAATTCAAGATGTAAAGGCAGCAAGTTGCAAGTTCAGCCCAGGCAGAAAGTTGAACTTAGAATATTTTTAAAAGGCATCTTTGGACTTGGAAATCTTCAAACAGATGTTTCTTGGACACACAAAGAAGCCTTTTTGTTCTTTAAGTGCTTATTTTCAAAAGGGGTAATCACTTTAAAAATGTTTTGAATCTTCACACAGGGATTACTTGTAGTGGGCTGAGGTTGGCTCTTACAAGGCTAAGAAATACTGAAAGAACAATTGGTAGATATATATTGTGAGATTGCTCTGAAGTAAGTCATGTGATTCATACAAGAGAGAAGGTAGGCAGACTCAGGAGGTCTCAGAAGTCAGGCACAAGTGTCAGGTTCAGTTATTGTATCATCCGCAAAGAGTAGTATAATTCAGCAATAACCTAAAGGGTGAACAGTTCCATTGCTAGATCAGTTAATGGCCTATGAAGAATGATATTATGTTAGACTGTTTATAACATAAGATTTGTTTTGCTTACCTCACCTAGTAACATGAGTTGTGAATAGTAAGTATTCTGTAAGTTGATATCAATATTAGTTGCCTGAAGTATGCAAAGAAAATGTATGTAAGGATGTGTTTCCACTTGGGAATAGTCTCACGAGAAACTCTAGAGAGTTACTTTCAGGAGGGTGGCCACAGGAGAATTGATTTTGGCTAGCTCTACTCTTGGCAAGCTGCTTGCCAGGACAGTTCTCACAACAACTATCACAACCCTGTCCACATTAGAGCAGGGAAGAGTAGTCAAGATGGCGGCACATAATAGAAAAGTCACGTCAGCTGTGACCATACTGCCTGCTATTACTAAAAAGAAGTAAAAACTGAGTAGGAAAAGCTGCTGGTTTAAGCCTCAGATAAAAAGAAGTGTTTTCGGAGCCAGTCATACAATTACACTGGAATTACAGATCAAAGACATGTTTAGGAACTTTTGTATGTTAATGAACTGTGAAGTTGAGTTCATCATAAAACCTGTGGGATCCCCAATATTCAAACAGGACACTAAATGAGAAAACCTTTATCAATACATGAAGAATTATATCTTCAATTTTTTGTATCAGGTAAATTTATTTGTTGCATAATAATTTGTTTCTCTTTTGATTTTTTTATTATTATTACATAATCTTGACATAATTTGTGGGAATTCATATTCAAGCCTCCATTACAATAAACTTTCCGTATTAAGTTGTGTTGGAAATACAGTAAATTCTGGAATTCCAAACTTCAGTGCATTACTGAGCATGGTGGGTGAGCAGCTAATGCTCTGGCCTTGAATTCAGGAGGACGTAGTTTTCAAATCCAGATTTGTGTTTTCCATGGTTTCCCCAAATCACTGCAGGTGAATGTTGGGATGCTTCCTTCAAGGTGTGTGTCCACTTGAAAATAAATACTGGAGAGAAGCTCTCGATAGTGTATCTCGCCAGTGGACACGCCTCTGAGAGTAGCTCGTAGCAAGTGGCAAACTACTGCCTGAGAGCTGACAATAATCAACTTGCTTGCAAGTCAACACATCATTCTTGTGCTGTCTGAGAGTAGCTTGCATAATACGAACACTGTTCAAAAGTCTGAGAGTAGAAGCTGAGTGTTCGGCGAGAGGTAGCAACAAGATGAGTAAAAATTGGTCATCAGAGGAAACAAAGGAATTAATTAAAATGTATGTAGAAAAGAATTCCTGTGGAATGTTAAATGTGCTGATTAGTGTGACAGAATTAAAAAACCAAATGTTTTGAAGGGAATAGGATAGAAATTTTCTTATTCCACAATTTAAGGAATATGAGTGATGCATTTATACATTTTCATAACATTTATTTTCAAGGCAATGTGTCTATAATTATTCTACACACATTGTAATGAAAGTATGTAAGGTACCCTTCAGTTAGCCAAAAGAGTTCCTACTAGCTATCTCCAGTAGTAATATATTCTACAGTTCAATTTTGAAGTTGTTTATTGAAATTTCGTGTAAGGTAATTGTCAACTTGAATGGATTTTCCTGCATTCATTTCCACAGTGATAATTCATAATAACAATCATTTTAAAGTGTATTAATCATGTTCAGAAAAAATTTAGTTTATGAGATAATTTGGTTTGTTGATGTTTTGAAACACGCGATTAGGAAAGATAGAATTTAAGATTTTAAATAACTCTGAATTGAGTAAAGGCACAGCTGATCTTTTATCACCAGCTACAGTCAGCACCATCTAGAATATTTAGAAAGTAAAATTAACTAATTTGACAAAGTCTCATTAGTGGTTTTAGTTAAGAGAAAAAATAACTTTTTCACTAAAAGGAATACAATTCTGAAATTTATATCAGGAGATTTGTCTGATAATTAAGATTTGGAAGATAGAATGTCACTAATTGTTGTTGGAGCACATAAGATTGCGCCTAACCAGTGATGTAAGAGACTTCAAGGTTAAGCTTGTAGAAATAGTTTTGGATCATAAATTCAATTAAAACAAATAGAATATGATCATAGGAAACCCTTGTAGAATTTGAAAGTTAAACTATTTAGTACATTGGGAGATATTAATTAATGAAAAAAGTTACTGACATCACAGGCCTTGGCAAACTTATAAAAGTCCAGGCAGCCATCATGAATTGTCTCAGTCTCTCAGTGATTTTAAATGAAGTAATTTCATGTCATTATGTAGTTCATTCTTTTGTTTGTAATCAAACAGTTCACTTCGTGTCAGTTTGCGGAGTGAACCGCTCCATGCGGTAAAGTTGTGGCACACGCCAACATGCTATAACTGTTACTCACTGATGTTAGGGGGACTTGGTGAGTTTTATCTTCTCGTATGAATGTGCTTAACCTGTTAATCTTCAAATGGAACTTTGTCTGATGTCTTATCTGCAATTCTGGTACCGACAATGTAAAAGTGAACGTTATCGAGAATATAAGAATTAATTGTTCACAGTTTCAGTAAAAGTGTTGCAACCCCCATACACATCATGGCCTAACAAGTAGAAAGTTAAAAATGAAGTAAGATTTTTTTCATTTTCAAATACTCTCAAATATTGTTTTTTTTTTTTTTTTTTTTTTTTGGCTTTATGCATCATCGACATAGAGGTCTTTAGAGGTGGGATGAGACTGGGTACAAAGAACGGGAAGGAATTCGATCATGGTCTGGTACCGACAATGTAAAAGTGAACTTTATCAAGAATAAAAGTATTTGTGATCCCCAGACTGTGTCAATTGAACTTCGTATTTGGGGTTTATAATACGAATACGTGGTGGCCGATTTATTAAATATAAGGCTACACTGGTCAGAGAACTTAACTGTTCACAGTTTCAGCAAAAGTATTGCAACCCCCATGCACATTTTGGCCTAACAAGTAGAAAGTTCAAAAAGGAAGTAAGATTTTATTCATTTTCCAGTACTCTCAAATACTGTTTTTTTGGCTTTACGCATTGTCGACATTGAGGTCTTTTGTGGTGGGATGAGACTGGGTACAGAGAACAGGAAGGAATTCGTTCATGGCATTTTTTCATGGAACCATCCCGGCATTTCCTTTGGAGTGATTTGGGGAAACCATGGAAAACCCAAATCTGAATGCCTGTATGGCGATTTGAAATGACGCCCTCCCGAATGTGAGGCCAGAGCATTAACCGCTCACCCACCACACTAGGTAATGCACTGAAATTTATAATTCCAGAAATCACTGTCTTCCCAACACAACATATTTCAGAATGTTTATTGTAATGGAGGCTTGAATACGAATCTCCCCAAAATTATTTCAAGACAATGTGATACTAATAATAAGAAATTCAGAAGGAAAACAACGTATTATGCAAGAATTAAATTTACCTGATACAAAAAATTGAAGAGTAGACATAATTCTTCATGTATTGATAAAGGTTTTCTCATTTTAGTGTCCTATTTGAAAATTGTGGATACCACAGATTCCATGATAAACTCAACTTCAAAGATTATTAACTTATAAATGTTCCTAAACTGTTGAAAGTCTTCAATCTGTAATTCTGGTGTCATTGTATGGCTGGTTCAAAAACACTTCTTTTTATGCAAGGCTTAACCCAGCAGCTTTTTTTACTCAGTGTTTACTTATTTTTAGTAATAGCAGACAGTATGGTCACAGCTGATGTGACTTTTCTATTATTCTTGACCAAATGAAATAAGCAAAATATTCAAGTTATTAGATGCTTCTTTTCAAAATTTACCCTCTTTTGATGACAAAATAATGCTTGCATTAGTTGCTAACCTGAGAGTTTTGTATGTATCATTGGAGGATGAATACCATAATTTAGTAGAACTTTTACCTACAGGAAACAGTAGATCGAAGTATAGTTGGTTAAATGCAGACGGGTTTATCTTAAAAAAAAGTGTTTGGGATGCTTATAGAAAATAATTACGAGGTATTAAACTCGCGCTTGACAGATCTAAACCAAATCACCCAAAATTTAGAAATCAGTGCCTCTAGACAGGTACTACTTACAAAAAAATCTTCAAAACGCCATAACAAATAATACCTTTTTGATCGCAAAACTGCCAATACATTCAGGATATGGTATCAGAGCTGCAAACCACCCTAAACCAAAATTTGAGAGAATTAGAAAAAATATTTTTGAAACAACTTTATAGCACTCAGCTATTGCAACAACTAGTATTAATAATCACAAACACAAGATTAGAATTAACCAGGCTAAGAATTGCATTAGTGCAGGCCACAAATGGTAAACTAAGTGACATACTTCTTACTCCTAAAGTATTTTTACTATATCTACAGATGATTCAACGACACTTAGGCACAGGAACTTACATTCTATTTCCATGTACCCCAGATAACATGAATCACTATTATCAAATAGCGACAGTAAATGTAGCTTTGATGGATGGTCACTTAAGAATCATAATTGATCTACCCATCGGTACTACTGATTCAGTTCTAAATAGATACTCTATACATTCCTTTCCGGTGTTATAGGAACATACAGGTCATTATGTGCAATAGAAAATGAAAGAGATATTGTTGTTCACACAAACTCAAAAGGCGTATGCTACACTAAACAATCAGGATTTAGACATGTGTCAAAATTCAGGCATAACTATTTGTCCACGATTCACTCTATATGATAGAAACCTTGTAAACTGCGAAACTTCTATGTTTTTTTCAAACAATTTCACCAATTTATGTCAACAAGAAATTAAAGAATTGGATCATCCATACTTAATGCCTATAAAGCAGAATTGGCTATTCACTATGCCATATCCTCATGAGGTAGTTTTTACATGTTGGGAGAAAAACCTAAATCACACAGTCAATCTTATAAGATTATCAGGATCTGGAATTATTGAACAAGCAACACAGTGTCAGGTTTTAGGGCAGAATTTTATCATACCAGTAATTCATAAAACCATTATTCCTAACAATTTGTCTTTTCCAAATTATGTACTGCCAGTGTTCAATCAAAACATATATCACAGTACTAAATTGATGGAATTGAACCAGACTAACCTAAGATTGTGAACACTGAAATTACCAAACATTTGCAACAAGCCAACGATGCAGTTAAATTCAATCACCTAATTGCAACAGTAGAAACATAGATACAAGCACAGTCTAGACACAAAACTATAGTAACATCAATCAGTCTCACTTCGATTATATCTATTTCAGTTATAATTATTTTAATACTACTAGTGTACAAATACCATTCAAAACAAATAACTAGGCTTAGTGATAAGGTACAAGTACCTTCAACTTCACAGATTTTGATGACATTGCCGACCACGAGTAAACAGAATGATAAGGACAATTGAATTAGCATTACTAAATGTTAGCACAGCGATTGGAAAATATTATATAATTAAGTATAAGCATGTGAACTAATACTCTCCTTATTGTCACAGGGTTGGACAATGAATGAACAAGACAGTTTGAATATTAACATTGTTCTAAAAATGTTTGTAACCGAAAGCAAAAAATCCAAGATACAGTCAAGAACATTTTAATATAGCAAATCTTTATGGGCTTTGAGGACAAAGCAGGTTTTCTCGAAGGGGTAAAATAGTGTGATGGGGGTTTTTAATAAAAAAAGGAATAAATAAATAATCTTTAAAAGTACGATTTTAAACGGCGGCTGTAGATGCACAGTGAAGCCGAGCGAAGCTGAAATGCTGACAGTGTGTGTCAGCGGAATTGCACATCGGGGACGCGCAAGGCAAAGGGCATCGAACAAAGTAAGCATGACCAAATGGAAAGTGGGTTAGCATCCTTCTAGAACATTTTGGAGGTCACCGACTCAAGGCACGTGCCAACATTCAAGAACCTTCGATGCAAAGACAGGAATCACGTGTACCGGTGTTAAGCTATAAAAGCGAGGCAGGAGAGTGCCTTGAGGTCACAGTCTGGAACTATACCAACGCAGTCACTATGTCGGATTAGGGATCGATGTCGAGAAGCCAGCTGGGTCCGCTCCTTGATGCCAAAGTTATTATGTAAGTCCGCTTCTAAACTTTGTTGGAACTAAGCGTCTTGGATCCATTGCTGAGGGGAACCATTCAATAAGTGTAACTATCCGATGGCATTGGCACAATAAATGAGTAACAGCACTTGAAGACTTTGCCTGATCAGTAACTTGGTTAGCCTATGCAGAGATCTAGAGTTGCAGCCGAGGGACGCAATCAGCTGGAGGTCTACTGATCCAGCCAAGTAAGTGAATAGTAGAAAGAGTTGCCTTTGCCCAAGCTATCCTGTCAATCAATCGACCAGGCTCACTAAAACGGTCGATTACACTATTATGTGCTACCATCTTGACTACTCTCCCCTGCTCTCATGTGGACAGGGTTCTGAGAATTGTTGCAAGAACTGTACTGGCAATCAGCTTGCCAAGAGTAGAGCTAGCCAGAATCAACACTCAAGTTGCCATCTTCCTAAGAGTAACTCTCGAGAGTTTCACGTGAGACTTCTCTCAAGTGGAAATGCACCTTCAGGCAATAGCTTGCAACTTGACACGTGCTACTCACAGAGGCATGTCCATTGGCGAGTTGTTCTATCGAGTGCTTCTCACCAGTATTTACTTTCCAGTGGACACACACCTTAAGTTGTTACCAGTGGGAGTGAACTATGACAGTGTTTTTCAGTTAGAACATGCAGTCAGAGGATGACAACAAAGTTCTGATGTGATTTTACAAGGCTGTGTTGATGAAGAATTTGAATTCCATTAAAGTTGGACGTGTCATTCAGCACTGGTGTTTGATTTATTATAACATAACCATTCAGTAATTGTTTTATAGTGAACAGAGATTTCAGAAATCTCTTAAGTTCATATCAAGATGACTAGATGGTTCATCTTGTACAATTTAAATTAATTATTGTTCGATTTAATAAACATAAGAAAAAAATGGATATTCTTTTTCGAGCTGGAGACATAAATCCGCGTATAGCTAAGAGTTGTGTTAGCGTGAGCGACACTCTGACTTCAGCTGGAAGTGTTCGGTAGGTCGAGACAAAGCGATGGATTATCTCTAGCCCAGCGAGTAAAAATCCCGGTGAGAAAAGGTGGCCACTGGAATTTTTGTAGAAACAATCCTTGAATGGGCAGTTTGCTCGGTGTCGTGGGAAAAATTATTCCTACATATCCTCCTGAACAATCCCCACAAAACCCGGAGACTCTTAGCAAAGGAGAGGCAATGTATTAGCCAATTAGCCAGCAAAGAGGGGATACTTTTGCGAAGCCAATCCGATGTGTTTATTTCCTCACATGATTGTAAATTTTACAAATTTTGTGTTTCCATGGTACACGGCGAGGAGATGGACGAGCTCTGAGATGCGAGAAATCTTCACTTTGTCGAGAACGATTGCCCTGGTCACTGCTTGCCAGAGGAGTGTGGATGATTTCATTCTGGAGGCTTGGATGACTGAGCACCAAGTCCGATCGATGTTGTCACATGTGCTGAGTGACGTGACAAGTGCCTTGCAGAACCTGCACAGGTGTGCTATTTGAGTGATGACAGCACTCTTTTTGTGACGCTTCATGCAGCCAGACAGACGTGGTAATTATACCTCCAGAAACAGTATGTACTCAGACGAATGATTGAGATAGCCCTTTAACAGTCTAATTAGTAAGAGTTCTTATGCCGCTGGACATTAGTTTCTCAGCTAGTTGTGTCTAAAAGCTGAATGCTTTTTTGTTTTCTTTTTCCAGTTTGAATTGAAAGACTGACTTCCATGTTTGGAAACTTTCAATGACTATTCTTTGTGGGAACAAATTTATTCCCTGGTGCGCTATGATATCCAGTTAAATCTAAAGTTTGCTTGTTATCATTGTAATACAAGAATCGCTCTGATTATGCATAAGGGAGTTTTTGCTTCAGTTGCATATGGAATTTGTAAATCTTTGCAATGTACATGTATTGCAATTACTTAGTTTCAATTAACAATAATTGTTTGTTTGCTGTTTTCCATCTGTAAGACGAGGTATTGCATTGAATTTTATTTTGCACAGACAGATGTTTAAGATTAATGATAAATATACCTCAGTCTGTAAGCATTCATGAGTACCAAATAAACTATAATTTTAGGATCTTTTCTAATACTAATAACAGAAGTAATGGTTTCTCCTCTGTTTCCTGAAATTAATATATAAGCTTTGCAGAAGGTAGTGGAAGGTGGTGATTTAAATTATGCAAGGTAAGGAATTAATCTCCCTCACCGACCAATCCGCTACAATTGTCTAGCCCATTCATGGTGCATGATTTAATTAATCACTTGATTAATTAACTCAATGATTTTTGAACAAATAGTACACACTATTTTAATTTTAGCTGTTTTCATGTTTTAAATAGTTTGTGGATTTTAAAATCTATTTGTGCTTATGTGTTCATTTTTGCTGGATTATTTTAGAATCCTTACATAAGTTTTTTTTAATTATCTTTGTTTAATACACTGGAGTTTGTTTAATTCTCCCTGCATAAAATTTTCATGGTTAATTTTTGCAAAGGTTCTGTCCGCATGCACTTGCTGTGTTTTATCCATGACAGTGTTGATTTTGATTTGTTGTGATGTGGTGATCTATCTGTCTTTGGAAATTTTTGATTTATTTTGTGGTGCAAGAATTGACTCAATTTTGTTGTTTCTGATGAATCACAAGCTTATTTGTCAAAATTTCTGATTTTGTATTTTACATTGTTTTGTGTGTTTCTGGTATCTTTGTATTCAATTGCAGAAATATTTGTATTATCATTAACTTTGGTAGTTAATGAGGCTTAGATCCGGGATTGTTTTAATGGAAAACATAACGGTAATTTCGGGAAGTAGTGAGATCATGAATGAATTAAATTCAGAGGCAATACATCAATGTACTATGGTGGAAACTGAGACAATTCCAAATATCGATTTAGCTTCTGATGCGGGGTACAGCTCGCAATTCTCAACAGGCTTGGGGGAGACAGAAAAGGAAAATTTTCCAAATGCCTCTGATATTATCTCAGAAAATGACTCAACACCACCCGTCACTAACAACACAACACCAGTTGAAGTAGAAAACACACCACAATTAGGCGATATCATGGCCATTCTGGTACAAAAAGGTTTCAAAATTCACAAGAACAAATGGCGCAATATCAGAAATCCAATGAGGTTAGATTGTCAGAGTTACAAGTGTCGCAAAACCAAATGCAATCACAGTTGTCAGGGAAAATCGATGCACTCGCCAAGAAACATGGGATCACTCTTAAGATGGTCGACGAATGATTGTGCTGCTTTCGGGGGCAGATCTCAGAAGATGTGAACAGTTTTAAAGCGGACATTAGATCTGACATCGCTAGTTTGTCCCAGGCCACACAGAGCTTAGCGTAAACTTGCGAATTATTGAAAGATCTAAATGATGAGTTGTGTAAACGTTTAGAGTCTACTGACCAGTCATTTGAACAAATCTGAGCTGAAAGCAGTGCCAACCTCGGACAAATATCCGAATTCGTACATTCAGTCAAGGACTAAACCGAGGCCAAGTTCACGAAAGTGAACACTGAAATTGAAGTTCTATCTGGTTCAATCGAACAGATTAAAGGCGGTCAGAAAGAGCTCCAGATTTCACAAGAAATGTTTGTACAGGATCTAAGTTGTCCATATTTGAAAAGAAAATAAGCAACTTAAATGATTCTTGCGTGAGTGGTGGATCGATTAATGCAACGTGTCGAAATTATGCTGTCCGCAATGACGAGTTAAAAATTCCACGCTTTGGCTCACGCCAAAATATCACTCCCAAAGCATATATTCCTGAGCTGGAGAGGTACTTTGATATAAAGGGAGTGCCAGAAACAGCGAAATTGCTGATCATTGAACATTCATTTTTTGAAACGGACCGCCCATGGCTGTTGCTAGCTTACCAACCCGGTATGTTGTACAATCAATTCAAAGAGTTATTTTTACGGACATTCTGGTCCACGATAATACAAAATCAGGCAGGGATAAAAATTTATCAGAGCAGGTATGACCCGCAGGTCAGAGACTCGATGGAAAATTACGTCGAGAGACTAGTCATACAGTCGATATATTTTGACGCATCCATGTTAGACAGCGTATCTTTTGACGCAGTCGTCACGCATTTCAGTCCGCACGTACAGGCACATATCAATCCTGTGCTGATTCGCACAATTCCGGAGTTACTGGATACTTTGAAGAATTTGGTCGCAATTCGTCAGCGGGCAATGAACTCTAGAAAGCGAGATGAGAAGGATTCGGGGCAAAAGGAGTCGCAAAGAAATTCCTGCGGTGACTATTCAAAACAAGGAAAGGGTCACTGAAATAAACATTGGAAGGGAAACAACGGAAAACCCTACCAACAAGATGGACGTGGTTCGTAGAAAAGTGAGGGCCAGAAAAATAACTATGGACCCCCTCGTAAAGACGCGGGTGCGATAAACGCAATTGCGATTGGCGAGGCGGAAACTGACTCACAAGGCAACCACGAGGATACGAGACCAGAGAACGCCTGTGGCGAAAGTTCGCATGACAGCCGGAACTCGCAATGAGGTTCTTCAGGGAACGCCGGAATCACTTCCGAAGTTTGCCCTAGCAATTTGTCGTACAGGCGAGATGGAGGGCCAGAAGATAAAGAAAACGATGCCGAAGTGGTGCCAAAAAGTGGACCCATTCAACGAGTGCGGTGTCCCCAAATTCCTATCAAAGTATATAACACAAAAGTGGAAATTCTCATTGACAGCGGTTCAGAACTGTCCGCTATTTTACAGAAGTTTATGCACCAGCTGAAGGCGAAAAACCCGCACGTTAGAGTCATTCCCACTGTGCAAGGTACCGTCGTTACCGTCTATGGCCGGAAAGAAAAAAAAATTGTCAATCACCAGGTGTTACTACCTATGAAGGTCGCAAATACCGAACTGTCGCTAGCGCTGTTGGTTATTCCCGGGTTGTCCCGTGACGTTATCCTAGGCTGTGAACTTTTGGAATAACGCCGGGCAATCATTGATTGGGGGAACAAACCATTAAGAAATTAGTCCCTGAGGTCCTGCATTGGAAGCTGGACGAACGCCCGACAATAACGGGGATTAAGCTTTAGGGGCAAATGCACGAACCATCAGCGGATGTTTGCGAAATTTCTTAGGCGGCAAGGGTAAGCGTAAACGCTATGGCTGACGAGGAAAACATAATTCAGCCATCCTGATCTGGGTTTTCCATGGTTTTCCCAGATCACTCCACGCGAATGCGGGGATGGTTCCTCACAATAGCCCATGGGCGCCTCCTGCCATATCCCTTATAACCCTTCCAAACCATAACCCTTTTCGATAGGTGCAATGCACCCTCCGCCACACACTTTTAGTGAATCGCGGAGTAATAATAATAATAATAATAATAATAATTCTGGAGAACTTGTTCGCAAAGGTCAGAGAAAACGAAAGTTTAACGGACGACCAACGGGATAGGCTTGGACAGGTGCTCCAAGAGAATTTGAATGCATTTTCCTGCCACCCGGATAAAATCAAAGACATTGTAATGGGCAGTCTGTGCATTAAGGCTTAAATTGGGAGTTTTGATATATTAGTCTTTGAATGTTGTGAGTTGCTTGAGGCAAGCAGACAGTACGTACGCGAGACTTTCTGCTGACTCTCAGTGCTTGCGCTGCGCGAAGCATGCATCATGCACGTGATAACATGAATAATAACAGCCATGTAGCATCGGATTATTCTATTCGGTAACTATTCTGCCAGCTAGTATTTGGTCAGTTAAAGTAGTTAGATAAATTATTCAGTCATTATTCAATCTGTGTAGCTCAAATGAGTTATCTTTCAACTGGTAATTAAATGAGTTGTTTCCCGTTGTTGTAATAATGTTGTAATGGCTTGTGATAATCATATTTGGTAATGAAGTGTTATATTCTGGTTCGTTAATTATTCAGTCATACCTGTAATAATTCAGTGAAGCCATGTTTCAGTTACATTCGTATGAAGAAGCTAGTCATTCATCTAATAACAGTTTAGTATGTTGGTAACGATGCGTGCGTATCAATTCCTTCTGGCATAACGTTAGACAGATTTGCGGATAAATGTATGGTTAGGCTTTTATAATTGAAGTATGTTTAAATTAGCGGTTGTGCCGCCTCAGCATTTACAGTCGTTGGGCTAGATCCCATGTTATTTCAGATAATTATGTGGAAAAGTCTGTGATATATCGGCAAGGTAAGATCTATTATATCACTGTTAGAGCAGTTTGAGATCCCTGCTATATCAAAGATCGCCCTGGTGTCAAATATCCTTATCCTGACAAATAACATCTCGGTGCCCACAAGTAGTTAATCTGTTATAGCCTGGAAGATAATCTAAAATCCTAAGATGCTTCTAAGAACACCTCCTAAATCAATCTAGACGCTCACAAGTGGACTACACGGCCATAATAACCCCCCCCCCCCCCCGTATCACACATAAACCGCAACAGCTTCGTGCACAAGGTTCGCGTAACGGATACGACGCCACTGAAGGACATACCTACGGAGTTCCACAAAAACTGAGACCGGCGGCGTGAGAGGCAATAGCGGAATTAGAGCGCCACGGAATCATTGTGCCGCGACCGTCCAAACACTTAAATTCCATTACTTTTGTCGCCAAGCGAGTCGGCTCACTATGCATGTGTCTTGACGCTCAAACGCTAAACTTGAGAATAGAACAAGACAGTGAGCGTTCGGAGAAAATACCGGAGCTCATAACCAGGTTTCACAGCAAACGCTGGCTGTCCACTCTGGATGTTACTTCAGATTTCAACCAAGTGGTACTAGAGAAAAGCTGCCAGCCATATACTGCCCTTGTATTCAAAGGAAGACCGCTGTGTTTCCAAATAGTAGCATTTGGCATAAGGGATTCGTTGAGCGCATTCATATGGGTGATGAATCATGTGTTGCCGCCTGAGGTGAAGGAATTTTGTTGTGTGTACATAGACGATTTGCTAATCGCATCTGAGATGTTTGAGGAACACTTGAAACACTTAAATATGTTGCTTGAACTGATCGTCAAGAGTGGTATAACCTTAAGTCCGGATAAGGACACGCTCTGTACCCGCGAGGTGGAATATCTAGGTTTTCGCATCACGCCGGAAGGAATATCTCCATCTCTGGAGAAAATTTGTGGAATAGAGAAAATGCCACCCCCCACGAAATTGAAAGAGCTGAGATGTTTTCTGGGGATCTGCGCCTATTATAGAGGCAATATACCCTATTTTGCCAGGATTTTACACCCTTTGTATGACTTACTAAAAGGAGGGCAAAATGGGAATGGGGTGAACCGCAGCAAGCTGCATTCTTGCAGATAAAAAGAATATTTGTGGAAAACATTTGCTTAGCTATACAAGACCCTTCTATCTAAGGGAGCCTGCCTAAATCAAAAGGATCAAGAGGGAAGTTTAAGGATAGTAGCTACCGCAAATCGGACTTAAAAGCCGGCTGAGACTAAATTATATGTTAGTGACCTTTGAATGGTAGGGATATATTTTGCGGTACAAAAGTTTAAAGCATACCTGTGGGGTAGCATAACATACTTAAGGACGAAACACCAAGCTGTCACGCTCCTCCATAATGCTAAGTTTATGAGCAACCACGTAACTCGATGGGCTATGTTCCTTCAGCAGTATGACATTCATTTGGAATACTGCAAAGGATCAGATAATGAACTAGCGGACTGGCTCAGCAGAAACGCCGGGGAGCATGAGTCTGATGATGCAAAACTTACGAGACCAAACGAAGTACTGATTGCGGCAATAACGTTAGTGGATGGTACTACTTCAATAGAATTTAAGAAGCAGGTAATAGTGGAACAAGAGCTGCAGGAAGACATACTCAAAGTGCGAAATTGTATTCTCCGAGGAGAGCACGCTTATGAACAGCATGTAAGAAACCTCGCTATGCTATGCACGGTATAAAAAGATGTTTGCTTTCGAAGAAGGGATGCGAATTCAAGATGGAAAATCTGGCTATCAGAAAAACTTAATTCATATGTCGCCAGATTATACCATCTACAATGTGGACACCCTGGAACTGAGAGATTGTACTATACAGTAGGAATATCATGCGAGTGCGCTCCGAAAAAGCATCGCGTGGCAGACTCGCACCTGCGATACTTACCAGAAAGTTAAACACGCAAATGTAAGGAAGGCAGGCCCTTATACACCCATTGTTCCATCTGGACCAAAGTAATTAATATGTGTCGACCACTTCGGCCCAGTCCCATCTGGACAATACGGATTAGGCACATCTTTTTGATATTAGACGCATTCACGAAATATGTAAAGCTCTATCCAGTTGCAAAGTTGAAAACACGCGGATCACTAAAAATCCTTTTGAGAAATATGTGTCAGTATGTAAATTGCCTAAAGCGATGTCAGATCACGGCACAGTCTTTTCCTCTCCAAGATGAAAAACGCATATGAAGCAAAAGGAATAAAAGTAGTGTATTCATCCATACGCTCCCCGGAAACAAACGTTGACGAGAGATTCATGAGACAGTGTGTATATGAGGATACTCATAGGTCAAAAGCACTCATCTTGGGTAAAACATATCCCGAAAATAGAAGCATGTTTCAATACAAAAGTGAATTGCCTAACTTTATTCCGGCAGGTCGACCTACAGTTCGATAAGCGATTTATCCTCCTCACTGAAAAGATAATAAAGCACCCGGCATCAGAGGGGAAAAGAAAGAGAGAAGAAGACATAAAGAAGGCGCATGAATTCCTTTTGAAAAAGGCGACAAAAAGAAAAATTGAACAAGATAAGACACATACGCAAAAAGTCGAAGTCGGACAACGAGTTTTGGTACGGACAGATCCTATATTGGATGCAAACAAAAAGTTGATTTCCAAGTTCTTTTGGCTTTATAATGGTCCTTATGTTGTGGAAAAGGTGGTTTCGACCAACTGTTACATGCTAACAGACAGAGTTTCACAGATTGGTCCACACAATGCCCGTAACCTTAAGATTAACCACGCTGCCTAAATATTATGCAGCAATGAGCATAAGATGTGAAGCAACATTTTCACTATTTGTGTCAGGTCCTAACTGTCACTATGATCAAATGGCGAGGTTAAAAGAAATAAAGTTTCCAAGAAGTGTAATGTGCCATACAGAAAAGAATTTTGAGATCTGTGGTACAAATTAATGAATTGTATGTAACGTCTGAGCAATTACGCCAGTTACATTTGAAGTCTTTCTATTGGCAGAAGTTTTTTTGTAGCATATGGTCAAAAGATACCACATCGTCTGTGGTTGACACATCGTCAAAGTTACCATTTCAACTTTTACTAGTTATGCATTTGAATAGGGTTCCCGAAGTGTCCTATAAATGCCCTAACGTATGAACTTTGCCTGAGGAGATATAGGTAGCTTTTTTGTTATCACGTAATTTCAAAGGGAAAACACAATTTTACTTCGATGCTTCATTGTATTAAGACTTAAGTGAGGATGAGAGCGGAGAAATTAATATTTTTTGTTGCGATTTTGGCGAGACATCGAAAAAAATTTTTTGTATGTTACAGATCTTGTAAATTAGGATTTTTGTGCTTGTATAATTTAAAGTTGTTGCTAAATTTCAGCAAATTTTGATAGCGAAATGTTAGTTGGCTTTTATTTTTGTCGCACCCATGTCTGGTTAAAAACTCATGGATACCCACGGTAAGTGCAGGCATGACAAATAATTAAATAAATGATGGAGATCTTAAATATGTCTTAAATTATCTCTGTGTCAGAATATAGCAGCTTGTTTGTGCATTATGTTTAAACAGATCACATACAGCTAATGTACATATCCTTATTGTGTTTTTTTTCCTATTTATAGATCTGTAGTTTTTGTTTTACATTTAGTAACTAAAGTGATGTATTTTAGTGTTAAGCAATTGGTTTTGCAAAAGGAAGGAATTCTAAATCAGACGATTATGTGAACACATTTGTAAGAAAATGGCAAAAGCTTTTATTACTTGCTTATCAGATCAAGTTACCATTCTTGCCCAAATTTAATTGTGTAATACAATCGAAGGCAAGAAACGGGGTGAAACTATCAGATCAATCATTCTTGGATTTTTAATGTAAAATCTATAGCTTTAGTTAATGCTAAACAAACATTAGGCATAAAGCTATGAACCATTTACGTATGGGGATATTGATTGTAAATTTAAAAAAATTAGCTTTAAGACAATCACAAAAAAAATTAATTTTATCTACTATGGGGAGTATTGTAGCAATATGACTAGTTTAAATTAATTATTGTTTGGTTTAATAAGTTTAAGAAATAAATGGATATTCTTTTTCGAGAATCCACAAATAGCTAAGAGTTGTGTTAACCTGAGCGACAATCTGACTGAAGCTGGAAGTGTTCGGTAGGTCGTGACAAAGCGAGTGATTATAGCTAGCCCAGTGAGTAAAAATCCCGGTGAGATAAGGTGGTCACTGGAATTTTTGCAGAAAGAATCCTTGAATGAGGCATCTGCTCGGTGTTGTGGAAGAAATTATTCCTACATATCCTCCTGAATAATCCCCACAATACCCAAAAACTCTTAGCAAATGAGAGACAATGTATTAGCCAACTAGCCAGCAAAGAGGGGATACTTTTGTGAAGGCAATCCGATGTGTTTATTTCCTCACGTGATTGGAAATTTTACAATTTTGTGTTTCCATTGTACACACCGAGGAGGTGGACGAGCTCTGAGAGGCGAGAAGACTTTACTTCGTCGAGAATGATCACCCTGGCCACTGCTTGCCAGAGGAGTGTGGATGAATTTGTTCTGGGGGCTTGGATGGCTGAGCGCCTAGGCCAATCGATGTTGTCACATGTGCTGATTAACGTGACAAGTGCCTTACAGAACCTGGACAGATGCGCTATTTGAGTGATGACAGCGCTCTTGTTGCGACGTTTCATGTAGCCAGACAGACGCGGTAATTATATCTCCAGAAACAGTGTGTACTCAGATGAATCATTGAGACAGCCCTTTAACGGTCTAATTAGTAAGAGTCCGTATGCTGCCGGACATTAGTTCCTCAGCTACGTGTCTAAAAGCCGAGTGCTTTTTTGTTTTATTTTTCCTGTTTTAATTGAAATACTGACTTCCATGTTTGGAAACTTTCAATGACTATTCTTTGTGGGAACAAATTAATTCTCTGGCACCCTATGAAATCCAGTTTAATCTGAAGTTTGCTTGTTATCATTGTAATACAAGAATTGCTCTCATTATGGATAAGAGAGTTTTTGCTTCAGTTGCATATGGAATTTGTAAATCTTTGTAATGTGCATGTGTTGCAATCTCTTAGCTTCAATTAACAATAATTGTTTGTTTGCTGTTTTGCATCTGTAAGACGAGGTATTGCATTGAATTTTATTTTGCACAGACAGATGTTTAAGATTAATGATAAATATACCTCTGTCTGTAAACATTCATGAGTACCAAATAAACCATAATTTTAGGATCTTTTCAAATACTAATAACAGAAGTAATAGTTTCACCTCTGTTTCCTGAAATTAATATATATGATTTGCCGAAAGTAGTGGAAGGTGGCGATTTAAATTTTGCAATGTAAGCAATCAATCTCCCCCACCGACCAATCTGCTATAGGTTTCAGTCCCCTGCGTGGTTACCAAGATACTAATACCATAAATCCAGTGAATACACCAATAGGTAAGCATCACACAGAAGAGTTTAGGTGAACTATTGCTGAACCATAACATAAGTATTCATCAATAAGTACACGCTACCAGTCATTCCACCACACACTGTTGATTTTCATGGAAATTAACTTGCAATCAATGATACATAATTGAAGTCAATTATAATTAGTATTAGTTCAGCCTAATTTTCCTGGTATCTGCAA
This sequence comes from Vandiemenella viatica, assembly GCA_031002005.1. Classification (NCBI taxonomy): domain Eukaryota; kingdom Metazoa; phylum Arthropoda; class Insecta; order Orthoptera; family Morabidae; genus Vandiemenella; species Vandiemenella viatica. The sequence goes on along the minus strand of CM061919.1, from coordinate 154,222,043 downwards.
AGTGAAATTATTTTGTTGAATGTACAATGACTTAAAATTTCTATCACATTTATTTAGACTTTCATCATTCAACATTTATGGAATCATAGTAGAATATCTATGAGTTGGCAAGCATTTCTTAAAAATCAACTATTTGCAAGACTTTGGAGTTATCCATCTGACTTGGTCATACATTGTATAGTGAATCTTAAGTAACCAACAACCACCGTAAATAAATTAAGAATTTGGCTGATATTTTACCACAACTGAGGGCTCGATAGAGATAGGGCAAAGAACTATACTAGTATTTGCAAGGAAGAGTAGACCTTGATCATTAATTAGCACTATTATTTTTACTCATAGGGAGTGAGAAATGCTTTTGTTTTATAGTTACAGTTACTGAAATAAGCTCTTAAAATATGTGCAGAACAATCTACCATATATGGGCACAGTGAAAGAATTTAAATAAAAAATTCTGGAAATGAAAAAGTAAGTGATTTTGAAATTGTCTTGAATGCATGGGTTCCATTGCAATTAACCATAGTATTAATTTAATAATTACCATCTATCAAGTTCTGTGAAAAAGGAGATAAACTATAGTTATATAACTAACTTTTAATTTAAAAACTGTCATTATATAAATATAAAAATAATACTAATGTCATTGGGTAAATTTGTAAATGAAAAGTCGGTTACCAACAATTTCTTACCGTGTATACAGTAGGAAGCTCACTTCTTGCTCAGTTACAGACAGTGGCAGTACTTTAGCATCAAGATCTACCATGTAAGCCTTTCCATCACCTCCAGCTAGGGTAACCCATTTAGTGGCATCCACTGAAATTAATTGAAGTTAGATTTATTTTCATTTCTGTGTGAAAATATTTTATTCATACATTCAGTCAAATCAATGTTCATTTACTCTTCTGCTACCAAGCATGAGGGGCTCATTAAAGTTAATTTCTATCTCTGTCAACTTGCTTCCCACATCTAAGATCAATTCAAGATAATAGTTCAACATTTTTAGTCATTTAATTATTATTTTTGTAACAGAAATATTTGCAGCTAATTTAGAATTCATTCTCATCAGTAGAAAAATTTAGAAGCTGTACATTACAATTAACTGCAGAAACAGCAAGCATATTTTTGTCAATCAATTCTGCGTCATGTGTGTATATCTACACATGGCTTGAAAATGGAAAAGAAAGTAGATTTTTACCTGTGAGAAATTGGAGGGTAGAAATGATTCTAATGATCAGATTACTGTTAGAATTTTATATATATAAATCTAAGAAGTAACATACCAGTAATGAAACCTGCATTAAGGTCTAACATGCTGTTATAAAATGGAAAAAACATAGTACGTTTATAATACAATTATGTTACCTTTCATCTTTTACCTAGTCCATAAACAAAGAAAATCAGAAGCTAATTAGCATTCATGAAAGCCTACTGTGATCCGTCATTTTTAACCCCTAACTACAGTGTTTTTCCCTTCAACAAAAACACGTTTTCATAGTCATTACTGTTATACCTACTTGTATGCTTCCATTGTCATTATCTTAATTCAAATTTTTCCACTGTCATGGGTCAGTCCTTGCACTTCCTTGTGCTTACTTTGTAAAGCATATTTATCAGTCAGACTACCAGTTTGCAAGGCCTATCATAGCATTGTGGGGAAATATGTAACTATATCATGTGTTGTGATAAATGTTATTTTCGGTATAATGTGTAGCTTCTTAGGTGGAGTTTAGGAATCAACCCCAGCATTCATGTTGGTGATTATAGCAAATCCCTAAAAACTGCACTCGGGATGTTTGGTATGCAGGGAAATGAGGGGGGATCAAGACTTGAACATTGGCCCTCTGTACCTCCTTGATCCAGTGTGGTGGCACCTTTAATACACACAGTCTTGTATAATTATGTATGTATAAAAAAAAATTAACTGTCCGTACTTTCTGGTCATTAGTAGGGAACCATCAGGCTTGTTGTAAAAACAAAAATACTAATATTTAATTTTTACCGGCATTTGGCACTCATTAGAATTTAATGTTTTCCCAATGTAATACTTACAACTTCCTGCATTACATCAGCATCCCTAATGCACCACCAGATGATGCTGCAAGATGTCGTGTACATGGTCTCCAAATAGATCAGATAATCATTTCTATAATCATTGCTTTTTGACACATATTATTCATTTATTCATTATTTTTTTGGCCTAGACATTTCTAAATTTATTTACCTTTGGCATACTTTTTCAGTTTTTACTGTCAAAATAATACTTTAATATCCATCTCAATTAAACTAATATGGGGCAAATAGTAACAATTTCATAGTGTTGGTTTTAACATGCTATAACAAACAATTTTAATGTTACTGATTCACTTTCAAATTCTGTATTTGATACTCAAAATGTGGGTCCCATAATACAATACCATATTCAATCAATGACCAGACCAAAGTTTTGTAATCCAATTCTCTTACTTCTCTCATACATTGTCATATAACATAAATTTTGTTAATAAATGATCAAAATTACTCGAAAGGGTTACGAGACAACTTTAAACCAACTGTAAAGCAGATTTAAAATCATTTTATTACAATTTTCAGGAGATAAGTAGAAGTAAATGTTGAAATTTGATCAAAATAATTTGCACACATTGAACACATGAAGATCATTTCCTTATTTTCAAATTGAAAAGGCTACTTTCATGTATGAAGGTACAGTAGGTCATAAGGATTAAAATGACGTATTGATCTTTTGGGATAAAAATAGTACTGACTAGATATTTGATTTTGAAGTTAAACTACCCATGTGTTTCAAAAAACCAAAAGAAACAGTTAAATAAATACTAAGCTCTCAGTTTTCAAGCTACCAAAAAGCTTGAAGGATGCACTGAATTTTAAAGTACATTATGTAAGAATTTCAAATCTGTAGGTAAAAGTTAAATAACATTTTGGTAAGATTTTGTACGAAAAAGTAAAGGTAGGAAAGAGTTAAGGTGGAAGAGTTCAAGGAGATAATTAGAAAGGGGAAAGAAAAATTTATTACAAAGCATAAAATAAAGAGAAGTAGAGAACCTGTGTACTATAATAGGGAAGTAAAGAGGGAAAGAGATTGGTAAAAAAAAAAAAAAAAAAAAAAAAGAGAACATAAGAGAGTTAAGAGACAGCAGGGAAGTAGGGAATATTTAAACAACAGAACAAGGACTTAATAATAGCAAAGAAAGTGCCTAAAGATTGGGTTTATAAAGATTAGGCCTATTGTGAGTGTCGGAGGACCACTGACTGAAGCATTTAGAAATTTCTATGTTAAAAAATTGAGAGGAAGGGAGGCGTGTTGAGACGCTTATAGATAAGGACGGAGAGGAAGTTACTGAGGATTTGAAAAAAGTCAGAGATTTTAAGTAACTGGGTTAGTGAGAGCATGAAGAACAATGAATCAGAAATGGAAGGGTCTAACTCGGAGAACGAGCTTAACATTACAATTAGAAATGAACAGACCAAAAAATTTGAAAGTCATCCTGAGTATGTCATGCAGGAAATAAGAGAGCTGAAAAAACATAAAGGGGCTGCTGAAGATAATATTACTACAGGTATCTTCAAGATATCCAGATGTGACATTGAACTTCTCTTGAAATTATTTAAATGGAGTCTGGATACTTGCTTCTTAGCAGAGGACTGGAAAAATTGGATTGTAGTACCACTACATAAAGCAGGGGTGAAAAATAGAGTCGAAAATTATATGACAATCAGTTTAACATTAGTGGTAGGTAAATCATTGGAAAGATTGATATGCAACCACATCAGAAATACATGTGAGGAACGTAAGTAGTTTTCAAGTAAGCAACATAGTCTTAGGAAGGGATATTCATGTGAATCTCAGTTGGTGAGATATATGCAAGATATTTCAGATGAAATGAACACAGGAGGCCAAATTGATAGTGTAGCACTAGATCCATCAAAGGCCTTTGATAGAGTAAGCAATAAAATGGTAGTAAATAACATAAAAACTATTGGAATGGATGAGAATGTGACTTGCTGAGTAGAAGAACTTTTAAAAGGTAAAAAACATAATGTTAGGATAGGAAATGCAGTAGGAAAAGAAGTGGAAGTGAAAATGGGAGTGCCACAGGGTAACGTATTGGGACCATTGCTATTTATTTATTTTATTTGCTGTTATCAGTCTTTCGCCTGGCTTGATGCAATCGTCCACCATTTCCTATCTTGTGCTATCCTCTTCATCTTTACACATCCCTTACAACCCACGTCCTCAATTGTCTGCTTCGTATATTCTAATCTCTGTCTTTCTCTACAGTTCTTACCTTCAACTGTTCCCTCCACCAGCAAATTGACCAATCCAGCTGTCTCAAAATATGACCTACCAGCCTGCCTCTTCTTTCTGTAAGCTTCTTCCACAAACTTCTTTCCTCGCCCATCATATCCAAAACTCGTTCTTTTCATACTTTGTCTGTCCACTTAATTTTCAGCATTCTTCTGTAACACCACATGCTTCAATTTTCGTTCTCTCCGGTATTCCTAAAGTCCATGTTTCACTACCGTGAAGTGCTGTGCTCCACACACAGAGTTTTTTTTCTTTTTTTTCAAAAAAATTCTAATTCTTAGATCAATATTAGACACTAAATGATTTCTCTTTTTCATGAAGGCTCTTTTTGCTAGTGTTATTCTGCTTTTAACATCATTCCTGCTTTGGCCATCGGTTGTAATTTTGCTTCCCAAATAACAGAATTCACTTACTTCTCCTATTGCATTCGATCCTATTTTTATATTCAATCTGCTGGTATTTGTATCATTTCTGCTTGCGAGGTATCCTCTTTGTAAGTAGATAATTAAAGAAATCCTGTTTGGCCTTACCAATCCTTCAGGTTGTTTTGCAATCTAATCTATAATCGATAGCACGTTCCGGACGATATGTGTGGCCCCAGGATATCGTCTCACTCGTTTTTTCTGCCATCACCTCACAGATAAAATTTAATTATATACTCTTCTCTATAAAATCAAAGTATTTGTTGTTTTATAACAACTACTATTTATTAACACATCATAATCAAATCAAATAATTGCACTTCTCGTTGATACATATATAAATTCCATATAACAATCTACTTCTCCTTGGCTAAAACAAAACAACACAACACTGCCTACAAATTTCAACATATTATAAAAACTTAAATTTATCCATTTTCACATACTACTATACTGTACGGCCTTTTATTAAAATAAATACATTCCTATATTGCTTAAGTTGTAAAATTATTACTATTATTATAATTATTTAATGTCTGATGAAGTGGGACCTCACATGCTTCATTTCATCACTTTAGTCTTGCTTTGATTTATATTCAGGCCAAATTCTTCCTCCCGTATTTTGTTCATGCCATTCAGTAATTTCTCAATATCCTCAGCCCTTTCTGCTAACAAGTCAATGTCATCAGCAAATCGTAGCATACTAATTTTTTCTCCCTGAACACTTATGCCACTTAGAAATTTTTCTTTTACTTTCTTTATTGCGTCCTCCATATACAAGTTGAATATTAACAGGGATAGACTACAACCTTGTCTCATGCCCTTTTTAACTGACGCTTGTGTCTCATGATTCTCTACTTTTATTACAGCCACTTGATTCTTATATAGTTTATAAAGTATTGTTCTATCTCGATACTTTAAACCTGACTTCTTTAAAATTTTGAACATCTTGTCCCACCTAACATTATCAAAAGCTTTTTCTAAATCAACAAACGCCAAAAAAGTATCTTTGTTTTTCTTGATCCGCCCTTCAAGTATCAATCTTAAAGCCAGAACTGGTTCCCCTGAACCGTGATTTTTCCTAAACCCAAACTGATCTTTACCTACTATGTCTTCTACTACCCTTTCCATTCTTCTGTATATTATTCCAGCCAGTAATTTTGAAGCATGTGATGTTAGACTCATAGTGTGATAATTCTCACATTTGTCAGCTTGTGCTTTCTTTGGAAGTGTGAAGATGATATTTTTATTAAAATCAGTTGGAATTTCTCCTGTTTCACAAATTTTTTATATCAGCTTGAATAATCTTTTGAGTCATTCTTGTCATAGAGATTTAAGAGTTCTGCAGGGATCTCATCAATTCCAACTGCCTTATTTGCTTTCAAGTCATTCAGAGCTTTATTAAACTTCTGTCCTCAAAACAGGATCTTCTAAGTCATCAGTGTTGACATCGCCTTCCTTTTCTATTATGCTATTCTTCAAGTCGTCCCCACCATACAGTTTCTCAATGTATTCCTTCCATCGGTTAGCTCTATCATCTTAGCTTAAAAGGGGATTCCCATCAGCAGCTTTATTATTCATCCCTCTTCTCTTCATTTCTCCAAAATTCTGTTTGATCTTCCTATTTACAACATCTAATTACCTATGATCTTGTTTATTTGATTTCTAAATTGCCTGTTTTGCTCTCTTCCTGCATTATCCTAAGCATTTTTGTACCTTCTCCTCTGATCCATCAGTTCCAAAATTTCTTCTGTGATCCAAGGTTTTCTGGCAGCTTGTTCCCTAGAGCCTAATGCTTTCATTGGTTTAGTCTTTAATGCAATCCATTCGTCCTTGGTTGAGCTCCATCCAGAGTTATTTCTTAGACCTAAGTCTACCATTCCTATAATTTTTTCTCTCCTACTAGATTGTTTCAGTTTATTCACTTCCAGTCTGTTCTGCTTATACTGCTTCCTTATTCGCTTAAATTTCAGTCAGCAATTCATTACTATCAAATTATGGTTAGAGTCTATGTCTGCTCCTGGGTACCCTTTACAGTCTAGAACTTGATTCCTGAGTTTCTGTGTGACCTTGATATAATCTAGCTGATATCTGCCTGTATCCCCTGGACGTTTCCAGGTGTATATTCTTCTTGCATGGCTCTTAAACAGTGTGTTTGCCACAACTAGCTTATATCTTTCACAAAATTTTAGCAACCTGTTTCCTCGCTCATTTCTTTATCCTAGACCAAAATTTCCTACAGCTTTCCCCTCTTTTCCTTCTCCCACTATTGCATTACAATCACCCATGATTAGTAGATTTTCCTCCCCCTTCACATATTGTATTAATTCTTCAATTTCAGCGTATATTTTTTCTATTTCTTCGTCATCTTCCTGTGACGTTGGCATATACTTGTACTTGTGGTTGGGCGGCTTAGTTTCTAACCTCATCAAAATAATCCTGTCACTAAACTGTTCATAATAACTCACCGTTTCCCTACTTTCTTGTTCATTACAAATCCTACACCAGTGACTCCATTGACAGCTTGTGTGCTAATTATCCTGTGTTCCCCAGACCAGAAATCCTGTGCGTCCTTCCATTTAATCTCACTAATCCCAACAACATCTAACTTAAGTTGTTCCATCTCCCTTTTTAAGTTTTCTAACCTACCTGCCCTATTCAGACTTCTAACATTCCACGCTCCGACTCGTAGAATGTTTCTATCCATTCTGATGACTCCTCCCTGAGCAGTCCCCACCCGGAGATCCGATTGGGGGACTATTTTACCTCCGGAATATTTTACCCAGGAAGAAGCCATCATGATATATGTAATTTGAGAGGATTACATGTCCTCGGGATACCCTTTGGGTCTTTAATGCAGTGGTTTCCCGTTGCCTTCTGCATCCCCATGCCGTTGATCATTTCTGATTCATCCGCCTTTAGGGGCCGTTTCCAACCCAAGGGCAAGAGGGTGCCCTGAACCACTCCCCGCTCTTCCGCCCTCCTTTCGGAGGCCGTTGGCAAGCAGTGGGTGACTCCTTATACAGGGAATCTTTCAGTCGCCAGAGCCTCGTCCGTGCATACAGGGTACACCACGTGAAGGAGATATTGACATTTGGTTGGAAGAGGCTATTATAGTCTCTCTCAAACCCTTACTCCCCTGCTATTAATTATTCCAATGAATAATTGTGTTGATTGTTTACTATCTGAGATTAGATTGTTTCCAGATGACATTATGCTGTATAAAAGGCTCAAAACAATAGAGGACTGTAAACAGTTGCCAGGTGATCTGGACAGGATATCTAGTTTGGTTGGTAAACATGGGATGAAGATAAATGCAAAGAAGAGTCAGTACATACACAAATAAAACACAAAACTTTGATTATAAGGTAGGGAAAGAATTGCTTGCTGAATACTTGAAATGTAAATATCTTGGCATTACGTTTCATAACAAGCTTAAGAGGGCAGGACACATTGGATAGGTGGTACGAGAAGGTTTCAAAATTCTGTATTTGTTGGAGTGAGTAATGGGGGGATGTATGAGGGAAGTAGAGGAATTGGGTTACAAAACATCGGCCAGACCATTGCTCGAATATGGGATTGTAGTATGGGACCCACATTTTGAGTATCAAATACAGGAGTTGGAGAGGGTGAAGAAAAGGGCTGCTAGATTTGTTTCTGAAAATTATCACAGATTGCAATCAGTAACAGAAATGATAAAAGAACTGGAATGAGATTCATTGAAAGGCAGGAGGAGGGTGAAGAAGGTCATGGGAGAGTACAAAGCAAATCTTAGTGATGAGGGATGGAGGTGTAGAATTATAAGTATTGCATAGAAGGGAAAAGTTGGCCATGACCACAAACTGACACTCGATTTTAGGCACGACAAGGGTGTAGGAAGATGCTCTTTTTTAGGTAAGGGTGCCACGGAGTTGAATAAGTTAACAAGAAAAATGATGAAAAGAAAGAATTTAAAGCTAAAATTTGCAGATGGCAAATGTAGGAGGGTGCGAGAAAATGGGTGTGCAGGGAAATTGTCACCAGGGCGTGCACTCCATCACAGAAATTTTTCTGAGCACCATGAACAAGTTTTTGTAAATATCCATACAGTACTTTGGCCAGAATAAGAAAAATAATTTTTTATAATTACTAGGTAATGGAAATTGGAAGTTTGAATATTCAGAAGAAAAGACTTAAAAGGAATTTTGGAAACTATATGAAGGTGACTAAATAGCAGTTTCATCATTTTGATAGCATCACTGTTATATAGAAAATTGTATGTAGAAATGTTTAAAGCATATTTTAGCTCTATAGCATCATTACTTTGAGAGATATAGGAAATAGAAATTTTAAGGTTTGGATTTCACTTAGATAAAAAAAAAAAAATTGTAAAAGCTTTAATATGACACCTCATTCATTGATTTCGGTTAAGTATGAAGGGAGAAAATGGCTTATGACAGAAAAAAACAAAGAAAAACACCTTATTGAAAAAAATATATGATTTGTTTAATCAGTAGAAAATGTATTCCAACAAAAATTCAAGTACATAATTTGGTAGAGAATTTCATAAATCGGATAATAAATATGTTGTGAAAATACTATAATTTTTCAAAGATTTTACAAAGTAAATAAGACTGTTTATGGAAAGAATTTATACTCTTTGTTTCTAAGACTGTGTTATTTTTATAGCTTACTTGTAAATCTGGCTGTGCATAATTTTTTGTTTTAAACCTAATGTAATGTGTTTTTTTCAAAATTTAATTTTAATGAATTTGCCTCAAACCAATTTGCTACTTCACTAAGTACTTCATTTAGATTAAATTCTAGATTGCTGTTTGATGTTTTTCTCACAGTCAGGTTAGTGTCATCTGCAAATAAAACACTTTTAACTTTGTTAGATAAGTTTCCAGGAAGGTCATTGATGTACAACAAAAAGAGGAGGGGTCCTAGGACAGAACCTTGTGGAATTCCATGTTTTATTTTCTCCCAGTCTGATGAAGCATCTTTACTTATTTTAGGGTAAAAAATGGAAAACTTTTTGCATTCGACTTTCCATGTATGATTTAAACCATTTACCTGCAATTCCATAAATACCATAGTATTCCATTTTCTTATTCAGTTCCTCAAATGTGTTATTTAAAAATGAGTATATAGCCATTTCTATAGATGATCCTTTTTGGAACCCAAATTGTGATTTAGTGAGTATATTATTTTGGGTAACATGTTTTATTACTCTACAATACATGACTTTTTCAAAAATCTTTGAGAATTCGGAAAGTAATGAAATGGGACGATAGTTATCTACACTTGTTGCTTCTCCTCTTTTAAACAACGGTTTACATATTTTAGTCTTTTTGGGATTCATCTGAGTTTATTGTGGCTTGCATCATGGTTTATTACTGCAGTTGTCTATTTTCTGAAAAGAAGATCGATGCTGTAGATTGACCACCATAATGTTGTACTAAATTTGAAGAATATATTGTTTGAAATTTACATTGAAAGTCTACAGTGAACATTATTTAAAACCTACCTTCACCGACTGAGGTTATCAGCTGGTTGGCAACTGAATAATTATCCTTAGGCCACACTAACGATCAAAGTTCAGCATAACTATTCAATACTGGCTAACAGCAGGTCTGACAACACCCTCTCATCCCTGTCCCCAACAAGTGCAGAATTTTGAAACAGTTTTCCTACTACCTGTCCAATATGCCCTTCCCAGTTAAGCTTGTTATCAAATGTAATTCCAAGATATTTAAATTTCAAGTCTACAACATGTAGTTCTTGCCCCACCTTATAATCATAATAAACCTTTATTTTTTTCATTTTGAATACTTAGCTGCTATACTAATGTTGGGTTTTCTTCTCCATCTAGTACAGCTAACAAATGAAAAAACTTTATTATGGCATATGTGTTTCGGTTTATTAGACCATCATCAGTACCCTAGAACAATTTATGTACAAGTTTTGATGTGTAGAGTAATGTTTATCTAAATTAAGGTATAAATTTGTTATTAACTGTTATTTTTAGCTTATTTTACTTAGTTTTTCTATATTACATTAGTATATGGAATTGTTCCATATCAGTTTCTCCCCTTGAGGTTTCTCACTCACTGAACAATTCTGAATAAGAAACATATTTACACACATTTGACTTTTTAAGGTAACTTCTGGAACAAGCTTAGTTATTGTTCTTCTTCTTAAGATTATTCACCAATTGCCCAGTTTTTGTATGAATAGCATTTTTATACACGTATTTACTCACAATGTAGCTTTTTAAACAAACTTTAGTTATTGTTTATAGTTTCTTATCAAAGATTCTAACTGTCTATGGCATATGTATTACCGACCTATTTTGTTTACTGAAGTTAAGTTTTATCTTTGCTGTAGCGGTGTGTTTGAATGCGAGATAATTTTTAGTGTCCTAAATAATGTTTGGTTCATGAGATGGATGTATTTATTGATCACATTTTCCCCTTCATTTAGTGCCTTTTGTATATGCAAATTTTCTTCGACTGTCAACATGTTTTTTCTATGGTAATTGATTGCCAATATTTGCATGTCTGTTCTCATTTCTGTGTGTTCATGTTTGTTTTCAATTAAATGTTCTGTATATGTAGAATGATTGGAGCATCTTAATGCCCTTATGTGCTCCTTATATCGGATTTCAAATTTTCTGGCTGTTTGTCCAATATAGATAGCCTTACACTGTTAGCAGGTCAGTTTGTATGTTCCTGACTGTTGGAATTTATTTTCAGTTGTATTACTGTTAAAATGTTTTTGGATGGTGTTGTTAATTCTGAAAGCTATATTTATTCCCATTCTTCTGAGAATGTTACTGATTCTGAATGTGTTAGTGTTCAAGTAGGTCATTGTGTGCCATCGTCTGTTTTCTTGTTATGTGTCATTGGTGAGTGTGGTTTGGGTACTTGTCTGATGGGATGGGTGTGTTTGTTGGCCACATTTGCATATGTGTTTTTTTAATTTTGTAGTTAATCTTCTGTACCATTACGGTGTTATAGCTGTTATTGGATGCTATCAGCATAATATTATTGAGCTCTGCTGTATAATTTTCTTTGGAGACGGGTATCTCATTCAGTCTGTGTAACATGTATCTGATAGCGGCTTGTTTGTGGTTGATGGGGTAATTGAAAGTAGCATGTATAATTGTGTCTGTAGTGGTTGGTTTTCTGTAGATGTTGAAACTGTGTTTATTATTTATCTTTTTTATTGTTAAGTCTAGGAAGTGTATCTGGTTTTTTGTTTATCTTTCAATGGTGAAGTTGTTGTTTTTCTGTATATTGTTAATATCACTGTAGAATTCATTAATTTGTTGGTGTGGTTCATCTATAAGACAGATTATATCATCAACATATTTAAACCAGTATAATACCTTGTATTGTTTTGTGGGGATGATTTTCTCGAATATTTCGTTCTCTACCTGATCCATAAAAAATAGCTGCCATTATCCCAGATATTCCTGTGTATCTAATAATATCACTCTTCTTTGCATTTATCTTCATCCCATGTTTACCAACTCAGCTATATATCGGTTCCTGATCATCCTGCGGCTGTTTAGAGTCCTCTAGCATTCTGATCGTTTTATATACCCATGACGTTGTATGCATGGATTAAGAATTTCATTGCCAGAATTGAATACAGATAGCTGTTGGTAACATAGTATTGGTCCCAAACAACACCGAGTCGGCATAATATGACAGAACAGCCATCACTATATCATTCTACCATCGAACATGTCTCATGAAGAGAATCAATTTCCACCATATTTAAAAACAGAAAAACAAACGACAGTGTAGGGATGTGTGTGTGTGTGGGGGAGGGGGGGGAGGTTAACTAAGGGCAGCTTTATTTCAGCTTGGTCTTTTCTTCTTTCTTCAGCATGATCATCCAATTCTTGGATTCTAATAACTTTAGCTGCTTGTGCTGTGCTAGAGCTATACCTTAGGCCAGTTTACTCCCACAAGGCATGTCAAAAAAGAAATTAAAATAAACTGGTGCCAGAAACATTTAAGTAGACTCAAAGTAATAGTAAAGAGAAAATCGACATCTATACTAATTAATAAGTTTTGTCTCTAAACAAAATTTATTAACAAAGCATACACTAAAATAATGTATGAGGGGCACAGCTTGAGCAACTGAAGTAACATTACAAACTAACACACACATCCGTCTCTCTGTCACCATTAGATATGTACTCAAAATTTCGTGACTACAACTGTTATTCATACTGAAGAAATGTACTGTGCCCTTCCTACAGATACAAGGTATTTCCTCGTCAAATTCCATCAATATTGGTATAGCCATTTAGTCATCAAAATGTAACAAAAAGACAGAGACATGCTTCTGCATTTATAGTATTATTAGTGCAGATTGCACGCACACTGACTGTGAGAGTAACAGCCCCTGAGGGATCAATATAATGTAAAAAAGTGTACACCTGCAGCATTGCTGGACTATCTACGATTTTCCTCTCATTGCACCCCTAAATTTGTGGTATCTACTGTTTAACATGCAATCCGAGCAACAGACGATCCAGGCGCAACTCTTACAATCAAAAACAGTTTTAAAAAATCTTTACTTCCATGCAGATTTCAACCAGAGACCACACTCCAAACAGCAGCAAGCAAGTGGTTTTAACCACTGAGCTACCAGACCACTATATGCAAAGGCAGTACAGAGACGCACACATTCTACATGTCTATTGGCCTTCAGTAATTTTTCAAAATTATTTGACAACATGTATTATTTATACAGAAATAAGAACTCTATGCCCATCCTAATGCCAAATAGCATTGCCTCATCAAATTTTATTGTGATCTTATTATCCGTTTAGCCCAAGAAACGTAACAAACAGACAGAGTTACTTTTGCATTTATAGTATAAGATCATACCCGCGACTTTGTATGCGTGGATTAAGAAATTTTTTTTGCTAGAATTAAATATAGAAAGTTGTTGGTAACGAAGGATTGGTCCCAAACAATATCGAGTCGGAATAATATGACAGGAAAGCTAACACTATATCATTGTACTGTCGAATCTGTCTCTTGAAGAGAATCAATTTCCAACATATTTCTGTCACCATTCGATAATATCTCAAAATTTCGTGACTACAACTGTTAATCATACTGGAAAAAATATCCTGTGCCCTTCATACAGATTTCCTTATAAAATTCCATCACAACGATATAGCTATTTAGTCGTCAAAACGTAACAAAAAGACGGAGACTTACTTCCGTATTTATAATAATATTACTGTGGTTCACACTCACACACTGACTGCGAACAACCCCTGGGGATCATTATAACATAAAAAAGTTTACACCTACAACATTGCAAGACTACCTACGATTTGCCTCGCATTGCACCCCTAACTTTCTAATATCTACAGTTTAACATTCAATCCAAATGACCTACGGCCCAGGCCTGACTCTTACGATGAAAAACAATTTTTAAAAATCTTAGCCTCCACGGAGATTTGAACCGGAGCCCACGACCTTCGTAAGCAAGCGCTTTAACCACTAAGCTGCCAGTACACTACATGGAAACACTGTACGGAGACATCCATATCCAACGTGTCTTTCTATCGCTGTATTTCGAAGTTATGAGACAACATGTGTTATTTATACACATAATTTTTTAACCAAATGTAGACAGTATTTTTCTCCCTGTTTCAAAGGATAAGGGTGCAAAGTTTCATTCAGATCGGATGAAAACTGTGGATTTTTATGAAGAACAAACAAACAAACATACATTCATCTTTATATATAAAGATTAGTATAAATGTTGTCATCAGCAAACAATCTAAGTTCTGATAGTAAACAATCAACACAATAATTTATTAGAATTATGAACAGCAATGGTCCCAGAACGCTACCCTGTGAAACTCTCATTTTTACTTCCACTTTTTTTTTTTTTTTTTTTTTTTTTTTTTTTTTTTTTTTTTTTGATACTGCATTTCCCAATCTAACTTTCTGCTTTAAACTTTTTAAAAGTCTTCTACCCAGCAATTCACTTTCTCATCCACTCCAGTAGTTATTACCTTATTTACTACCATTTAATGGCTCACTCTGGCAAAAGCGTTTGACAGATCTAGTGCTATACTATGAATTTGGCCTCCCTTGTTCATTTAATCTGAAATATATTGCATATATCTTATCAACTGAGATTTGCATGAATATCCTTGCCTGAACCAATATTTCCTACTTGAAAACCTAATTGAAAACCACTTACACTCCTCACATATATTTCTGATGTGGTTGCATTTCAATCTCTTCATTAATTTTCCTTCCACTGATGTCAAACTGATTGGCCTATAATTTTTTACTCTATTTTTCATCCCTCTTTTATGTACCAGCACTACTATTGCACTTTTCTCGTTCTCTGGTGAGTAGCAAGTATCCAGACTCAATTTAAATAATATTTCAAGATAAGGGACAATGTCAAATCATGCTGTCTTTAAGACATCTGCAGTAATATTATCTACACCAGCCCCTTATATTTTCTTAGTTCCTTCATGAGATCCTCAGGAGGAATTTCATAATTTTTGGTTTCCTCATTTCTAATTGTGTCTCCAGTTTAGGCCCTCCTGTTTCTGATTCATTGTCCTTCATGCTCTCACCAGTTACTTAAAATCTCTGCCTTTTTCAAATCCTCAGTAACTTCTTCTCCATCCTTACCTATAAGCATCTCAGCACCCTCCCTCCCCCACAGTTTTCTAATATAGCCATCTAAATTTCTCAATGCATTCGTCGATGGTCCCCCTACAACAACAATACTCTTCATAAATCCACCTTTATCCATCTTCTTAGCTATTGTTAACTGCATGTTTAGTTGTTTTAAATATTCCCTACTGCTCTTCTGTCTCTTAACTTTGTTATGTTCTCTTCTTACCAACCTCTATAATCTCTTCACCTCCTTATTATAGTATACAGGTTATCTACTTCATTTTATTTTCTGTTTTGGACCAAATTTTTCTTCCACTTTTCTTATTATCACCTTGAACTCTTCCCACCTTGACTCTACTGTACTTGTGCCTTCCTTCTATTTTCTAAAATGTTCTCTCATATATCACTTCAAATTTGAAATCTGTGCTTTTTTATAATTGTTCTTATTTCTTCCTTCAGTTTTGGCTGCTGGTTCACTGAATCCTCTAATATCCATCAGAACTGCTTCATGATCACTTATTTCTTCAGTTTCATGACTCCCCACAAGGTTATCATCAGGCTTTATTAGGAATATATCCAAAATATGTTGTTCCCTAGTGCTCTGCTCTACCATTTGTGTAAATTCACATTTCCTTATTTGTTAATCTTATTTACTACCCACTTTACACCTGGTAACTTCAAATCCTCACCAATAATTTCTATTATCACCTCTGAAATCTGAGTATGAATTTAATTTCCTCTAAGAGCCTCATAATCATCCATCATTCTTCAAGTGGACTAAGCACCCATCACCCTGATTCTTATTTTTTATTGCCTCATAAATCTACCTTAAATAACTCTTGGTCATGATCTCTGATCACCAGTGAACTGTGGCAGTTTCTGTTAACTAGTATGAAAACTCCTCCACCAATTGTTCCTCTATTTCTGTGGTACACTCTGTAACCATCAGGAAAAACCTCACTGTCTAGTACTTCTCCTTCTAACCAACTTTCTACTCCAATTATTACTTGTGGTTTGTGTATCTCTATTAAGTTTGCAAATTCGTTTACTTTGTTCATTATACTTCTAAATTTCACCAGTAACATCCTTATTACTGGCTTTATATTTTCATTGTTTACCTGTTCCTTCCCAGTTCTACCTCAGGCAGTTATTGTTTCAGCTACTTCATCTATTTCTTTAACAACTTATAGATATTAAGGATGGATGAAAATGATCTCACAATAGATTACTCTTTCCGTTGCTAGTGGCAACCTAAAACTCAGTGTTTGCATAAAACTAACATGCCTCATTCAGCAGTTCATCGCTGATAATTTTCTCTCTGAAAAAGAATTTTAAAATAAGTGAAAAAATGTCTTGTGAAAACCCCCAAAAAAATAGGGGAAAAAAATCAAATAACAGTGATATTTCTTCATTACAATACAACTCCAATTATTTTCCAGTGTGATTTGTCATACTACAATATATGAAGGTATATTTTTGCATGACTTTAATAACCAGTCCTTCAGTACTTTGTAATACAGGATTCTTAGAACTCAGCTTCACACATTGGTATCTATTTACATAATACCTAATAAAAAAGTTTTAAAAGGTCCCATTTCTGATAACAATTTATTATTTTTCTTTGAGTTGTTTCAATGGAAATACCTGAAAGTTGCTACCAGCTTAACTGGGCAGGACACATAGGTCAGGAAGTAGGAAAATGTTTCAAAATTCATCACTTGTTGGACAGTTTCTTTTTTTATGGCTTTACGCCTCATCGACAGCTAAGGTCATTAGAGGCAGGATGGAACTGGGGACAAAGAATTGTAAGGAATTTGGCCATGGGGTTTTTGAAGAAAGCATCCCGGCATTTGCCTGGAGTGATTTGGGGAAACTATAGAAAACCCAAATCTGGATACCCGGACGGGGACTCGAACCCACGTCCTCCCGAATGCCAAGCAAAAGCGATAACTGTTCACCCACCATGCTCGGTTTGTTGGAGAGAATGATGAGGGGATATACAAGGGAAGCAAAGGAATTGGATTACAAAACTTTGGCCAGAGTATTGCTCGAATATGGAATTGTAGTATGGGAGCCACATTTTGAGTTGGAGAGGGTGCCAAAAAGGGCTGCTAGATTTGTTTCTGGAAATTATCACAGAATACAATCAGTAACAGATATGATAAATGACCTGGAATGGGATTCATTGGAAGGCAGGAGAAGGATCAAGAGCGTCATGGGAGTGTACAAGGCATATATTGCTTATGAGGCATGGAAAGATATTGGTATAAGAATTAAAAGTAATGCATGGAAGGGAAAAGCTGACCATGACCACAAACTGGCACTCAATTTCAGGCACAAGGTTGTAGGAAGATTCTCTTTTTTAGGTAAGGGTGTCAGGGAGTTGAATAAGTTACCAAGAGATATGATGAATAAGAAAGAATGTTTAAAGCTAAAATTTGCAGATGGCAAATGTAGGAGGGTGTAGGAAAGGGAGAAGATGGGTGTGTAGGGAAATTGCCACCAGAGCGTGTACTCCATCACAATTAAATTAAATATTATTATAACAACCATTATTAAATTTATAAATAATGTGACTTTCTGTTAACACTTACCACTGGGGTCAACTACTAGCAGGAGTAGCAGGAAAGACTTAACCTCCATCTTGGAGAATCTAATGAACAAGTAATGTTCTCCTCTTTAGTGCTTTTCCTTATCTTGCAACGGCCTTCACTGTGTGTGTAGGAACAACCACAAAACTTAAAACACTTGTCAGTTTCTGAAGTAACTTTTATTGGATGGGAATTGTTTACTGTTCAGGATGGCTTGCAGCAAACACTTGGTAACAGTTGTAATGGTTTTTTATGCAGATCCATCTTGGAGCCTCTAAAGAATAAATTTTATTCTCATCTTTAGTGTTTTTCCTTATCTTGCAGTGGCCTTCAATGCTGTTAACTGCACATGGCACATGTATAAGCAGCCACAAAACTTAAAATACTTGTCAGTATCTGTTGCTTAATGGCCATAATTTGCGAAGCCAACTTTTTTATACACAATATTTTATTTACCATACATTTAGTAATACATATAATAAAGCTGCAAGTCGGAAAGTCTGCAGTACAAGCAATATGATTCTTTTTTTAGAAAAATAATTGTCTCAGATGCTGTAAGTAAGCTGCAGACAAGTACTGAACTTTTCAAAATAGTAATAATTATGTCTGTCTGCAAGTTAAGATAAACAGGATTCATGTAAGAATGGAGACTTTCCTGGCGTATGCTTGAAATGAAGTCTTCATGGGTGTACCACCGGATAGTGTTCTGAAAACACGATATTTTGACAACTAGCTCCGTCGTCTTTTTCAGGTGTGGAGACATCAGCACAGGTCAGATACTCTGACGGTCAGCCGACCTGTGCAGACGTCCTGACACCTGATGAAGATGGCGGAGCTTATCATCGAAATATCATGGTTTCAAAACACTATCCAGTGGTACACCCGTGAAGACTTCATTTCAGGATCCATGTAAAAACTATTAATCGGATTTTGTTGAGATTTCGAATAATACACAGCCCATGGCCTCACAGGTAAAATAAGATACATTTCAATTTAATGTAACATCAAAAAATTGAGAAATTTGAAATAAAATGTCAAATTAGTATTAACTTTTTGTTGGCTACATTAATATTAACAATAATATTAATAAATCTGGTCGGATTCTGATCTTTTTAAAAAAATTAATATACATCCCATAGTTGGGCGGGTAAAACAGGGTACATTTCAATTTGACATTAACTAATTTTGACACTTTTATTATAAATTTCTCCGCTTTTAGACACCAAATCAAAGTTTTGCTGAAAACAATTCAGCAAAACATTGATGTGGTTTCGATTAACACACAGCCCACAGTCCCGCGGGCAAAATAGTGTATGAAGGCCTAGAAAAACCGAGTAATCTGAAATAGATTTTCGTTGAACTGCTGGTTAGATTTTTATGTAATTTTGATTAATGTAAAGATTACAGGGTTCTTATAGCAACTCCCGCTTCCTGAATTATTTCCCGCAAATAAATCTGCCTCTAGTGCTGGTAAACAGGAGCAGAGCAAGGGGCACGGGGAATGCTATAAAGCCTACCCTCACCCAAGTCAAGTCCCCTCCCCCCAACCAAATCCTCGATCCACCACTGCTGATAAATATAAGATAAGTTTTCACTAAACGCAACTCACTTAAAAAAAAAAAAAAAAAAAAAAAAAAAAACCTTCTGGTCCAATTTTGATTGGGTTTTCATTCATGTACGGCCCGTAATCTGGCTAGTAATCAATTTGATGTGACATTGAAGATCTGAAAAGTGTTTGATTACGATTACACTCTAACCAGGAAGAAGTCTGTATGTTAAACATGTTTTTTAAATAATTATTTCTTGCTAATTATGTTTGAAATCGTAATAGTGCTAATAATCAAATTGATACCTATCCAGATCATGGGCCGTACATAAATGAAAACCCGATCAAAATTCGAAAAGGAGTTTTTTTTTTTTAAGTGCACAGAGAATTAATCAACCATTTTAAAATTTTGCTTCAGTCCAATTGCCCTGTTAGGACGAAAGGGACTCGTGCCAATGCTGCTGATCGTATTTTGATGGGATTCAGAGTTATGCACATTCCCTGGTGTCCGGGGATAAATATGATACGTTTTATTTTGTTTAAAACGAGAAATCTGAGAATTTTAAGATTTTTCCACAAACTTGTATTTGTTTTTCGCTGAACGCAATTCACGAAAACTACTTGTCGAATTTTGTTGGAGTTTTGAATAATGTATAGGTGCATGGACTCGGCGATAAATAAGGATATGATTCAGTTTGCAATGAAGTTGGAAAGCTGAGAAATTTACGATAATTGCGCATAATAACTATCCATTTTCCGCATAATCGATCGGATTTTGATGGAAGTTCGAAAATTGTGCTGCTCGTGGTCCCATTATAAAAAATAATAGATTTTGGTTTGACGTCACAACGCTGAGAAATAAAGATTGAAGTATCAGTTTATTAATAGCTTCCGGCACCAATTCCACTCTCCCTTCCTCCCCACTCGAGAACATCAAGGAAAGTGATGACAGTTGATTATTCACTCCTTTGTTGTAGGAGGTGTAACGCAGAAGTTGAAAACTTCGGCTAAGCAAATCTGAGCAACAGAGTATTTTGCTTAGGAAAATGACCGTTGAGAGATTAACGAGTCAGAAGGCAAAGACTAGTAGGCGTGATGGATGTTGATAAGCTCCAGATAATTTGATAGGTAGCAGAGTGGCTAGAATAGTTAAGTATAGAGTGTCTGCACTGGAAAAATATGCGGAATTCTGTGATATGCTAAAATAAAGCATGGGATTAAAAGAAAATGTGTGACTGGTGAAACATAGCAAGGAGATAGGTGGTCATGTTGTTTTTAAGCAGTTTTATTTAGTTAGTTGGTCGGTGCAGGGTTTATTAGGAAACTTACCAGTAGAAGGGATAGAGAAAAAAATTCTGTAGTTGTAACGTGTTTTATATCAGTGACACATGAAGGTGGCAAGAGAAATCCGAGTTGAAGGTACTATATACCGATCGTCTTGATAAATCAGGAATATGTTGAGATGGTGTCACCGCATCAAGTTTCAACTTGCAATCTATAAAGTATCAGAGTTCCTTAATTGTTGATGCACTTGTGATACGGTCTAGTACCGGGTTGTATTAAATGAATTTTCAATAAACTTTATTGCAACTTGATTGGTTTTCTTTAATTATTAGCAGGTCATAGTTTCCTTTTGTGAGAACTGTTGCAGATAGTAATTTTTATGAGGTAGCAGCTAACATGAGATAAATTTGGAATATTTATAATGCATTGATGTATCAATTTTTACTGTCTTTGTAATGCTACAGATGTTCTCTGTAGTTTATACAATAAATATACAATATACAATATAAACGTTCTCATCTTAAGGGATGAAGTCTTATTAGACCCTTATTGTTCAGAGACGTTGCTCTTCATTACATCGTGACAGAGTCTATTATATTTCTTGAAGACTAAGTCTCAGTCTTCCCTGGTCAGCTCTGAACATCAATATGGTATTCACTACTCCTAAATAACTAGCTTCTCCAAAACAAAACTTTTTTTGTAGGCTGGCACTAAATTTTATTTCATACTTGCAGTGCATTTGTTTTGGACAGAATAACAACTGTTAGTTCCGGATGATTAACGCAAAGGAGGCTTCTTTTGAATTACTTTCATCACCTTACAGACATGATATGTGAATGGCCAGGCCTACCGATCGCCACGATGCGTCGGTGATCTCCAAAGTAGGTAGGCCTACACCAAACCTGATGGATGAACCTTCGGGCCTGGAAATCGTCAAAATACGCTTCATCCCCTTTCCGCATGTTTTATCGGAAATCTCTTCCTATACTGAGCTTAGTTATTTGCTCCATACATTCTAATCTCTGTTTCACCGTACTACAATTAACAAATTAATCATTCCTAATTGTCTTAAACATGTCTACATCTATCAACAAATAGTTTCTAGTTCTAGCTATTGATTTATGGGCAGTATTGCGCTTTTTAAATAATGCCTAGGTAAGATACAAAGTACATCAGAGTGTTTAGTTTGGCCCTCCATGATACCATTTGTTTCTGAGATATCTCATCAGATGATTACTTCATAGACGCAAAATGATGCAGAAGAGGAGTAAAGCTGAAATGTGCTTACTTTTTTTGAAAAAAAAAAAAAAAAAAAAAAAAAAAAAAAAAAAAAAAAAATCTTACCATGTTTACCCGCAATTATCGTCAATTATTTACGGCGTTGCATATTAGAAACGTTTATCTGGCTGCTTTTAAAATGAACTAGAATGTTGGTTAATTCAGTTAGTGGATTTGCAGCTCATCAGGATGGGATTGCACCCTTTGGAGATTATTATATTTGAAAACTTCTCTATACTTTTGATTCTGTCGTCACATCTTACTGCAAGGAGAATAATTATGCTTAGCTAGGGGCTAAGAAGGTCTTTCTATCAAATGAAAGAGACGGTCAGAGTTCACTATATCGATTTAATCCTCAATTCTTTTGGAGAATTTCTGTAACTTCCATAATATATTGTTTCGATCGTATAAAGTTATTATTCAGACTTCTTCATCGATGGAGGCTCCGGCGTAAGATAACAACCATTCTATACATCGATGTTCGAGGCCATCCTGTGTGGTGGACCAAGGACATATCTGGCAGCAGGCAGGAAAATGCCGATCCTTTTTCTTTGCGTTGTCTGCCTTGATTTGTCCGCAGTTTACCAGACGGCGTTCGGACACCAAGCGGCGGAATCGTTCAAGCTTATTGCGTCAGTCTGATCTTCCATCTCGGATGATGGTTTGAAATATTGACCGATTTACTACGGTCTTGTTTCTCGGAATTAATGCAAAGGATTAACCGAACAACTGGAGGCGGACAATCGAACTACTGTCATGAACTTCTTTATTTACTTACACCCGAAACATAGATTGATAAACAATGTCGCCGTTCTTGTCTTTTTCTGACTCAATTCGTTTGGATACTGTTTTAAATTTTAACGGCTTCCAAAGAAACAATTATCCAATAATCATTCACTCGTCTCAAGGAAAAAATCTATCAGATCCAGCAAATGGTTACATTTCTGCATTCATCGTCTGGAGGAATCCTCCTAACTCATATAAAGTAATCAAACAATCCATGTAAAGAATTCTAACAATCGGGGGGAACTTGATAACTCCGGCTGTAAGTCTGACAACCAGTGGCGTACCTAGGGTGGGGCGCAGGTTGGGCACGTGCCCTGGGCGCCAGGGAAAAGGGGGCGCAAAATTCGCAAATTATTAAACTAAAAATCTAAATAAATCAACAATATAGTTCATATTTAAATAATCCCGCGATAACAGTACATGGCTGGTGAGTTTTCGCGAAGGAGCGAGAGGGAATGAGTAAACAGCGAATCGGAACTAGATCGGAAGGTATGTTGACGTGCTCTGTCGAAATGTCCTTCAATGGACCAATAGTAGCGGCCTCTGACCCGCGCCCGCACCGGAAAAATTTGTTCTATGGATATAAGACAAGCGATTCTTTCTCCATTGCTTAGTTACTGATGAGATGATTGGCGTGACTCAGTTGTGTATTTGATTTGCATTGCATGCGTCGTGAGCGTGCGTCAAGCTACTTTATTTCGCAATAATACCAATGCAATATGAAACGATTGTTTTCAAAGAAAACAGAGAGCGGCTGAGGAAGGAAAAAACGAAAATTGCAAGATACAGTAGCATAATAATCCATAAAGTATTTCAAGAAGTACAGATACTTCTTCTTGCTAAGTCTGTTACTGGAAGTTCGACATTTTCCAGGGAATTAGCCTACATCGACATGTGCAATAAAATACAAAGTATCCAACATTATAGTAGCGCAAGACGAGGAGCATATGAGTTTAGATAATTCTGAGTGTAACGAGATTAAGAGCAGTGAGGTTGCGAGTTCTAAGGCTACTAAGACTTTGAAGAAAACACTAGTATTTTAGTAGGAGAAAAAGTTGGTGGAGATGACATGGTGGATGATGTAGAAAACCCAATTACTTTCATGCCAGAAATATTTAAGCAGCTTTACATTAGACTTCTACACTTTTATAAGATAATAGGGAAATCAATTCCGTCAGATCGTTTGAAAACAGAAATACTTGAAGCAGGTTCAAAATACTGAGGGCCCTTTCCTACCTACAAATAACCGTTGTATGGACAAAAGATGGTATAAGAAGAAACTACGAAATCGCGGTGGAGAAGAGACTCGCTCATAGTTAGTCTACTCCCCGTCTAAAATAATCTGCTTTTTGCATCTGTTGTCTTACCTTTTCACAATTAGATAATGTATCTTTATTAGAGCACGAAGATGAGTTTACGCACTGGAAATCACCTGAAAGGCTCACTTCCCACGAAAATGCGTAAAATTATCTTGAGTACGAGTACTTCACCCAGCGGAAAGAAATGGAAAGAAAATTTTACAGCAACTAAAGGGATTATTATCGCTGAACTTCAAACCCAAATCAAGACAGTAAAGCAAAAATGGCGTAATGTATTTTTAAAAAATCATTCACTGTATCAAATTTCTTGCCCTCAAAATCTTTCATTACGAGGTCACAGAGAGTCACTTAGTACATGTGATGGATCCGAATTCGATAATTCCTTGGATTAATAAAGCTCCCTTACATACTTGATCCCATTATGAATAACCATCTTGCTCGGGTTAAAAATCATCCTGGAACCACATCTTACTTTTAGCCTCATGTTCAAAATAAGTTTGTTCATCTGATGGTGACTACTGTTCGCCAAAGTTATTGCGAAACATTCACATATCAAGTGTGAGTCTACTTCTCACGGTGCATATCGTGAGGATATGTTAGAAGTAGTGAGATACGTAGAAATTGATTTTGAAAGGAAATCAGTCCACATTAGAGAGTCCTTTCTCGAATTCATTCAGATGAGTCAAAAGGACGCTGGAAGCTTAATTGATGAAATCCTTTAACAGCTAGAGAAAGGCGGTATGGACATACAGGATTGTCGTTCACAATGTTATGACAACGCTGTTGTGAAGACTGGTCACCGAATTGTTGTTTACGAAAGAATAAGCAAAAATAATAATCTGTCGATGAATTGCAATAATCACTTGCTCAATTTGGTTAGTATATATGCAGCTAATCGCGATATTATAATGGTCACGTTTTTCGAAACTATTTATGCATTCTTTCCTGTTACCACACTGCGCTGGAAAAAAACTCAAGAACTCCGTACCTGTGGCTGTAAAATCAGAGTCTAAACAAGATGGACTACAAGGGTTTAAGCAGCTAAGCGAGTTAGCAAATATCTTGAAGATATGCTGAAAGTTCACCAATACATGACAGACGATGGCAATCAAAATAGTGACACAAGAAGTGAGGAAAGACTTCTATAAAATCGTATGTTGTTTTCTGACTTTGATGTATTGACTGCGTTCAAAAACGGCTCCTGGATCCTATCACGAATTTTCATGTCTTCGTTTCAAAAACCCTCAGAGAATATTTTACTAATGAAAGAGAGAGGCTGGTTAATGATTTACTCGTGAAAGGTTTCAATCATTGTCGGGAATGGGATGTAGTTATTGAAAGATACCAAAGGCGAAAATAACGTATGGCAGGAGAGAATGCGAAAGACGCTGGGTTGAGCGTTAAGGAAGAAATAGAACGAGTCATGAAGGGATCGCTGGATCGTGTTGGGTGTGAAGTGAGCGATAGGTTCAGTCATCTGCATAAAACCGTTGCCAGATTTGGAT
Organism: Vandiemenella viatica; assembly: GCA_031002005.1. Classification (NCBI taxonomy): domain Eukaryota; kingdom Metazoa; phylum Arthropoda; class Insecta; order Orthoptera; family Morabidae; genus Vandiemenella; species Vandiemenella viatica. Next base: position 154,196,324 of record CM061919.1, on the reverse strand, counting down.
TTCTCCTGACGATTTCAACCGCTTAAAAAAAAATTTTAAAAAAATATAAAGGATTTTGAGACTTCTATGGTTGTGATGTTAACGTAGAATAGATCATCATCATCATCATCCTCAACAGTTTTCAGCCTATGACCGGGTCTGCTTCATGCACAAGCTTCTCCATTTCCTTCTTTCATCCCACCATCTCTCTTGTCTCACCACTTTCTTCCAGTCCTATCCTCTATTCCGTACACACTCCTCCACTCCTTTCAGCCATCCATGTCTTGGTATTCCTCTGTATCGTTTACCATGCATTTTAATTTATGGATTTTTCTTGGGATTGTCTGAGCCTCCATTCTCTTTCCATGTCCATACCATCTCAGTCTGGTCCTCTCTACCCTTTCCTGTAGGGTTTCCTCTTTTATGGTGCATCTAATCACTTCATTCCTTATTCTGTCCATTTTAGTGACTCCCATTCTAGAAGAGATACGAAGAAATATTAGATGATCGAATGCTAATATCCACAAAAAAAACCGTAAACATAAATCGATCTGAAGAGCTTCTTGAATTCATTGTTGAGTATGGAGATGAGAGCGTCTCTCTGAATCTGCGTATTTCTATTCGGGTTATGCTTACGACTGCAATATCCATCGCTAGTTGCGAGCGATCTTTATGTAAGCTAAAACTAATATTTTCGAATTTGAGGAGTACAATGGGTCAAGAAAAGTTATGTGACCTAGCGTTGCTCACTATAGAGCGAGAAGAAACCGAAGAAACTTCGAAAACATTATTAATCTATTTGCGTCGCAAAAGGCAAGGAAGGTGAATTTTAAGTTTAAGATTATGAAATAATTTTATTTTAAAACAGGAGATAAAAGTGTTTATTAAGAATTACGATTGTATTATTCAGTGTATCTTTTTATTTTATATTTAGATAATATACGAAGGGGCGCAACTTCGATACTTGCCCAAGGCGCCATTTCCGATTGGTACGCCCTTGCTGACAACCATTTCGGAATAGCTCACTATAGCTATAAAATGTTTGTATTATGAAGGATAAGGCAAATGAATCCTAACTGGTGGAGGAGGCGGGTGTGCGGTGATGAGAACGAAACAAAATTTACTTCGGTGTATCTTGCGTACCACGGTGATGCATGATCGTGAAGAACAGGAAAAACCACTTATAAGCCAAAACATTATGACCATCTTATTAATAACGTGTTGGTGCAGCTTTAGAACGCCGTACAGCAGCGATTCGGTGTGGCATAAATTCGACAAGTCCTTGGTAGTTTTCCGAAGGTATCTGGTTCCAGATGTCTACGCATAGGTCTCGCAATTTCCTTAAATCACAGGCCGGTGGGGTTGAGCTGGCTTCCTATAGCGTCCCAGATGTGTTCTATAGGGTTGAGACCAGTCGTATTCGGTGATCAGGACAACAACGTGAGTACACTATCATGTTTTTCAAACTTCTGTTACATGATTCTGGCTTGTGACACGGGCTGTTATCCTGCTGGGAGATGCCATCGCCGTCGTAGAAGACATGACCCATAAAGGGATGTGCCTATGACGTGATGCACGTTTCGAGCAACCATTCTCCTAGAAGTTCGTGTATCCGAACATGATCATAGACCTCGAGTAGCGATAAACGTGATTCATTCGACCTGGCAATACATTTCCATTGACCGACGCTCCAATCTCAATGATCTCGTGCCTACTGCAATCGTAATTGACGATGTAGTTGGGTCAACATTTGAACACGTAGGGGCTGTCTGCTGCGTATCCCTATCTTCAATAGGGTTTTTTGAATGGTGAGCGCCGAAATACTTGTGCCTGCACCAGTATTGTACTCTACCGTCAGAACTGCCAAAAATCGCTCCCTGTCTGCGTTGACAGAGCAGGCAAGCCTCTGACTTACACATTCTGTGAAGGGGCGTGGTCGTCCACCACATTATCGCCAACTCGTGGTTTTCACCGTTCGTCACATTCTTTCCATAGATGCTAACTAGAGTAGCACTTGGAAAACCAAACAGCCTCACTCGTTCCCATGTGCTGGACCTTAAAAATCTACCCCTTGTCAAAAGCACTTATGTCAATGGATTTCTCCATTTACCACACATATCTCCTCTAGAATGATTCCCTATGCGTTTCTGCTCCACATAATTTACCGCATGACGTACACACTTTATCATTATTCTTGGCCGCCGCTGAAAAATTCTATCACTCTTATCTTGCACAATCCTACATCAATCATCCTAAGAAACAGTTACGCAATACTGGCTCGTCAGTATTGCGTTACTGTTTCCTGAGATGACATTGATGTAGGATTGTGCAAGATAAGAGTGATAGAATTTTTCAGCGGCGGCCAAGAATAATGATAAAGTGTGTACCTGCATGGTCACCAGACAGTATTCAATCTCACGGTTGGTAGTGAACGTAGCGTTTTGGCTCATACTGGGCGAGATACGTCAAATGTAGGTACAAGATGAACGGTCCAAAGAAACGCTAAAATATCGATGCAGATAAATATGGTGTAGATAAGAGGACAAGCTATGATGGAGTTTTGCTAGAGAGATAAACGTAAAAATGATTATGGTAAGAAAAAGATTCTGACAACAAATTTAAAATGTTGTCTCTCTTATATAGTTTTTTTTCGGTTTTTTTTATTTTTTATTTACTCTGGGGAGTATGATGGGTGTATTAACACGATCAGACTCTAGTACAGTTCTTTTTGCCAAAGATAAAACTAAGCCGACGTCAGTATCGGATAAACCACTTAGCAATAGTTAGAAAATTCTACGGGCCTCACACCTTCTCGAGACCTTGCACCTATGTGTCTAAATGATCTCACTTCAATCAATTTAGAAAACGATTTACTTAGAAGTGTTGATTTGGTTACCTCTAAATTTGCCCACCTTAAGTCACGAAATGTAATTCTGTAAATGTGCTGTTTTACATTATATCATAAACGTTTAAAAGGCTACATAAAGCAAAACAAGGGCCTCTTGTTCGAATTGTCCACAGGTCCCGCACTGTCTTAATCCAGCTCTGGCCGACACCGATTAAGGACAGTTAAATGCACAGTTAAATGGCGTATAAAACAATATGCTCAGTGACGATATTACTCTCTAAAACTTCGCTCTTTATTGGCCGTTAACTTTATCTGTACTGCATTTAAAGAAGCATTAGGTCACCTTAGCAGCACCTGGAAATGGTCTTTTTTATACAGTTCCTTAATGTTGGTAATTATGAATACTTTAATAACTGAAACATTTGCGTTTAATTACTTATTCGAATTAGTGAATAAAAGTGTGCTCAAAATAATTCTGCAAACTCAGTTAAACATGAAATCTGACCACCTACTTAACAAAACTTGAGCTACAGACTTGAGGAGAATTTAATTTCAAGTTTTACAAAAAATTCAAAGAATGAAAAGCAACACCACCATCCTACATTAATGGCCATTATGGTATGCAAGTTAACATCCTGAAACAAAATGAAAAACATATAATCAGATTGACTGAAATCACCGTGACATTAGAATGTTTATAAAAATACAATCAGAATAATGAACAGAACAAGTACAATTTACGAATTAATCTCTTTACTTAATATTCATAAACGAACTACGACCTTTAGTTCAGTTTGATGTTCACTAAATAAATACACCTATGCTCAGTTTTGATTCGGCAGAAAGATTCTCTTAACATGCGTATTTCACCGCTTAGGTCGTTAGTTTGGCAAATTCTATTTCAGGGCACTGTATGAAGTCTTCTCAGTCAGCACTGAAATGGCCAGCAGCATCTAGCATATTCTGCAATGCCTGCAAATTTTTCATTCAAACTCTGATTTTAAAAAAAAAGCTCCTATAATTGATATCCGGCAACACTACATATTATCGGCAATGATCCTTCTCGTGCCCCCACGGAGACCCGAACCGGAGACGCTCCATTAAAGACGACGATCAAAGACCTTGACAGTCCTGTGCCTTCTTCTTTTAAAAACATTTGTCGATGTCGGCCCATCCTTTACTGCCATTTTCGTGATCGAATTGGGTTTCTTGCTTTATGACCAACTGGGAGAGATGCAAAGAAGAAAGATTTTAAACTAGCAGTCACTCATTTTTAAACCATTCCGCTATAGGCTGAAATATTTTCCCACGCCACACACTATCGGAATCACGTGTTTATGGTTTGACGGGATAAGCTGGTTAAATTGTAACTTTTATATATTTTCCGTGACCAGTCGATAGTTTTCTTCTCTCTCTTCGCGACGCTATTAGCTATGGACAGAAGTATTGGCGGGCGGCTTCAAACACGCCGTTACCAAATCGTGCACTTAACAGTTAGATTCAACTGTTAGCTTGTAGTAATAGTTGTGACTTATAATCGTAGTAGGCAACGCAGGACGCTTAGCGTTGCCGTTTTCTAGTGGTAGAGAGATAGAGCGCTACGCGAGAATATTCCGAACTGCGGCAACAGCGCGATTGTACACACCCACCAATTTCCGTAGCCACAGCTATAGTTTGGCATCTCTTGGTGGCTTCACGGAAGGTGAAGTCACAGGTTCAGCTAAAATTATGTAAAAACATGCGAGCAGGCCACAATCTTTCACACATCTGGAAAGCTCTAATTCGACTCTGAACCAGTGTATCTCAATACAAAAAAAAATCTGAAAAATTGGGGTTGTATCCAACACACACTAAGAGCATTTGTTGCTGTTCTGTTGACTCAGCAGTGGCATCAAAAGTTATTGTCTTCTGACATTTCCTTCAGACGTTAGGACGAATAGTTATTTTTGTTTTGACTTGTCATTTCTTTTGTTCTCTTTGTAATGCATCTATAATTCCGCCAAAACCGTTTAGAAGGTGGTCTATCAGTGGCGGATCCAGGATTTAAATCGGTGTCGTCGGGGTTGACCTTGGTGTTTTGGGGGGGGCGCTTCAGCCCCCTAGCACCCCCCCCCCCCAACTGGATCCGCCACTGGTCTATCTCCTACCATTTATACAGTAAATAATTTTTATAAGCATTTTCTTAGTAGTAATGAAGTTTCCAACTCGAATTCTAACTACATTCGCAACGAAGCAGAAAAGTTAAACTTTAATGTTAACCCCGTTTCTTCCCTAAGGATAAAATTATGATCACTTTAATGTACAGTTTGCACAGACGGAGAATTTTATTTAAAGAGATTAACAATTTTACATGTTTCATATGAAACCGTGAACAGGGAGAATCATGTCAATAACTCCTAAATGAGCTGAATTGCGAATAAAGTCATGGCCTAAAGTATTGAAATTAAATCGGACTACAACATATCAGAATTTAGGAAGAATTGGTTAATTTGTAAGAAAAGCGATTTTTTTTTTTTTTTTTATTTTTTATTTAATTTAATTCACAGGAATAGGTGCTCAACCACGGGAGTCCACCGATGTTCCAGAAGTTTTCTGCTCAAGGTTGGCCGAGACTATAAATATACAGCCCACTTTTTCCTGTAGCCAGCAGTCTCAATCGAACAGTCAGTCAGTACATTTTAGGACGTAGTTGCGAAAGTTTAATTCTATATCCTCGAACAACTTTCGTGGACTTAAAGGAAAGAGAATACAATACTAATTCAGTGAAAGAAACTTTATGCTTCAATGTCTTTTCGAAGTTTAACATCAAAGTGCTAAACAGTTCAACAAAGCTCACTCTGATTTAGGGTTGCATAATTAAATTATGTTTGCATGAATAAATCCTTTTATTCAGTCTTGTGACTAAAGGAATAACCTGCAATATTCAAAAGAGATTTCGATGTCCGATTTAGCCTTCAGATATCTTTCGAACATGTGATCTGATACCAGTAAAAAATTCATAAACAAATTTTAGAATATAGAAAATGTGTTACAACAATGACTTTTTCATTTCATTATATGCCATTCATCTGTTGCTGGATTATTCAAACAGATTGGCTATCTTATCAATGAATCCTAGCATCTTAAGTAAAGGTATCAGAAATATCACGAACAATAACAATGACGGTTAGGGAAAGAACTTTTGCAGTACCCCAAGCAACATTTTATCATTACATCTTCTTGTTTATTTATAGATGTCATTTGGTTTTCTTGCTTCTTGAGCAACGTTAACTCTCTGGAGGGTGTTTATTGCAAATAAGGATTGCAATCCAGCAAAGCGAGATCCCGCAATCCCGCGGGATCCGGCATCATTAGACAGTCTGGCGGATCCCGCACAAAATTAAGCGGATCCGCAATCCGCAAAATGCGGCTAAAATGCGTGTCAGTGCCTGACCCGCTGCCCCACTCGGTCTCTATCAGATGTTTTGCACTGTTTGCCTGTACCCTTGCAGTTGACATTTGACTCGTATGAACAAACGTTTGTTTTTGTCAACCTTCGTCATTCGTAAGTAAATAGATACACTTTTACGTATTCATCAAAACTTACGTTTGTTTCGAGTACACATTTCTGTAATTTGAGTTATGTTGCGTATTTAGTACGATTTTCTAACTATATAATTATTTTTTACGTGTAGCACACGTTATCTGAACTACACAGTTACAGCTTTTTATTCACAGTTTCATTATTCCCATTTTCCTGTATTTGCAGATAAAGTAATTGTGACAATTTCCTTATTAGCGGCTAAAAATTTGATTATTCGTTGATACGAAACTAATGTTATCGTAATTTTAACGATCGCCTACCTATTTATTTAGTAGCTATCAAACAGCAATTATATATCCTTCGACCTATTGTTTTGGCCGCTGCCTCAATGCGTTTTCTTTGACGAAAGCCGCTGCTTACATGTGCCGCTCAGGCTTTCGATTAATTCCTCTTCTCCTTGTTATTATTTCGACCAAAGGAAAAAAAGTTATGATGAAGTTTTCATGGTTGTATCGACGAATTGTGTTGTAGGAACATCATACTTCGACGGCTGCCTCCACCGTCTTCCTCACGTGTGAAATTTTGTGTTTTTACAATGAATTCCGGAGATATAACCTATGAGGACTTCACTGCAATCATTCGCCGAGAAAGTTTCCTTTTTTACTAAAAAGTAATTATTTCCACTCTAAAAACGTCGTTACGCCTCATACGTAAAACTTAAATACTTGACAGTTTACATGTTGGTGAGTAGTTTCTTTTAATAACGTTGAATCAACTGTAAGATAAATCAAGGAATCAGGAGATATACCTAATAATGAATAAAGAAAAGGTCAAGTCTCGTGCTTGTGCAGTGACAAAAAGTTATGAGATCTTGTTCTGAGCCAAGTCTACACTTTACATAGTATATTCACTTCACTTTGTGAAATGGAATCCTGTCTCTAGGTGTTATGGAACTTTTATTTAGAATTAAAAAAAAAAAAAAAAAAAAAAAAAAAAAAAAAAAAAAAAAAAAAAACTCTGGTAACTAGGCCATTAAGCAAACCATGTTTTTAAACTTATGTGATGTATTGTAAGGCACTTGATATGACCTAACACAGAATATTGTCCATTTTTTATTATTTATTTAAAAATTGGTTTAGATTAAAAACAAAAATGTAAAACCTCGAAATATTCTTAAGACATGCTAAAAAGTTTTAATGTCATTTTACCAATTAAAATATTGTTAACTGTTATTTTTATCATTTAACACTAAAATTTATTTATAAATTTAATTTATTAACTTTTTAAGTAACTATGTTTTAAATATATGCGTTAAAAAACTGTTTGCGCCAATCCCGCAAATAGTTACCTAAGCAGCTCGATGAGCGATGTCAGTTTTGAGTTCCATTGGGCGTCTCCTGCACTGTGATCACAGGAGTGTCAATAGAATTCATTGTGGCTAAGTGGTCGGCCTTGTGGTGCTCTGGTTGGTTACCTCGTGATGTGTCGAGAATGTACGAGGCTCCTGGGTTCATGTTTCTTGCCGGACGTTGCAGCTAACTTGGCGGTCTGACGGCAATTTGTTTGCAGTGGTGGTCTATTGTCGATGGGACAGGTGGCAGCGTCTTCTTGCACAGTAGACGTTGGCTCAGAGTGGCGACGACTCTGTCTGCTCCTTTTCAGTCATTGCTGAACTGGACAGCCTCGGAAACAGCCGGCGTGAGGTCCTCACAGTTGTGACATGTTTCTTCTTCTTTGGACGTGGACTGCCCGATGAGGAGCATCTATGGATATAGGCGCATTGACACTCGTAATGTTGGAAACTTTGGCATCTGCAGCACCGGACTGTTCTTGGCGAAGGCTTCTTTGCTTCAATGTTTGTTGTCTTCGACCTTGGTTTGGTGGTTTCAGAAAGAAGTCCCATGAAAGCTAGTTCTTCTTCTTCCAGCTTTCTGACTACCACCTTCAGGTCGGATAGCTGGAGATGATGATTTTGAGCTAGACAAACAAGGGCAGGTCTGTGGAGTGTTGTGGCAGTCTGAGTAGGCGGAAGCAGTTGTTGAATGCTAGAATTGGAAGTAATGGCTTTTCATCCATGGTAGAGGTGAGGACGTTCGCTGGGCTGCATGGAGACAATGGGTATGGAGACACCGAAGAATCGGGAAGGGTAATGGCGCTACCTGTGGATTCATTGAGTGCAGATCTGAAGGCGACTTAACTGCTTCTGCCTGTAGAGCCAATCTCTTGGTTTCCAGTGATGGTCTTTGGACTTGTTATTGTATTGGAGGATAAATATAGGTTCAGAGAGCATGAAGGAAGATGGCTGAAGATTTTCGTCATCTCTTGAAACTGGATCATATATGAACGCTAGGTTATTGATAATATTCTTGGTGAGCATCCCACCCAATGGTTGTGATTAGCAGCATTTCAATACCTTGGCAGATGGCTGTAACAAAACAGAGACCAGGGTTATAGTCCTGATTCCATCTAGCAGAATGGAGCGTACCTTTTTCTTAGATGAGAAATAGATCTTCAGCATTGGCCCAGTCTGTCACAAGCCGGCCATCAGTGTTAATGTTTCAGTAGCCCCAGATAGTACGTTGGCTGTTGAAATCACCTAGAATAATTGTTGGATGTTGCAGGTGCTGAATTGATTCATTTATAGTCCAAGGTTGGTTGGGCGGTTTATAAATATTGAGAACTTAAATGTTTGAGATATTATCTCTAGTGATGTAGATATTACCATCTGTGTTTTTGCCAATTATCTTAGCCTGCTGAATGTTATTCTTGACAAATGTCGCAGTACCATAGCTTTTATGACATGTTGCTAACAGGAGTGTATATCCTGGTAAATAGCACTTAGAATGTAGATGGTTTTTGTATTCGCAGTGGGTTTCTTGAAGGAGAAGAACATCTATCTTGCTGTTTTCAAATAACTTTAACAAGTAGTCACTTTTCCACCTGCTTATTTCTTCAATATTTAGTTGTAGAATTTGGAGTGCATTCAGATTTCTTTCGTTGCGGTAGTAGTTACTGGGCTCTGAGAAGAGCCGTTTGAAGTTGATAACATTGTTCTGTATCTTCTAATTGCTGGGATATCCTCAAGCTAAAGCTCTAGGTCCAGCAGCCTATTGAGATGTAGACTATTCAGCCGCGGCTTTGCCACATTGCCAAGGGTGTACCACGAGGAGGCTAGTCTCAGTGTGTTTACATGTTCATTCACACTTGGTTTATAATCTGCAACCAGCTGCAGGAATTTAACTGTTATGTTCCAACCCTTATGTTATATTGTTTAACTAAATATTAGTGGTGCTAATTTTATATGTATTCAGTACCAGTGTGTAATGGCAGAACAAGCTGTGAAAGTGTTGCGGATCAGCAGTTGCCTTTCTCCATAAACAATTTACTGAATATCATTAAAGGTAATATTGCTGTCAATTGCAAATATTTTTGTAATAATTTATTGAAGTTTTTAAAACAATGTATATAAATTAAAAAGCTTAGTGATTCTAATATATTTCTTTGTAGGACATTATATTTTAATTTTTTTTTATAATGTTAAGGGGACTTATTGAGTTAGTCTTCTCATATGAATGTGCTTAGTTCAATGGAACCGTTGTCTGATGTCTTAACTGCAATTCTGGTACCTACACTATGAGTGAACTTTCAACAATATAACCATAGTGTGATTTAATAACTGTGTCAAGAGAACATATTTAATCATACCCTTCATGTTTGGGGTTATAATACAGGCCTGTGGATTTGATTTATTAAATATTAAGGTACCAGAAGGCTACACAGGTCATGAACTTTATGTTCACAGTTTAGGCAAAGTGTTGCAAACCCCCAAGCGTCCTCTAACATCATTCTTAAATAAGATTTTCTTTCCTTCAGTTGGCACGTAATAAATACATGTTACGGCCCCTTCAGAGTGTTGCATTTTTTTACCAATCAGCACAGACAAGGTTTAAATAATGTTAGACATGTTTAACATAAAAATCATTTTTGAAGACCCTTATTCTCAAACATGATATTTGTACAGCAGAGAAATTTCTTTCATATTAATCATACCACATTTGTCTGACACATTTCATTTTTTAAAGACTAAAGGAAACTTATATCCATTAAAACTATGTTATGTATTTAAAAATCTGTAATTTCAGATGAGTTTACATCATATTACATCATTTCGTTAATTATTGAGATTTTTTCCCCCCAATGATTTTCCATTACTATTTGGTAACAGTTACTGTTGTCAGAGTTTCTAGCATTCATTCTGTATCAGTTTCTCTTCCTTTGCTGTTGAGAATCTGATACTAGGTTTTTTTTAATAAAATGTCTGCCCCTACCAAAATTGATACAATCTTTATTTAATGTGTGTTTGAGCGTGCACAAGGATGTGCATGTAAAGTGCTGAAGAGAACGGTAACTGTTAAGTGTTTCATTCTTTCATAAATGACCAATTTCAACACCTACAATTGATGTACAGAATATTACCTCTGTGCTAGTTGGAAATGAAAGAGCAGTGAATATAACATTATTTCAAAAAATTAATAAATTAAGATTATTTCACTAACCTTTCATATAACAATAGAAATTATCAGTTTTGAAATATATATGTCTGCATTAGTGAAGTTTCTTAGTGCTAGTAACATAAATATTTGTTTACTGTTATGGATACTAAGTTACCATCATATTTAACCCAAGTAGAAAAAGATCACAGTGCGAGTTGTACAAATCCAGATATTTATTCTGTGTACAATATTAGTTAATTTTAACATACCAATCAATAGGCCTTAAATCAGTACACACCCAGCAGAATTGTGTAATATCATTCAGTCAATCAAGTCTACAAGAACTAACAGTGATTAGTTAATGGAACATTCTTTCATACAATATTTGAGTATCACAGAGCACAGACGAGATATTTATATACTGTTCTTCTATTGTACATTTGATTTTTAAGTGTTATGGTTTCTACATATGGCATCTTGTTCAAAAACAGTTCTTATACTACGGTAAAAACAGACAGTAGTTGCACAGCTTTTCAGGTATTATAACTTTTTTTTTTTTTTAATTATCCAGAAATACAACAATTTTGTAACAATCTATTACTTTAAGGATTTCAGCATCTGGAATGTACATTTGTTAGTTGGTAATGTATGTATAATTAGCTATACCTATCCTAGCTTAACATTATTAGCATCTTCAGAGGATGATATTTATTAAAGTGATCTGCTACATGAATTTCAGATACTTGGTGACTGCACTGAAACCGTAGATTGATTTTACTTCTTGTTTATCCTAATAAACTATTTTTAATTGTTGATTTCTATTAATAATTTAAGAGAACATTATATCTGCTACATTTCACAAAAAGTAACACTTCTTCAAAATACATAAAATGTTACACACTAAATTACAATATATTCTTACATTTCTGCACTGTAACTATCACATTATGTTATTGCATTTTCATTATTTAACTTGTAAAATATATCATGAGAAACTTCAAGTACCTTTGTATATTAACATCAATGAATGAAGAAGTAAAGTCATATAAATGCTGAAAGGCATCTTGTACATCACTTAATTTTATATGTAGGGGAGTTCCTTGTCTTAATCTTATGATACATATGTTTCGTCAAAGTCAAGAAATGAAAAAAAGGTTCAAATGGTGTAAACATTGTTCCAAGTACAGACAAATTTAATCAATTGCAGCAGATACTATTTAATATTAATAATAAATGTCTTCATACATATTTGAAAATGAAAGTTTGATACATCAGAGAAGTTGAAAAACTTGAGCAACATAAATTTGTGGTTCAAAATACATAAGTTTAACATGCTGGAAAGGAAAGTTAAAGTAAGCCAATCACTTGGAAAACTGTATGAAAGATGAGTTACAACAATGAGCACCAGATTTTGGATTTTCCCTTACTCATGAATACAGAAGAAAAGGCACATCGATAATTTTGTATGTCTACCTGCATCCAACCCAGCAACATAAATGATTTGTTTCCAACAATTAGGTTCAGAGCAGAGGGGGGAAGAGGGATGACTCAATCAAATGTAATGTGTAGAAAATAAATTTTTGATAAGGAAATAATTAATGAAGTATATAAATACTTAAAATCTATCATACCAACACATACTAATAAACATAAATCATTAAACTATACATGAGGATGGTGGGTTTCCCAGAGGTAGTTATGAATTATTATCCAGGATTGAAGCCCATGCTATTTTGTTGTATTGGTTCCCATCTAAAGTGTTCTGATGAGGATGCAGCTTAGGGATTTCTCTGATGACTCTGGATATAAAATAGAGTTATGTGAGCTAGCAAAGGCAGCAACTGGGTGTTTAGACTTTTGTAAATAGCCTGATGGATAACTAGTTGATTTTGAGGCAGGTGAGTTATATGTGAGCTAGTATAAACTAGCTCACTTGACTCCATTGCCCAGTTCTTAGTTCAGCTCTGCTGTGAACCAGTTATCCATCAGGGCGAAAGATTTAATCTAAAAATCTAAACGACCCATTTGTTGCAGTGCTGGCTCCCATAACTCTTATTATCAAAATGACTGTTTCATAATGAGATTGATCATAGTACTCTCTGAAATCACATTCATATCCAAACTCTGCTGGTGGGAATTGGGTTAGCAATAGATTCTCAACAGCAGGCACTTCCCAGGTCACAATATCTGATAATATTTACCTTCCCATTTTCATCTTATCTGGTAAATCCGTCACTTGTGTGTATGGCTTCATTTATTATTTATGTATTTTAAAGAATATTTTACACAGTTTGCTTATCTCTATTTAACAGACCACTTATATAATGCATCATTGACTTGATATAACAGTTTTTGATGATCTTCATCTTTGTTTGATAATGTCTGTTTCACAGTCTGTGAATTCAAGTAGATTCTAATTTCAATAAGTAATTAATCCTGTTTTAAACATTTAAATTTAAAATTAGGATTAGTAATAAGAATTTATATGTGGAATTTTAACTGAAGACTTGGAAATTATGTATAACATTTTAAAAAAATGATAAAGACAATTATGTTTGTTGCAAATGTAAATATAATGGGTAAATAAAAGTGTGATAGGCTCAGCAAAATGCCAGTTGACTAAACCATTTTTTTAAGTAATGCCACTATTAACACTGTAAGTATATACATATTAAAAAAAAAAAAAAGGTTCTGGTAAAATGTATCTCAAATTTCTGTTCAACTGCAATGTAGTTGCTAAATCAGAATCTGAAAATAAATCGGTGTTGAATTGTTCGAATTATCGTCTTGGCTATTTTTATCATTGAAGTTTAGGTACCCTTCATCAATTTTAATTATAGTGGCAAGTGCTGTAAAAATGTATAACTTTTTTAAAAATTATTTAATTATAATTATTTAAAGACAATCATTTAACTTGTTTTATTCTAAAACACAGTAGAGCAATTTCTTCCCTTTTGTGGTGTATACAATTTATTGACAATTATTATTTGACAACTACATCAACAGCAATGATATACTTGCTCTACACTTTGAGTCCTGAGTATATTCTACAGGAAGATGAAAAATAAACATACTGAGAAATATTGTCGAAGAACAATTTTGGGAAGTTATTACTCTCACTGGCATGTACAAAATCCCAATTTTTTTTATGAGATACATAGGCATAATTTAAAAAATATATATAAATTTATACTAAATATATCACAGATGTTTGATTCTAATTCAAAAATAAAAGTTTAATATAACTTTATCTTAGCACTTGACCGATAAGCAAATAGAATAATAAGAGTTATAACAACTGAAAATTTAACATTTTATTTGTGAGTTTTAATGTCATTGTTTATGGATGAATTACTTTGCAACATAATAATTCACATATTGCTAGAAGTTGTGGAATGTCTTTTTAACTGTCACTGAAACAAAATTTATTTAAGGATGTAAAAAAACGATTCAGTTGATAATTTTCATTTCCATTTGACATAAGAAATAAAAATTAAATAATTCTGAAGGATTTCATTTTCAATAAAATTATTTTCCTGGATTTTTAATAAATCTGATCTATTTGAGGCCAACTTTAATTGGTATTTTTTTTAAGAGAAATCAGATCAGTCTTCCTTCAAGCTCAGGCTAGAATTCAGGATAAGCAGTCTTGTACAGATATATGCAACTTTTTTTGTTTTAATAATCTGGATAAAGTTTCTGTATAGTCACATATTCTATCCATATTTTTCAGTGACCATACTTACGAATTGATGTTACTTTACCACAATTGTTTTACAGACTGAATACAACCAATGATTTTCTACACTTCAACAGCAACTTTAAGAAACGTAACATTTTATATGAATACATTATCACAATTATCTTGAAACACAGAATTACTATTACCGTAAGAGTGAGTTATAAGTCACCAATAGTGCCATTCTTTACAAGTGTTTTTACTTCAACTACTATAATTTCTGGTTCCTTTTCATTTTCATGACCAAAGTGATGAGGAGGTGGAAGTTTTCCAGGTCTCAGCATGACATGGTTACACTGCAGAATAAAGTAGAAAGGGGAGATAATTAGCGCAAAACCAAAATTGTGGATTAGTACAATTTCATTTCAAAATGAAACAATAATGTTTTATTTTATGTTTCTCTGCTAGTACAGGAAATGATGAAACAGCTTTCTTAAATTACCTGAGGATCTGTTGAATTTGCAGCTGCTAGCTGCCTCCTGGAAAGATGTTCCACAACAGCTGCTGCATAACAGTCACCAAGCATATTGTTTGTTGTCCTCACACGATCTCTGTGAAGAAATGTTTCTTCATTAAATGGATTGCAGCCAGGAAAGACTGAATTAATTCTGATTCTATTCTTGGAAGCAATTTCTATAGTCTATGACAGTGTCGGATCTAGAGGGGGTCAAATCGGAGTGGTGAAAACTCAAATGAGTGGTAAAATCATGTTTTTTTTTTTATTATTTTATTTTTAAGTGAGGCAATTTATGTCACAACGACCTTTCTTTTAAGCTCCACTACAGCCCCAGGCAGTGACACTTGTGGTGGTGACAGTGGGGGCACCAAACTCACAGTTCTTGCCCCGCCCAGAAAATTCCTAGATCTGCCATTGGTCTATGAAACTGGATTTGGATGCTTTTATACATTTAACACACATTTAATACCACTATTAATAAGCATTTTTTTGATAAACAGAAGAATATGGTGAAGTTTTAAATTACTACTTCTAGCTACGTAACTGATTGCAAAAATATTTGGCTTAGCTTTCTTTTATTCCTAAAAATAACCAAAACTTTAGATAAAAGTTATCATAATGAAACTCCCCAATGTATAAGCAGTTTTCATAAATATGAGTGATTACAAATTTTAACCTGTCACACACTATTTGTCAAAGAGAATGAGTTTATTTGGAGGAGGAGGGAAAAATAAGTCAATCAGGCCTTCAAAAAATTTTCACATAAAAACTTTTAGAATTTGTGTACATTGGCCCATTACCATCCAACCCACTACCACAGGATTTTATTTTCCAGGTTGTTTACAACTAATCATATTAGGCTTTCATTTTAAATGATTAAAAGTGTTTCAAGAAAGAAATACAGTATTGAGTTCAATAAAAAAAAATTTAATTTCCACAATCACCATACCTGCTGTTACGAAACAGGCTTTTGAATCTTTTAACACTAAACAATATCCTTACTGAGGATGGGACTTACAATTTACTTTGCTTCATCTAATATGAAACTTATTCTACACTAGTATGCTACAGTAAATGATGACTTTATTATATACTGTGACATATTTATGCTAACAGGTATCCTTTCGTTCCTAAGTAATGGTATTGCAGGTAAAATTAGGAGCCTGATGGCTCAGTGAATAACGCATATGAATGGAGTTCAAAAGGTCCCAGGTTTGCATTACTCTCTCAGCATGGTTTTTCAAAAGGTCTTAACCCAACCTTCACCTCTGACACAACTTGCTCTGCAATATTAAGTATGCCAGAATACTTACATGGCTCATATTCCATATTGAACTGTTGGTCACCTTCACTCAGTAGGGTTACTGGGTTAGATTAAAGTAGCCACAACAGAGGTGCATGCACAGCATTTAAAACTTCACCAACCGGTTGTCAAATTCTTCAAGAATATCCCACTGAATAATGTGTATAACATTATTATCACAGGTAAAAATTGTACTATCAAGATAAGCTATGAATAAGCTCAAACTTTTTATCATCAATCTTAGCTGAATACCTATCAACCGCATTCAAACTGTTTTTGGCAGCACATCCGAGTATTGTTCATTTTTATCAACTCAGTATGATTTTGTGTGATGCAAATCAATGTACAACAATGAACTGATGAAGTGTTAAAACCTTTCTTGTTTGTGTTGGGTATCTGAATTGTCCAGCCCTTTTTTTTTCATGTACATAGGCATATTCAGCGAGGGGCAGGGGAGGAGGGGCTGCTGTCCCCCTAGAAGAAAAATTAAGTTTCCTTCAGTACACTTTGATGAGTGAAGAACTGACTCAGGAGCACTTTGAAAGTGGAAAGAGTGACTCGATTATGCCTGATGAGTGTGAAGCGAAATTTCGTGAAAGTACACTGTGAGATATTGATAAAGTAATTGAAAAGTTGTCTGAGCATCCAAGACAATTAATGTTTACATAAAAAACTATAACTGAGTTACGATTTACGTGTCCAATACCGAGGTCCATTTGTTACAAGTGGCAAAGGCAGAGTTATTCATTCCCTTCCATAATCTCATAACTGCAGCAGAGACAGTATGTTCAGCACACACTTCAGTTTCTTTACGCTTCCCTGGAGGACAAGCAGAATGGCATGGTGCTACTTTACAGCAGGTTAGCATTGATGAAAAATTGTTGGCTTCATCTTCATTGAAAACTGAGTATCCTGTGTGTAATCAACTATTTCACCAGATGAGTAATGTAGCCTACTTTCTGATATATAAAACAAAAAATATATTTCATCAGATTATATATTCATCGATAAAAGATACTGAGGGAAAATTATGCAAGAAATCAAACACAGAAATCCGATCTCTGATGAAAAATAAAGTAAATCTGGTTGGTATATGTTTACAGTTTTAAACGCTGCTAGGAGTATAGAAGCTTATATGAAAAATCTAATGTTTGCTATTTAATGATATATTGATTAAACATACAGAATCACATATAAAACAGAATAAATAACGCTGTAATACCAAAAGTTAGTTTTTGTGTTTAGGTACTTTGGAATTAAATATTACAGTTGACACATTTTTTTCCTTGAAACAAGTTTAACATACAATTGAACAAATTACTATCTTAAATCCATACAGTTAATACTATTCACTTATTGAAAAGATCTAACTTTAAAACTTTTTTACCCTTTAATATTATTGGGATAATCACTATCACAACTGTTCTGAATTTAATTTAATTTAATTGGGATGGAGCACACACTATGGTGGCAATTTCCCTACTAACCCATTTCCCCAATTTCCTGTACCCAGCTACTTTTGCCCTCTACAAATTTTAACTTAAATTCTTTCAACGTTTTTGGTAGATTATTCATCAGTTCTCTTGGTAACTTATTCCAATCTCACGTCCCCTTACCTATGAAAGAAAAACTTCCCACACCCTTGTGCCTGAAATTTATTGCCAGCTTGTGGTCATGATCATCTCTTCCCTTACATGCATTACATTTAATTCTTACACCAATATCTTTCAACACCTCATCACCAATATTGTACACTCCCTTGACACTCACCATTCTCCTGTCTTCCAATGAATCCCATTCTAGCTCTTTTATCTTATCAGTTACTGATTGTATTCTACAGTATTTTCCAGAGATAAATCTAGAAGCCCTTCTTTGCACCCCATCAATTTTCTGTATTTGTGGGTCCCATACTACACCACCATATTCAAGCAATGGTCTGACCAAAGTTTTGTAACACAATTCCTTTACTTGTACATCCCCTCATCACTCTCTGACAAGTGAAGAATTTTGAAACCTGACCAATGTCAATGTGTAACCGAGTTGGGCTTGTTATCAATGTTATTCCAAGATATTCACATTTCAAGTCTTCAAACATCAAGTCTTTCCCCTCCTTACAATCATAATTAATCTTTAATTTTTTATCTATGCATCTAACAAGCGAACTCTTCTTTGCATTTATCTTCATAACATGTTTACCAACCCAGCTATATATCCTGTTCCCATCACCCTGCAGCTGTATACAGCCCTTCACAGTTTCGATCCTTTTATATAGCATTATGTCATCTGCAAACAATCTGATTTCTGACAGCAAACCATCAACACAATCATTCATTAGAATAATGAACAGCAATGGTTCCAATAGCTACCCTGTATCACTCCCATCTTTACTTCCACTTCTTTTGATACTTCATCTCCTACCATAACTTTTACCTTTCTACCTTTTAAAAATTCTTCTACCCAGCAAATCACTTTCTCATCTACTCAAATAGTGATTACCTTATTTACTACCATTTTATGGCACACACTATCAAAGGCCTTTAAAAGGTCTAGTACAACAATAACAATCTGGCCTCCCTAGTCCATTTCATCCAAAATATTTTGCATATATCCTATTAACTGAGATTCACATGAGTATCTTTGTTTAAGTCATGTTGCTGACTTTAAAACCTCTTACACTCCTCACATATATTTCTGTTGTGGTTGCATATCAGTCTCTCCATTAATTGTGTTGTTAGGCTCGTTCTCTGATTCAGATCCTGCCATTTCTGATTCTTTGTCCCTAATGCTCTCACTAAACCAGTTACTTAAAATCTCTGCATTTTCAAATCATCGGTAACTTCTTCTCCAGGCTAATCTATAATTGTATCAGCACTGTCCCTTCCCTTCAGTTTTCTAACATAACAATAGAAATTTCTAGATCCATTAGTCAAAGGTCCCCTCCAATGATAAACCTATCTTTAGCAACCTTCTTCGCCATTACCAATTCCTTGTTTAGTTATTTCAAATATTCCCTACTACCCTGCTGTCTCTGAACTCAGTTATATTCTCTTCTTACCAACCTCTTAAACTCCTCACCTTCCTATTATTGTACATAGTTTGTGCAGTTCTCTTTATTTTCTGTTTTGGAATAAATATTTCTTCCCCCTTTCTTATTATCTCCTTGAACTCTTCCCACCTTGACTCTACTGTACTTGTGCCATCCTTCCATCTGCTAAAACTATCCCTGAAATATCAAAATCTTTGCCTTTTTACAATTGTACCTATTTTTCCCTTCAATTTTGGCTGCTGGTTCACTGAATCTTCTAATATCCATCAAAACTACTTCATGATTACTTATTCCTTCAGTTACTCGACACCAAAAAAGGTTATCACCCAGCTTTATTAGGTATATATTTTGAAGGTAATCTTGGACCTTAGGGATTGATTAAGAGAAATTAGTATTTTACAGAATAGTTGCTGTACTTTGTGAATCAAACTTGCAACACGTTTGATCGGTGAAGACAGACACAATTCAACATTGCTTGCTGTTCGATAAAAATGCTTACAGCAAAGTCATCTTTGGCTGGTTCATTCCAGTCAGCTATGATGCAAATGCCTGCTCACTTCAGAACATAATTAGCATTACTCCCCCTCATTCTTCATGTAGACTTTAAACAGTCAGTATAGGTTAGTTAATAGATTTTACTGACTCTTGTAGCCTCACCCAGTGTTAATGCCTTCCAACCAAGCTGCCATGTCTCGCATCATAGTCATTCAATCCAACAGTCAGTATTGAAAGCAGTAATTTAGCTTCAAGATATTAGCAATCAGAGTGGTCCTTGCAGGACACGTCAACGACAGTAAATACACAGTTTTCAGAGGCCATTAAATGGATTCACTGCCAGTTAGCCATGTTGCCATTCTCATATGATAATTTATATCAGTTAGAATTGAATCAGTCCTAGCCTTCTCTATCCTCAGTTCTCCAACCGTAAAACAGAGTGGTGTAAGATTTGTTGATACGTTACTACTATTAGTAGCCCTCAAGATGAAGCATTTCATGGGAGAGCAGAAGACTTAGAAGAAGCCTGAAAACATGAAGGTTAGTTACTCCACTTAACATCTTAAAATCTTTTGTTCCCTAGTGCTCTGTTCTACAATTTTTGTAAACCCCACTTCCCATTATGAGGTAGTCATAAATCTCTGATCCCTTGTGTTATTAATTTTATTTCCTACCCAGTTTATGGTTGGTTAATTTAAATCCCCACCAATAATGATCATACAATGTGAGATAACTCTTGGAATTGTGGCATGGGTATTTTATAGAAAAGAAGTTATTATTATTGACAATTTTCTTTATTATCATTAGTGTCGCCAATTGCCACTGAGCTCTTAACTATTTATTAATGTCCACCCATAGCACAACAAAGGAAGCTTTTAACATACAAGTAACTGGTTTCTCACGCGCTCCAAGCATTTATGTTGTCCGCCTGGCAGCTGCAGCCATATTCCCCATAACTGTCCCAGCTGGCCACAAAAACCTCCTTATCGTCACATCTGGCTACAATTGCCAGCACCTGAGGGGTCTCGGCAGTATCAAAATACTCTTAAACAAAATAGTCATACTTACATCAAGGGAACGTAAAGTGCAAGCATTCCCTTACAATGATTTTCACCTCTCAAATCTGAGTATGAATTTAATTTCTCCCCATGAGCCTCATCTTCATCAGACATTCTTCCACTGTGGTAAGGTGCCAACATACTGATTATTTATTTTTTACTACCCCACAAATCTACCCTGAGTAACTCGTGGTCATGATCTATGAACATCAGTGAACTGTAAAAGATTTTGCTAACCAATATGAATACCCCTGAATGCTCATTAAAACAAAAATAAAATAACAATTCATAACTGACAACTTTATAAATGCTTTAAGTAGTCTGATTTCGTTGTTCTTTCAGAGCTTTATATGTATTAAGCATTAAAAATACTTACACAAACCAATCAACCGCAAAGAGCAAGGACACGTCCTGTACAGGGGCATCAATGGTAGATAATACCATGAAGATAAGAACAAGAGCTGCACTTGGAACACTAGCTGATGAGAAGCTGGCTGCTGTTGATGCCAAGCTGTACAAACATTCAAGTTTATCAGAAAAGAAAATCAGTTATTACTGAAAACCAAATACCGAATTTCAAAAAGGGAAGAGATAGTAAATTCTTCACCAACAAAAGCTCCACAGCTATTAATATTAATTACAATACTAACAACCAACATGTAAGCAAAAAACATCAGGAAATGAATGAACAAGTGAGTAAAAAAGTAATTGTTAGAATCAGTTGTGAAGAATTACAATGAATTACTCATAAAACATATCTGTTAGAGCATCAAGATTTATGAAAAAAATGTAATGCAAAAGTGAAAGATGAAATTTTTTTCTGCTAAATAATTGGTAGATGAAATGTTTTAAAGTAACAGGTCAATATTCAACTTTCACATATTCTTCACAATATTCACATTTCAAACCATTTTATTTTGTTTTAGTATATTACACTTCAATGGTTTATAGAATTTAAATGATAATATTATAGTGGTATCATATTAGAATTGTTTTAGAAAAAATTCTGAAATATTCTCAGCGTGTAAAATATTTTAATGTACATGATTCAGATGTATCAATTAAGAGTCAAGCTTTATATTTTTCTCATGTGCTGGTAGCTTTTTTTATGGTTTTTATGTTAATTCAGATTAACTCATTGCAGAAGTCAAGGCCTCTTTAGTTTAATGAAAAAGTGAAACCAGATTCACATTGTTAGAACTATAAACACAAACAGAAGTTGTGGTTCTATGCATTTTTCAGAAAATAACAGATCGATAATAATAATATTCTCAATAAACACTGCAAATTTAAAACTGTAGATGATCTCTTGGTTCTCAAACACAACATGGTCTTTAATACCTGGATCATAAAATTCAATTTAATTCAAGAGTTGTTGCTTCCATCATTCTCAAGCATTTGCTTGAGTATGATGGAACAGTGTAAGACATACATATGGATATGAAATAAAGGAGCTGAAGGCATTGTGCAAAGGGGAGCATCTAGATTTGTCTGTGGAAATTACACAGTCAGTAACTGGTATGAGGACTTTGAACATAAATTAATAGTGCAAAAATTTTCATTTGCAGTGAGGGACAAATTTTAAAATAAGATCTGTGTGTAAGCATGTGTGTCACCTAACTGCCATGGAGATATAAGATTGATCGGAATTAATAACTTTTGTCTAAAATTTGTGGAATCTTTGAAAATGTATTTAATGTTATATTGTTTGTTGTAACATGTAGTTTTTTCATCTAATGTGGGGGTCATATCACTCTTTGGCTAAGTTATCAATTCAAACTGCCTAAAGCTGTAATCATAATTGCAGATATTCTGATGGTTAGCATTAAGTAGAATGAATTGGGAAGAAAACTGATAAATGTGTTGAAACCAATTACCAAAAACAGATTATATGAGACTGTCTCCTTATGAAATGCACTTAGGATATATTTTAGAAACGTAGGATTTGATTCTGCAACACTGGAATTAAATTTTATAATGTATAATAACAGTAGTTTTGCATATTCTGAAACTGTAACCCATGGGCAAGCTTGAATAATTTTTATTCTTTCTCCTGCAAAATGATTATTATTCAGGAACCAATATATGAACTGAGATAAGTTTAGGAGAACAGTATTTTATACCAGGTAGCATCATTCTCCAAGCCCAGCTATATTATTCATACCTCCCATACTGGCCCCACATTCTAGTTATCCTAATTAAGAATTCTAGCATCTCTGTCAAGATTGGTACTTGTCTTCCAAATTTTGCCTTGATGACTTTTCTGCTCTCATATTGGCAATAATCTTATTTGTAATAAAAACATACAAACTGTGGGAGGAACCATACTTTCAAATATTCCAGTTAAATTGGCTCATTTTATATAGGACAATCCAAAAAGAAAGATTCACATCTTTCTGCAGACAGAGCAATATGCAGTAGAAAAAGGACAGTGCACCTGCATGAGAGGCACGACATAAAATCATGTGCACCATTTAGTATTTCCTGATTTCTCACAGTAGCTTCATTTGAGATTGATTCTGTGATTCAATTTTTGAATGTGCAGAGCATATCATCAATAAAAATTTATTAGCTTTCTTTGATTTATGGGTCAGATGTCCTGAGCAATCATGTGGTGAATAGCTGGTGCAGACAAATTTCAGAAGGTTGACAAAATGGACATGGTGAGGAGCCCATTGGAGGTCCATAGATTATTACAGACAACTTTGTGGAGTTGGTGCAAAAGCAAATTGTGGAGAACCAATCTTGCACTCAGTAGTTATATTTTCTTATATCTGAAGGCATTCCTATCTAGCCATCTGATGTTAAGACATTTATCAAACAGTATTTCAGGTCCGTGCTGAAAAATTTCTAGGACACAGGTGTCAAAAAGATAGTCTGACTGTTTGACAAATGTCTTAATTTCATTGGGATTGAAAAGTAACTGTACATACAATTGCTACAGTAAATCCTTCCAAAAAATTATATTTGCTTTCTAGAAACATGCCCAGGGAAACTTACTTTCTGGATGACCCTTGTAAACTCCAAACCCTCCTCCTGATTAAAAACCTTGGTATACTGTAAGGTATCCCTCATTCTATTTTCAATATTGGGTTAGAATCGGGCCGAGTTTGGGTTAACTGTAGTATCCGGTACCACACTTTAAATCAAGTTAACAGCATTTCTGGTATAATAAAGTGAATAATTAACCCATAAACAATGTAAATAACACCTAAACTGCATTAAATCAACGATATTTCAGAGGAAATAGGTTATTTCACATAAAAATAAACTTTCGATAACAGACACTAGCATTAGTTGGAGAGATATTGGGAACCGATTTAAATGAAGTAAGTGTTAAATAATTGCAAGTAAAATGCATAAATAAACCTTTTATCATGGGTAATACACATTATTTCGGAGATAAATAAGTAATTTCAATAAAGGAAAAACCTAACCCATAAATTTTGGCATACTCCAGTTTTAGTATTCCGGAAGTGATGTCAGTACAGTAAAGACAATAAAGAACCTATATTACACAGGCCTAGATGCACCATAACCATAACTTAACATTTAAATATAGTTTAGTAGGACTTTTAAAGAAATAAACTGGATGATAAAATAACAGTCTGAAGCAGAAATGAAAATAATTCATTGTAATAAAACTTGACCATGTTAAAGCTCCTAAAAGCAGCAATAATAATCCCTGAGACAGCCTAGTAGATAAATTAATAGATTTCTGATAATTTGAAAGCATCTAATAACTATAAGAAGTAATTATATGGGATTTTTAATACTCATGTTGCTTAAACAGTTCACATACATAATTTTGGTCTTTTAAGTAGTTTCAGGATTTTAAAAGTAGAAAAACAAGCAGTAAATAAAATAATCTTTCAGTTTTTATAGGGTTTAAATAGTTTCAGTCTGTAGAATATGAAATATCAGTGAGTAAATAGACGCCAGTAAATCAATCAATTGTCCAACTTTTAGGAATAAATTCCAGCACTTTAAAGCCATTTCAAGAGCACTAATGACATTTAAATACTAGCTAACACACATAATTAATTTTCTAGACACATTTAAAGACATTTCACTAACCTGTTTTATGTTAATCCAATCGTAAAGTAACGGGCTATAATCACTGCACATAGAAAATGCTACCACACCAATTGTAAACACTGCCACACAATATAAAGTAGAGAATAAATTAAAACAGACAGGAAGCGATGTAAATTCACATAAATCTGATAGTTTACAACACTTTAAGTAATTTTAAACAGTAAATGAACACGAAAAATTGAACACTCAGTTTTGGCAATTTATCACTTAAAAACCTACTTTGATTCCGGGATAAAAGTTAGTTTATCATAAAAATCCATTCTTTTAGCTTCCTACATAATTATTTCAAGTCATTTAAGGCCATAGCACCGACGTTATAGGTTTCGTAAGTTCACGCTGCAGAAAAACACACGTGTAAATCACTAAATAATTTATGGTATCTCAGGTATAGCAGCTACGAAGATAAAATAAGCACTAAAAGATGCAGTTTAAGGCAGGCTTCACGGTGATAATTTTTCCGGCGCAATAAGACTTAAACTTTCGGAGCTATAAATAAAAACATGAATAATAGCCACATTTGACTGTTAGATTTTTTCGGTTTCCCATAACTCAATAAATTTAAACGAAGTTCACATTGAGAGACAGTCTAAAATCAGGAATAATATTTTAAACATAATTTCGAGAGAATTACTAAAGCCGATTTTAAATAAGAATATAATTGAACACTGACTTAAGTGGTAGGCAAACTAACACATCCATATTTGGTAATTTGTTGAAGACCAATGTACCACGTGATCTCAAGTTAATATAAGGCAACTAAGAGGCGGGAATTTGGTCGGCAGTCTTCAGTGTCATTTGTAACGCGGTGGTGAAAACACGTAGGGTGAGCTCCGTTCGGTCTGGCGGAACGGGCTGGTACTTGAACCAGCCAAGGATGAAGGAACGCGAGAAACAGCAGCCATGTTGTAGTTTTGTGGTGAACATTTAATAACCAAGCAACTAGTCAGTTACATTCAGTTTTTGGGGGTTTTAAAGTCGCGTTGCTCTGGAATCGCAACTTGTAATTTTTGGAGACGATTTCAATCCGATTGCCTGTGCTAACAGTGTTTTATAACATTCATGTGAAAATTTGGAAGAATATATGACTTTTGATTTCTACTTGTGACTCTTCATTTATTAAGAGAACACCTCTCTTCATTCATTTCAACCTGACGTGGCGACTATCGCCAATTTTCTCAGTCAACATGTTTTCGCCGATGGACTTCGAATATTTTTTTTTTTCTTTTTCTTTCCCACCAACATGACTGAACTTTAGTAGTATGCATACGGCGAATCTAGTCCCTGACATGGGGATCGTAGTGACGCGTGTTCGAGGAGAACAGTGATTCCAGAGTAAACCGAACAGTGCAATCTTCCATCCAGTGCCATTTGGATTATTTTCATCGACGTTCCTGGCCGCCCACGACACCGACACCAGCGAGACGACACAACAGCAACGAGTGGGGGACTGCTTTTGCCCGAGGAGTTCGCCACACCACTACAGCTGTTGCAGAGCAGAAACGCCACCCTCCCTTTCGCTATCGCAGCGCTGACGTTTCGTCCAGGGGACGCTCGCAGTGCCCACTACACTGGCAGAGCCTCATCAGACACTCCGGGTCTGCACTTCGCCACGGCGACGTAATTAAGATAAGTGACAGTGAATCATCTACACATTTCGTTTAATGGCCCCTTCAACCAGAGCGTAGTGAACTCTGTGCTTGCCGAAGGATTCTTTTCTATTAGTACAGTGGTTTCTTCCGGGCGCTTCCGCCGCTGTGCATCAACAATTTTTCTTCTAGCCATAGTTGATCTAAACATCCGCGGATGTCTACCACGTTACAATCACAGTAACGGACATTTTTCTACTTTTTTTAGCTGTTACGACAGCAAACTAGTGATTTCGAATCACAAACCCAATTTTACCGGGTCCATTTTTGTATTTTATTCCTCCATTCAACGAAATATTGGTGCATTTTTTCACATTTGTGTATTGGGGAAAACATTCTTTTTCAATCCATGTTTGTTATTGCCCGTCAGCTGTAAACAAGTCAAAGAGGTTCATGTAACAGATATACCACTTGGCCTAGTCAAAGATTCTCTACCGAATGCCAGCTGACTTCTACCCATGGAGGAAGGAATATATGGAGACGAGATAACGCGAAATCCGTGAAACCTCGTGAAAAAACTGTGCCTGCGCGGCGGACATCGTAGGAGTACCAAAACATTGGGCTGTTTGCACTGTGTCAGCTGCTGAGAATATTTCATTTCCTAATATTCTAAAGTTTTCTATAATGCCAAGTTGCGATGCATATGGTTGCACAAACAGACGAGACAGGAAAAAACCTGGAATAGCGTTTCATAAGTAAGTCACATTGTAATTATCGTTCTTGAAGTATCTGACAGGCAACCGCAACATTAGTACCATTCGCTATAAATTTATTCATTGCTCTCAATAGGATCATATTATTCTCAAATTTTTGTTGGTGTAGTGTAGACAATTAGCATATGTTACTATTTTGCACCTGAAAAGCTAGCCTTATTGTAGACAAATGTTGGAAATTTAATTTAAACGGGTCATGTTTATATCGCGACACAGTGAATATCGTATTCTGCATGCATTACACACGTTTAAGTTTACGCTGAAATTGCACGATGAAATTAATCGTGATAATTTGTGCTGTGTGAACTACTAAACGTGATGAAATAAACTTTGTTGACGGAAATGTAGTTCGCGATGCATTTCTTGTGTTTAGATGTGTCTACATAGTTTGATTTTGTAGCGGCAATATTAATGCAAATGATGGCAGGTTTAAATGCGGTGTATACCTGAAGAGAACAAACAATTTATTTATTATTAGCTGTTAGCTTCTGATTTTTTTAACAAAATTATATAGGCCACTACCAGTACAATATCTTCTAAGTAAGCTCAGAAACTATAAGGTTTTATGAAGTATTAATTTTTTTAAAGCTCTAAACATTGACTTATGCTTTTTTTTAAATTTCAGATATGACTTGTTTCTATTTGTAAATATGTCTACAAGTATATTTCTAGATTTTGAAATCTTCCTTGCCAATTACTGAAATAGAATGTGAAAATATAACCTATTTGAACATCAACTAAAATTTAAGGACTGTAGAAATAAACAGTTTGTTATTCAAGTTAAAAAGAATTACCTGCTCATTAAGTTACAGAGACAAGTTACGTCCGAATTCATCATCAAATATGGATATGGCGATAGTTTTTTTCTGGTCCAGGCCGCATTTCATCCTAACCACGTCAATTTTAAGGTACAATATCTCGAGAACTAAGCGAGATATCAAAAAAATTTATTCTTTACTTTCAGTTTCCCTCATCGAGTTACATAAGAATTCGTCACCAAATTGCGGCGCCACGGTTATCGTTGAATCCCCTCATAACCTAACAACCTCACTTTTGAGACAGTATATCTCGCGAACTAAGCGAGATATCGAAAAATTGTACTCATTATTTTCGATTTGTATCGTCGTGTTACATAAGAATCTATCACCAAATTTGACTTTGGGGACACGTATCTTCTGAATTTCAATCAGAAACTCCACTCTTTTGAGACAGTATATCTTGAGAACTAAGCACGATATCAAAAATTTTTATTCTTCATTTTGATGTGTCTCGTCGAGTTACATAATAATCCATCATCAAATTGCGGTGCCACGGTTGTCTTATGATTCCCTTGAGGTTTTTGTGCATATTTCCGTGTTTATCTGGTCAAGCAATATGGCGGCCTCCCCTCCCCACTTGTCTCCACCCGGTTTCACTCCAATATGTGGCGAAGGTCCCTTGCGTCGTCTCCATATATTCCTTCCTCCATGCTTCTACCCGGTGTGTTACCATCGCTGTTTTGTTTACATTCGGACTTGGAATTTTTTTTTTTCTTTTCACTTTGTAATTTCTTTTTCAGGTTTGCGTGTGCTTATTTCCACATCATTTTATTTTATTTTGTGTGTGTATTTTGGGGGAATTTGTGATTTTTGTGTATTGTTTACCAACATTTTCGAAATATTTTGTGAACAGCTGTTCTGGCTGTGAGGTTCTGTTTATGCATTTTTGCCTTGGGTTTGTACTTTTTGTGTTTTCCTGGGTACTGCTTCCTGTATTTTTGCCAGGTGTGAAACATAGTAGGGTAATAATAATATTTGAGTTAGGATTTGTACAACATTTTTCGAAAAGTTTTTTTCCTGCTTTCATTTTATTAAGTTCATGATGGCTTCCACTCAGGTTTCTACTGAAGCCATTGCTAGTACTAGTGAGGTAGTAAATGCAAATCCCCCAGCCATAGAGACCACTGTGCCTCAACCTGCTTTACAGCCTGAGGAAATACTTGACCAAATTTCTTTAGTTGTTCATTCACAACCTCTTGCTTCTGACAACCCTATAGATATGTCATCTGAAGATAGTAACGATACCATTCCAGTTCAGGAAGACTTTCAACCCGAACAACACCAGCCTAGCCAATTTCAGCTGGCCCATATGGCAGAAAACATTCCATTACTTAGTGATACTGACTCTGATGTTGAACTTGAAGGAGACATACATGGAGTACAAAGGCTAGATTTACCAGTAGCAAATGGGGATCACACAAATTCAGGGGAACATTCAATTGGTAGTTCTGAGAGTAGCCTGCTAGTAGGATGGGATAGACATGGGGACCCCATTGCGGTACCTAACCCTAAGGCTCACACAGTTGCAATAACTACTCAAACTCAAGTGGAACAAACCCCCCCCCATAATACCTCTTACTGACATGCAGTCACTTTTCCGACAGTTTGCACAGGAAATTAATCAGAATTTGAAACTAGAAATGAATCAGAATTTTGCCACTCAGAGACAAGAATCAAATCAGAATTTTGCCACTCAGAATACCAAACTAGATCAGCATATTCAGGAGAATCAAAAATTTAAACAAAAAATCAATCAAACCCTTGATAAAATAGATCAGCAAAAGACAAACATTGATACCAAGCTTAAGGGTTTGGAAAAGAAACTTAAAGAAACACTTAAGGAGGGATTAGATAAACACTCACAAGCATTCGATGTTGAAATTATGCAAAGCAATGTTCCTACACCCCCTACCCCTGTTAGTACACTTCAGCCAGAAGCACCTGCAGTAGATATTTTACAAACTACAGTTGATTCATCATCCATAGTAGATCTGACAGCAGCCACGGAGGCACTTGCACCTAGTAATATACCTCACTCCCCTGAGGAACAACCTAAGATACCTCAACTTGTAGAATTTGAAACACAGGCTTCACCTGGAGTAGACATTTGTGCTGATTTGGTAGATACAACAACACAACAGCTGATTTTGGATATGTCAGAGGATATTACCCCTATGACCCTCACACCCCCACCACCTAAAATTATGGAGGCTTCAACGATAATGCCCACACCCATTGATTTTGAGGCAGACCCTGTGCCTGTAAAAATATCTTGTGAATTCACTGGGCCTACAACTGAGCTCATAAAAGACACTGTTAGTAATAGGGAAATATTGGATACATCCTCCCACAACGTTATTGATCTCAGTGCAGTACCTACTCCCCCACAGTCTACTAATATTAAGTTACAACCGGTCCCTAGGCCTACTGATACTTTACAGGGTTTGCACAGATCTAAACTTATTAAGCCCACATATGTAGATAAATTGCAGGGGCAATTGCAGGCCAAAATGTTCCCTCAGAACATCAACAGTGATTTACTTTGCCATTCCGTTCTCAGGTGGGAACCTTGCACCATTAAGAAAAGTTTTTTGGGTGCATTACTATTCCAGAACCTTTCACCTGAAATGAGTGTATGGTTTTCAGGTACTTTTCACCTTCAATGGGGCTCACCCAACTTTGCAAAAGATTTTTTCCCTAGTGAACCCTTTAGCCCTCCATCCCCTTATGATTTTCAGAAACTTTGGGCGTTTCTTACCCCCTTCCCCACAGTATGCCAGCACAGGAAAGTGGGTAGAAAGAAAGCAGATGTAGTGGCTAGTTATCAATGTTTTGGGAGGGGCATCAAAATGAAGAGTAGATTGAACCCCTTACCCCCAAACGATAAGAGCAGTATGAAGGCTGTTTGTTTTGGGAGGGGACCCAAGTTTAAATGCAACTTCAACCCTTTCCCACCTAATGAGAATGCATTATTTGATGATTGGAGGAATGTCCTCAAACTTAAAATATTTGCCCTTGATATAAGGAGAGGTCCACAAACATTAATTCATGCTATGGTGTATATGTCAAGTGACATTTTTTCAGATTTTGCACTAATAGGTAACCATTTTCATAGTAATAAGACAGTCGATTTTGCCAGAGATTTTGTTTACTTCTTCCCTTTTCACATTTTTAATATATGTTTTGTTGACTTCTTCATGAAGCTGAAAGTAATTTTTAAGGTTATATGGGAGCTTGAACTTTTGCTCAACTTTGTTTTTTCTGGTGTTTACATCCATATGTTATTTTGTGACCAGCTACCTAGGGAAGTTGTTTGCCAGGCTGGGTTTGATGTGAGATTTGAAACATTGGAGATGAAGCTGAGAGATGCTGAGAAGGACTGTCTAGGAGGGGAAGTTGTTTGTGATGATGAAGGAGTAGAGGTGCTTGTTGAATAAGGGATGGAGATTTTACTTGTGTTTCTATGTTTACAAAAAGGGGGGGGAGGCTGGAAGAGAAGAAGTACCATAAGGGGGGAATGCTGCATTATTTCAGGACCAGGACATGAAGCTAGGACTTGCCTGCGATCCATTTTATTATTATTATTGGCATTCCTACCCATTTATATTATTATTACCCTTGGGCCAGGAAGCGAAGACTTGCCTGCGAATCCCACCATATTATTATTTTCCCACACTATTATTGCCCCACTACATTATTATTATGCTATGGCATTTTAGGCATCGACCCACAGAGGAGATGACCTCACTTATATTTATTACATTCTTTTGGAACACGCAGGGCGGCCTGAGTAAGTGGACATGAACATGAAGGAGGTGCAACAGGATAGTCGGGACTCTGTTCCTGTGTTGATTAAGTTCCGCAGGCTTAGCAGAGCTCTAGGATTTTCCTGTTATATGACATTCTGGTACATTTCATACATGGGCGTGACACATTTTCCCATTCCCCACACTTTGAGAGTGACTGTACAGGAACAGCACGAGCCCACCACATTTTCCCTATAGGCGCCACTGTCGTTGTTCATTCACACATACATTTAGGATTAGGAAAAACATAGAACACGGTACATCAACATACTCTAACGAGATTAGCGCTGACACAACTGAGTTGTTTGCAAGTATTGTACTTTCTAAGATGAAATTTCAAGGTAGATGTTAGTTTTGTTTTTCATTGTGGAAGATTGACCTGAGAACTTGTTTGCGTAGATATATTTACCCTGGTGTTTTTTATAAGATGTACCATGGAGAAGACTTTGAGAAGGCGAGATGATTTTTCCTTGCACCGAGAGAATTATTTGAAGGTTATTATGATAGGAGGCATACATACACTGCACACTTTTTGTTACAATGCTACCCATCATTTTTTATATATATACCCCTCACACCTTTATAGGGTTTTGAACTTTGTGACCCCCTTTGCATACATAATGACAGGAGACTATTATTCATACACTGCATGGCAGGAGTACATTATACCTTAACATAGACGCCAACACAAGGTACCAGGAGTACCCATTTATATCGCATGAGGCGATTTATATGTCCCTATTGGTAGAACATATTTCCCTACATTGAGAAGATGGTTCTGATGTATTTTCATGTATATGTTTACCCTTAAGTCATAGGACTTACAGCCATTGGCTGCCCACCCTTTAAGGGCCACCTATAAGTAGAAGTACTTTACCTAGATGTTGTCACTACGAACCAGTGTACTGGTTCCTCGCAACTTTGTTGCCACTATTACCCTGATTTTGTCACAGCAGTATACTGCTGCAAGGAAACTGCGTTTCCATTAGCCTATAAGGTTTCTTTTATTTTAGTTTGTAAGGGTCAATTTCTGTATTGTTTCTTGGAATCTTCTTACTTTTAAGGTCGACCTTTGTAATACTAAATTTTTCCTAGTAACAGTAGTCCTATTTTTGTAAAACTAGTCCAGGGACTGATAGTTTCTTTTCAACTTTGTATTTTGTTTGTGTACTGCCTATTATGTAGAATCTTTGTATTTTTCTTATAACCTACCTATCTTCGGATATGGGCAATGAGTATTAATTTTCGCATTGCATATCTAATTGTTCATTTTCTAGTATAACTATCCTATTTTTGTTTAGTTTCTAAGTTTCTGTGTGTATGTTTAGGTTAAGTTTCAGAATAAGATATTACTCACACAAGATGTTTGTTTTGTTTTGGATTGTTCGCAGACTGACTGACCGAGGTCCTAGGGGCCACTGCTGTGACAGGAACCCGGGACACAAATACTTCTCGGCAGTTGTAGGGACCTTTTGGTTTATATAAAGTTTTAGCACTACGATCTGCGACCGTGAAAGGACTTGGGCATTTACCCCATTTGTGAGCAAAAGTATAAAGGACTTGGGTATGAATCCATGTTTAATAAGTGTGTGAGAAAGTAGGAATAAGAACGTTCAAGTAACGAAGGACAGAGAGAGGCAAAGCCTTAAGATTTTCTGTGAAAAACACTATTTTTTGTAAAACACATAATTTTTCTTTTGGGCAACACATGTAACTTTTGTAAATTTTAGGTTTAAGATGTCTTCATTTGTAATTTTGTAACAATTTAGGTTTAAGAGCCATTATTTTCTGAATATTTTGTGTGAAAATTCAACTTGATATGATACATTTTGTGTTACACTTTGAACTAAAGTTCTATTCCATATGTGGAATTTTTGATAATATTTGCATATATATGATTTTAATATGTTGACTTTTTCAATGTTTGATATTGACAATAATTTCAAGGTGTGAGTGAGGAAACATTTCAGTATTTTTGTAGTAATTTTGGTATGAATGGAGACCAGAGCAACCGCACAGGTTTGGGATAGGATTAGTTTTGGGATTTTTCTAAATTTTTGGGAGTTTCTTAGTAATTTTTTTGGGATTTTTAAATTTCTTTTTGGGTTTTTCTTTCTTTTAAGATGTTCAGCCAGTTTTTGTTCCAAAAATGACTTCAATCTTCAGGGGGCATGTAAGGTATCCCTCATTCTATTTTCAATATTGGGTTAGAATCGGGCCGAGTTTGGGTTAACTGTAGTATCCGGTAACCACACTTTAAATCAAGTTAACAGCATTTCTGGTATAATAAAGTGAATAATTAACCCATAAACAATGTAAATAACACCTAAACTGCATTAAATCAACGATATTTCAGTAGGAAATAGGTTATTTCACATAAAATAAACTTTCGATAACAGACACTAGCATTAGTTGGAGAGATATTGGGAACCGATTTAAATGAAGTAAGTGTTAAATAATTGCAAGTAAAATGCATAAATAAACCTTTTATCATGGGTAATACACATTATTTCGGAGATAAATAAGTAATTTCAATAAAGGAAAAACCTAACCCATAAATTTTGGCATACTCCAGTTTTAGTATTCCGGAAGTGATGTCAGTACAGTAAAGACAATAAAGAACCTATATTACACAGGCCTAGATGCACCATAACCATAACTTAACATTTAAATATAGTTTAGTAGGACTTTTAAAGAAATAAACTGGATGATAAAATAACAGTCTGAAGCAGAAATGAAATAATTCATTGTAATAAAACTTGACCATGTTAAAGCTCCTAAAAGCAGCAATAATAATCCCTGAGACAGCCTAGTAGATAAATTAATAGATTTCTGATAATTTGAAAGCATCTAATAACTATAAGAAGTAATTATATGGGATTTTTAATACTCATGTTGCTTAAACAGTTCACATACATAATTTTGGTCTTTTAAGTAGTTTCAGGATTTTAAAAGTAGAAAAACAAGCAGTAAATAAAATAATCTTTCAGTTTTTATAGGGTTTTAAATAGTTTGTCTGTAGAATATGAAATATCAGTGAGTAAATAGACGCCAGTAAATCAATCAATTTGTCCAACTTTTAGGAATAAATTCCAGCACTTTAAAGCCATTTCAAGAGCACTAATGACATTTAAATACTAGCTAACACACATAATTAATTTTCTAGACACATTTAAAGACATTTCACTAACCTGTTTTATGTTAATCCAATCGTAAAGTAACGGGCTATAATCACTGCACATAGAAAATGCTACTACACCAATTGTAAACACTGCCACACAATATAAAGTAGAGAATAAATTAAAACAGACAGGAAGCGATGTAAATTCACATAAATCTGATAGTTTACAACACTTTAAGTAATTTTAAACAAAATGAACACGTAAAATTGAACACTCAGTTTTGGCAATTTATCACTTAAAAACCTACTTTGATTCCGGGATAAAAATTAGTTTATCATAAAAATCCATTCTTTTAGCTTCCTACATAATTATTTCAAGTCATTTAAGGCCATAGCACCGACGTTATAGGTTTCGTAAGTTCACGCTGCAGAAAACACACGTGTAAATCACTAAATAATTTATTAGTATCTCAGGTATAGCAGCTAAAGATAAAATAAGCACTAAAAGATGCAGTTTAAGGCAGGCTTCATGATAATTTTTCCGGCGCAATAAGACTTAAACTTTCGGAGCTATAAATAAAAACATGAATAATAGCCACATTTGACTGTTAGATTTTTTCGGTTTCCCATAACTCAATAAATTTAAACGAAGTTCACATTGAGAGACAGTCTAAAATCAGGAATAATATTTTAAACATAATTTCGAGAGAATTACTAAAGCCGATTTTAAATAAGAATATAATTGAACACTGACTTAAGTGGTAGGCAAACTAACACATCCATATTTGGTAATTTGTTGAAGACCAATGTACCACGTGATCTCAAGTTAATATAAGGCAACTAAGAGGCGGGAATTTGGTCGGCAGTCTTCAGTGTCATTTGTAACGCGGTGGTGAAAACACGTCGGGTGAGCTCCGTTCGGTCTGGCGGAACGGGCTGGTACTTGAACCACCAAGGATGAAGGAACGCGAGAAACAGCAGCCATGTTGTAGTTTTGTGGTGAACATTTACTAACCAAGCAACTAGTCAGTTACATTCAGTTTTTGGGGGTTTTAAAGGTCGCGTTGCTCTGGAATCGCAACTTGTAATTTTTGGAGACGATTTCAATCCGATTGCCTGTGCTAACAGTGTTTTATAACATTCATGTGAAAATTTGGAAGAATATATGACTTTTGATTTCGACTTGAGTTTTTATTTTAGCATACTACCTTTCTTGCAGAAGGTTAGGCCTGCAAGTGGCGACTGTGGTCATTTGAACTGTTAGCAATATTAATTCTACACGGTTTCATAACTTTAGAAAATCTTGGACAACATTCTGGCTCAGGTGACTTAGCCGATACCTCAACCCCAGTACTCGGCTACGCCCTGACATGCTGCAGAAATCCATTGATGAATGAGCCAAGTGTATGGAAAGAGCTTTATGAGTGAAGGAGTAATGGTGCAGAAAATTTAAAGAAGGCCAAACTGATGTGCATGATGAAGGAGGTCAAGGTTGCAAATCTGTCGCTACAGATGACCTTGTTCAACGAGTTGACAATGTGGTAGAGAAAACCACTTGTTCACGATAAGTGATTTATCAATGAAATTTCTAGAGGTGTAAAAATCTTCTCTGTACTCTATCGTAACAGACAATTTATGCTACAAAAAATCTGTGCTCGCTGGGTCCCTAAAATGTTAACCGACAACCACAAAACTCACTGAATGGCGTCAGCTTTGAAGTTCCTTGACCGTTATCATGCAGATGGAGAAGATTTTTTTGAAACTGTGACTGGAGATGAGACGTGGATTCGGTATGACACACCCGAAATGAAACAACAATCCCAACAATGGATGCACACAAATTCAGCAAACAAACCAAAAAAAAATCACTGAGACCTTCAACAACCGAAAGATTATGGCTACTGTGTTTTGGGACCAAAAAGGTGTATTGCTTGTGGAGTTCATGCTGCGGGGGACCATCATTAAAGCAGCTGTTTACTGTGAAACTTTAAAACGTTTACGGAGGTCCATTCAGAAAAAGAGGAGGCATGCTGACTTCTGGCATTGTTCTGCTCCACGCAAACGCTTGCCCTCACAGTGCTGGTGTCACCCAGCGACTTCTTGAACAATTTCAATGGAAGATTTTTGATCACCGCCATACAGTCCCGACCTAGCACCAAGTGACTCATCTTTTTGCGGAAGTGAAGAAGTTGCTAGGAGGGCAGCAGTTCCGAACCAACAAAGAGCTTCTAGACAGTGTGATGACTCATTTAAAGTCATTGGCGGCAACATTTTACGAAGAGGGTATTGGACAACTTGTCCATAGGTATGAGAAATGCCTTAATCTTCCAGGTGATTATGTTGAAAAGTAACCATAAGTGTACATTGGTAATAAAATATTTTTTCCATCTCCATTACCACCATGACCTTTGATTCTGACAAAATTTGCTCTAAATCATCATAATTATTGCAACTGGTTCAACAATAATACAACACTTTACAGCAATAAAAACTCCACCACCACGCTGATGAGTGCTAGTAGTTGAGTCTCTGTCTTTCCAGTAAATAGAAAACTATTACCAACTACTTCAAGATCCATAATCGATGAATGAAGCCACAACTCTGTGATACATAATATATCATACTGACAACTGGCTGATATAGTTAGAAAATTAGTTTAGTTCTTTGTCCTCTGGTGTTCTGGTAGTACACTAGGAGATCATGATTCAAATTTTTAATTCTTCTTGTGGGCACGAAAAGTAGTCATGTTCACAATCCTAGGAATGCCATTGATGTACGTCTTGGTTTCACCGTTAGCATAAAGTCTTTCCAACTCGGTGCATAAATTCTTCAGATGGACTTGTGCACGAGTCAGGTCTGGTTTTGTTTGATATGTATTTTATCTTTGTTGCTGACAAGTTTTGTTTTAAGTATTTCTCTTGAATCTGTGACCGACTGAGCATCCATTAGCAATGGGTGAGTTTTACAATCTGCTGGGCAACTAATCCTGCCCAATTTCACATTAGATACATCACAGCGAGCTTAGTCGCACAAATTAGCAACAGTTGCATGATCATCTTCCAGTCGCTCTTTACCAACCTGCTTCTTCAACTCAGGAACATTGAAAGCAATAACATTTTTCTCACCACTTTTTCATTCAAATGTTTCCGAAATAATATAATCAACGTCGGAAGTACCACAATCAAATGTCTTTAACTCGTTTTCCACAGCACTGATTCTTTTTCAAGCAAAGTGCAATGTTTAGATGTACTCAAATTCTGTTTAGACATATTCTCCAGTTCACTTTTAATATTCTTCAATGTATTTTCAATACTGTTTTTAGAAGGAGTAAAATTTTATTAAAAATACACACCAATTTATATGCAACAGAATCATCGTTATCGTTGTCGTCTAGAATATCACCGGAGACTACAATATTAACTTCTCGCAGATGCATTTGAAGCTGTTCTTTTTTATTTCAACCGCTATATTAGTACACAGTCAAAAAATTGTACACAAAATCGATACAACCTGGAATACACAGTTGTAGACCATCCACAATCATAAACAAAAAATTAAGGATATGCAATAATACAAAGAAAAATCTTTATCTTTTATTTTTTCTTTCCTTACGGCTTTACCCCTCACTGACGTAGGGCACATTAGAGGTGGGATGGGACTGGGACAAGGAATGGGAAGGTATTCAGCCATGGCCTTTGAAGGAAGCATCCTGGCATTCGCCTGGAGTGATTTGGGGAAATTGTGGGAAACCCAAATCTGGATGCCCAGACGGAGATTCAAACCAGCGACCTTCCAAATGTGAGGCAAGAGTGCTAACCGCTCACCCACCATGTTAGGTGTGAAAAATTTTTTTTAATCCAACTAAAATCACATATTTTAAATTTGAGTCAATTTGGGCATTCATATCTTGAAAGTACTAGGGTATGGTAACATTTACAATTACCCTAAAAACTACTTATTTATTTTTCTTATACTGCAAATTTTTCTTTAATTTAGTACAAATAGTGGCTGTCACATTTTTCATTTCAAATAGTTCTTTGACATACAACACAAGGTTTCCATGTCTATACATATGAATAGCGGTATGTGAGCCAGTGACGCAATTTTGGCCCGACCAAAATTTTTTTTTTTTGGTCCGTCTTGTGCTGATTAACCTATCCAGCAGACAGTTAAAAGTAACTAAATACAGCTGATCTTCAACTTCGATAGCCACACAATTCACACTAACAACCATTGCATCAAATGTACTTAAGACTACACGCACACACACATATATATACTTTAATACATCAATTTAGTTTGACAAGGTCATATTTTGAGAATTTCTTCACAACTGTTTGGTTAGATATCACTTTGTAGCATTCTTAAATGATCATGTTTATCATTAAGAAAGGTACCGTGGTGCATTTACGATGTGATTATATTTTATGTTTTATCTTTATATTGATTTATCGTAATATGCCTATGTGCGACTATAGTAAATAATTAATCTGTTAGCCGTTATTCTGCACAATTTAAATCACTCTTTTATTATTTAAATACATCATTCTTAAATACATTATCGGACTTCTTCCTGCAAGTTCTCCTTAGCGCTGCTCTAAGCAATCTCTTAGTTATCTCTTTATTCCTGTTGCTATAGAAACCCTTCTTAAAAAAGTATTGATAGGCCCGTGCCATGGAACTTATACTTCAAAGATGTCATTATAATATCTGTTATGCTACAACTTCAATTGAAAATCGCCTTCTACGACAGACTTGCCATTGGAAGATAAGCAGTATTACCAACACTCTAAGTGCAAAAAGTCATTAATAGGTT
>CM061919.1:154077078-154155365 GCA_031002005.1 Vandiemenella viatica | reverse complement strand
ATTCTTAGACTGGAGTGCATTGTGGATTGAGATGCTGAGCAGTGTATGTCAAACAGTGAAAATGTTTAAAATAAAATTCTCATAAACAATGAGTAGATGTATAGGAAAATTGCCACTGCGTCATAAGCTCCATTGCAATAACGTTATCAGCCAGAGGAACGTTCCAACCGATTGTACAACGATACCACAGTGTAACATTATTACAGAGAGTCAGAACAGGTTGACACGGCAAGCACTTTGTTACGAAATGAAAAAGCTGCAGAAAAGTGGTCACTCAGTTAATCTTTAGAACCACAAATCAGGGAACGGAAAAGAATCTGGCATTGGTGTTTTTAAAGCACCACTACGGTACTTCAGGAAAATCTGAATCAGGATGGTCGGATCAGGAATCAGACACTTGTCATCCTGACTTCCATGCCCGAGCGTTAATCGCTCACCCACCAGGCTCCGTACATTACGGTTAATGAAACACATTGCACCGTTATGTCCTACCACTGGAATCCAAGTTCATTAACCTGGTCGTTCATGGTGGGTCAATCAATCCATGGTTGTAGGTAGGTGGGTCGTCGAGTCTGGGTCACAGGCAGTGGGCACAGCGAGCGCCATCCCACCGATCAATACCGCAAGCTTCGGCGCGACCTGCTGCGACTCAACAGTTGAGCCCCGAGCGCAGCTGGAGCAACATCGACAGCACCGGTCTGACGTCACAGCAAGTAGTGTTCGGCCGTCAGTAGCTGGTAGCTCTGGTGGAAATCGACCGTCGATTCCCTATTTGTCTGGGTGGGCTGCATAGTCCTCTCGTCTCGAAGGCCGTGATCTTTCTGCAGCATCCAACACGGTTTTGTTTACGAGAGAGGCTGTACTGGGGCCCGTCACAGACGGCTTCCAGCAGCTGTACCGCCTAATGGAAAAGACGCTCCGCTTTCCAGACTACATCCGCTCGAAGATGGCTCCCGGCGGAGCAGGTGGAGTCGAGGCTGGTGGCGGCGGCGATGGTGGTGGAGGCGGAAAGACATCGGGAGCTGCTGCTACAGCCTCCGGAGGCGGCGTGAAAGCTGCTCACAAGTGGGCGCAGAAGAACTTGCTGTTGCTGCTCACCGTGGCCGGGGTCGCGATCGGGATTGCGGGAGGTCAGTCAACGGCTAGGTGCATAACAAGTAGTTAGTTGTAGCCTCATTAAACTGCCAGAGCCGTAGTTACAAACACACACACACACACACACACACACACACACACACACACACACACACACGCACACGCACACACTATCCCTCTCTCACACACTATTTATACTTTACCGCCGCTCTATGAAAGTATTTGTGTGTGTGTTTGTTTTTTGTTTATTTTTGTTTTGTATGTGTTTGCGTTTTGTTTATTTTTTGTTTTTGCCTATGTGTTTGTTTATGTATGTATTCTTATGTGTGCTTATGTGCCTGTTTATTGGAGCGTGTATGGTTGTGTGTTTGTGTGTGTGTGTGCTCGGATGTATGCTTGCATGTGTATATATTTGTGTGCTTATGTGGGTGTGGAGGACGAGTAATGTTTTCCCTTCTCGAACGGAATAAATCCACTTATCTTGATAAGCATCACCGGTCATCAAATACTACTATCACAATTCCATGGTCTCAAAATAATATTAATAAATACAATTAATTTTACATTAAGCAAGTTTTTTATAATAATTTATAGCAAAGGGAGCCTTATTTTATTATTAATTTATGCCCAACTGTTGCGAATAACAGCAGTCTGAATTGTTCTGTTCTTGTGGTCGTTTATCATGCCAGGTATTTAGGCAGAGCTAAATGTTGGAATTAAGATTTCATAGTTTGTAATTGAAAAATCAAACCTATTATTAATCTTACACTAGACCAGTTTCTTACAGATTCTTGCAGCCAAGGAAGCCTACATCTATTTTTCCTTAATGTCCAAATCTTATAACTGTAACCCGACAATTCTGTGCCAGCTGTTTGGGGAATTGTATGTCGACCAATCAGCTGTTTTGTCTGGAGGCCCGTGAACACAGCTACCACCGAATTCCTTCCGTGACGTAATATAGTCATCAATTTTATAGAACTAGATGATGATATAAATTTCAAATCTATGCCATTTATCCACTCGAGGTCAGATTACCAAAGCTAATTGCAAGTGCCGTGCATGGTTAGTAGTGTATGGTTAA
This sequence comes from Vandiemenella viatica, assembly GCA_031002005.1. Lineage (NCBI taxonomy): Eukaryota > Metazoa > Arthropoda > Insecta > Orthoptera > Morabidae > Vandiemenella > Vandiemenella viatica. Next base: position 154,153,189 of record CM061919.1, on the reverse strand, counting down.
CGTTCCTTTAGGCATCCGAGATGATGTAGACGTGGATTCAAGTTGCGGCTCAACCAAGGTTTTCCTAAATCGATCCAGACGAATGTCGGGATGGTTCCTTGAAGATGCCATGGTCGATGGTTGAATTTCTTACCGTTGTCTCCCACCTTCTCCAGGCATTATAGCCCAGGCATTTTAGATTTTAACCCCCTCCCCCCCCCCAAAAAAAATAATAGGTCTAATGTAGAGCTGAAATGTGGCACAGACGTTCCTTAGTACAAAGAAACAAGTACTGAAAAGTCCCCACCTCTGTGGTGTCCGCGTCATACTTTTTATCAGGTCAAAAGGGCTTGAAAAGGGATTGTGTGCCAAATCGCTATAAACTTGTTGTAACATTTAAAATGTCAGACTTAGTAACGTTTTATTGCACCCTAGGTAGTTAGAATAGGATAACCGCTGCATAAAAGTGTAATATTGACACTATTATAATTTAAAAGTAAAAGTATAGTCCTGAGCTGGTAACTTAGACAGTTTTTCTGCAATGCAGAGTTATTAAAAAAAGTTATGTTTCGTACTGCCTGCAAGATAAAATGTGACTATACTTTTACTTTTAAATAATAATGGTGCCGATATTACACTTTTATGCAGTGGTTAGCGTAACCTAATTACCTAGGGTGCAATAAAACGTTAGTATGTCTGATATTTTAAATGTTACGAGTTTATACCGATTTGACACTCAATCGTTTTTTAAGCCCCTTTGAGGGAAAAAAGTATGACGCGGACACCACAGAGGTGGAGACTTTTCAGTACTTGTTTCTTAGGTACTAAGGAACGTCTGTGCAAAATTTCAGCTCTACATAATGTTTTTTGAGGGTACCCCTAAAATTTGTCTAAAATGCCTGTACTATTAATGATTACGACGAGGCGAAAAGCCCTTTTGTTTAATTATTTATTTATTTTTTAAATCGGGCAAGTGCTGGTTGGTAAAAAATTGCACATTCAAAGTTCCGTAATTTTATGACCTAATTACAAATCTCGCATGTGGTGGGTCAGACGGCAGTTATTTGACAGAAAAATCAATGCCTAACACATTCTCAGGTTAGCTAGTGGACTCCAGTCCACTGCTCTCCAACGCCGTGCCAAATTGCTGCACGAGCTGCCAGTACAATCATTCAATTACACATATGATCGAGTGATGGATCATCTCTTGGAAGGGGTATAAGGCACTTGAGCTGACGCTCTTATCCTCAAACGCCAATTTATCCACCATCATACAACCAGCAGCAAACCACTCCGTTGTGATAGGAATCTATCCTTCATTTCAGCAGTGATGATGAGGCATAGCTCTCTTCGTCCTCCATTTAAGGGTTCTCACGGGGAGCAACGCGGATGCGGCACCGCCACCAAACAGGTCGAAACCCTGAAAGCCCTGGCCGCATATCCTTGCCAACTTCCGGCCGCCCAGCGCAGGGACCGAGTTCCCAACGGGCACGCTCCTAGCATATGTTTCCCTGCACACAGCCGACACATCAAGGCTTCACTGAGGGGTGCAGGTTCACGCACGCTCGTCCCAGATTTGTTATTGGTACCTGTAGACTGAAATACACTTTGAATTTAAAGCATTTAGTATATATTTATATATATATCAAAGTTGAATTTAAAAAAAAAAAGAAAATGTCTCATAGGGAAGCTAATTTTACTCCTATCCCTACTTATGCTTAAAAAACATGTACAGGGAAGAAAAGTCATGCAAGAAACAGTTAGACAGAAAAGAATTTCTCCAGAAGCAAAATAGGGGTCACAAGTATGGGTATAATGATGAATGAGAAGATTAGTGAAAATGAAAATGAGGAATGATTACAGAAAGGGATAAAAGGAAGACAACCCGAAAAAACCTAAGTACGGGTGGCGGAAAGGACTGCAGGACGGTATACCGAAAAGAAATCACTGGAGTGAGGTGACAACAGATGGGTGCTGGGAAGAGAAAGGTAAATGAAGAGTCTTGTGTTAAAAGCAGGACCGGCTAACAGCTGGACGATGGAAATGATGAAGATAATGTTTACGATGAGGCCTGAAAAAGAATCAGGACAGTAATAGAAGTACGTGTAAGGAAAGAGTTTTCTCTTTCCTTACACGTACCCGGCTATAAAACAGTGCTGAATTTCAATCATAAAGTTGTTTTTCTTTGTCGATTATGGAGTCGGGTATTTACCGAATGAGGTGCTGTAACTGAAAGCAAAAGTGAATTTTGAACTTAAGTAATTGAATAGGAGTTATGGCCACATCGGAATTGTAGATTATTGTTTTTATTATCATTGTTGCGAAAAAATCGGGATTTTTCATTGAAATCACTCGTTAAGATTGTGAATGGATCCACCATGACGTTCTGACGCAACAAGGACTCCAATGTTTGTCAACGGTGAAACGATATCGAAAGAAGTTGTAACAGAACGTTACAGCGGATACTATAACCATACTGTATAATTTACTTCGACCTACAATTTATTTATTTATCAGCCATTTTGAATCTTCATCTGGTAGGCCTCTTAGAGTCAAGAGTCCCGATCATTAGCGAGCGTCCATAAACTATGTAGCTCCATTTTGACCTCCTCCTGACCCCCCCCCCTTCTTCCCCACGTAGCCCAACGTGACTGGCTTTCCCCCCTACTCCCCTCCCCCTCCCGCCCATCAGTCGAACAAAACCACCAGCTGTTTAGGGTCTATTTTTTCCCGAAAACAATATCTAAAAATCGAGGGAGAGGCAGTAGCGTAGCTAGGTCAACAAGGGCCCCGGTGCAAAAAATTTATTTTGGGCCCTCAGGCCAGACGGGCGACCTTTTTTTTTGCTTTGTGTGCTGGTAGGGGCCCCCTGAACTGAAGATGAGGGCCCTTGAATTGTTCTTTAGGGGGCCCCTGAGCAGTGTTTGGGGCCCCCCTGAGCAGCGAGGGCCCTTAGTGAGGGGCTCCTGTGTTCTCAGGGGCCCCTTAGACCACGGTAGAGCTAAAAAATAAAAAAAGGTCGCCAGTTTGCCGTGAAGGCTCGTGGGCTCTCTAAACTGCGCTTGAGGGCCCCTAGAGGTGCGCTTAGGGGCCCCTTGAGGTATGCTTAGGGGCCCCCTGAGCGTGGGGCCCCGGTGCACTGCACCGCCTAGTAGCTACGCCCCTGAGGAGAGGTAGAGAAACATGAGGTACTTTACAACTATAAACATCCAGGGCATTCAAGAAAAAAAGTTCCTTAAATATGGATGGACCCAATGCTTCCTCTGTACCCTGCGTGTCCTGTGGTATTGATAATAATTAACTCTCTCTTCCTCGTCTGAATCTGACATAGCAAATATTATACAAACTCCGGACTGTCTATTGGAAGTTGGATGAAACTGATACACAACCAGACTATCCGTGTGCGGACAGAAGTTTTGTTTAGGTTGGTAACTAGTTGCTAGCTCAACTGGGTTTCAATTGTTGTCACAAAATAGTCGCGCCGTGTGCGTTGGGCGAAAAGTGCCGTGATAATCCGACGCCCTTATTCACGGATAACATCAGAGCGAGTTTAGATAGTAGTTTTGAAGTTGTTTATTCAGTATTTACGCCATAACTTTGATTACAATTTGACGATTTGAATTATTCTAGCATCCTTAGTAGCGTGTGATAATGTTTCTTAGTTTATTTCATATTATAGTCATTTAGTCCCTAAGCGCGGGTTCTTTTGAATGGCTATTCAGTTTTACGAATTCCTGGTAGTTCGGGTTGATAGTTTTATGTTACACCGCAATCAATTTTCGAAATCAGATGTGTCTCGGAGTGTTCAGACGTATGCCGAAGTTAGTTGATAAATCTGTTTGAAAATGCGTTAGGCAGTTCCGTGACGGTACCGCGAGCATTATAAAATACTAGCCGGCTTATCCGAGGTTGTTCGGGGTTCTATATGAATTTTCTGATGTTTTATTCCGTTTGTTAGAATTGTAGTAAACATTTTGCTTAAGGGAATTGATGGAAAGAGAGGGGCTGGGATTTTGTAAACCAAATGTAGACAGTATTTTTCTCTTCCTTTCAAAGTATACGTGTGTAAAGTTTCATCAAGATCAGATAAAAGCTGTGGGTTTGTGTGTCGTCACACCAAATTTAAAACAATTATTAAATTTCAAGTACGATTTTCTCGGTTACTAAGTATCATACCGTAGCCGGTAAAAAAAAAAAAAAAAAAAAAAAAGAGGAAACTTTATGGACTTCCAGAATATCACCATCTTCATTAACCCTTTTCGAGATATTTAAAAAAAAATCTACCGCTCTACGTGAAATTTTTCTTTAAAAAGTGTGATGAGGCTGGTGGATTTTTGTAAACCAAATGTAGACAGTATTTTTCCCCTTGTTCTAAAGCAGAGTTTTTCAATCTTTTAGGTCCATGTTCCCCCTATAAAATTTCGCAGGCAATGGCGAACTCCCTTAAAAAACTGTGTTTTTATTTTTTAAAGAAGTAAGCAGTTTAATTTTACAAAAGTAATACAGTCACCAAGTGTTTTGTATTTTTTCCTTTTTTTTTTTTTTTTTTTTTTTTTTTTTTTTTTTTTTGTAGTTTGCAGCAGGTTGAGTCGATTTTAGGATCATTTTGCTCATGATAACGCTTGAGAAAGCCACCTACAATCAACTGGCGGACCTCCTACGATCAACTGGCGAACACCCAGGGGTTCACGTGCCTCATTTTGAGAATCCCTGTTCTACTATATACGTCTGCAAAGTTTTATCGAGATCGGGTTTAAGCTTTGGATATGTATTAAGAACATACAAATGTGTATACAAACATACACTTTTATATATCGTAGAGATTTTTCATGTCGACACGCAAAGATTAACCGCTATTTTTTCGAAATTTTCCTTACAAGTTCTTGCAACACATGTGTTGTAATGAAATGTGCGGCTGAAACAAGGCTTGGGCAAAATATATCGATGTATCAATATTTTTCATAAATTAACCGATATTTTTATTCTCGATACATCAAAAATCGATATTTTCTTTGGAGTATCAATTTTAAGAACCAATTCGATATTTTTGTATGAACACAAACGAGTATCCAATTTCGTGTGTTGCATACACATTGGATAAATATACGTTGAATCTGATGTGAAAGCGTCTTAAAAGAGTGAATTCGTCGTAATTTAACCGTTTTTTGTCAGTGGTTAACGTATTATTACAGGCTTACGTTAAAGTCAACGTCATTTTTTGTTAACGTATTTGAATGTTTATAGTTAGATTATTATTTTAATTCGAGTTGAAGAATATTTGTTAAGCATCTGTGTTGCGAAGTTGAGGGTTGACGTAAATTAACAACTTCCTTTATCAACTGCCTTTTTCATTGATGAATAGAAGTTAATGCTTTGAGGAAGAACCAGATGAATACTGGTTTCATTGATTGTAAAAAGAGATAAATTAATAAAAGTTTCTATAATTTCTAGAGTTACACCTTGGGCTAGGTTTACGCCCGCATGGCATGTCAGAAAAGAAGACAAAATAAATTGGTGCCAGAAACTTTTAGGCAGATGCAAAGCAATAGTACAGTGTGGAGCAAATCGACATCTATACAAAATAAAAGATTTGGTCTCTTAACGAAACTTACTAACAAATCATACACTAACAGACTGTCCAAGAAGCACAGCTTGAACAACCGACGTAAGATTACGGACTGACACACGCATCCGTCTGTCTGTCACCATTCGATAAGTTTTCAAAACTAACGAAAACTGTTATAAAAAAATGTCCTGTCTCCTTCCTACAAAGTATTTCCTTGTCAAATTCCATCAATATCGGTATAGCCATTTAGTTGACAAAACGTAAAGAAAGATAGAGACGTAGTTCTGCATTTATGATATTATTAGTGCAGATCACACACACTCTAACTGCGAAAGAAACAACAGCTGAGTGATCAATATAGCGTAAAAAAGTGTACGCCTACAGCATTGTTAGACCGCGTACGATTTTCCAGGCATTGCACCCCTATATTTGTAGTTTCTAAAGTTTAACATGGAATTCGAAAAACTGACCCTCCCGGCATGGCTCATACGATCAAAAATAATTCTTAAAAATCTTTGCTTCCATCGGGATTTGAACCGGAGCCCACGCTCCAAACATTAGTAAGAAAGCGCGTTAACCACTGAGCTATCAGCCCGAAATGTGGCAAGGTACTACAGAGTTTTACAAATCCTAAGCGTCTGTTTTTCAAAATTACATGACAATATGCACTATTTATACTTAAAAAGTATGTTATGTCCATCCTAATGCCAAATCGCATCTCCTTGACAAATTTCATCACGCTCGGATTAGCCGTTTAGCCCAAGAAACGTAACAAACATACAGACAGAAAGACAGGTAGACAGAGAGACATTTATAATATTATTATGGATATGACTCAACCATATGTTTCTTGAACGAATGTTGTTCAGTGCTATTAAAATACTATCACCTCCATATTACTGGACAATTCAAATGTATTGCTGTGTGTTCGTATGGAAGAAATATAATCATAATATAAAAACTATGGAACACTGTAGAGTTCGTGCTGTTTTTCTCTAATATGCATCCACTGCCAATCCATTAACGTCACTGTCGGATTGGCGTTACTGGATATCCACAAACAAGGAACAAGGCCGAAATAAAAGAGATTATATGCCGTGCTAGTGATAACAGAAACTTTTTATGGACTGTCATCTACCCTCCAAGTTCGAATCAGTTCTGTAGGTTCTTCATAGGAGCAGCCATTACACATGAAAAACTATGATCAACATAATCATCGTTGACAATTTCTAGCCTCAGGCCGTGTCTGCCAGGAACACTGTCCTTTTCAGCGTCTCCTATTCTTTCAGCATTCCTTCTATTCCACTACATACCTTTTTGCTCCTCTATCTTGCACAATGTTTTTCATAACTTTGGATATACCATCGTCAAACTTATAAACATGAAGTTTAACCATATTTTCTAATTGTCACCCTTTACAAATAAGAAAAGTTCGAGTTACCCTCACTCGCTGATAGTTTCCTCCATAAATTGGGTAGTAATTTGAATTCACTAAAAAATTGCTAAAACTTTTTTAAAAATCGATAGCTCATTATCTATTTACCAAACTTGTCTTTCAAATGAGAGCATTTCACCAGATTGTGGATCAAAGTCCAGGGATTAAATCCCAAACCTCTCCGCAGTGGGTATGGACTGAGACCATACGATACTGTTGATGGTGATGCGTCGTTCGTATGGGGACGTTATGCCTGGCGGTCCCGCTTGTGTCTTTCGGAAGAGCAGGCCTAAGTGGACCGGCACCGGATTCCACTCTCTCCCTTCTTTCATCTCTCATCCACAACAGAAACAACACTTTACACACATACTATCACAATCATCCACTTTTACATCAACACTTACGAACACAGGCAACACGAAACCATCCAAGATCATTTTCCCAGACGTTGCCAAGGAGATTTAAACATCCAACATTGTAACCACCTACGCTCGTACAGTGCAAAGGCGTTCATAAGAAGAAGCTCTTATTTGACAGAAAAAAAGATTCTTGTCGATTGTTGATACGAAAGTTACCGTTAGGTATTTTTCATTAATAAAGTACAATTTTCCTGAGCGCCATTATTGGAAAAGTAGTGATGATAATAATTATCCGAAATCTCATTTAAAGTTTCATCATATTCTGTGATGACAGGTTCGTCTTATGTATTCATCTCAATAGCATTATACAACTAAATAGGAAGTTTTTGTGTGTCACAATTATAAATTTCATTGTAACCGTAAAATCCGAACGTATGGCTTAGGCAACAGAACTCGAGTATTGGCCGGCCTCGGTAGCGTAGGGGCTAGAGTACTGAAGGTCGCCGGTTCGAGTCCGGCCGAGGGCATGGGTGTTTTAAGTGTTGTGTGTCTGTTGTAAAGGCCGGACTGAACCCCCTGTGCCGAACCTTACGTTGTCAAGAGGCCTGAGTGGATGGGGGTGAATTTGTGGGCTTGTGGTGGAAGCAGACTTTAGAGTGGAAGTTTACTGACCTTCGGGACATTTACTAAGTCTTCTAATCCTCTTGCGCTGTCTTCTCTCTTGAAGATGTCTTCTGTCTTCTGGTGATCTAAGCAAAGACTTGTGGGCTATAGTAAGATGTTAATTGATGTTAATTGTCAGGAATCATGACACCACTCCATTAGTTACGGTTGGAGAACCGATTAGGCAGGGAAAGGCCAGGGCAAAATTATAACCTAGCTGAGAATCTACCTAATAAATAATGTAGGCGACTATCGTATTTAGAGTCCCCTTTATTGACCACTAAAGACTGTATAATACAGTTGAGAGCGCGATCTGTAAGGATAACTCCCGAAAGCCTCTACAATAATAATTATTGACTGAGCCGCATTTCGGCTGCGCAAACTGACTGATTGAGAATGTTAACTTCTTGACTGAATGGCGAATTGACGTGATGGATGCATGGTGGCGAGGCAAGCTAACGAGACACGGCCTAGCTAAGAATTAGCCCATATTGACTGGTTGATAATGATCGACAAAGTGAGAGCGAGTTTGGCTCGCTGTGGTCGCTCGTAAGTTCGGTTTTGCGTCACCGAACAGAGCGATGCCCTCTTAGTCAGCCGTCAGCGTTTTACCAATAAACAGCATCTGCTGACACTCGCGCTTGCATTCTGTTCTGACTTGAGGCTCCACTAACTTTACGAAATATTTCATATACCTAAAATTCTGAATAAATATATATGTCGAAAACGACAATGACATATCTCCCCCTTCCAATCCATTATACGTCCCCGTATAATGTCATAACATTGCATAGGAATTCTGATCCACCATTCACTTCGCCATTAGTCGATTCAAATAAAAAATTAAATTTTCTTTCGGGTTTTATCCTTACAGTCGAGTATAAAAGTCAATGTAACTTATAAAATCAAATTATGAAATTTATAAAATAATTCAATGATCAAATAGCTATTGCTCTGCTTTAAAATAGTCATCGGTCAATTCGAGAAAAGGTTACATCCTTCACAATTATTTGTTACTAAATTACAAGTTGCAAAAAGCAAGTTAATAACGGTTCTCATGTATCATTAATATGTACAAAAGTGTAAAGTTGTGCTTGAAGATACTAAGATTTCATCAAAGTAGTTGACTGCGTGAATGAAAACATCGTGTCCTTGTGTGATAAAGATCAATAGTTACTTATGGCATAAGATGCTACTGTTTTTGATTCTATGCTTGATTACTACTCATATATCCAAAATATGAAAATTTCTTATTTCTAATCCAAAGTCAAGTACCATTGCTTACAGAGCGTTAAAATTAATATTTACGCTACTGTAGAATAAATGAAATTTAAAGTCTTTCTCCTTGATATTTTAGACTGAGTATAAACCAAGTTTGTCATGAAATATCAGTGAAATTGTTTAAAATCAGATTAAATGTCATTAGATCTATAATCAGTATCCGAATTGTGTCTTCAGTGTTCACAAGTTATTCTAAGTGTAAATCTCGATAACATAATCTACGCTGTATAACTATTACCTTAACATAATTATTTGCGTAGGCCTATTATATATGACAATTATGAATTTAAAATACAGGATTCATGATTTTTAGAAGGACGAACAATAAATTTCGATGAACAATTGGCTGAATGAAAACGTCCATTAATAGTCTGTTTAGTACTTATCAAATGTCTTTCGTTTCACTCGCGGCTGCGTGTAGTGATGTGCAGGTCGCCGACTTGTAACTCGAGACTTGCTGCGTCGACATCATTCTTGCTCGTCGCGAGCCGTTCGCTGCAAGTTTTCGCTGAAACAATTCGACTACAGCAGAATATGTTCCTAAGATTTCGCGTTTTTGAGTGAATTTTGAATCACCCACAAATATATATGGCAATTTCTTTTTGAAAATTCAAAACATGTCATTACGCTAATGGATTATTTACTTATGAAAATTTGGGTTCGGTCCTAATATACTATGGTCAACTCGGGAAAAATCATATTTATATTGTACATTAACAAAACTGGATAGGCAGAATTATTATCCATCAATTCATGAAAAATCTGACTTATTTCTATATTTATTACATTGAAAACTATTTCTAAGGGAAAGAATTACTAATAATTTCTTGAAATTTTGTTACGTGTGTATTGACTACAAGATATAACATTTTAAGTTAATTTCTATTTGCACTGAAAGAGTTAAGTACACTACATTTTATATTATACACCCGATTTTTATTATACTAAATACCCTTTTACTATTTCTGTTCTACATTACTTATCAACAAAGATATATCCATTTATACAGAATAAAATTCTATTACATGATCATCATAGCTTACCCATCTTAAACGTAATCTCCCTTCTTTTACTGAATTCTTCAATTATATTACAATTCATATACGCATAGTTTCGCTATCCAAACAGATACATTACACAGACACATTACAAGTGAACAATTATACTCACATATATACTAAAACATTCTTGACAGTTTGAATCACTTTATTTTTTTATTGTGTAAAGTATTTTTCTATTTTTTTGTATTTTTTTTTAACTTTGCACTTAAACTTAACCAGTCTCTCAGATGTTTATGCTCACTGTCTTTCTAGAAAAGTTATTCTTTCATGGGTTAATTACTTACATGCGACATTATGTTGGTTGGGCTTTCGTATTCTCGTAAATTTTCGAGATTATTTCCACTTACAGTTTACCATTTAACTTAGTTGCTTACTTTAGTTTAGGGAACCTCATCTAACTGCTTACATAGATTTACGCGTGCTTTTACTTATCTGTGCTTATCCCGATGCTAGTTTATTTGTGTGCGAACTCAATTCGTCTTCTCCGTGGCCACTAACTTCAACAATATTTTTATTACCTGCGTGCACATAAAATTCTCTTATACTCTGGAACCACTTAAATCACATTTGCTTTAACCCGCGGACTTTCTCGAAACATTTGCACACAATCGCCTGAACGATGTGGCCGCTACCGATATTACCGCTGCCGGTTTAGCTACACAGGGTGCTCCCAAATATTAATCTCCTTTTACTTCAACTCGCGGAGTTTATCGGAACATTTTGGTACGCAACCACCTGAATGGTTGGCCCAGTTCTCGACGTTTCCACTAACAATTTGTACTTCCTTCAACACATTTAACATTAATTTCTCCCAATGTTCTGGAAATTTATCTCCCGGAGTTTTGACGTAACACATAGACTTAAGACAATCGTATTGCGGGCAGAGATTGGCCTATCCTTCCCTGATTGCGTATGCGTCTATTGAACTACGAAGCAGGCGCAAATTAAATAGAATGCATTCCTGAACTTCGAGATCTTTGCTACTCTCAACCCGTTCGATAATTCCTGAGAAATCAATTCTTAATCCGTACCCGTTGCTCATAATTTAACTACTCAGCACCCTTCAACTTTTATACGCATTCGCCGTTTGCGACATGCACTAACATTTCAACATTTCGACATTGTTCTCGATGCAGCATCACTCAATCAAATTATTTCTCGCACGCCCTATCAATATCACCTAGCACACATCTCCTTAACAATAACCTTTTACTTCTACATACTTAAATAGCACAGCTATTCTTACACTTTTTCCACTAAGCACCGTACACTGATCTTAAATTTATTTTTATCTCATCAGGCCAGCATATTAAATAATTATTCATGAATATCTTATTTTTATTGTAAACAGCATGCATATTCTTTCCACGCACAATAATCATATCTAAAACCAGATTTTGTATTTTGTTGCTAGATAACGCGCTTCGAGTTATTAAATTGGGAAAACTATTCCATTTTAATGCCACGCTTCAGTTCGTAATTTAGTGCATATTTTTCCTCGCTATTTTCTTAAACAGATTTTTAAAATTATTTTATGCTACAAGATTTAATTAACGTATTTTCAAATATGGCTGTCTTTATATATAAATCAATCACAAAATCGCACTTTTATCTCGTATTACGTGAAACAGGTGTGCCATCTAAACAAGCCAAAGCACTAAATTAATTTTAACCAACAATAGAATGATTTTTAACTTGGACATTTGATTATCTCTTGATTTACCCGCACTTGCTCAAAACAACATATTATGTTACGTTAATTATCACAAAATCCATATGAACACATTGAAATAATTATAAACTAATGCAAATAATTGTTCTCAACTTGTATTGCATTTAGAGAGAGTAAGAGTTACGTATATGTCTTTCCAAAACCAGTGAGATCTCTTTTTTTCCTTAACACATATTTGTTTAAACATTTATGGAATTTAACAATATAGTTGGTTACTCTGTTCGGTGCGCGCTAACGATCAGAGCTACGAACTATTCAACCATCCTTCTAAATAGAATTTACGCAGTTCATGCTTTCTTAACTGAAAATTATTTGACCGTATCTATCCTGAAATTAATTGCATTCTCAAATATAATAGTTTTACTAAACTGCACATTTCCTTTTTTAATCAAATTACATTTATATATAAATTTAATTGAAATTACCGCTTTGTCCGGGGCCCTTCGGTCAAAACCATAATCTGCAACTAAATCTTATCTCTGCAAATTACGTTATTTCATTTCACTCAGAAATTATTGATTTATATTTTTGAAAGTATACCACATTTTAAAACATAGTTTGAGGAAATAATTTCTTTAATGTATATTATCTGTGAATTTGAACTAACTAATTCTGACACAAAACTGATAAACATACTACGCGAATTACAGTTTCCTTTTAATTTATTAACTGATAGACCGTAATTTTGCCTTCCGCCACATATTTCGCATTAAAAAACATATTTTGAACAGAATTATCGTTGAACATAGCATTTTCCGACAGAAACCAAATATTAAAGCATTTATTTTTCGTTCTTTTAAAACAGTCGCGTACTTTCAACAGGAAATTTAAATAAAACAATTTTTTAATAAACAAATCACTCTTGAACTTGAAAATTATGCAATTTTCCGCAAAAAAGCCCGTAATTTATTGCCATATGCATGCGTGCGTGTTCAAAACTCACCGTTTGCTGTTTTCACGATTTGAAGCTGGTAGAACTGCTCTGCTGGCGTCGTGGTGTCCCCGGAAGAACTGGTGTTGTCGCCGCTGGCTGCAACTCGACTCCTGCTCGCTCAGCACGGACGCCGGCTGGCCGCTCGCCGTCCGTCTCGCGTAGATTTCGCCCGGTGGTAGAAGCCCGTCGCCGATATAATAACTTTTATTAAGACTGATTAAATTTGTATCAACCGTTAACTGTCTCGCCCGTCTCACCACCAATACAATCCATCTGCCATTCAATTGCTACCAGTGATTTCTTCGTAATTTTCCCCACGAAGGTTTTCCATCCTAAAAGTCTTCGTTTCGAATCTCCCACTAACCGATCCGTAGATTCCACTTCTGAAAACCAAATGTAAAGGCCGGACTGAACCCCCTGTGCCGTACCTTACGTTGTCAAGAGGCCTGAGTGGATGGGGGTGAATTTGTGGGCTTGTGGTGGAAGCAGACTTTAGAGTGGAAGTTTACTGACCTTCGGGACATTTACTAAGTCTTCTAATCCTCTTGCGCTGCTTCTCTCTTGAAGATGTCTTCTGTCTTCTGGTGATCTAAGCAAAGACTTGTGGGCTATGGTAAGATGTAATTGATGTTAATTGTCAGGAATCATGACACCACTCCATTAGTTACGGTTGGAGAACCGATTAGGCAGGGAAAGGCCAGGGCAAAATTATAACCTAGCTGAGAATCTACCTAATAAATAATGTAGGCGACTATCGTATTTAGAGTCCCCTTTATTGACCACTAAAGACTGTATAATACAGTTGAGAGCGCGATCTGTAAGGATAACTCCCGAAAGCCTCTACAAATAATAATTGTTGACTGAGCCGCATTTCGGCTGCGCAAACTGACTATTGAGAATGTTAACTTCTTGACTGAATGGCGAATTGACGTGATGGATGCATGGTGGCGAGGCAAGCTAACGAGACACGGCCTAGCTAAGAATTAGCCCATATTGACTGGTTGATAATGATCGACAAAGTGAGAGCGAGTTTGGCTCGCTGTGGTCGCTCGTAAGTTCGGTTTTGCGTCACCGAACAGAGCGATGCCCTCTTAGTCAGCCGTCAGCGTTTTACCAATAAACAGCATCTGCTGACACTCGCGCTTGCATTCTGTTCTGACTTGAGGCTCCACTAACTTTACAAAGTATTTCATACACCTAAAATTTGAATAAATATATATGTCGAAAACGACAATGACACTGTGTGAATGTCCTGTCCGTTCTGTGGTGTCCATACTTAAAAGCTGCAATATATATACTGAATGACTGATTCACTGGAAGCTACGATAATCACATTGAGCTGGCTGTATGGCCTCAGTTGCCGAACACCATTAAAAAAAAAATAATAACGAATATTGCAGTTACTGTGTCTACCAATCTGTTGATACAGATGTAATTACGTGTTTTCTGACTTAAACAAACCAACTACTCCCTACCGATGTTAGAGTAGGACTACTCTGGGAAGTGTGAAACACTATATTTAAATTTTTCACAAATAATATTTATAATGGTTTTATTATTAACTAGAAACTGTGAAACTGAAGCACACACAGATTATACGTAAATATAACACACTCATATCTACTATTATTGATTATTATATTCTACATATTATTTCTTAACAGTCATACATTACGTCAAAAAACGTACATCATTTATAATAAACACACATTACTCTCCAAGCTTAAATTTGTGAGGGAGTAGAGTCAGCAAAGAAGGTGATGGTAGAAAGGATTAATAGTTCAAATCTCCGTTAGCATCTTAAATCAATTGAGATCGTTTTTGTGTACTACTAATTTCCATACCTGAAATTTTTGAGACCATAATTTTATTTAACAGAATTTTTGGGCAGGATTTTGCAATCAAAATTTTCTAGTTATTCCCAAAAATAAATTAATAAATTCAGGTTATCTAAAACTTTAAGTTCGTTCATCAGGGTCAAACGTAGTTTGCCCTCATTTTATAACATTGGTGGCTATGAAGTTAGGCAAACTTTCCCCTATTGAGAAGTTTAATTTACGGGGCTATAAATTTATATTGGGCAAACGGATGCTAGAAGGTGCGTCACGAGGTGCACTGCAATGCTGCTAACTTGCAGTGTCGTACCCTTCGTTGTGCGCAGGTGTTTTTAGTGTTACAGCTGACTGTAGGAAGACGCAGACTCCGGAAGTATTGACCGGAAACTGAGTCCTAGCGTAGGAGGTGCATCGACCATGGTACCTTCCTGTTGGAGCTTTTCCATCCAACTCAAATATTTCTACATAATATTCATTCTAAATGGACAACTGAATATTGTAGTTAACATAGCATCAGAATAAGAGAGACATTGCCATAAATGCATAATTTTACAGCTTGGTTCAGGCCTCATTTCTATGTAAACGCTAACTCGCTTTCTGTTGGTACTAATCGAAAATACATATGCGCCATTGCCACGGATGTATAATTTTACAGCTTGGTCCAGGATGTATTTTCACGTGAACACCTAATGTAGTTGGTGAACAGAAACATGGCCTCTGAACAATCAACTTCGCCGTATAGCATATTTCCTTCTTGGGTTATTGGCATTGCGTCCTAGCCTAGATCAGCAAGTTTAACTAATATCTTAAATTTTAATTTGTTACTGTGCTTAGTTTGGAATTTACTAGTAATTTTGTTTATGGTGGTATTGAAACCAACGGCAATTGCTCGGCTATGGCGCACACTCACTATTTTCAGTGGGGAATTGTTGGTAACACATATTGATGTCTTAAATTCTGAAATGTTCTTATCCAGTGATTTTCAAATGGAATATTTACATTTGAGAGGCGATTCAGAATAAGCGGTAAACTTACTATAATAAACAATTGAAACTTACTTGCAACCAAATGGATACAAATGACAAATTATTATCTCTATTATTCTGATGCTATGTAAACTATAATCCCACAAAAACTATTCTTGCAAAAATAGGCCAAGTCTCGTGTTCATGTTGTGACAAAAACTTATGAGATGAAATTCTGAGCCAAGTCTACACTTTGCAGTGTGTATTCACTTCACTTTGTGAATCATAATGGTTCCTCTCGGTGTCATAGATAGTTTATTTAGAATAAAATTTTTTGATGACTTGGCCATTATACATTTCATAATTTTTACTGAATTTGAGGGAATAATATACACTTGTCATATTAAAAAAAGAGCGAGGGAAATCTTGGCATTTTAAGTATTTATAAGTTTGATAAAGCAACACATTTAAGGTATTTATATAGGTTAACTAAAACATGGCCTCCATAATGGCCAAGTCATCAGATTCTTTTATTCTAAATAAACGATCTATGACACCGAGAGAAACTATTCTGTTTCACAAAGTGAAGTGAATACACACTGTAAAGTGTAGACTTGGCTCAGAAGAAGATCTCATAACTTTTTGTCACAACTTGAACACGAGACTTGGCCTATTTTTGCAAGAATAGTTTTTGTGGGGTTATAGTTTACATAACATCAGAATAAGAGAGATAATAATTTGTCATTTGTATCCATTTGGTTGCAAGTAAGTTTGAATTGTTTATTGTAGTAACAGGATTTTTTGCGCCATTGCTTTCTGAAAACTGGTGGCGGTGCGTTGGTTTTTGTCGAGATTTTCTTTTGCGCCTTTAAAATGTTGCTTTAACAGCTGCCAGTAGCACTGGTCTCGAATGTCAGAATGCGACATCAGTAGAATTGCCCACTAATATCGGTACATCTGTATCCATAAACGGTATATGAAAAAACACAACTCCAATAGCCCCAATTTGCTCGGCAGTTTGGCACAAGCATATGAGGAACAAAGATGAAACGAATGGTATGTGCACTGAAGTATATTTGGAATTTAGTTTTGCAGCAATGTTACAACAGAATTATTACATCCCATTATTCTGTTTGCTCAATCAGATGCTAAGCCGATTGGATTTTTATAAGGAATATTGCTTTTTTTTTTTTTTTTTTTTTTTTAAAAAAAACTTTAGAATGTTCATATCAGGCTACTGCATCTTCTAATGGAATAAGAGCTAAAAACGAATCTTTCATGAGGTGCTTTTTCGCACATCTCACGACTAAGCACAAATGTTTGGTTGTGCTAAGATCAGTAGACTTGTCAACAATAAGCGAAATCTTAGTTTGCCGCAGATCTTCACATAGATCATCAAAACTTTATTTACCTATAATCTGATCAATTATGGCGTGAGTTTTCGACGAGAAACAATTTATTTCTTATGCAAGTTTTGGATCGGGACAAACGGACTGTCTCAGTTTCGGTACGTGCTCCACAATGGTAAATGGTTGATTACGTTCCGCAACAAACGAAGCTAATCTTATTTCACCTGGAAACTGTAAAACAATTTTGACATAGTAACTCAGATAGAGTTTCTCTTTTAGACGATGAAAACCAATGAACAAATAAATCCGAATTCTCGTTTAAATAGACAAGCAAATTAGCTCGAGAGTCCTTTATAAACGTCGAAAATGTAGGGCACAAGGATATTCCCCAAAGGTATCGGAACATTCTGCAATAAACAACTGCTTATCATATAATCGATCGAGGAATTCCCCGTAAAACATGAACGAAAAAGATTGCCGAATTGAAAATGTAAAATCGGTAAAAAAATTCGGGAAAATTTTCTTGTATTCTTAGAAATCGTGGATAAATAGTTACATTTCCGTAGGACAGACCCCATATCGGTAGAAATAACGAAAAATCGTGAACAGGGCGTATACTGGCGACGAGGCATGGAAAGATATTGGAGTAGGTATGAAAAGTAGTGCATGGAAGGGAAAAGATGAACATGACCACAAGCTGGCACTCGATTTCAGGCACAAGGGTGTGGGTAGATTCTCTTTTTAGGTAAGGCTGTCAGGGATTGGAATGATTTACCAAGAGAAATGATGAATAATTTACCAAAAACGTTGAAAGAATTTAAAGATAAAATTTGTTGAGGGAAAATGTAGGTGGTTGCAGGATAGGGGGAAGATGGGGGTGTAGGGAAATTGCCACCGGTGCCTGTGGTCCACTGCAATTAAATTAGATTAAATTAAAAGTAGACCGCCTCCATTATGACATGTTGCTACTGCGTCGTAATCTATTAGCGGTACTGTTAAAATGTCTTTAGCTCGATACGAAATGGACACGAGATTATTAAATATCCGTTATTCCACACTCCACCTGTAGATGGAAGATCTTGACCATCATGTATTTTAGTTCGTGAAGTACCGGGTAGCCAATTATGATAGTTTTGTAAACAGGTTCCGTAAATTATTCAACTGTCATTGCTGCCATTCGGTACTTGGAAAAATAAACAGTATAACCACTTAGTTAACTTGCCCTTGAAGGGATTTACGCTACTGAAATACCTAAAAACCATTCTATATAAAGTTACAATGCAGTTTATTCATAGTTCTTAAGTCTTCAGCCCGGTACCAGGCATGTATCACACTTTTCGTACTTTTTTTTTTTGCTAATGGCTTTACGCCTCGTCGACGTCGAGGTCATTACAGGCGGAATGGGACTGGAAACAAGGAACGGGAAGGAATTCGACCATGACTTTTTGAAGGATGCATCTCGGCATTCTCCTGGAGTGATTTGGGGAAACCATGGAAAACCCAGATCTGGATGCCCGGACGAGAATTCGAACCGGCGTCCTCCCGAATGCGAGGCTAGATAGTTAACCGCTCACCCACCATGCTCGATGAATGAACTCCGATCCGAAGTTTGGCTGCAGGATGATAATTAGAAACAGTGCATCACTTGCTCAAGTTTGTTACAATACTCATTCACGACTACTGTCACCGAGCGGGGGTGGTGTAACTGTTAGCGTTCTCGCCTCGCATTCGGAAGGACGCCGGTTCGAATCCCCGTCCGGGCATCCAGATTTAGGTTTTCCGTGGTTTCCCAAATCACTCCAGGCAAATGCTGGGATGCTTCCTTCAAAAGGCCATGGCCGAATTCCTTCCCATTCCTTGCCCCCCCATCGTTTCCCGTCTCTAAAGACCTCGCTGTTAAGAGGCGTTAAGCAGTTAAAAAAAAAAAGTCTACTGTCGATTAATTATGAGGACTCCTCATCCACGATTCATGACTAGTACAATAATTATTCACGGATACAAATAAGGGCCTTATTACACTAGGCGACTTGGCGGCGCAACCAGCCGGGCCACTGGCGGCTCTGCTCGTCGCTGGGCACAGGGTCTTATGGAGCTTATTACACTAGGGCAGCCAGTGGCGCCGCCAGAAACTGGCGGCCGGCTGGCTGCCCTGCCCGGCGACCAGGCGGGCAACCACTGGTGGCCGAGAGTCGTGGCGGGGCATTGTATCTTACGTAGCTTATTACACTAGGCCACCTGGCGGCGCCGCCAGACTCGCCACCACGCGTTCAGTCTACTGTTCATATGCCCCTTCCTACTTTACAATTTTAAAATTGCAGAGATACTGAGTGTCAGGTTTGGTGAGACAACTGGGGACAGTCATGGGGGGGAATGAATCAGAGGAGATTATAAATGACGAACCTACAAAATTTGAAATAAATTTTCAGGAAATTGCGAAGTAACTCAGAAAGCTAAAACTGGTGTAACTGGTGTAGGTAATATTACTACATATTTATTAAAGATTGTGGGATAGGATATTGTACCTTACCTTAAAATTTTGTTTAAAATGAGTTTGGAGACTTACCAAAGGATTGGAAAAGACCGATAGTAGTACCAGTTCATAAAGGAAGGCTTAAAAATATGGTGAAAATTCCTGGCCAATTAGTTTGTCATCAGTGATGGGCAGAATGATTGAGAGATTGATATGCAACTATATAAGAAATGTATGTGAAGAACGAAACTAGTTTTCAGATCGACAACATAGCTTTAGGCAAGGATACTCATTTGAATCTCAGATAGTGGGCTATATGCAAGATATTTCAAATGAATTTGAAATGAGAGGCCAAGTTGATAGTGTGACACTAGATCTTTCTAAGGCCTTTGACAGAGTGAGCCATAAAATGGTTTTAAATAAACTGAAATGTATTGAATTGAATGAAAAAGTTACTTGCTGGGCACAGGAATTCTTAAAAGTCAGAAAGCAAAGGGTTAGAGTAGGAAATACATTATCAAGAGAAGTGGAAGTAAATATGGGAGTTGCTGTTCATTATTCTAATGAATGACTGTGTTACGGTCAGAATTTTTCAAATGATACAATGGTATACAATAGGATAAAAACAGGTGAAGACTGAACAGTTGCAGGATGATCTGGATAGAATATCTAAATGGGTAGGTCAGCATGGAATGAAGATAAATGCCTTGAAGAGTCGGCTTATAAGATACAAAGATAAATAGATCTAAAGGTTAATTATGATTACAGAGTGGGGTCAGATTTGCTTGATGAAGTGTAAATTCTTTGCATAACGTTTGATAAACTCAATTGGGCAGGTGGTAGAAAAAGGTTACAAAATCCTTCATTTGCTGAAGAGGGTGATGAGAGGATGTAACAGAGAAGTTAGGGAGTTGGGTTACAAAACTTTGGTCAGATCATTTGTTGAATATGGTGGTGTAGTTTGGGACCACATTTTGGAGATCAAATACAGGAGTTGGAAGGTGTGCAAAGAAGAGCTGCTAGATTTGTTTGTGGAAATTATCGCAGGACCCAGTCAGTAACTGATATGATACAGGAGCTGGATTGGGACTCATTGGAGGAAAGGAGGAGGGTGAAGAGAGTGCTGTGAATGTGCAAATTGCTACCGGAGTGTTAGCTCCATCGCAATTAAACTGTATTCACACGAAAACAAGTTTTTTAATTACTTAAGAATGTCTAAATCGTCTTTCTTTTAATCATTGTACTTAGTAAAGGTTGATATTACCGGGAAAGATACGAAAATGAGAAATTCTTCTTGCTTTACCCCTTTGTCTTCTCTACACTTTCACTTCCCGTCATTTTCAAGGTGACATTCTGTAGTTCACTGGACAGATTCAGCTACACAATTCGCGTACAATGCGAGGATAACAGCAAAGTGACTGCTCGGTTGTGCGAGTGGCTGGCTGGCGGCGCCACCAGAATCCTGGTTGCGTCGCTAACAGAGACACCAGTACCGCGGCTGGTTGCGCCGCCAAGTCGCCTAGTGTAATAGGGCCCTAAGACTCAAGAGCCACATGGTGGCTACTACTGTGGCTATTATTACAAACTTTCTACCCTAACAACTCCTGATCAAATTCTCACTAAGTAAAAAATGGTCGCTTCTCTTACTTGTCCACTTCAGCCGATCGCAAACGTCACTAACCCTGACGTGTCTTTTTCTGGCCTACCATGAAATTCCACTCAAATTCATATGGCAAAGATTCTTTGTTACACCAATCTCTCCACTACCTATCATATTTCTTACACCATACCGACTTGAATTGTCTGTCCTTTAATTCAACAACCTATCATCTCGATCACTACCCTGACCAAAACAGTTTATCACGCCTCGCTTATTAAACTGGAGTCTCAATACTCACCTTACATAACCTTACCATCACAGTTGCGAAAATTAATCACTCTAGTTTGTAGCAATTCTCATTTGACGACAGGTTCAGTCCGAAATATTAATTTTTTATAAGACCTCAACGTATATCATTTAGAGTAACAACATATAGGGCTTTATGTGTATCTGAGGTCGAATTCATTAGAGAGGGGAGAGGATAGGGAGATAAGAACGGGAAGGAATTCCGCCATGGTTTCCTGGAAAAAAAACCATCCTGTCATTAGCCAGGAGTAATTTCGTAAAATCATGGAAATCCGGACCGGGAATCGAACCCGCATATTCTTGAATGCATGGAAGATGCAATATAATCATATATTTTTAAATATGAGGATACTTTAATCCCATCATATGGAAAAATTTACTCATAATTTCTCCATATATGTTGAATAACTGAATGGTTGTAACGGGGCAGAGTAGTATGTTTTTAAAACACCTCAACTTATTTCTTTTTGTGTTTGGTGGAATGACGTAAGCTTATATAGGACTGTGACCGCTCCAATGTATTGTTTCACGTCCAGATGCCTTTAATGTTCAATACATTGCTTTGGGTTTTCTCTGCAGATGTTCCGCCAATATCGCCCTTAACCACACAAATATTTTGGCGGAACTGTAATGCATTTTCCATTCCATGATAAAATTGTTTTCGTGTCACATGTAATAAATTTTAGATGAAGTTGAAAGTGAATCTCTCATCTAAATGTCTGGCGTACCAATTTCTATGTTTTTCTGTGTTTCATTATCTGAATAGAAGTTGTAATGCTCTAAATTTTTTGGTGTTGGGAAAGCCTATCTTTAGTTTTCATTTATAATGGTACTTAAAGAATCCTCCTTGATTTCGACTATTTAAGGAATTCAATTTTTTTGAAACATTTTATACCAAACAGAATCCCGATCCTCCAAAAAATACTTGATCATTTCATTGGTCTCTCTCTTCATTTTTTGTGATAGTTTGGTACAAGTATATTTAGGACGCAGTATGCAGCACGGTTTCTCTTCTTTGCATATTCAGATTCAATTAATCGATGAGGAAATAAAAACACTAAAGGAGGAAAGAAGTAACAGCAATCTCCAACAAGAAGACTAAAATGAAATATTGAAATAAAGTTCCCTGAATGAAGCACATCGTTTTACAAGTTTGTAAATGAATAATCTTCTCGTTACACCTGTTCTACACTACTCCGTTCACCAACACATTTTGTCTCATTCTCTGTTACATGCCACGTAATTGGCAGACTTTTCCGTACTGCACCTTCTTCCTCTCTCAATAGCTGAACGTGTTAATTTCGTTTACTATAGGTTCACGCAATTGTCAGCATTTTTATTAAGGGGGTAGGTACACTTATCAGGTTTCAAAAAAATGATTTCTTTTTATTATTCACAAAAACAGTTTATAGTTTTGGCTTCATTTTAGTGAAAAACTTATTTAAATACCTTCAACTGTGTGGGAATTATGTGTGATTAAGCAATGCCCTGCACGATTGACAGCCATTTAAATCTTACTGCACTTGAGGGTGATCCAAATCTTTAACCTTAAATATCTCAAAACAGCAATTCATCAAATGGTTTTAAAGATAACTTTTTTCCATACGCATAGATCTTTTTCAAATTTGCAGGACATGTTCTACATACTAAGTACTACAGTCTGAACCATTATTGTTTATGCAGATTTTCCAAAATGAAAAATATGCCTTTATATTTAAGCAAAAAAAGCAAAAATTTTAATTTTTTGACAAAAAATTTATTAATAAAAAATATAGAGTTAAATATGTTATATTATAGGTTCAACTTGTTGCCTTGATATTAGTTTACAATATTAAAAGAACATTTCTGAAAAATTTCAAATACTATGCCTTTTATCTTTAAAACCCTTTACAACAATATATTTTTCACTGTCAATTTGGATGGTACATTATCCTATTGTTAAACAATATTTTTATTTTCAAAATCAATTTTTATATCTGGCTATAACAGTTCTATGGAGCTATGAAATTTGAACCCTCAAATTTAAATAGATTTGGAGAAAATGACATCTCAACTTTATCAAATATTTGTATGTGTTAGGTGTACCTACCCCCTTAAGCACCACACCTGGAATATATTTTTTTTCTGTCTGGTGTCTTCATCTTATATTCACTTACAGCATAATGCTATGTGCTTGAAGGTCTTCGAACTACTCTTTGGCTATACCTATAACAGACAATGTCGAATGTTTTCTTTTTCTAAATAATGTTACCTTTTTATTCAAAAATATCTAGAGATTCACTAGTACAAAGCCAATGATATACCCAAGGTCATTTAGATGATGATGCTGCCTGTACTTTCGATCTTCAACATCAGTAAATTTCGATTAAATATCGAGTGTAAAAACTCAAAATCTTCTAGCTTTGATCTAAGTGTAAATGAATTAACACTAAAATGTATTTAGTCAAACTAGTTCAGCTCTAGACCAGCTACCCAGATCCAGTTGTTCCATTTTACTCTTCTTTTATCCTCCAGTTGAAAGGAACAATTAAGATTCTGGTAATTTTAGAACGGTACTATTTCACTGTCGCAAGCTACACTATTCAGAAATCTTTGCAAGCCGCTAACAATGTGCTTACGGGACGCTAAAAGCCCAATTTGCTTTTTACCTACCTGCAGTAGGCATCTGAGAGCCTCGTTAACTAGAGCACAACGTTTAAATCCTTCCATTTGCGACTGACTATTGTTTGGTGCCTGACAAACAGGCTACTGTGTAGAATCTAATTTTGAGTTGCTTCGAAAAGACTTACGCAGTTGCCATGAACGTTTTTTTGTAACGTCAACTTCTTTCCGCATATTCCATTGTTTAGGGTGAGCATTTCGCGCTTTGTTGATTGAAATACAGTTGCCTATAACCATATGCCTGCGAAATGTGTGTGTGTTTTTTTTGTCATATCGAATAACCTAGCATTCACATAAATCTTTAGTACCTTACAACTTGACAGTGATTCCTGGCTACTAAAAATTGGCTATTTGTTGAGGCGTTAGTACTTTAGTGCTCATTTGGATATCTGACGGGCAGCACAGATATAGAATTCAATACATCTCTTTACTGAAATTCCAACCTCGGCCTATAGCATTTAATTAAGTACTGTGCTTCTGCGGTTATGTTTATGCTGTTTCGATACCATCTGTAGACGATGATAGAATAAGTAACACACAGAAGTTGGTTGTGTGGTCCCTGTAATAAAATGCCAGCTTTTTTCTGACTGTTGGATAGTACAAGCTTCTCTCTGATTTTTGTTTTTGTAATTCCAATAAATTTACGATAACCGAATTACGTTCTATTGCAGTAATTGATACAACACTACATATTCCTTTAAGGCGAAGAAAATAAAGTTGTAAGAACTGACGATTAATAAAAACTGATTCATTTTGAGCTTCACAGTACAGTGGTCTTCTGCTAATTCTTGAAATTGGAGTGAAAACCAAAGTTCACACGAAACTACCTTCGGTGGTATAGAATAGAGAAATCAGTTAATTTCTCCTCTGTGCCAATAGTATCCGTTAAATAATTAGTGGTGATGATAGTAACGCTGTCTCTGCCGAGTAAGCGATTCAATATCATCGTGGCATTCGGGAGGACGCGGGTTCGAACTCCTTGTTTTTTTATGATCTCCCAAAATCTCGCAAAGTGAAAGCCTGGATGGTTTATTCAAGCGACCGTGGTTAGGGTAATAATGAACAATTTATCAAAAATACTGAAGGCGTTGGAATTTGTGAAGGGCAGAGGTAAGTGAGTGGTGAATAATTATAACATGGGCATGTGGAGGTGTAGGAATATTTCCACCGGAGTGTGTATGTTCCATCGCAATTGGAATTAAATTAAACTGAGATTAAGATTCTTCCTTCTCCTTTCTCAGCTCTAATATCCTCGACATCGACAAGCGGTAAAGCCCAAATTAAAAAAGAAAATTGTAACATAATGTTTTAAGGGGTTGGGTTCCCATTTATAATTGGAATATCATCTTTTCTAAAAGAATGAATCTGTTTCGGATTGTTTGGTACAAATTGAAAATTGAAATCGTTAGGCTTGATGAGCATGGCTCTTTAAGGTTGTCGGGTAAATATTAAAGCGGAATAATATACGAGTATTAAACCTCCTTGATACGTCCTTTTGTCTTTATGCTCTGATTTTGGGATAGTTCGGCATGGTAAGGATGAAATCAGGACTTTTTTTTTTTTTTTTTACATACAGCAATACTCTTCGAGATTCGTGCAAAGTTATACCACACAGCCTTAGCTCTATGCGAGTTACAGACCATTAGTTTTCTTACGGAAGCTTTATGGAAAAAGAACTGAATATACAGTTCCGACTGTACAATTAAATTGCTCAGTACTTGTGTAGTTCCCTTTGCACAGTGTAGGAGAACATCGCCATGGCAACACAATTCTAATTTAAAACGACTTCAGCCCCAGACTGAAGCCGATCCAGTCATCTGAAGTTTCAGCAGCCACAAATCACTCGGTGCATATCTGATTGAGATTCACCGTGATCGCTAATCTATATCTCTGAGATGGCATGTTCTCGACGGTGTTGACCCGCTTGAAAGCTATGACGAGGATAACACTTTACCTTTTTACTTTAGTAACTCTTAGTTTACACAGTACGTTTTGAAGGACAAATTATCCTACTGAATATGTGAAATGTCAGTTACGTTAAGAAAATAATGTTATTTAAAGAGATTTTAATTGTTCGCCGATATCCTTTCTCCATGTACCGTTAATGGAGCACCAAATTTGTGAAGGTTCGAGGGATTTTATTTTTTTATTTTCTTTTATCAGAATAAATTGGTGTTTAAACCAGAAACTTATTTGAGACCAAAGCAATCAGGTATTTTTTCTGTTAACATTGTACATCTTATTTTTATTGAACACAAAACAGGGATTCAATAAGAACTAAGCTACGTTTTTTCCGCTGCGTGCGTGTTATAAGGGGGCATCCACAAATTACGTGAGGTGTTTTTCCGGATTTCTGGACCCCCCCCTCCCCCTTGGTGAGATTTCGTGAGATCTGGCCGGACCCCCCCCCCCCCTGGTGAGATCAGGTCCGTGAGACCCCCCCCTAGAAATCGCACTCGAAACTTTTGTAGACCTTTTTTTTTTTTTTTTTTAGGTCACACCCTAACTTTTTGACGAAATACCCTCCTAATATCGACTTAGGCGCAAATTGTAGACCTTTTTTTTGGCTCTACTATCCCCAAATTTTTCGCAAAATCTCACGTGAGATTTCCGTAGACCCCCCCTCCCCCCTGGTGAGATTTGGTGAGATTTCGCCGGACCCCCCCCCTAATTTCACCTCACGTAATTTATGGACGCCCCCAAACAGTCATTTCTGTATAGTTAATAGATACGATAAAGGAGCTGCATAAGACAGGACACATACCGGAAGATGTGCGGGATTTTTTATGAGGAATTTGTTGGCGTTGGTACCTGTTGGGTAAGGGGTGAAGAACAATCAAGGTTGAGTACAAAACAAAGAGGAGAAAGACCATAAATTAGTAACTGGTTGCAGGATAATGTGAAAGTTTTCCTCGTCCATTTAAGGCAGTTTTTGAGTGGGTGTTGAACAGTTTACCGCAAACAGTGATAAAAGATAGGGTAAAAATGGGTGCTGTGAAAAGTACGCGTAAAAGGAAACTGCGACACTCCATAAACTTCACAATTATTTATTATTATTATTAAGTTCGCTACTGTGTATCTGCTCGAGAGTTTAGTATGAACACTGTTCGTTCGGTCTCCATTCTTAAAAATCAATTGCAAAGTTACAATGTAAGTTTTATTTTTTTGCTCATTCTTTAAAACATTGCACTGTTAGCTTCGAAATCTTTGCTAGTAATGCAGTTGCAGAAATCATAGAACATTTCATTTTTTTCAAGCATTGGTAGAACACCTTTAAATGCTCTCGATGAAATATTTGACTGAACTTACACCAGATATAGACAGAGGCAGACAGGCAAAACTGGTAAAAACACAAAGTCATTTTTAGGTTGGATGTATTTTGTGATTCAGATGGCCGTAGGGTTGAATAATGCATCTCGATCAGAATCGATAGCACTCTCTCCACAATCAGGCTACTTATTCCACGCCTCATTAATACAGCGTTGTTAAAAAAAAAAATTGAGTTCGTTGCAACCGTCATGTTCAGTGACATGTATTTAATTCCGAATTAATTTTGACACTAACGACTTGTGTTTATTTTTTTTTTAACATTAGTTAAATAATCCTAGGTTCGACGAATAATCTAGCAGTTAACAGCCAACGATAATATGCTCAGAAATACTTTTGATTATCCTTATTTATTTGTTATGTTTAAAAAAAAATTTAATAGGTTATTTTAACACATGCTTTAATGTTAGTGCTATCAACCGCCTAAAGGTACATATCTATTTTTTTTAAAAATAATTCTTCTGTTATAAATCTGTATCCAAGCTGCGTATGTGTGAGGGTTTGTAACGGCACCACCTAAAAGCTACCGCAGCAATTTGGATGGCATTTTATAGTTTTGAGAGCTTATGGTCTAGCTTAAATGGAAATACCTTGTCATAACATTTGGTAACAAACTAAATTGGGCTGGACACATTGGATAGGTAGAAGGAAAAGGTTTCAAAATCCTTAAATTGCTGGAGAGAGTGATTAAGGGATGCACCAGGGAAGTAAGCGAATTGGGTTACAAAACTTTTATCATTGCTTGAATATGGTATTGTAGTATCGGACCCATCTTTTGGATATCAAATAAAGGAGTTGGAGGATGTGAAAAAAAGGCTGCTAGATTTTTCTCAGGAAATTATGGCAGAACACTGTCAGGGACTGATATGATAAAAGACCTGGTGTGTGATTCGTCGGAAGACAGGAGGAGGGTGAAGAGAGTCAAAGGAGTGTACAAGGCGTGTATTGGTGATGAGAATGGAAATATATTGGTGGAACAATTAGGAAAGATGCATGGAAGGGAAAATATGGCATTGATCACAAACTGGCACTCAGTTTCAGGCATGTGCTTGTGGGATGATTTTCTTTTGGAGGCAAGTGGGTCAGGAATGGGATAAATTACCAAGGGAAACGATAAATAATTTTTAAAAAAACGCTAAAAGATTTTATAGTTGAAATTAATTGAGGGCAAAAGAAGGTGGGTGCAGGAAAGGGGTAATATGAGTATGTATGAAAATTATCACCGGAGTGCGTGTTCATCACAAGTAATGTAAATTAAAATCTACAAAAATATGTTGTGACTCTATGTGACTTTAGAAAGGAGCAAGAAATTATAATCATTTCGAGATATATGCTAGATATCAGAAATGAACACTCCTTTGATGGAATACTCGAAAAGATCACACCTCTACGCTTTTGACTCTGCTTTATTTTTAATTTCGGTAATTTATTTCTTCGGTTTACAGAAATGTACTACATTAAAATAAATGGAATAAATGAATCAAAAGTAATAAGCACAATTTATATTTAATTTTCTGAAAATATCTTTGTGCTTTAAGAAATATTCACCAAACATGACTTTAATACTCTTTGGATTTTCTTTATATTGTTTTCGACTTATTTATTTCTTCAGTTTTCTGTAATATAGTAAATTAAAATAAACGGAATACTTTAACGAAATCACTATGCATTAACACTTCAATAAGCGTGATGAAGTTGTTATATTTAATTTACGGTAAACATCTTTGTTCCTAATGTTGATACTAAAATCTGATAGCAAGTTGTTAATCGAACCACTACATCATTATTTAACATTTTCATAAGCGTAAGGAAACTGTAATTTTTAATTTAGTGTTTACCTCTTTATGATTTAATATTGATATTAAACCTAATAGTATTTTGGAGTTTTATTCCGTATCAATATTTAAAAATGTGATATTTTAGTTAATCTTTATGGAAATAATATTTTTCGTTGTGGCTACAAATGTAATCCTAACGAAAGTTTTATGCTTAGTGAAATAATTCTATACTTCTTCGTGGACTATCATAGTAATAATATGTATTATTCTCCTCTACGTATTAATGTGGATAATTTTTTAATTAGCTTTAATTTCTTATATTTCATATTTTATATAAAAAAAGAAAATTCCAACATCAGTATGAAAACCGAATCTAAGCTAATAACTAAAAGAAGTTTCTAGATGATATTTAATTTTTTGTTCTTTCTCCGCGTTAATATTTGACAGAATAAAGACGGAAAAGAATTTTTACACACACCAGGGACGGGAATGTGTAGGAAAGTCCTTATTAAGTTCAAACATTGTGATTTTTTCTTTTTTTTCAGTTTTTTTTTTATGGTTGTAAATTCGAGGTTGACACATTTTTAACGACCTTGTGAGTTCACATCTCTCGAAGTACACTATTAAGCAAAATGTCCAAAAACAACACTGACTGTATTTTTAAATAACTATCCGACGATACCACACTCAATTCTCCCAAAGTATGGGGACCATTGAAAAGAGAGGAGAAATGCAGACCTATACAAGAATGAGGAGAATGAAAGATGATCTTATATCATTAGAAAGAGGAGAATTAGATTGTTTGCTCCAATGATGAGAATGGACAACAACAGACAAAACCAATTTTCAAACAGATCGACGGGAGAAAGAATGGGAGCCAGCGGATTCGGTAGACAATGGATGCATAGAGTAGTTGAGAATACGGCGGGATAGGATGGGAGACAAGAAATGGGAAGCCACCATGGCATCTCTGATGGAACCATCCCAGAATTCGACTGGAGTGATTCCGGGAAACTATGCAAAATAGAAATTTGGATGGCCGGACGAGGATTCGAAGCAGCATACCCCAGACCCGACCGTTACCACTCACCCAAGCTCGGTGGGAGTAACGGAAACGGTAATACAATGCGGAATGAATTTTGATACGTCCTTATTTTCGCAGTCGATTACTTATCACGTTGAATGGACGCAAGGTTCATGCGCCATTGTGTAACACAATCATTAAACTTGTAGTCATGTAGGTTCTAATGTTACTTGGAATCTTATCACGTTTTATTCTTAGAGGGCGTTCTTTAATGACTTGAGGTGTTTTTCCGGAACGGAAATCTGGACTCTCCTTCCTCTGGTGAGATCTGGCGGGGACCCCCCCCCCCCCAACCACTCTTGCTGATGACCTCGTCATTTTGGAGACTTTTTTTTAGCTCTCATGTACTTCAAGGGCGGTGAGATCCTGAGGATCTCCCCCCCCCCCCAAGCGTTGTGCAAGTAGTTTGTGAAAGATGACGTGAGATATCTGTCCCCCACACCTTGGTAAGATTTCTCTGGAACCCCACTCCCTATATTTCAACTCACGTAATTAATGGACGCCCCTTTAATAAAGTTTTAGAACTGCAGGACTCAGCGGTCTGCTCGGAAGGATAGCCAACGGGATGAGGGTAGGGGTGACGTGAGGAGTGGGGGAAGTGGAACATGACCTTGAGCCGCCAGTAGTGAGTGAACAGACTATAGCTGCTGTTGCAATTTATAAGCAATATAGATAATTCTAGACGCAAACAATCCTCCTCCCGCCATCAGAGCGCCAAACAATGGCCCGAACAAGCTGCGAATTCTCGGGTTAGGGGACAGAGACCTATCGGAGCAAAAGACACCAGTGTCAGATCCCCAACCTCCTGCTTCTGTATTACAAAGCCTTGCACCACACTGCTGCCGGTAAGCAAAAGAAATTAAAAGATCTAAACTGGACATCCTAAAATCATCCACCATATAGTACAGAATTGTCATCATTTGACTATCCTTTGTCTGGACCTCTCAAAAAAGATTTTAGTTGAAACAAATTTTCGTACAATGAATGAGTATGAAGACTTCATGCGCATCGGAATCGTCAAACTAAAAAAAAAAATTCAAAGAAGGATTTTTTTTAAAAAATAAAAAAGAAAATCTGCAAGTACGATGGAAACGATGTGCAGACTATAGAGGAGGCTGTATAGAAGACAGTTTTGTTCTTGTCTTGAAATATATTAATCCAATGACGAGTTTTATAAAAAAATAATTGTGATCGATGTGTATAAGACAGCAAGAAATCTACGAGACAAATACAAAAATCGATTAAACCCAACAATCTCCTTAGTCGGACCAATACAAGAGAGCATTGCAACTCATGGACTGATGACTTTTATGTTGCCCGGGTGGGTTTTAATCGTGTGATCGGATGATTCCGTGTTGGTAAGGCCCTATCCTTCTGATAAAATTTCTCCAAGTGTTAACCGTTGGTGTTTCTCGTAGTTGGTACTGCATGTATTAGAACTCCTTGAACTTTGTTACTCTCTGATTATGCAAGCTGAGAAGTCCTCCAGTCGTAAATCTTTTTGATGCATTAGCTCATTACGTAGTCTATCAGATAATTGCTATCCGCTCTTGGAAAACTATTATCCGATGAAAGTGAACAAATAAATGGAGACTGATGTCCTGCTACTCTTTACTATTCGTGTCGTATGTGTACTTCCTCGTACTATATTAAAAGCGATGTTCAGTAAAATGTAATGTCCATAACCAATATAGTACGTTCATTTATATTAGGAAATGTAATCAATGATGCCATGTAACTAACACACAAGTTAGTTAAGTGCTGTTGTGTAGGGGAAAGAAGAGATTCCTAATAAAAAATTATATAAACTAAAGGTTTATAAATTTCACTGCAGTTATTGGTGAAATTAAATAAAAGACGCAATCACAACGAAGACAAATAGAATTAATGAGCTAAGCCGTAGCTATGCGGTCTACTTGTAAAAATAATTTCTACTGCAACTAGTTATCCCAAGAATACATATCAAAATGTGGTAAACCTTGTGGTTGTGTATAAAAAAATACCTTAGCCTTTTTCTTTTAATGTACTAGTGCCTGAGCCATGTGCATATAGACAGTTACAAATTTGTATCATTTTTTCAGATTATTGTCTTTCAAACCTTGGCTAGATTCCGTGCATTCCGGTTCGGTTGACTCAAATCGTCTTCTGTGGATATAGATGGATATTTCGGACGTTGAAGCTTATGATTTCTGGTTTGATCTTTCCTGTATTCACTCCAGGTCACTTCAGCATTGATGTAGCATCATACTACCAGAATTATTTTGAACTTGCTCACTTTCTACCTAAATAAAATTTCAAGCTATCCATTCTCGTTGTACCTACCATTCCAAGAAGAAAGGAAATAAGATTTCCCCATCTGTAGTGTTCCCTTTACAAATTGAATTTTTAGTTTCTGAGATAACCATATGAAATAGTCCGAGGCATAACTATGCACGGGACAGTTAGTGTCATGTGAAGGATGAGCTCTACTACATACGAGGTTCCATTAAATTAACGCAATTTTAAATTAAAGACTTTCTACTGGAGTAATATGTAACAAAACCTAAACAAAGCTATTTTTCTCCTTAACTTTTACTATTATCTTTTTTCCATCACACTGGTAGTTTTTTAATTCCTATTTCATAAATATTTGTTGCGCACGAAATGCTGTCTCTCTTCGTTGTTGTATAATTTCTTTCAACCTAAATCTTTTTTGAGAGATCCAAATAAATGGCTGTCAATGGTAACAAATTTTGACTGTAGAGGAATACTCTAAAGTAAGGATGTAACGGATCTCAGCATCTGCAAGTGCGGAACTTCCACGTGAAATCATATATTAATCTTTCTCTTTATACGATATTCGGTCCATAGTCGCTTAAGTAACAACGTGGTTGTTTTTTCCTTATGATCCTGCAATAAAAGTAATAATGAGCTGAACGGTTGTAAGCCTTCTGGCTAATTATGGAGTTTTTGATTATTAAAAGTCACTTATTCGACACACACATATTCATTTATTAAACTAAAGGTTCTTTATGCCGCGGTCGCCAGGCTTAGGTATTAACGTTTGTCGGGTTACTAAATGATAAGCTCACACACTTTAGATTGGACAGAAATACCAAACTTTATTGAGTCCATAAACTTATGATTTCACACCGACGGAAAATACCACCAAGAAATCAATATTTAAATAAGGAATCAGACTCCTTTTCCGAGAATTGCAGACTCGTGGGACAAGAGGAATTAAATTGCACAAACTCCCACACTCTCCACAGTACTCATAACATGTCCACAGTCACTTGAGATCGCTGCACTCCATGCAAAACCGTTAATATAACACATTACTAGTTTCCACGTTACACTCCGACAAATCTTCTAGTCTTTTCACAATTTAATAATTACGTCCGAAATGTTGCCGCGTCGACAACTAAACTAGACGGCGGTCAACCATACACTCCAAAGGATAGCCCCACACTGGCTTACTACGCCGGCCACAGATACTCTTGCATGGCTCTGACGTATGTTATGTTACACGGTGTTATTACCTAAGTGTCAAATTTTTAAGTTTGAGCTTGCGGCCTATTTCCGATCCAACTTGTAGAACTACCGTAGGAAGCACTAACCCATTCGCGCTGCTAGTAGGGGTCCAACAAGATCTTTCAAGCATTTTCTCTCTGCACGCCAGCGTCATCACACACTAGTAGGATGTTTCCTCCAGTCACGTTCCAACGCCGGGGATTTTTGAACGTCAGGGGCTCGTGTTGGTTGTTTGGGAATCCATAACATCCAACACGGCCTTCATGTAGTCCTGTAACCCATTTCACGGCCTAACAAGAGTACTTCAGTGGAAAATGGGATTATCGTAGGTCCCACAAGTCGGACTGTGATTGGGCCGCTAGAGCAGTGGAAAGGCAGGTGGTTGGCACGGAGATATGAGGTGGCTTGGTTTTGTGCTTGACGCTTGAATTAGTAGAGCAGTAAACTCCGTAAAGTTCATAATGACTAAGATTGTTTTCCTTACGCGTGCGTAGTTACAGGGTGTCCAGAAAAGGACTCCCTGATTTCAAAATTAAATATCTCGAAAACAAAGATCGATAGAGGAATGTAGTAAACGGTATGTTTATCGTGACAGCTGTAAGAAGTGTATACAGCAGTTTGAGGAATACTTCGGGAATCGAGTCATTGCTTTGGGATATCCCGAATTTACTGGTGCAGGCATGGATTGGCCTTCCATATTCGCCGGATGTGACTCCCTGTGACTTTTTTTTGTGGGGCACAGTGAAAGACATGGTCTACCCGAAGCATCCCGCCACGCTGGACGAGCTGGAATCGGCGATCTCTGCGGCATGTGAATCCATTTCGGTCGAGACACTACGAAATGTGATGGCGAATTTCATTCTTCGTTTGCGCCACCTCTGTAGTGCCAATGGTGAACATTTTGAAAACATTGTGATGTGATTGTTTGCAAAGATTGTTTTCATACGATTATTTCACTTAAGTATGCTGATATGAGCTGTACAGCGTACATCTGTTAGCAGCTTTTGTAACTATTATTTCACACTGCTGTATACACTTCTTACAGCTGTCACAATAAACATACCGTTTACTGCATTCCTCTATCGATCTTTGTTTTCGAGATATTTAATTTTGAAATCAGGGAGTCCTTTTCTGGACACCCTGTATGTAAATTATTCACTTTTGAAATTATCCCAAATCTTTTCTTAAAAAAATAAAAATAAAATAAAAAAAACAGTATTAAATGAAAATAGAACTTGCAAATAAAAAAATGGAGAATTTAGAATAAAACATAATTTTAAGTTTATTTTTGATAACACATTAGAATCTAAATACTTATTAATTTATTTTTCCACCTCCTCATCTGCGCAAGCATTCAACATCCGCATCTGCATCCTCATCCGAAAAGGCTATCAGCGTTACAACCCCACTACAAAGCACTGCAAAAGCTTCTAAGAAATTTTATCGATTCCAGGCTGCGGATTTATCTTTAACATTTTTGACACCGTCTTTAAGTGATTTAATGATTCCATGCTCTTTTCACAAGTTACTATAGGTGCGCTATTTCCACAAACAGTTATTTGCAAGTCTTCATGAATAAGATACTGATTTTACCAAGTTATCTACGTAGTGATAGTCGTTGTGGGACAACGTACATTAGTGGGTTAAAAACTGCAGTCGGGCATTTACAGAAGAACTGATGCCACTAGTCCACTTGAGGCTTTGATAATCTATCCTTGCTCAAATGTACACATAAGATTTCTGTTGGGATAACAGCTTCATGTACTTTAAACTTATCAATTAGGCAAATGCACATATACCAGCTACACGCTGTTATCAAATTAACGACCGTGAGAATATTTCCCACCTGTTAAAAATGTGTGTGTTTGATCGGTCCTTGTACTTTCGTCCCCACATAGTTTGCAATCACTTATCTATGAACAGGTGTGTTATCTTTGGAAGATTACATACTCTTTCTGCTGGAATAGGCTTAAAGCAACACGGGTCTCATCCAGCTTTAAATCGCTATCAGATGAATTTCACCATATTGGGCAAGAATATTCTGTAGCAGTATTTTACGATCGAACGATATGTCTCATATTATATATTGAATAAAACTTTCTCGGGTAGCTAGCCGAGTTAGTACATCGTTTGACCACGACGTTTCGGCGGTCACAACCTCTGCCGCCATTGTCAAGTCACTTGACAATGGCGGCAGAGATTGTGACCGCCGAAACGTCGTGGTCAAACGATGTACTAACTCGGCTAGCTACCCGAGAAAGTTTTATTCATTTACAACGCCGAGAAAATCTCCAGTCTTACATATTATATATTTTTTAAATGTGTTCTTTTTCATACTAGTTTTACACATAGACAAAGAAACGGGGGGGAAATAAATTGTAACGCCGACTATGTTGTTAGTAACTTCATCTGCACATGATAGCCAGCTCTGCCCCCTCGAGTGGTCTTTCTGTGGGACGTCTCGTACCACTAATTGCATAGCCCCCCAGGCGCTCGTAATTGGAACGGACATCAACTAAATGCAGCGTCTATTTCGCTAATGACGATACAACCTCACTCTTCTCGCTTCTTATGGCCGTCCTTTTTCCTGCAACGAAATTACGGCGAATCTCATCCACCCCGACCTCCAACACCTATTCATTCACCATGGGTATTGTTTTACTGTTATTATCTTGTAAGATTGAATAAAATAACGTTACAGACAAGACTATTAAATTAAAATTTTACTCGATATTGCACTGGCTAATGGTTTTTGCTCGTGATTAATCAGTTGCCTCTCCAATAACCGGGAGAGGCTCACGCAATTAGACCTTTTTTTCCCCCTTGCTTATGGTTTTACGCCTCGTCACCAGAAGCAGGCGCAATTAGGGCTCTCTAATGACCTTAATAGATATCGAGTATGTAGGAGGTTATAACACCTACCTCCTGTTCTCCTGTCACGATCCCGCAATTAAGGTTACCGTAGGCTTCATATAAAAATTTATTTTCTTGAACTGGTTCCTTCAACTTGATTTTAGCACTTACCGGGATCTTGCTATAGGATCAATTCTAAGTTTTCGCTTGCCCTGTAAATGCCTAATAATGGTACACTTACTTCACAGTGAATTATCTTATAGAAAAATAGAGTAATGGCCGTTATACGGGCAGCGTGAGTGACTAGTGTCAAATTTTTAAACAGCGTACCGAAAACCACCTCAAAAGTTGCGACAGCAAAATACATTTCTACGAACTAACCTCCCGCTCAACTCCGTTATTTCGCTGCATCTTCCACAACAACAATGGGAGGTAAACAGAATACACAATGGCTCAGACTTGCAACGAGTAAATGAACAAATCATCTGTTATATACATATATATATGCCCTTCGTTTTTGCACTACTTGCAATTACTTCCACAATGACAGTCAAAAATGACGGAAATTTGTATGAAAAGGTTTCTAACAAAAGTATAATTTCAGAAATGAATAACGATGGCTTAATTTTGTTAATATATTTCATGATTACCCGCGTTTCATTTAAACTTTCTCTGCGTTTTTAATAAATTTACTTGTTTCCTATCTTTTGTAAAAAAAAAAGATAAAAAAATCTTAGGTTATATGGCGACTTGGTTTCAGCAACTGCTATAGAGAATAGATAGTAAATATTGTGTATATTGTATGCTCTTCTTCTAACATGAATATATGTATTTAATCGTCATAAATAAACAAATTGCAACATGTAAATTCAAACGAACGTCGCATAATAATTTTTTATTTGTGCCTTTCCGATTTGTGTGCAGTTAATTACACAATTGCCTTTTAGTTGGCATCGCAATTAGACTTTTAACAATATTAATGCAAATAAATTAAAATTCAATTATTTACACTGCATTTTGA
This sequence comes from Vandiemenella viatica, assembly GCA_031002005.1. NCBI lineage: Eukaryota > Metazoa > Arthropoda > Insecta > Orthoptera > Morabidae > Vandiemenella > Vandiemenella viatica. The sequence continues at coordinate 154,115,417 of CM061919.1, read as the reverse complement.
CATTATAAGCGAAAATAAAGTCAGTAAAAATATTTTTTGAAGTTTACTGGTTAGCTAAGCAGCTCTATCCTGAAGGCCGCCGTTATTAAGACTTCGGGCATCATCGGATTTGCCGAAGGTTGCAGTGTTATTGAGGTCATGTCCAGTTTCCAGGCGCAACGCATTTTATTAATGTGGATACTGCCATTTCAATCATTTTCGAGAAAATACTGTCCTCAAATTACAAACCATTTTTGTTTATTACAGATTGCTGTAATTCATACAAGTTCCACATTTCAGTTCGAATCACCAATACTTATTTTTTGAATAACTTCAAATTCATATTCATCTCCAAGAAACCAACAACACATTTTTTACAGTAAAGTTTTTTTTTATGCCCTCAGGCTCTCGTGTTAGCGTAAAATCGAGGTTATCTCGCTCCATCAAATCTGCATCGGCTTATCCTGGAGAGCATCTTTCGTTTCGACCAGCGCTATAAAGTCTCCTCTCCACCTCCCTTGAAGTTCTTCATTCTTTACACTTGACATAGTTTCTTACATGCAAACTTCAAAAAGATTTTAACATATATTTCACAAAGTCGCATCGTGTTGCTGTTCGGTTCCGATGAAATATATTGCAGTCATATTAATATGCAACGAATTCTCAATTTCAGTAAAATAGTCTACTATTTTCTTTATTTTTAAATTTTGCGTATGATCCTATATGACATTTACAATGTCATTGCCGTGAGGCCCAGAAGGGCAGTAAGACGGCATCTGATCGCTGTCACCCATTTAGCACCAAACAGAGTGCACGTGTAGCTTAAGGTATGTTACGGACGCAGGTAACTATGATCCCTGTCTAATATTAATATATGGCAAAATAACCGTAAAACAAAAACTTTTACTTGTTTTTGTACAATATTAGACATTAAATTAGATAGGTTTTTTTTTTTTTTTGTATTTGTCGTTTAAATACAGAATCTTATCGATACTTAGAAATTTTAGGCTCCTCGGTAATACAGTTTCAGACATAGTCCAGATTGCAAAAACGGCCTAAAACTCACATTAACAGCTTCTGATCGCTTGTATTTTCAAGAGAAAAAAATCTTAATTCTCTGCTTAACAAGTTTTAACATAACACACGGGGGCTAAACTGGCGCATCAGCATTCTTATCACTGGATCATAGGATCAATCGCAGTTAATAACCACTGTCTCCCCAAAAATGTGAAGCATTTTCCAGTTTCTTTATATCTACGCTGTCCTTTCTCTTATTTCATGGTTTCGACGGAGTTGCCCAAGATGTTCCCATATCCACAGTATGCGCCAATTTGAGGATCAGATGTTAGTGAACACTTCAAATAGAACGAGGGAAATTTTCGCAGCCCTAATAAACGAAATCAAACAGCAAGATATCGGATATGACTGGAATGATCTAGAACGCACTGTTCAGTCCTCCCCGACGGGATATCTACATATCGTTTTTTTTACTTTATCCAGAAGTCAGCTCAGACGACTGTCTGGATGGTTCATAATGTATACAGCCGTCTTCCATTTGGTTACGTTTCTAAAACGCTCCGCGGCTGTAATGACTTAGTTAATTAAAAATATTCCATCAGGGTGTAATATTTTTTTTAGCGTGTCAGCTTCCATCTGTATGAAACACACTCAAAGAAATCTATTACATACTCTATTCACATGACCATAAAACAAGATATGAGTACTCATAACAGTCTGACGTCAAATTTTAATTTCTTCTCTGTGACATGTTATCTTCATCTTAGAACATTTTCTTACTTCTCAAGATCAGTGCCAAGCCTGTATCTGAAGTGGGTACTTAAGAGATGCAAACATATTTTAATTGATTGTGAATTATCTGTGTGAAAACAGTCATCTGTGCCGTTGTTATCATTGGGAGTATTTGTGTGAGTTGGACGTTTCCCACGTCGACGATGGAAAATAATAATAATAAAAAAATGAAAAAATTACGCATCCAGAAGTGGAGGATGAAACTAAACGAAACTTCACGGGTTGGGAGGGAACGTAATATTATTTCAGTCATTACAAAATCGATTCAGATTTACAATGAACTTGTCAGTATGAACCCACTTATCAGTACCTCCTCTGGTCTGGAGGCCTACACTGATTTGATTGGGAATGGTGTCATAAAGCCGTTGTATTCTTTACAGAGGCAAGCTGGCCCACAACTGTTGTTACTGGTACTTGATATCTTGGATAATGTTGTTACTTGGACGGAGTTAATTCCGAGCTCGCCCCAAACATATTTTATCAGTGACCGATCTGGGGAGCTTTCTGGCCATGAGAGCACCTTAATATCATGCAAGCCTTAGAGACAGGTGCCAAGTGTGAACTAGCACTTTCCTGTTGACAAATGACACCGCCAAACCGTCGAATGAGAGGTAACACAGGAGGATGCGGGATGTCCGCAACATACAGTTGTACAATTCTGCTGTGTCCGCACGGCGCACAGTGTGTTATTTTCCAAATCTAGAGGGACAAAAGTCAATTTTGACACTAGTCTACAAAGGCAAAATAGTTATTTATATTTAAAGTAGACAAACTATATTATTAGGAACAAAGGTTTATTTTACGCGTATCTGCGCCTAATAATAGAAAAAATAATTTGAACAATGGGCTTCCTGTGAACCACCGATCAAGTGCTCCATTCGGCCGCGCCATTCGACTGAGTTTTGTCGATGATTACGCTGTGTTTCTGTGTGGTACTAGGAATTAGTGTGTTGCTATTGCTTTTGGTGAGTTACAAGATAAGTTTAAGCATTATTTTTCCGTAATACGTTTTAAAACTGAATCATGAGCATCATTAAAACAGAGCGAGATTATTTCTGATAAAGAAAAACTACTGAGCCAGTTTCATTTTGAGTTTTAGTTTATTATACCACATTATACCAATCTATTTCTATATTTATTTGAAAGAGCTACTTATTAACTACAAGAATTACCTTCATTTGTTTGCGCATGTTTGCGACACCCATACAACTTTTCTTCATTTTCAGAATGACTGCACAACTTTAGCGTACAGAATTTTTCAACGTATGGTTTGCTAACGCAAAACAATCAAGGATAGATGCTTTGTTACAGTTTGTATTGCAGTAACTAAGTGACAAATCGTTTTAAAATGAGTTTAAAAGCTACCATCAGAATTGATTCTCTAAAAATGGTCTAAAACGGAAAGACATAGAGCCCGCCTCCTAAACGCATATTCTAAGTGGTTAGAATGAAACGTTTCATTACCTGATATTGTCACCAAAATTGCACTTCCTGGGACAAGTTCGGGCATATATAGCAGACCACAAAAATACTTTGAGAGTTCAAGTACTAAAGCAAAAAGGCGACGAATCAAGCATCTCCCTGAAACGGAAAGCCAAGAAGAAATTTCGATGGCAACCGAAGTGCAGCTTCGCAAGTCAGGAAAACGAAATTCTGCAGCAATCGTGAAAGAGCTTTGTCTTCATTCACCTAGAAGAGGCACTAATATTTCTAACCCCTTAGAATATGTGTTTAGGAAGCGGTCTCTATGTCTTTCCGTTTTGGACCATCTTTGCTCAATTTTTAGAGAATCAATTCTGATGGTAGCTTTTAAACTCATTATAATGTCATTTGAAAACGATTTGTCACTTAGTTACTGCAATACAAACTGTAACAAAGCATCTATCCTTGATTGTTTTGCGTTAGCAAACCATACGTTGAAAAATTCTGTACGCTAAAGTTGTGCAGTCATTCTGAAAATGAAGAAAAGTTGTATGGGTGTCGCAAACATGCGCAAACAAATGAAGGTAATTCTTGTAGTTAATAAGTAGCTCTTTCAAATAAATATAGAAATAGATTGGTATAATGTGGTATAATAAACTAAAACTCAAAATGAAACTGGCTCAGTAGTTTTTCTTTATCAGAAATAATCTCGCTCTGTTTTAATGATGCTCATGATTCAGTTTTAAAACGTATTACGGAAAAATAATGCTTAAACTTATCTTGAAACTCACCAAAAGCAATAGCAACACACTAATTCCTAGTACCACACAGAAACACAGCGTAATCATCGACAAAACTCAGTCGAATGGCGCGGCCGAATGGAGCACTTGATCGGTGGTTCACAGGAAGCCCATTGTTCAAATTATTTTTTCTATTGTTAGGCGCAGATACGCGTAAAATAAACCTTTGTTCCTAATAATATAGTTTGTCTACTTTAAATATAAATAACTATTTTGCCTGTGTAAACTAGTGTCAAAATTGACTTTTGTCCCTCTAGATTTGGAAAATAACACACTATGCCGAAATGTCAATACGGCGCGCGGGAGGTCGCCCGCAGACGATCACGCGACAACCAAAGCTAAGTCCAAGATGAACTGCGCAGAGGCCAAGGAAGAAACCGAACGTAGACCAAGACGCGCACTGATCAGAGTCCAATAAGCGATGCACAGAGTCCAAAGGAGTAACCGAACGTAAACCGAGATGCGCGCTGGTCAGAGTCCAATATGCGATGCACAGAGTCCAAAGGAGTAACCGAACGTAAACCGAGTCGTATCCGATGACTCCTCGCCCAATGACTCCAGGTGCAACATCACTGTATCTCACCAAACCTTTGGAAGATTGGTACCTCTCCATCATATTCGCCAACGATTGTAATTCGTTGTAGTTTACACGCGACTCTATCGTGGTGCCATTTTTCAATAGGACAATGATCGTCCACACATGGCACATCTCTCTATGAACTGTTTGCGTGTTGTTGAGGTTCTCTCGTGGCCTACGAGATCCCCAGATATGTCACCGATAGAACATGTGTGGGACCCTCTCGACATCAGCTTCCTCCCAGTTCAAGTATACCACTTACAGCAGTTGTGCGCCAACTTGTCTAAGGAGAGGATACAACGACTTTACGACACCACAATCAACTAAATCAGTGCGTGCAACATCATACTGATAACTGGGCTCATACTGCGAAGTTCTTAGTAAATCTGACTCGATTCTGTAGTCAACGAAATGGTATCCCATACCCTCTCAAGCCGTGAAATTTCATTTCACTTCCTTCTCCCCTTCTGTGTGCTCCACTTTTCTTGTCTGGCAGTGTATGTACGATTCACGTTACAGACTGAGACATACATGGAACACCTGACTGACGTCACTGTGCACAGATGCGTGCATGATGTGAAAATTGTTTTTACTTTCTGCGAGTTTTCATTTCTAATGGGAGGTTTAACCAGTTGCTGTTCAACAAGTCAGTTAAAGTTTGTGATTTCACGATTTCAGGACGGCATTCCTTGCAGAGGACGATCGGAGGATCGCAAACACGAATAAAAAGAAATAGGGCTAGCATACTTCGAGGAGGGACAGTATATAGGCTATTGTCATGTAGCCACTGTGGCGTATAGCACTTATGCACAAGCGGTTTAGAAGGACGGTCGAGAAGGTCAGTAGTAATAACATAGATGCTGGGAGTATTCAGTTAGAATTCAACAGTTAGAACGCTCTTCAATTGAATCGAGTGGTTATCAGGTGTTCAAACTACGAGTCTCGTATACGAATATTGCATGGACTTGATTCAGTTAGTAGCAGGTTCTGGGAAAATATCAGTCAGAAAATCCATTTGAATGGGATAATATGAATATTATTTATAAGTACGATATTAATTATACTAAATTCCGCGAATGATATATGGTGAATAGAGAGGTTAGTGATTTATAGTAGAATGAAAGAAGAACCGGACATATTTTGCAATTGTTTATTTATCAACTCAAATCGGTACATAACAAAACATAACGTCTTACGAAACAAGTAAACAACACTTCTGGACAAGTAAAAAATGATCATCAATAACCTTTTGATGAAATGTTTCTCGAACAGAAGTAAAAACTTTCAAAAAGCTCCTACCTGTAGAAAAAACAGACAGTTTATCAAAATTTCTGTTATATGTGGTATTGCTATCTAGATTTGATGCGATCACTTCTTATCAGCGAACCTAGCAGCTTGATTCTGAACTATCGCATACCCGTGACCTTGATTGTTCAAAGTTTAGCCACTAACGGGTTAAATTTCGTAAAATCCCTTTCTTAATTAATTATGTTACCAAAGCGGATAACTTAATCTTTGAAACAGTACCTCATTTATTGTTTCTGGTTAAGTACGAAGGGAGAAAGTTGACTCATCATAAAAAAACACAAAAATACAGAGGAAGAGTTAAGGTCCATAGCAAATTTCTTTTAAGACTTTTCATCTGGCTTTTTTTTTAAAAAAATCTATAACTTGATTAAAACAGCACTTCCAGTAATAATTTTTATTTAAAATCTTAATTATGATCTTATGAACACGTTTTCATAAAAAAAAATGTATAGGCACAGAATTTTTAACTCTTACGTTTTTATAAAAGATATGACATGCCAATCTTATGACTCCTCTTTCTCCCTGCCCATGTTACCTCATGTTGCACTTAAGGCATCTCTACCCACTCCTTTTTTTTTTTGCTGTCGTCAGTCTTTCTTCTGGTTTGATGTAATCCTCCATCCCTTCCTATCCTGTGCTAACCTCTTCATTTCTACATACCCCTTACAGCCCACGTCCTCAATTATCTGCTTCATATATTCTAATTTCTGTCTTCCTCTACAGATCTTACCTTCGACTGTTCCCTCCAGTAACAAATTAACCAATCCTGCATGTCTCAAAAAATGACCTACCAGCCTGTCTCATCTTTCTGTAAGATTCTTCCACAAACTTCTTTTCTCACCCATCATTTCCAAAACTCGTTCATTTCTTACTTTAACGTGTGACATAATTTATGAATGATCCCTTAGCTCGTAAGCTTTTGTTTTTGTTTGAGAATTAGTCTGAACGAAGAATCAGATTTGGTGATCGGAGGAAGACGGCAGGGATACGACAGCATTTAATAAAAGACGACTAGATATACATGTACTTCAATCTGTAGCGTTATGTGAAAAAACTAAAAAAAACAATTAAACAAATGTTTTGACATGAGTACATGCCACGAGCGTACTTTGACACCACTGTAAGCATACCAAAAAGAGATTTTGTAGCAAAGTTGGTAATAAGAGTTCCAGTGTTACAAACGTTTTGCCGTAGAATTTGTCTAGTATCACCGAATACATCAGCGCGTAACGGTAACCTCTGATGGCTCTGTGGTTAAGGCTTCTGACTAGAAATCCAAAGGTCCGCGGTTCTAATCCCTATCACGGCTGGAATTTTTATTGCAGGGGCGGATCCAGGATTTTGTTTTGGGGGGGGGGCTTGAGTGGACTTTGGTTTGGGGGGGGCTTGGCTTGAGTGAATTTTGGTTCAGAGGGCTTGCCTTCAGTGGAATTTGGCTTTGGGGGGGGCTTGAGTCGGGAAAAACGTAGTTTTTATATCCTCCTCGGGCCTCAAATCCGTAGAGCTAAAAAAAGGTCTCAAAACTACAATGTCGGGGGTGGACCAAGATACTTTTGGGGGGGGCTTGAGCCCCCTAGCCCCCCCCCCCCCTGGATCCGCCCCTGCCGGCCTTCACCTCTGGCACAGCCTGCTGTGTAATGTGAAGTACGCCAAGACGGTGCCGTGGTTCGGATTCCACGTTAAACTGTAGGTCCCCTGTACCCAGCAGGATTGGCGGGATAGGTTAAGGCGGCTACGACAGGGGCAGAATGCGCAGCCGATAGTAAATCCTGTCACCAGGTCATTACGACCACATGAAACTATTGTTATGAACTCTAGAAACTACTGTATCACTCATGTTTCCGTTGCTAATTGCTTAAAAGATCAGTTTAGTCTAATTGAAGTCTCTGGAAATTGCGCTATTATATCATTGTCAAGTATTTGTATTTAATACAAGAAATGTAATATACACTACTGTTCGTTAAAATTGATATATCAAGAAGGAATGGGAATCCCCGTCCGGGCCTCCAGATTTGGGTTTTCCATGGTTTCCCAAATCACTCCAGGCAAATGCCGGGATGCTTCCTTCAAAAGGCCATGGCCGAATTCCTTCCCATTCCTTGCCCCCCATCCTTTCCAGTCTCTAAAGACCTCGCTGTTAGAGAGACGTTAAGCAGATAAAAAAAGAAGGAATGGTCTGAATAACTACAAGATTGAGAGATGTGTAGAAAAGTGGAACCGTAATAAGTGATTAAGATTGTAGATAGATGGCGTGCACGTAGTCGCAGCAGCCCTCAACTTTGTTTGATCGGACATGCTGTGTTATGTCACACTCAGTCGGCGCAGAGCTGTCAAACGAAGTGGAAACATGCAAACAAGTGCCGGTATGTCTCGTTGACGATAAAGGGCACAATATCAGCATGTGGCTGAGTTCAGACGTGGCAAAAGATTGGTTTCCAGGAAATAGGTTTGTCGTTCCATAGTACAAGGCTCGCAGCTACGATAGTGATGCGTGTGTGTATCAGTGGACAGAAGAGTCTCCTACTTAGCGAAGAGCGGGTGCTGGTCAACACAATGTGACCACAGCGCGGGATGACCACCATCTTGTACACATGGCCGTAACCGACAGATCAGCTTCGTCCACTGGGTAGGCTCGGTGCTGGAGCACTCCAACGGTGTGGACATGTCTGCGTCAATTGTTCGACGCCCTCTGCTGAGGCCAGTGCTAGTCTTACTTATACCATTGCCTCGGCTTCCATTGACCAGAAACCACCGACCCTTCAAACTGCATTGGGCATGGAAATGCAGTCACTGGAATGCTGAGTGTCGAAATGTGTTTCCGTAGCAGTCCCGCTTCAGCTTGTCCTACAGTGACGGCGGCGTACGTATTAGACGCCACCGTGGAAAACGCGGTCGGGTTGTTGAGCGGCATAGCAGACAAACTCCATGTGTGAATGTGTGGGATGCTATTGGCTATAAAACGCTATCACGCCTCATACGTATTGATGGCAATCTGTACGGCAACCGCTACATCAGAGAGGTTTTACAGCTCGAGGCATTGTCCCGCCTGCAGGTAGCTCCACTTGCCATATTTCAGCGGGACAATGCTCTGCTACACGTGACGAGGAATGTGCAAGCGTTCTTCTTCGAAGAACGACGGGTACCACTGCTTCCCTGTCCTGCACGTTTGCGTGACATGTCGACCAGCAAACATGTCTGGGATATGATCGATCGGCAACTTGTTCGTTATTGTCCTGCTGCAACCATTTTCGGTGCTTTGTGGACGCGTCTACAAACACATAGCCGTGTGTTTCCTATCAGCTTATCCAGGCTCTCTTCGATTCCATGCCATGATGTCTAGAGGCTCTAATTACTGCTTGTGGCGGCTTCACACCGTGCTGAATTCTCACGGCCAAAGTGCATGTACAATTCTGTATTTGTAATCTTTTGTGTATTGTCCCTAATCTGTGGGATAAATTTCATCGTAATCACATGTATCCCTCTTGGTGTTGCAATTTTTCACATATAGCAGTGTACTAATGGGGTTTTAAGTAAGTAACCGGTAAACAGTAATTGGTAATGTTAGCTATATGTCTATAATCATATGTAGTGATTAGTGTTCATAATTCACGATACTGTTTTTCATATGGGATCAAAGCGAATGTATCTAATCTAATCTATTGATTGACCGTTTTTTTCGCAAACGAGAAAGAATGTAATAATGTCCCAGTGTTTAAAAACTTAAGGTTATAGTGACTGACTCCCGAATTCATTCAGTCAGACACCATAAAATCGTTATTAATAACCAGTTTATATTTAGCTTTTTATATGTTAACAGTATGTTACACAGAATAAGTCTCCTAGATTACTCACCAACTAAGTTTAGCAATGATCTCTACTTTCAGATGTTCCAGAAACTTTCCTCTTTTTGTTATGTTGTTTCCGTGTGATAAACACCGAACAAATGTTAGCTGCAGAGAATTTTTATTCTCATGATAAGTCATTACAGAATTTACATTTTTGATATTAAGAGCTACAGCTTGTTGACAGCATGATAATTGATGTTCCTTGTGATTAGTGTCTAGGAAGACTAAGTAAATAACCATGACATGGATGAAGGAATGCTTTCGGAAAACGCAAAATCTAATCGCTGAATCGGAAATCGTGATCGCGTCTTTCCCAGTACCGCGCATAGGTAGGGTGAAATAAGGAAAAGGGAGGGGGGGCGGAGTGCGGACCGACGACAGGGGGGGGGGGGGGGGAGTCAACAGAAATCTCACGTATCTTTTCTAACCATAGGACGGGGGCCCGGGGGGGGGGGGTGAAGCGGTTCCACCATCTCACCAAATCTCACTATGGGGATGGGGTACAGATTTTCGAAAAAAACCTTCATAAAATTAATAGACGCCTCCAAAGCCATTGAGATTATAACAATGAACAAGGATTCAAGTTACCAGCTCAGCGAGTTGACGAATTGAAATGTTAAAAGCAGCTTGCAGGAAGGTGCAAGAAAGGGCCGACTTCTTCCTCCAAGTTGATAAATGGATCATTCACGTTATATCGGTCAATATAACAGCTTGGTGTTTAATTCATTTGGTTGAGAATGAATATAAAGTTTCGATCCTCCATATGCATCAGAATTGAGACATTTTCACGCAGTTTGAAATAAGAGAACCACCCTTTTTTACGGTCAATTTTACGATATCTCATTGTTTTTTAGATTATCGGCTCTACAAAGTTGTGTGAAGTTTGGTGAGTACCTTTTTGATTTTGGTGTAAGAAATTCTTGGTACCTCATATTAAAGTTCTCCTAAATATGTCCCGTATATCATAAACACCTCTGTGATGCGTTGCAGCTATTTGTATGGGAAAACGTGACACAAAAGACGCCGCCTTTGAACGCGCCAGTGCGCTTTCGGCGAAATCAGTTGCGTCATTACGTGTGGGCGTAGAAAAGCCCTATGGGTGCGGTCGCAGCAAGGCTTCGCAGTCACTCCTCATTACGGGATATTTTAGTCTGCCGAACAAAGCTACAACATTTTTTTTCGACACCGCTTTCGGTATACTCTGACACTATCTGACGTCCTAAAGAAACGATGTTTAAAACTCCTTCCGTATCATCCAGTTAAGCAACACAGCGAAGCGCTAGATTTATTGTTTTAAATTTTATTCGAGAAGTTGGTTTTAGATATGAAAAGTTGGTTCGTTCATTGAATGTGGTGTAGACTGATTCATATATACAGGCACAGCACTAATCCAACCTATCTGCTGATTATGCAAAGGCGAAGTTATACATTACTTTGGTTCAAAAGTACTTTATATAGCTATATATTTGAATCAATTCTCATTAGATGTGAGGGGTTTTTGGACTGTCTTCTCAAAATTAGAGTCGTTCATCTTTCGAAATGTGGTTTTTGCGTCACGGAGAAAATTTATTTTACAAAATAATGACATATTCCACATCATAGACGTCCTTCCTCAGTAGGGATATGTGGAACCTGAGTAACAAATAAATAAATACTACCTGAAACTATGTTTCGTGTATATATGTATATATAACGTAGGCTTCTAAAAACAGCGATATTCTATTGTTAGATTTTATTCTGGTCGTGAAATTTCAAGTCATTTCCGTTCTAAATCGGAGTGTAAACTTTTCATTACGTTAATAATTTGATTCATTTGCCATAGTTCGAAATAATAGTGTTGTTTTAAAATTGTCACACTGTCCAATTATATACATTTTCTTCGTAATTCCTTGACTGGTTTGATGCAATCCTCCATCGCTTCCAATACAGAACTAATTTCTTCATCTCAATACAACCATCACAAACTACAACCCAGTTATCCGCTTCATATACGAGTATTCCAATCTTTGTATTTTAACTTCAACTGTTCCCTCAACTAATAAATCAACCCACATTCAGCACGGCTCAAAAAATCACTTTCTATGGTGTTTCTTATTTCGAAGCTCCTCTATAAACCTCTTTCCTCACCCATTATTTCCAATATAAGTTTCGAACTATTCCTCTCCTCTTAATTTTCCAACATATTTCTAGACCACCATATTTCAGATGGTTCTTTTTTCATCCTTTAACTTCCATGAAGTGTTGTCCTTCATACTGTAATGTTTCTCTTACATTTTAATTTCGAGTTGGTACGTAATCACAACATGTCTGCACAACTTTCGTAATGACTGACTGCTACAGTAACAGAATTGTTTGGTGGATTGTGATGGGATTCTGTGGTAGACAGACGACGTAGATTTCGTTTGAACTTATTGGTAAACATTCGTATACCCACCCACCTTACGAGTGAGATGAAATTCTTCTTCCATCAACCTATTTGGGTCCCAATGATAGGAGAGATAAGATTAGAGAAATAAGATTCCACATTTTCCCTCGCGCCATTCGGGACTGGAATGCTCGGAGTAGAGATTAATTTTAGTGCAAAGCATCCTCTGCTGTCCACAGTTTTTTGAATTGCAGAATACATATATAGATACAGACATGATTCGCTAATATGATCATCTCGGATTTCCTTAAAGAATCTGATTCCGAGAGGATGTAGAGCCCCGATTTATTGCAGAAGATGATATCGACGAATGACCTAAACTCTATAATGTCGCTACTCAAGGTTTTTACGAAAATTGAATTCGTCTTACATAACAACTCGGGCAATTATGAGTATTTTGATGGTTTTCTTAACTTTATTATACTTTCACCTCTATGATCAGTATGAACTACAGTGAGGAATCTATAAGATTTAATTAGAAATTACAACCAGAGATTCTTTCAACCAGAAACCAGAGTAATAACCTCTTTCTTTGCATATGGCTTGACACCTCATTGACGTCGAAGTCATTAGAGGTGGGAAAGGGATGGGGAAAGAAACTCGGGCATGACCTTTTGAAGGAATCATCCCGGTATTCGCTTCGAGTGATTTGGGGAAACCATAGAAACCTCAAATCTAGATAGCCAAACGAGAATTCGAAACCGCGTCCTCCCAAATGAAGAGGCCAGAACGTCACCGCTCACCCACCCTGCTCGGTATAACCCTTGTTTCCCGCGTCGTTGATTCCCAGTTTACACTTGGTTATTTATTCATCGTATGACATACAGGTCGACAGACAGTCTGACTATAGCCTTGACAATTTCGTTTTTGTTTTTTTTAATAATGGCCTTCGGTCATTGCGACCATTTAGCCGGCTCCAATTTGTTTTTGTACCGAGTATTGTATCAGGCTCTAATCATGGTATGGTGAACGTGACGACAGCACAAGACGAACACAACACTTAATTAAAACCACCCATGCCCGAGGCCGGACTCGAACCGGCGGCCCTTGCAATGCGAAGCCAACGCGCTAGCCACTACACTGCCAGGGCCGGCGCTCAATTTCGGTTCTATCCACGATGAAGCCGAACTTTTGGAACGGCTGCCCTATCCGACATATTCCGGTTTGTAGAACGAGTACTGTGGAGAAAACTTTTCGAGGAGGTTAGACAGTCGGAGCACAATTCCTTGCCACTAGTGACCCTGGTCGGGAGTTGAAACACGGAGCTTTACGATCTGGCCTCGCATTCGGGAGGACGGCGGTTCGAATCCCCATCCGGGCATGCAGATTTGGATTTTCCATGGTTTCCCCAAATCACTCCAGGCGAATGCCTGGATGCTTCCCACAGAAGGCCATGGACAAATTCCTTCCCGTTCCTTGTCCCCTGCCCCATCCTGCCTCTAATGACCTCGACGTCGACGAGGCATAATGCCATTAAAAAAACGGAGCTCTACCTCCGCACATCCCAAGCACCTGGTACACTCAGGCCTGCTCTCGACCTTACATCATTGTTGCGGAGTTATATTCATTTATGCTTGGGGGTTTCGAATAAATGCTGTATGGGGTCAGCCACTCGTACAAGCAACGGTAAAGGGCAGACAGTGTCGTTGGCAGCGGTCCAATGAAATAGGGCTATAATAAACTGCTCTGCTGGAAAGCTTCCAGGCACAGCGGTATAGCACTTGACATTAAGGGACAAGCTACATGGGCCGGTGGTTCGCAGATCTGACAGTGTGGTACAGTCTGTGATAGCGACGTCTCCCATTTCATTTCGCTTCACAGAAATAAACCAGCAGTACAAGACTGTTTGCCGACTGTTTTTAAACCAAAAAGAGAGGGAGGGAAATAACTACCGATGAATCAAATTATCAAATTTCAGTTACATCGAATCTACAGGAATATGGAGAAACTGGAACCAACCTCCAAATTTTGGATGTAAAAGTGACACAAAATTCAATCGAAGGCTTCCGCGACCAAAATAAATTGTTTCCATGCTCGTAGGGTACAATAGGTGGTAGATAGACAGATATGTTCACTTTGATCCCATGTTAGAACAGTCTTGGGGATGTGGAACAGTACACACACCCATTAACAATATCAGTAATATTACCAACAACTGATAACCGGAACAGTTTCTTAAAAACCAGTCAGTATAATAAATTCCTACTGTAACCTGCAAATACATATTATCCAATGTTAGTTAGTATATATGAGTATAATTTCCAGATAATGTAATTGCAGCATTTGTTAATGATTTAAACAAAACAAAAAAACCATACACCATTTTAGTGATTAAAATCAGTCACCTTATCCTTCCATACACCAAATATTTAGTATTTTCTCAGTCATTCTTAGTTACCAAATTAAAAAAAAAAATTCTTTCACAGAGCAAAATGATTTCTGAAGCAAAAACTCTTTCAGTTTGGATTGAAAGTAGTTAAGCTTTTGTAGATAACATTTTATTTTTTGTGGTAGGACATTGAATAAAGATGCTCCAGTGAATGTTATCCTTTCTGTGTCGTAGACAGTGTCTTGTAATCTTTGTGAATGTTATATTTATTACCAGTATTATTGCTGTTTATCTGAGGATTAAGATTTAAGTGTTCAGAATTTTCTAATACAAAAGATGATAGGAAGTATTATTCTGTGCTGGCGTTGTAATTACTCCAATAACAAAACCTTTATTATACCTCAGTTTTAAAACTAGAAGAAGCGGTGGTACGCTTTCATGCGGAAGTTCCAGCCTTCCATTTCAACCCTTGAGAGAAAGTCAGCAAATATCTGGTAGATCGGTGGTTAAGGCATTTTCTTTGAAAGTTCAGGGTACCGGCTTAAAGTTGCGATGTGGTCACGATGATCATATAATCTAGGCCAGGACACGGTTCGGATTCTACAGTTGTGAAAGGGTATGTGGGAAAATTGATGTAGAAGCTTGCGCTCCATTGCAATTAAACTTAAATTTTTAAAAACTGTAATAAGGCGGCAGTCATACGATGAATTATGTATGTTTGCTTTGTTCTGAGTGATAATAATGGTCTGGTGGCTGTTTCATTTAACGCATCTTCCTGTCAGGAGATATCCCACTAAAGAGACGCTCACGTGAATGGAAAGTTTGGCAAAGGAGCAAGCAGGAACAAAGAGTCTGCAAATAACTTGGCACGTGAGAAAGAACATATGGTTGACCCGTCGCTTGAAATATATTCTTAAAGCGATATGTTCCTAGAACTTCTTAGCACCGTCTCAAAGAAGGTTTGGTTGCAGTCGAATATTACAAATTATGTAGCTAAAATGGAATTTGGTTACAAATGAATTCAACTAATTCTAGCTTCCTTCAAGAAGCAGAAAGTAGCAACAGTCTGTAAACACGAAGTTGGCAGGCGACGCATTGCTTGCACACTGGCTAGAAAGCAGCTGTTACGTTTAGTTATAGCTGGATTTAAAGATACACCCGTTAAATTTCTTGAAGTATAAATTCTTTTGCCGCTTGAGATCAGGAGCGAAATGTATGTGTACCGAGCGTGGTGGGTGAACGGTTAACGTTCTGGACTCGCATTTGGGAGGACGCGGGTTCGAATCCCCGTCAGGGCACCCAGATTTGGGTTTTCCTTGGTTCCAAATCACTCCAGGCGAATGCCGGGATGCTTCCTTAAAAAAGGCCTTGGCCGAATTCCTTCCCGTTCCTTGTCCCCAGTCCCATCCCGCCTCTAATGACCTTAGCCGTCGGCGAGGCGTAAAGCAATAAGAAAAAAAAAAGTCTGTGCTGGCCCGCGCAGCGTATGGGCTAGCATGCTTATCTCGCATTGCATAGACTGCCGGTTAGAGTCTGGTTTAGGGCATGGGTTGTTTTAATTGAAAGCTATGTCCGTCCTCTATTATGTACACTCATTTGAAGCAACATTTTATGTAAAAATTCAATTATATACACCCAGGAAATTTCAATATAGTGGAAATTATGATTTTGTTACGAATTTTAAAGGCAAATTCACTGTAGCAGAAATTCGTCTAATTATGGTAGGGATTAAAAAGTTTTTTCTCCCACTCAATTTCAGTCACGAAGATGTGGTCTCTTTAAGATTGATGGAAATCTCATGAACTCTTGAAGATGTGAAGCTTTTAAAAACAAAATTTTATCGCTCCATGCTTTGTACATATTTAAAGCTTTACACCTGGGGGACAACAGCCCACATTAAACTATAACCAACCTCAGCTTTCATAACTGCGTAACGAGAGGACAACTGTTTCAGAGTAGACAATTTGCAGAACAAGATCCATTCAAGAAACGAGTGGTAATTTATAATAAACTCCCCAGGGGGAAAAAAGCTAAAAAGGACTAAATTTAAAAGTAAATTAGAGCTGTACTTAGCAGATAAAGCGTTATATCAGTAAGTGAATTCTGATGTAGTACTTGAGTTATGTTGTAAAAATGATGTGTAAATAATGTATAAGAGTGGTTTTGTATTTAAAAGTAAAATAAAAATTATTTTCATCTAACGAAGTGTTAGAATCCGGTGGGAAATTTTGTTATGGTAATTATATATGTTTCAAATTCAGTGTTTATAAATTCTTACAGCCAATATGAGATATATGTGCATTTAATACCTCGACGTATCCAGTTCTGAATAAACTACAGATACTGGAAATAAATCAACCACACCTGCTTCGATGACTAATTAATGATACTGTTCTAATGGAAGAAGCTGTGTGTTTGCATCTATCGGCGAAACTTGCAACTTGTGTTTTGTGTAAGAAGTGTATCTTTTGTTTATGAAGCGGAGATTGGGGAACGTTGTAGAATTCACCTCTACACTGGGATTTGGACCTGGACGGGTAAATATCACTATGTTAACCATTCAGCCGTATCCGACTCTTAGCTATTCTGTGTGTCATCTGATAAATGTATTCTAAAACGAAATTCTGGAATACGCTGCACGCTCGAAACTCTCTTCCCTGCTCAATGTATCCTCTTCAAAAGCGTCCCAAACTGTATCCCTCGCTGGTTACGTGCGGTGGACAAGGAAGGCAGGATGACCACCTGTTGCGCTTTAAGTGTCCACTTACCCGGCGGCTTCTAACTGCGTCCACCGCCAGTTCATTTCGCCAACAATCTGCGTTCTGTTTAAATGAGCAGTAATGGTTATTGCATTGTTTTTTTAATGTTCTATCTCCAAAGGGAAACGGAGTCCTATTGCAGTAGCTCTGTTGTCCGTTTGTCTTTTACGGGACACTAGTTTGTAAATCTAAAATCTTTCAGACTACAAATCTGCACATAATGTTTCGTTTACCCAAAATCAAAAATCGTAAAAAAAAAAATAAAAAGTATAATCTAGCGTGCACGGTGTCGTTGTTTTCAGCTCCTCCAGTAGGAGACTAATAGACACTGAAGAGTCAAAGAAACTGGTATAGGTATCCGTATGCAAACACAGAGATATGTAAACACTCAGAGTACGGCGCTGGGTCGGCAACACTTATATAAGGCAACAGGTGTCTGGCGCAGGCGTTAGGTCGGTTACTGCTGCTACACGATTTAGATGAGTTTGAACATGGTGTTATAGTCGGCGCATGAGAGATGGGACACAGAATCTCCGAGTCAGCGATGAGGTGGGGATTTTCCCGTTAGACCATTTCACGAGTGCACCTTAAATATCGGGAATCCGGTAAAGCATCAAATCTCCGACATCGCTGCAGCCGGGAGAGATCCTGCAAGAACGGGACCAACGACGACTGAAGAGAATCGTTCAACGCGACAGAAATGCAACCCTTCCGCAAATTGCTGCGGATTTCAAAGCTGGGTTATCGACAAGTGTCAGCGTGCTAACCATTCAACGAAACATCATCGATATAGGCTTTCGGAGCCGAAGGCCCACTTGCGTACCCTTGCTGAGTGCATGACACAAAGATTTACACTTAGCCTGGGTCCGTCAACACCGACGTTGGAATGTTGATGATTGGAAACGTTGCCTGATCTGACGAGTCTCGTTTCCAATTGTATCGAGTGGATGGATGTGTATGGGTATGGAGACAATCTCATGAATTCATGGGACCCTGCATGTCAGCAGGGGACTGTTCTAGCTGGTGGAGGCTCTGTAATGGTGTGGGACGTGTGCAGCTGGAGTGACATAGGAACCCTGATACGTCTAGATACGACTCTGACAGGTGACACGTACGTACGCATCCTGGCTGATCACCTGCATACATCCAAGTCCATTGTGCATTCCAGTGGACTTGGGCATTTCCAGCAGGACAATGCAACACTCCACACGTCCAGAATTGCTACAGAATGGCTCCAGGAACACTCTTCTGAGTTTAAACACCTCCACTGGCCTCCAAACTCCCAAGACAGGAACATTATTGAGCATATCTGGGATACCTTGCAACGTGTGGTTCGGAAGAAATCACTACTCCCTCGTACTCTTACAGATTTATGGAGAGCTCTGCAGGATGCAAAGTGTCAATCCCGATTTGAGTGGCGTTGAAACTATTAATTCTGAGCCTTTTTTTGTTTCCGAACCAATCTGAAAAAAGGATATTATACCTCGTAAATGTCATTAAATTAATCTTTTAAGCTGTGATCAAAATAAGCAACAGTTTTTATTTTGAGGTTAATTTAATTATATTGAAATAATTCTATTTAAAAACACTCTTACTACAAAGCACTTTGCATTCTAAATGTAGGTACCGATTGTAACTCAACGGTAGCATAAGCGTTGGAGAGCCCTGGAGTGGAATTAGCTGAGAATTCTGAAAATGCATCAGCCACTGATATCTGTGCAACATACCACATGTGAGATGCTTGTTTGGATCATTAGACCATGGAACACGACTTCCACTAGTCCGGTTAATTTAACGGGTCTGCTGGGGATGGCCATTTATCTGCAACAACATTCTTCTGCTGACTAATGACGGCGTAAAGTTTCTGTAGTGAATCACAAAACATTTTTATTTTCAAGCAGTAAATAGGTTGTAATTCACTCTGGAACATTATTCTTAAACAGCAGCTTAGTCGTAGCACACTCTGGACCAGCATGACACTGCTAAAACCATTTCAGAAAGTATTTTTAGTGGTTTCTTGTGTTTCACTATCGCAGTATTATAACGCAATTCCTCTCGGAATCGCGATCTCCAGTAATCCAGATTTTTCTTACTATTATGCAAATTAAATCAATTTATTTATCTCTTCGTTACTTTGACAAAACAAGAACAACTGACCTCAAAATTCAATACACAAATAAAGACATTAACAATTTAAGATGAATATGTAAGCAAGTAATTTACATTGATCCTAGCTCATATCGCCAACCGATTCTCTTACTTCCCGCTTTCTGCCTTGAGAATGGCGTTCCAGCCAGAACATCGGTGACTGGCCAAGAACAAACCAAAGTTCAACAAATATTGAAAATAACTATATTTAGTGTTTCTCATTGGACAGGTGGTCACTTCCATATGCTTCATTCGCAAGCTATACTCTTATTCGTGGGCTCGCGCACATGACTCAGGCATTCCACCGAAGAAACCACTCTATACTTTTCCTATAACACTCTTAATGTATTCTGTCCTTTTCCCAAGACAACGATATATTATTCCAACCCGTAAAAGACTTTCCAGTGGTGGTCTTTAATAGCTGAGTTTTCCAAATTCCAGCCTCTTCTATATTTGGCAATCGCCTGCTAATCTTCTTAGGCTTTTAGGCTTGCTGCCTCTCTTGCTTGGTCGCTGAAGGTCTTGCCTGAACATAGGCTACTGTCTGACAAACTCACAATTGTTTCAGTATACAGAAATCATTGTACTCTATAAATATTAACTTACAAACTCATATGTAAGTGTCATAGGACGCAACGCAGTGACAGTAAATCTTTTACCCATTAAACGAATCTGTACAATAAGGGAACATACATAAGTTATGTCATATGTTAATGGAGAAGGGGAAGGTGTGTGTGAAATGTAAAGAAAGAGGCCATTAACTTCATGGTGTAACATTGGAAGTGCTGTTTTAATCAAGTTATAAATTTAAAATTGCAAAACAATAATTATAAAAAACAGAAATATTTCGACATAATTTATGTGTGATCCGTGGTGGGCATGAGTTAATAGAGGAGTTGTTTTTTGTATTTCTACATGGTCCTCTCTGAACCCCATACACTTTATTCGATGAAATTCCAATGTTTTCATGGTATCTGTGTTGAAGAGTTTCTTAAGGATGATTATTATCTAATTTGGAATGGGTTAACAGGCAGAAAGACTTAGAAATTCTGGTAAGTTCATATGCGTGCAGTAGGAGGGTTATAGTGCCAGTTGAAATCCACACTCACAAATTGCAATCATGGCAGTGACAGATTTGTGTCTGGGAACATTGTCCTGACAAAAAAAAAATCCTTTTTTTAATTTGTCTCTCCTCATTCCCTTTATCACTAATTCGCAGTAGCTTCACAATGCTACCAAATTACGTCCTTAAAATTGTTTCAGCCTTTTTTTTTTTCTTTCCTTTAAACGAAGTCTGAAGCCAAAACGTGCACAAATTCCCCCCCCCCCCCCCACAAACACAAAAATCACATCCTTGAAGAAGCAACAGCTTTTAAAAAGGAAAACCTTGAGTGCTTACATAGCACCATCCTTTCCTTTGATTCTAGTGCAAGGTGATGGGAACATGTCTTACGCGTAGAGTCAAATCAACCAAAAAATCTACTAGATTTTTTTAAAGACTCCTACTTTTTGCTATTTTGTAAACTTCTTCTCATAAATACTTCCCAGAAGCAAGTATTATGTCAAGATATGATCTACTATTGCCTTGAAATGCAAGATAACTTCTCAATGACAGTCTGCTGAAATTGCTGTCTGTCATAGCAAAATCATGTATCTTGTCCAAATTTTCCTAGGTAATTTAACCTGCTACGTTATCCCTTATTTTATGCCCACTATTTTACTGTGCTGTTGGCAAGGACAACCTCCCCCTATGTTGCCAACATTACTTATGGATGACCTTTGGGAATATATTTGTCTTTCACAAATATTGAACCTCAGCTTGAATATTTTTCTTCTTCGTTTCATATTAGACCTACACCTTATGAACTTTTGGTGCCTACAATAATATGAAGGTGTATTTAAGAATGTTTCAGTTTTAGAAAACATTCTACAAACAACCCAGTACTTACATGCAGTTTTTAAAAGGTTGTTTGATTTTATTTTCCTGATCAGGCTACAAAGTTATAGGATCACTCTTGTATGTTTCACTTGATTTATTGTTTACTTTTTTCTGGAGCTAAATAGTATTTACATGATGAATGGAACGTATAAAATATTAGAGATTTAAAGAATTTAAAGGCACAAATGATGTTTCCTCATTATTCCTATCCTACATAAAGTAAAAGTTTTTCTTGTAACTGTCATCTGCCTTCTCCTTGCATAATGTATCTTCAGAATGATTCTTTATATATATATATATATATATATATATATATATATATATATATATATATAACTGTCACATTCACAATAACAGTTCCAAATTGGTTTTACCTACATCTGTTTAATTTGTATTAGTGAATTTGAGCTGTAAAGCAAGCAATAATAGTTACTCAATGACAATATTTAAATATTTGTTTAATATATCTTGGACAGGATATGTCAAGAGAACACTATAGAATAGAAAAGGTATTTTATATTTGATTCTATACAAGAAAAGTATTGGTGTTATTTGTAAAAGAAATGGCATTAATAATAACTGTTGAAATTATATCAGATATGCTGCTTTTTCACATACATATTTAATGCAGAATGATGTTTAAATGATTATTGAAGAAATTGATTACAGGTTTCGCACTGCGCCCTTGCAGACTCAGCCGAGATGCAATTATGCTGATAGCGTACCCGGGTGAATTAGTTATGCGGTTATTGAAGCTCATGATATTGCCCCTCATCATTGCAAGTCTAATTGCAGGTAAGAATACTTCTTATATCTTGGTATAAATAAAAGAAAGAGAAATTACTTTAAAAAACTGGAAGAAGTAATAAATTCATACCCCATTGTGGATGTTATTGGTTACTATTCCACCTATTTTCTATTTTTTTTTGTTTACATTTATCTTCTATAAATGGATATAGTAATGTTATGTAACTAAATTCAGATTTTTTAAAAAAACATTTTGGAGCTATAACAGTTAAAGCACAAAACTGTATTTAATTTCAAGGTGGAGATATAAATGAAAAATTAATTGAAGTTTGTTGGAATATACAGGGTGATTTGTAAGTCTCTCTAGTATTTCATACATTTATGATTACGATAGATACGGAATAGATACGGAAAAGAACAGTCACGCCTATATATGCAGAATCTCTCCAAGTTTCTTGTGTACTTTACAGTTGTTCAATGTGTGCACCTTTGTTGATATGACATAAATCAATCCTGTATCAAAGTTCCAGCCACACACATCCAAACATCTCACAGTCAATATCAGCAATTGCATGTGTGGTTATCATGTGCCAAAGAGGCACATGGGATTTACTCAGGTGATCTAGGAGTCCATAGAAGATGGGAAGAAACATGTCCAATTGAACAATCTAAAAATTCAGCCTAGAGTTAATCATTGCCATCCTGGTAAAAATTTGCTGGAGCCCCAATCTCTTGAAAAAAGATATCATCACAATTTTCCTGCTAATGTGGCATTAGCCACAGATCCAGAATTTCTAGATGCATTATACCAGTAACTATTCACTCCACAATGAAAAATGGCACACACATTTTTGATGGGGAAATAGCACAAAACACTTTCACTTGTTACATGATGATGTTCAGGGGCGGCCCTAGGGCGGTGCGACCGCACCGGGCGCCGTCATACAGGGGGCGCCAAAGATGCAGTGAGAGATAGTATGCGCAAAAAATGATTGATAAATAACATAATAACCCACCTAGCTGTTTACAATTATAATATATATAGGTTGCGGCGCGCCTCCCGCACCCGTTTCCTGCCTTTTCGGCTGTAGTCTTGAAGTTCATTCACCAGTGGCGGATCTACGAATTTTCTGGGTCGGGGCCAAAGCCTGTGACTGCCGCCCGCAGCAGTTTAATGCTGTTCTTTTATTTTTTCCTCCAGCTGAAGGTTGCCACTGAAGGCAGTAGAGCTAAGAATGAAGGTCACCGCTCACGAATTTGCCATTTACCGCTTGTTTAAACATGATTTTTTCACTAGGGATAAGTGCCCTGGATTGCCCCCCCCCCCTAGATCTGGCACAGACATTTGCATGTGGGAATATGTACATGAGGTGAGATTCAACCTACTTATCTATTTCTACAATGTTAAAACCTTAGATCAGGGGTGGCCAACCCGCGGCCCGCCATGAACATTTTTCCGGCCCGCGAGATTCTTCACACTTTTACAAAATATTTTTATATTTCATTTTTAGTGTTCCATATTTCTTTACAATGTGCATTTTGTATCATTATTATTATATTATCTATGTTTACATGTAAGAATAATAGTAAACACAATAATAACTCCTGTTTCAATTTTTAACTCCAACAAAATGTCTCTAGTGGGGATATACAATTTTATATGCGGCCCGCGGTGTTATGATGCACTTCCAAAGTGGGCAGCGAGATCAATTGGGTTGGCCACCCCTGCCTTAGATGATTGCTTACCGCCCCCCCCCCCAAACTATTTTTTTTAAAAAAAACTAAACCTAGGCGAAATTGAGAAAGCTTCAAAATTGCTTGCAAAATTTTTTAGGTTTGAGATGTCATCTGAATCGTCGGCATCAGAACTAATTCAACAAGTGATGGAAGAAAACTTATTTTATAGAAGTTTTTTAGACGAGGCTCGTGATGATACAGAGCAGAATGTACAGTACAAGAAGAGTTTGCTCTGGTCATAACGTCGTTACACTTGAAAATGGGGCATAGCATCCATACCATCACCGTCGCCTTTTCAAAGTACAAATTATGGTGATATTTCAAAATGGTCACTCTTTGACCCTGCAGTCAGAGATGAAATAATTATTCGAGCAACGAAAAAAATAAGTCATGGACGTCATTTTTCAAATACGCATTTTCAAAGGGAAATGTCAAATGAAGAAATTTACAAAAGAAGATGGCTTGTTTACTCTAAATCTGAAGATAAATTATATTATTTTTACTCTTGTTTATTCAACAGAAGGTCTCACTCTTATTTGGGAAAAGAAGAATTTGATGATTGGAGCTACTTATCAGAGCATCTAAAAACTCATGAAACTTCTTCAAATCACCAGCACACCACGCTCAGTTGG
This sequence comes from Vandiemenella viatica, assembly GCA_031002005.1. Taxonomy (NCBI): domain Eukaryota; kingdom Metazoa; phylum Arthropoda; class Insecta; order Orthoptera; family Morabidae; genus Vandiemenella; species Vandiemenella viatica. The sequence continues at coordinate 154,090,961 of CM061919.1, read as the reverse complement.
ATAGAAGCGTGGATTCGATTAAAGAGTTTCAGTGGACAAATTGAAGACGAAAAATCACGGTGGGTTGCGATCCTCAAATGAATTATGTGCAAAATATTATTTTTAAAGCGCAATAATTCTTTGGATTTGAAATACTAAATGCTTCATATAATGGTAACTAACTGGGTATATTGTAACTGCTAGGAAAAAAAGGCACTGTGATGATGTAGCATCTCCGCCGTATTGCTAATGACACTAATTTCTATTATTTTGGAAAATGTGTTCAGAAGGATTGAATTTCTTAATAAAATGTTTCCTATGGTTAAGTCATCTAAATACTTTTCCATTGGACTGAATTGAACTCCTGATGTCAATCACGTCGAACAATAATCTTTAACATTGCTTTTGTTGACACTGATGAAGACGAAGTCAATGTTTGTGAGTGTTTCTTTGCTAAAAAGCCGGTAAGTGACTGTTTGGGACCTGGGAACTGGACTCAGTGGCCTGTATTTTAATGATACATTGCAAAAGTTTGATTTGGATTATCGAAGCCACAGATATGACAATGGATCCAATAAGATAGAAGTAAACAAAGGGGTCCAAGCAAATTCATGAACCAATATCTTCCCAAGAATTTTTTAATTTATTTAGCTGTCATTAAATCTGGTAATAGCAAGAGCCACCAAAACATCAATAAGATCTGTTTCCTTAATGAATATTTGTTCCATTCTCTCGATCAACAAAGCGGTGGGAAGTGGTATCGAAGAACTTAGAAGAAGTATCACCAAAAGTTTTTACGAAACTCGTTTGGAGAATAGAGTTTCTATCCCCACTGCTGTTCATTACCTTCAATTTGTGGCGCCCTTCTGGAAATGAATGTTCAAGAAAATATTGTAAGCAAGGCTATCCAGGATGAAAGTGAATTCAGAAGCACTTCACAATCGCTGGAAAAGAGCTCGGAATTTGAGAGAGTACCGGAGTTATTCATCTGTTCTGATAAACAGCTAGAGAGATTACTTCTCAGACTGGGACATATCCTTCTATTAAGCCAGTCAGATCCCAGAAATTTTGAGTACGAGGCCATAGATGAGATAGCAACAGATCCCAAAAAATTGTTTACAATGAATTTGTTTTAGCATATAATCGGTACAACTGAGAACGCGTTCGTCACTCAATTTTCACATCTAAATTTAATGATACAGTGTCGTTCTTACACATTAACAAAACAATTCCTGAATTGTAATAATTGGAATAATCCTGTGTCGATTTAGAAATGAGTTTAACTAATGGAGAAAAATGTGACATATCAGGTTGTGAATTGACTGGGGAACTTTCTAACTGAAACTATTGTTGATGGTGCTCGAATCAGCAGAACCAATAATAGATCAACTTATGAAACAAAATGGTTAGCAGGGTATATTTTCGAATGTATGGGCTGCACTTTGAATTTTGCTAACGATAACTGTCACTGTCACTAAAGGAAAATGAAATTTTAGTAAATTAAAACTTATTTACGGCAAACTCGGACTCAAGATAGACTTTTAGATCTTGCAATTTTATTTATAGAAAATAAAATTGCCAAAGGGCAAAAATGGGGCACTTGGTAATCTAGGCCTTATGGTTATGATTTTATTTCCTCATTTGTTTTAAACACCTTTTTGTAAATTCGACGTACACGTGATGTCAGCATTGTGTACGCCTTAGTGGCGTAATTAAACCTTTTCAAACATTTAGAGTTTTTTTTAGCTACTGTTGTTGTTTCTCATTCATACCATTGCTATCCTATACTAATCTTTCTGAAGTTTTCTGCACCCGGCTTGGCTCGAATGGAATTCATAACGCATTCATATACGAATTGGTATTCGAATCCCACGGAAACTATTTTTTCGATCTGGATAAAAGTAGATAGCCAATACATTATTCCAAAATTTCGACGTGAAACAGTAACAAATATATATATATAAAAATCACATTTCACATCCATACCGGTGTTCGCCAAGGAGATGGACTGTCACCACTTCTATTTAACATGGTTCTGGAAAAAATTGTGAGGACATGGGAAAAGGAAATAAAGGGAATTCAACTCGGGATTAAAAAAGAGCAGAGAATCAATGTAAAGTGTTTGGCTTTTGCAGACGACCTTGCCATTTTAACCAGCAATAGAGAAGAAGCCAAACTTGCACTGGAGAAGCTTCACGAAATTTCACAGAAAACTGGCTTACGAATTTCCTACAAAAAAACTCAATACATGGAAAGCAAGCCTGCAGATAATCTTCCCATTACAACTCGGTATGGGAAAGTGACACAGGTAATGCACTTTAAATATCTGGGAGAGATCATCCAACCATCAGGACTGAACACAATAGCCAACCAAGAAAGACTATCAAAATTACAAAAAGCGTATAAGCTTACTTTGAATCACTACAATAAAAAATCTATTTCTGTCTACGCCAAACTAAGGCATTACAGAGCAGTAGTTATGCCGGAAGCACTTTATGCTGCAGAAACTACAGTGACTCATGGTCATACAAAAATAAGAGACATTGAAAAGCAGGAAAGGAAAATTCTGAGGAAAATATTCGGACCAGTTTTTCGTGAAGGAATTTGGATAAAGAGGCCATCAAAAGAGCTCTACAAACAGATAGAAACAATAACTGACAACTTTAGAAAAAGAAGGATGAAATTTTATGGACATATTAGCAGGATGAACAAGAACAGGCTCACAAGGCAAATCTTCGAGATAGTAAACACCAGTAAAACAAGATTAAATGGATATCTGAAACAGAAGAGAACCTTAAAGAATTGGGGATCACACAAGGCAACATAAACAACCATGAACAGTTTAGAAACATCATAAAGAAACATACACTTAAACAAACACACACCAAAAAAAGAACAGGAAACAAATGGTCAGAAGAGCGCAAGAGAGAACACAGCGAGCGTATGAAGAGAATTTGGGAAGAAAGGAAGAAGAAAAAAACATCATGACTACTCAAGTTCAGTCGCTCTCTTTAAAGGGAATAATCGAAGAAGAAGAAGGGAAAAAAAATCACATTTATAATTTTAGTAGGATGTAAAAAATGTCTCTTATCTTCAGCCTGTCTATATGGATACCTTAATCACAAATAAGCAATTGCTCATTTAGGGCGCCACAATTAAATCTCGCACCACCTAGAAAAATTGCTAGGGCCGCCTCTGATGATGTTATGTGTGCTCATTCACCTTGACAGATACATGAAAAGTGATCTCGTCACTAAAAACCTTCCTTCTTTGTCTGATCTTAAATCCATACAGATCTATATACATGCATTATGATCTTCCAGGGTTCAATTCCTGCAAGAGCTACACCCTGTACATTTGCATAGAATACACATGATAGTTTGCTGTGTTAACTGTGATTCCTGACTTGTGCGTCTGATTGACCTTTAAAGGCACCTGGTGAACATTTTTTTCACATACAATTGACTGTCTCAGCAGCTGGCACTGGTCAGCCTGTTTGTGTTGTGACAAACAGGCAGCCAGTTTCCATAAATTTGGTGTAGCAGATACTGAGTGTTTTGTTTGTAGGTTGTTGTGTTTGATATTTCATACAAAATTTCCATTGCACCTTCAAACTGACTCACATATAATGAAGTCTAAGATGCAGAACAGATTTCCACTTGCCACTGAATTCCATGTTGTTTTGACTAGACTACAGTGCATAAATTGGGAAATATGTCAAAGTGTGTATTATAAACCGAAACTTGGAAAGATTCTGTAACTAATGTGACTATTTTTTTTATGTATCTGTTATAGCCATTGCACAATAAATATCCGAAATTCAGGAGAGACTTATGAAGTCCCCTGTGTATGTAGAGTAGCAATAACAGATGGTTTTTTAATGTATTAGATGAAAGAGATGATGGTTAAATTTTATTGTCAAAATGGAGAAAATTATTATTTAAATAACTGATTTTGTCTGAGAGGGAGAATTGAAGAAAATAGTATGACAGCAATCATTATGCATGGTGGGCAAGTTGAGCAGTGGGGCTGGCAGCATGGTGGGGATCTGCATGTTGTAGAGGGTTGGTTGGAGGTCTGACTTGGCAAATGTTTTGTATGGGGTGTGGATATTTATGGGGCAAAAACATGGACACTGAGGCGAGAATATGAAAAACGGATTGAGGTGTTTGAGATGTGGATGTGGAGGAGAATGGAGAGGATAAGCTGGATAGAAAAAGTGATCAGTTTTGAAGTGCTAGAAAGGGTTGACGAGAGGAGGAAACTACTACAAATCATGAGAAGAAATGAATAGAACACTTGCTCAGAGGGGAGTGCTTGTTAAAAGACGTCTTGGAAGAACTAGTTTGTGGCAGGAGAATGAAAGGAAGAAGTGGGTACAAGATCACAGATAATATCAAAGTTGACAGCTGTGATGAGGGAAAACATGAAAGGTGGACACACAAATATACAATACTTCTGTATTAACCTTCTTCAAGTAGTACAGAAATGGGCCATTTGGTTACAGACATGTGTGCACACAGAATGTCACCCAATGACTCTTGGGTGATACCAAAATATTGTATATTTGTGTGTCTGCCTTTCATGATTTCTCTCATCGGAGTCATCAACTTTGGGGTAATTTCCCTTTCCTCTATTATTTATATCACCTAATAGATAATATCAAAGGAAATAGAAACTACATGGACATGAAGAGAAGCGCAGAAGACAGGAGAGCGTGGAGAGTAGACATTTGAAAACCTGCCTTTGGGCAGAACACTAATGATGATGATCATTAATGTAAGATTCCAAACAGAAATGCATGAAAAAAGAATAGCAAAAACAAATTGAATAAGAAATTTATTACTTAGCAACAATGAAAATCTATTTGAAACTAAACATTCTGATGAGCAGCTGAATGTTCTTGAATTTATAATTTGCTTATTACAACAATTAACAATATTGATGAACAAATTTAGGTAAGGAGAATTAACGGGACCATTGTTTAACATGGATTGTGGCAAAACTGCAATGGAACACTAAAATGTGGAGCTACACAAAATGATGAGGAGTGAATCTCTGTGGTTTTGTGTCTCAGCACTATCTTGTTAATGTCTGTGGTATCCTTGTGAAAATAATATTTTTCTTTCTTCCTGTCCTGGTCTTTCCCTGTGTAGCAAAATAATTTCTGTTAACATAAAATGCTACTGGAATCAACATTGATGTACAATGGTTTACTTTAAAATTCCATATATGCATAATATAAAAATATTCTTTTGAGACAGAATAACCATTAGCATGGTTTTACATGTTTTCCACCATTTTTTGTGTCTAGGTAGTGCCAGACTAAATGCAAGTATGAATGGGAAAATTGCTGTACGCACTTTGCTATATTTCCTGGTTACATCACTGCTCAATGCTGTTCTGGGTATAGTTCTTGTACTGGCAATACATCCAGGAAATCCAGCAACCAAGAGCTCAATTACAACAGTTGCTGAGGATAGGCAGGCTCATATATTAGACAGTTTTCTTGATCTTGGCAGGTGAGTACAAGAAATTACATATTCATTTCATAAGAAGAAATTCCTCATTATCCACACAAATTAAAGGAAAAAATTTCAATTTTTCATCTCTGAAAGTATATGCCTAAAAAAAGTTGATTTATAAGAGACTATTACTGATGATACTTAAAGAGCATGAAAACTGATTTTTCATGTTTATATCATCTGTGTTAAGCTATCAAGGAAAAATAAAATACTGGATATATTATGATTAATTACTATCAGAAATTATTTGTTTAGAAGAGACTGCAACAGCATAAAATAATTAGACCTGCTAATTAATAATGGTGACGATGTATGAAAGCCATCTAAGTTTTTATAATGATGGAACATTTCTTTTGTTAAATTACTTAATTCTAGTGTATTAAACACACATTTATATATATATTTGAATCCAGTTTACCTGTATACATTCAAGCATGCTGTTAAGTTTTGCATGTTCCTTGTCTTCCTTCAATCACTATATTGAAATGTAGAGAAAGTAAGTAAATCACATACAAAGGGCAAAAAGGCAGGATTGCTTTTTCAGTTAATCTTACCCCATGTATAATTTTCTTTCTTACTCAGCTAGTATGTCATCTCATATAATTGTAATAATTTTTTTTTTATGGTTATGTTTTGTTTGTGTGTGTGTGTGTGGTTTTTTTTTTTTTTTTTTTTTTTTTTTTTTTTTTTTTTTTTTTTTTTTTTTGTATTCACAATGCTCCCACAATCAACATTATTAACTGATAGGTTTATTTATTGTATCATATTTTTTTTTATTAATGTACAATGAAGTCTCCACGACTGTACCATCAAATGGTCTTATAAAAACTTGATATTTTCATGGCTGCCAGCATTTTGACTTCCAGATGCTAACTGTGGACACAACCTGTAATAGAGGGTACGGCACCTGTGCTGACTCATCTGCTGTTGGTCAGTAGATTAGTACAGATAAAATCTGGCATTCATCAGTTTACATTTCAATGATACATTGAAAAAGTCTCAGTTCTTATAATTCATATGAGATATAACAAGTGCTGGCAGCATTTCCACTTTCCCTTCCATTTTGATCACATGAATTCTTGTTGTATTGTTTATTATGCTGTTGTCCATCATCTTAAATTTTCAGTGATTGCTCCATATTATGTTTCATCTCTATCCTGTTATGGCATTTTTTTTAAAGCCATCTGAAACTGCAGGATGACATTTGGTTTCCAAATTATTTGCTTTTTAATTTGGAAAATTGTAAGGGATTTCAATTCCAAAAACTCTTTAGTAAAATGTTTTGACCTCATTATAATAATTGCCCATTTATTATTTTGCAACAATTTGTATTTTGGAGTCATGTAATCACCATCTGTCAGATTTGATAACATTATTTGTAGACTAAATTCTCCAGAATTTTAAGTACAGATCAGCCATCAGCTTATGAAACACGATTTGGATTGCTGTGGAGAAATAAATTGGTGTCAATAACAAAAAATTATGACACTATTGTGACCCACTATACATTGACAGTATTTGCTAGTGTGTACACCACAAGTGAGAAGGATCTTGTTTGTAAACTGCGCCATCCTTTTTTTATTTTTTATTCTTTTTATTTATTTATTTATTATTATTTTTTTGTAATAAGCTGGTCATTTCAAATCATTTCTGTAATATGTATCTGTTGCAACTAATTGCCAGGAAACATAGTCCAGCAGCAGTACTTTACTATTTTCTAGCAGAGATGTTGTTCTACATTAAGTTTTGCTTACAGGCATCTTTTGAACAGAGGCACAGTCTTCAAAACTATCTTCTACCCTTGAATAGTTCTCCTCACAATAAAGATTTTTTTTTTTTACTCGGGGCTTTACACTTGTAAATTTCCAAGGAAGGCATGGAGAGCAAGAAATGGAAAAGCATTTAGCCATGCCATTTTCATGCACCACCATGGAATAATATGTAGATTAATTATACCAAATACTTTTTTACAACTATTTTGCAGATACATTTGAAAATAATTCTTCCTTGGAGTAGGACTTGTCAATCATTTTTTTTTTTTGAAATAAATGATTTAACTAGACACTTTATTTTGATTGGTTTAAAATAAACGAAAGTTTTCAAACCATTGTTATATATGTAAGAATTGTTCAAACATCATAGCCAGGAAGTATGTTTTGGTACAGATTGAGGCTAGAGATTGTGTCTGGGATATGATTAGAGAGCATTTCTCCCTTGTGGACTTTTGATCGGTTGGCTGTAGAGTGTGGAAAGTGATGGAATTAGCTGTAGAGCAGCTATGAGTGGGTGATAGTGGAATTATATGTAGTGACATGAGCAGCAGCTAAATGATTAAGAATATATAGAACCTACACTAAATAACCTATTAAACCAACTGAAACACATTGTGGATTGTTATGTTACAACTGCTTCAATCTCAAAACTCCTAACATTCACCTAGCCACTACCCAATGCAGCTATACTTCTTATGAAAACTTTCGCATTATTAACCATTTTATGTACCTGTCTCCATTATACTAGTACTTCTTTTGACCTCGTTATCAACTAGCTGTCAATCAGGATAAATGATCATAGTGGGATGACTTATCTTTCAAGCTTAAATCTTATAGACACTTCCCAGACCAGTTTCTTTAAACCAATTTATATAAACAAAATACCATGACCATTGGATGTAGCAGATGCTAAATTAAATGGGAGTTAAATACTGGCAGTAAATTCACAATTACTAGTAACTAACGTTTATCATTAGAAAGGAAAACTAATGTTGAGGTTTGAATAAAAATGACATATACATATGTAAGAGCGTTTTGGTAGCTCAGTGGCAAAGGCGCTTGCTTTCAAAACGTTCGCTACTCCTGCCCCGAGCACGAATCCCGGCAGGCGCAGGAATTTTGAGAGTTGTGTTTAATCATATGAGCTATGCCAGGACACTCCGTGGTTCAGATTCCACGTTAAACTGTAGGTCCCAGAGGAAAGTAACTGGCCGTCCTACCTCTGACACAATGACTTAGTATTCCTCCTTCGGGAGGATCCAACCAACCTTCGGGTTGTGGACTAAGTTAAGTTTATACATATGTAATAGATTATGTAATAGATTAAGTAATAAGTAGAAAACAAAGATCCTAATGCTGGTTTTTTTAATTTATTTTTTTAACAGGAATGTTTTCCCTGACAACTTGTTTCAAGCAGCATTCCAACAGGTGAGAATGAGATTCACATTTTTATACTCTATAGTAAAAATGACAATTAGCTTTCTACTAAAAACAATAATTTTTTAAATTGTTTTGTTCATTTTTATCATATACTACCCATGAAAAGACTTGTATTGCAGTCATTGTAATAACTTTTTCTTTGAAAATAAAATGTGAATAGATACAGAAAATATTTTTTACTGGATAATGGAGGATGGAAATTTCATTTGTATTTCATGCCCTGAGGTGTACCGAGAAACAACAAGAGTGTTGTATGATTAAAAAAATGACTAAGAGGACTTGATTTTTCAGAAAAGGGGGAAAGCGATTTTCACTTACATTAATACATTATTGTATAAAGAAAAATCATAAAAAGAGATTAATTATCAAGATTTATGATACATATGTTTATAACTGAGTTCCTGCTCTCTTAACTGATCTTGAATGAGCTATTTAAAAGTATTTCATAAAAGCTGGGGATAATGTATTTACATTATGATCTGTTGGAATAAGTATTGTTTGTTTACTCTTTCACAACAAGTTAAAAAATAAAAAAAATATTTAATTGCATTTGACCACTCATGACTGAAGCAGTTAATTTTTTCTGTAGAAAATACTTTAATAAATTACCTAATGTTTTACATAAGAATGCAGTTTTTCTTGGTGTTGATAATATAAAAATTGTTCTCGGGTGACTAGCCGAGTTAAATCGGTGTTATAATTACACTATTGTGTTGCTGTAAGTATAATTATAACACTGATTTAACTAGGCTAGTCACCCGAGAACAATTTTTATACCTAATGCTTTGTTGCATAATTCTCACAATAGTTCTTTTAACACTGTTCACTAGTTCTTGCTTACAATGAAAAGGAAAAGCCAGTGGTATTTTGTGCTCATAGTTATGTGTTCCCTCATGAGTGTAGCTGCAGCATTAAAGTGCCACTACATTGGATTGGGGAGCTACAATGAGTCCGAGTTCAAAAACTTCATGCTGTAAACGTGCTGTCCTGGTTGCAGATCTGATCCAGTTTTCTTCAATCACCTTGTTAAATGACGGGACAGTACCCTGTTTCCACCTTTAAACTACAGATTTCATAAACAGAAATACACTTGTCACATATAACACAAGTTACGTGTTTCACAGAAACATGAGAACACGCCTGTTCTCACATCAAAACAGACCTAGGAAGCCAGCAGTAGATGGAACCTTGCTTTTAAAATAAGTGCAATGTTGGGGAAAGGATATGTCAGATGACCTATGATAGAGAAAATGTTCAAATGATGATGATGATGAGTCTGTTCAAATGATGATGATGATGATGAGTCTATTCAAATGATGATGATGACGAGCCTTCTATGAAACACTCTTTATTGTTCTCACATCTTGCTATTTCCTTTTTCTTAAATATGCTTGATATATTGTGCATTATCCTCTTCTCCCATTTCTTGTCCACTTACCCATCCAACCAGTACCAGATTAACCATGTAGCAGGAGTTAGAAAATGCTATGGGCCTTGCACCTTCTGAAGGGGCCTGCGCCCCCTAGGGGGGGCCAGCCTCAGGAGCTTTCAAGCTCTACTATTGCCCTGGACGGCGAAAACAAACCAAGGGCCCCTTCTTCACATTTGTTATGGGCCCCATGCTGTTTTCATCCGGCCCTGCATCCAACTTGGATTCTTTACATTCCCCCTCCCCTCCCAAATCATCACTAAATCTAACTTTATTGCAATATCAACCAGATTCAACACCCAAGTAGGAGTCAGATCAGTTTCTTATAACCCAGTTTTGTATAATTCTAATGTATATATTCTTCTCCTTGTATAAGAGCTTTATATATGCCCTATCCCCTCCCTGAACACCATATGTGTTAGGTTTGAATGGACTAGGTTGCATGTAAATTATTCAACACCTACTGGATGATTGATTCCAGTACCTGATCCCTTATCTATAAATACACATTTTCTCACTCACTTAAGTCTAAAATTCCAATTAACCAGCATTTTACACTTGTAAGCACTCATTCCCCTTACATAATATTACCCGATTTATCACTCCTATATCTATAACTAAGAAACTGTATTTATTCACATTTATGCTACTCCATTCCTCTCCAAGTACTCATATAAGGCATTCTGATTTCTTAATAAGTCACAGATCTCCAATGATATAATTCTCTTCAGTTTTTTAAAAACTGTAGAGGACAACCCCATGGTATAGGTCAGAAAAAAAATCGTTTTTCGGTTTTCATCATATTTAGATCTGAAATGGACTTCCATGAAAAAAAAAAAAAAATCGCTCATTTAAATAGCATTTTCCTGCCACTTACGTTTCGGTGCTACACCCACTTTTCTGCATATATTTGAGACCTTTATATCCCCTATATTGCACTTTAGGGATTTTTTTCTTCTGACTCCTGAGTGTGTTGGCTATCCTTGGAGAGCAATGGTCAGTATTCTCTTGTTTCTGCTGTTTGTAAACAACACACTTTGAAACACACTGTTACATTTGTTTGAGTGCATTTGTGAGTTGTTGTTATTTTTAAAGTCAATTTCCCACAAACTAAAATTTTCAGTACAATTGCCCCACTATATCAGAAACTATAAAAGATAATTGAATAAAATTTTCAGAGACTCTGCATAACAAAAAAAAAGCTTCATCTTGTACTACAAGTATTAATATTACTGTATTATGATGTCACAAAAAAAAACATCTGCAGAAAAAACTTAATATTTTTATTAATAAATTAAAAAAGTATTTCTTAAAAACTATAAAATGTATAAAGTAGATATTAGTACAGTTGGCTTTAATAGCATCATGTAACATTCAGTAAAATATTAAGGTCCTGCATCAAATAGTTTTTCCACAAATGGGTCAAATACTTGCTTAAATTAACAAGGCATTAGATAGGCAGGGAGTGGTCCCCTTAATTAGTTTGCTATCTTCAGTCTAAGGAATTATGCAATCCATGCAGTAAAAGGTAGCATCATCTTTAGTTGCATTCTCAATTGCTATAATTAGCCATCTGAGAGGTCCAACAGTACATAATTATGCAATTTAATCAACCTCATTTATTTATTTTGAAATTTTATCTTCATGTCATGATGAATATTGTATTGTATGTTGCTTCAGATCCTATATTAGAACATCCATGCATCTACCCATCTCCAATGGCTTTAACAATAAAATCTCCCAATCACCCTTTCTACCATCAAACAAAACTGCTAAAACGTGATTTTGTTCTCCTGGCATCACAGGAACATCTTTTATAATAATTCTGATAAATTATATAATGCCCTTCTATTTTAAATTATTAACAGCTTAAATACTTTGTCTAACCATTTCTTAATGTTTTAACCCCAAATTATTAATTTTATAATCTTGGTAACTAAACACTTTGAATTCTTTTCAGGCACATACAGTTTATACACCCAAGATAAGTCCAATTATAAACAATGATTTACTCAATGCCTCCAATTCTGCACCAGCTTCTATAGCTGATGCAATTGAAGAGACAGTTGTGACACAGACAGAATTAGTTAGAACCATCAAATATAGGTAAAATGAAACTATGTTTCTCATAATAGATTACAAATAAATAATAGTTTAAAGTAAAACCACATTTTTTTTTTTTTTAGTTTTAACTCTCACAGTTTATGGTTTAAGAATATTATGGTACAGATACTATGAAATTTACTTTTACTTGAACATTATTATGCTAATTATTCAATAAATGCAAGAAGCACGAAAATTCAAACATGTCTCTATGGCATAATACTTTGATTCTAGATTCAAATTGTATCTTGTTGTGATGATATAGATGCACTAACAATTTGACATTTTTTGTGCTTTACAGTGATGAAGATCAAATTTGAAGTCATTTCTAGAATTCTCTTGGTGTTTGTAAAAAAAAAAGTTGTGAAGTACCTATGTTTTCAGCAACTGGTTATATACTTAACGCTTTCACTGCAGATGATATCTACTCTTGCTGATACTGTTGCTCAGTGCTGATGACGTCTTTAGACATCCACTGCAAGTCTTGCCTGTAACGGCCAGTATTCATTAAGTTTGAAGCATAAGCAAACATAGCTGTTCTTATCACCTTATTATAGTGTAAATAAGCATATTTATAATTCGAGTGCAGTTTCATAAGGTGATTGAACTTCTGTGCCAGAATCAACAATATTGCAGCAATAGTAGTACGTAAAACAACATGTAATGTTATTAGTGCACTGTTGCAACACATGTTTACTTATTCCAGTAGAAGTTCAGCTCTGTGCACATAAAAACATATCTTCCAAATGTTATAAATGTAATTAGTACATGTGTGTCATTTCATTAAATGAATGAAACTGTTAAAACATTTAAAACATCAAAAATCCAATTGTTTGTGCAGAACAGATAGCAACTTAACTTTTGTGTATTTTATGGTATATATTTGTATTTATAACTTCATACATTTCTGCAGTAAAAAAATCTTATCTTACTTTCCTGCACATGCTCTCTTATTGATAATGTAATACATGATGTTGATAGACATTGTCAGCACTAGAGGAGAAATTAGAATGCCAGGTGCATAAGATGTCTTTGCTTATATTAGTGTTTTTTTACTAAAAAGGTTACTGCTAACAATAAAATGTACAGCATGCAAGTAAACAAAAAAACTGTTCAACAGTGAGGTTGACTATCTTAATAATACTTCTGCAGTGAAAGTGTTAAGATTCTTGCCTTTTTTATAGAATGGGAAGTAAAGAACTTGTCATGAATTAGTGAAGCAAGAATAATTTTCTGTGGAAATTCAACATATGGGGCCAATATCTACAGAGCATAGAAAGTATAATAAACAGTACTTCGCGACTGGCTCCATATACTTAAACCCCATGTTGTCTGTAAATACGAAATCTTTAGTTAGGCAATAATAATAATACTAATAATATTTTTTTTTTATTGCCAAAACTTGTGATTACAATCTTCTAGCAAAGCCAGAACCTAGTGATCATTAAATAAATTACATTTTAAATTCAGTACAAATACACTAAATACATTCCAAAACAAATTGTATTTATATGTAATTCACAACCATTATAAATATTTTATTTTGATTTCATTTTAATTTTTGTTTAAAACAAATTTCTTTTGCAGGGAAGGGACCAATACTCTAGGAGTTATCTTTTTCTGCCTTGTATTTGG
>CM061919.1:153798482-154076078 GCA_031002005.1 Vandiemenella viatica | reverse complement strand
GTGACAATTTCCTTATTAGCGGCTAAAAATTTGATTATTCGTTGATACGAAACTAATGTTATCGTAATTTTAACGATCGCATACCTATTTATTTAGTAGCTATCAAACAGCAATTATATATCCTTCGACCTATTGTTTTGGCCGCTGCTTCAATGCGTTTTCTTTGACGAAAGCCGCTGCTTACATGTGCCGCTCAGGCTTTCGATTAATTCCTCTTCTCCTTATTATTTCGACCAAAGGAAAAAAAATTATGATGAAGTTTTCACGGGTGTATCGACGAATTGTGTTGTAGGAACATCATACTTCGACGGCTGCCTCCACCGTCTTTCTCACGTGTGAAATTTTGTGTTTTTACAATGAATTCCGGAGATACAACCTATGAGGACTTCACTGCAATCATTAGCCGAGAAAGTTTCCTTTTTTACTAAAAAGTAATTATTTCCACTCTAAAAACGTCGTTACGCCTCATACGTAAAACTTAAATACTTGACAGTTTACGTGTTGGTGAGTAGTTTCTTTTAATAACGTTGAATCAACTGTAAGATAAATCAAGGAATCAGGAGATATAATAATGAATAAAAAAAGAAAAGGTCAAGTCTCGTGCTTGTGCAGTGACAAAAAGTTATGAGATCTTGTTCTGAGCCAAGTCTACACTTTACAGAGTATATTCACTTCACTTTGTGAAATGGAATCCTTTCTCTAGGTGTTATGGAACTTTTATTTAGAATTTAAAAAGAAACTCTGGTAACTTGGCCATTAAGCAAACCATGTTTTTAAACTTATGTGATGTATTTTAAGGCACTTGATATGACCTAACACAGAATATTGTCCATTTTTTATTATTTATTTAAAAATTGGTTTAGATTAAAAACAAAAATGTAAAACCTCGAAATATACTTAAGACATCCTAAAAAGTTTTAATGTAATTTTGCCAATTAAAATATTGTTAACTGTTATTTTTATCATTTAACACTAAAATTTATTTATTAATTTATTAACGTTTTAAGTAACTATGTTTTAAATATATGCGTTAAAAAACTGTTTGCGCCAATCCCGCACGGATCCCGCGGGATCCGTGCGGGATTGACGCAAATCTCGCGGGATTGAAAACACTGCGGGATTGCAATCCTTAGTTGCAAATAGTTACCTAAGCAGCTCGATGAGCGATGTCAGTTATGAGTTCCATTGGGCGTCTCCTGCACTGTGATCACAGCAGTGTCAATAGAATTCATTGTGGCTAAGTGGTCGGCCTTGTGGTGCTCTGGTTGGTTACCTCGTGATGTGTCGAGAGTGTACGAGGCTCCTGGGTTCATGTTTCTTGCCGGACGTTGCAGCTAACTTGGCGGTCTGACGGCAATTTGTTTGCAGTGGCGGTCTATTGTCGATGGGACATGCGGCAGCGTCTTCTTGCACAGTAGACGTTGGCCGAGAGTGGCGACGACTCTGTCTGCTCCTTTTCAGTCATTGCTGAACTGGTTAGCCTCGGAAACAGCCGGCGTGAGGCCTCACAGTTGTGACATGTTTCTTCTTCTTTGGACGTGGATGGCCCGATGAGGAGCATCTATGGATATAGGTGCATTGACACTCGTAATGTTGGAAACTTTGGCATCTGCAGCACCGGACTGTTCTTGGCGAAGGCTTCTTTGCTTCAATGTTTGTTGTCTTCGACCTTGGTTTGGTGGTTTCAGAAAGGAGTCCCATGAAAGCTGGTTCTTCTTCTTCCAGCTTTCTGACTACCACCTTCAGGTCGGATAGGCTGGAGGTGATGATTTTGAGCCTGTCTGCCAGACAAACAAGGGCAGGTCTGTGGAGTGTTGTGGCAGTCTGAGTAGGCGGAAGCAGTTGTTGAATGCTAGAATTGGAAGTAATGGCTCTTCATCCATGGTAGAGGTGAGGACGTTCGCTGGGCTGCATGGAGACAATGGGTATGGAGACACCGAAGAATCGGGAAGGGTATAGGCACTACCTGTGGATTCATTGAGTGCAGATCTGAAGGCGACTTAACTGCTTCTGCCTGTGGAGCCAATCTCTTGGTTTCCAGTGATGGTCTTTTGGACTTGTTATTGTATTGAAGGTTCAGAGAGCATGAAGGAAGATGGCTGAAGATTTTCATCATCTCTTGAAACTGGATCATATATGAACGCTAGGTTATTGATAATATTCTTGGTGAGCATCCCACCCAATGGTTGTGATTGAAAGCATTTCAATACCTTGGCAGATGGCTGCTCGTTTTCGGGAACTCTTGAGGTATCCGTCTGTGAGTGTTGCCTCCTTTCTTCCTGCATTTGCTTCTCCAACTTCCTGAGTCAATTCGTACACAAGTAGCCAATCGCTGAAGTCGTTATTATAGACAGTCCTCGAACAGCTGCTCCAGACAGCAAGTCAATAGGAGCGAGGCATGAAATTCTCATAGTACACATAAATTAGTCACCACACGTAGAGAAGAACAGTGGCACTGCACCTGTTAAACCCTTAACTATAAAAATGGGAGTCTATTTTGTAAAAAGTTCGAAATCATTACAGGCAAATACATCCGCCCTTCCCACCCTCTGACCATTAATGATCTTGTGTCCACCTCTGACGAGGAAATGCCGCAATGTTTGCCAATGAGCTGCAGGGTACTTAGTCCATGCCTACTGATCCATTATTCGATAAAACATTCCGGAAAAAAGTGTACGCGGAACTTCCTTCAATTCTCTCAACCATTACAATCCCTACTGAGTTATAATCCTCCCTCATTGCCGAAATCTCCGCATTGGAAATAGAAACTTCAACCCCCAGTCATGACAGCATCACCTATTTCATCCTTCGTTCCACCCATTGTCATGTTATCATCCCATTATCTCACCTGCTTTTTGATGCCACTTAAATTCATTCTTATTCCCTTCCACCTGGAAGCGTACTCTTGTTATCATGGTCCCCAAACCCAGTAAACCATCAAATAATCCTTCAAATACTCCTGGCAAAGTCTTCAAAAATCATTCAGCTCCACCTCCATCACTTTGCCGAAATGTTAAACATCATCCCCCCCCCTTTTTTTAATCCAGATTTCGTCAACACCATTGCTCTATTGACCCTCTACTCCGCTTAATCTTATCATTATCCCAATCATTAAACGCCAGCCGCTGCATCTTGTCAATCTATTTTTAGATTGAAGAAGCATTTAACAAGGTTTGGCATAAGGGTGTAATCTACCAATTATTCATTTAAGGCTTCACACTTCCCTTCCTTGATCTCCTATCAAGCAGATGAATAGAGACTCCTTATCTCCTCCATTCCACTCTCAATGTGATGTTTCTCAGAGATCCCGCATATCTCCAATCCAAAACTCTTTAAATACCCACAACTTCCCATTCTTTCCCATCCTACAGAATCTAAAAGAGTATATGCAGATGATACCTCCTACTGGACTTCTCACTTCTCCACCAAAATCATCAACCACCGTGCAAATACCTACATTTCATCTCTCGAATTATATTTTCAGTAATGTCGCATCTGGCTGAACCCCGCAAAAACACAGGCAGTGCTGTTTCAAACAAAACCAACATTCTATCCCAGAGAAAAAGATCAATACTAATCAAAGTTTGGAACACTCCCATTAACTTCTCCCCCAGCACTAAATACGTTGGAATCCACCTTGACCAAACACTCAATTTCAGCCTACACGTATCTACCCTAAAACAGGAAACTTGACAATAGATTAAACATTATAAAACTCCTCCGTCACAAGATCTCTGGCACCCCCGAATCGACCTTTCTCCACACTTACAAAGCCTTTATCTGACCATTACTAGAATATGCTTCTTCTATAACAGCTTTACTTCCTCCCACTAAATTGCTAGAATTAACTCCTGAGGAACACTGAATCCTACGTCTGATTCTTCACCCCCGCTATCCTTCTAATCAGCTCTATCCTCTAGGTGGAATCCATTCATTATCAACCTGTTTATTCCATTTCTGCCTAAAATACAGCCAAAAAATAATCAGATTCCGTTTAGACCTCTAACCACTACTCACATCCAAAATTAATAATGGAGTGTCCAAAAACCATGTAGATCCATTTTGGCCTCCTGTGAACCCTCTCTCTCCCCCATGTAGCCTGACGTGGCTTTTGCCTCTACTCCCCCACCCCCCACCTTCCAAGTAGCAAGTAACTTTTTTCCCTATTGATTCCAGAAGATATTTTATACTATTTTCTCTTGTTAGACTATCGTAAATTACATAGGAATTATTTAAATAACAGAAATAAATATTGACATGCTGTTGTGTGTTCTGTACCTTATATTAACTGTGACAAATAGTATGAATAAGAAGCTAAGTGGCTTGGCTTGGAAATACATCTCAGCATAGCTTTCCAGCAAATCCCTGCCCCTCCTCTTTGATGGAGCCATGTACTTTATGGATGTTCCCTAGTCATACCCACCTGAAATATAAATATAAACACCCTTCACATATTTTAGACCTCACTCTCTTAGCAGATGAGCAAACACTATACAAACTATCACATTTTAAATCAGCAAAACTCCCTGCACACTGCAGCCCCACACCTACTTCATCCATGAGCATTCAATAAACTACCCATTTCCAAATTCAATCCTCTAGTAACCTTTCCTTCTGTTTATTTTCCATCGTTCTTTCCCTGGAGTGCCTTATACTTCAGTATTCACAATTTATCCATTAACCATGAATTCCTTAAAAATTTTGCACATATCGATGCTCTGGGCTATATATCACACTCGCAATGGGATTTTTTCAACACTTTCCAGTTGCAAATCCAACTGCTAGTAAGCCCTATCCATCCACATCTTTTCACTTATTTAATTTGCCATTACCATCTCTTATATATTTGATATACACTTCTGTCATTCATCTTCTGAAAATTCATCATTCCATTGTTTAATACTGTTTAATTTATATTATCTTGTTATGTAAAACTTTTATATCTATTTTTTTGTTATGAAAAAGCAAATAATAAAAACATATTTGGGAGAACAAGGTACAGCCTCCAGCCGAAAAGGGCCAAAATGTTCGGCCCTATAACAGCCCACCCCCTGAGCCTCACCCAGGGGGAATGGAAAGATTATATATATATCTGTGAGGTCTCCAGAGCTGACCAATTTCATCGTAGGGCTACCAGAAAATGTAAGTACTGCTCTAGTTGTCACAGGAGTAACAACGAACCTAATGATGGTGGCAGAACTAGCCGCCAAACGCTTGTCTTTCGTCAATTCTACCGGCAGAGAATCTGTGAAGGCTACATTTCAGCAATATGCCAGGAAAGTCTTAATTCTCACATTCCTTATACCTTTTCTGGTTGATGTAATTGTGGTGTCATATATATTCCTCTAGTGGTATGGTATGTTGTGTTATATGCGTAATGCAGTGAAACTTCCTTATGTTTATTTTTCTTAACCAGTTCTTAACAAATGTTGTTCTTGTGATTTATTATTATTCTTGTGGCCCATTTATTATAGTTTGAATACCATATTTTTGTATTTTTATATGAAGTCAAAAAAGTTACCACAATCCATAAAACTTTGCAAACTATATATATATACAAATTGGAGTTAAGTACCATATAGCAAAGCATGTGTTCAGGTAAATTTATTTATTTATTTATTTAGTATGGCAGAAGAAATACAAAAACAGTAACTACATTAACTTACAATAAATATAACTATTACTACAGACTGATGTCTAACGACTGCAGCCATTCAATTGCTTCTGTTGTTGCTTCGTGAATCTGATTCACTGCACCACTGAATCTCCTGAGAGGCCATTCCACGGCGATGTGGTAAATGGTTTGCTCATAGTTACCGCAGTCACAAGAAGGATTCTCTGTCATTCACCACTTGTACAACCAGTAGTTTCATCTACCGTTGCCTGTTCTCACTCAGTTCAGTGCCGTCCAGG
The DNA here is from genome assembly GCA_031002005.1 of Vandiemenella viatica. Lineage (NCBI taxonomy): Eukaryota > Metazoa > Arthropoda > Insecta > Orthoptera > Morabidae > Vandiemenella > Vandiemenella viatica. The sequence goes on along the minus strand of CM061919.1, from coordinate 154,070,165 downwards.
TTTTCCTAGGAAGGTTGAATCCAGGAGGTTGTCGTGTAGGGTCTTGGATTAGCACCTGTTTGTCGGGCTTGGAATTTGTTCACTCAGCACACCATGCTTCGCCTATGTTGAAATTATTTTGGACCAACTCTTGACCAAACTTCCATGTTGAATATCTAGATATTAGTCTATTTGGAGCTTTGTGTGTGCAGTCCTGATGAATTGGAAGTTGTGGATAACTTAAGCATTTCTGCCATTCCTTTTTTAATGCTGCTTGTCTTCGGAGACTTGGTGGGGCGATGTTAGAGAGTACATGCAACCAGTCTGTAGGTGTAGATTTAACAGTTCCAGATATTGTTCTCATTGTGTCATTTAGTTGAACGTTGATCTTTTTTATCTGACTGCTGTTTAGCCATACTGGACTGCAGTATTCGGCAGTTGAATATACCAGGAAAAAAAGCTGATGTTCTGAGAGCTGCAGCATGTGCTTCCCAACCCATTCCTGAAAGTTTGTGAAGGATGTTATTTCGAGTTTTTACTTTTGCCACTGTTTTATGGCTATGCTCCTTATATGTCAATGACCGGTCAAGAACCACACCAAGATATTTTGGATGAGGATTGTATTTAAGTAATTGGTCTCTGAATTTTATTTGAGGTCTATAGTGGGCTTTTCTATTGTTTAGGTGGAATGAACTGACCACTGTCTTATTTATATTCAGTTTCAGGCGCCAAGTGTTGAAGTACTCATTCAGTTTCTAAAGATCAATTGCGAGAATTTCTTCAGATGTTTTGAAGTCGCTAGATTGTGCTGTCATGACTATGTCATCAGTGTATATAAACTTCCTAGAAGTGATGTTGAAAAGTAGTGGAGCAAGGGCAGATCCTTTTGGTAGCCTGTTGTTTAATCTGTAGGATTTGCTTCTATTCCCATTTAGATGAACCTCAATCATTCGATTACATAGCATGTCATTCAACAGAGAGGCAATCGTTTTGCATGGGATAACCCTAAGGAATTTCAGGACCATTCCCTTCCTCCAGATTGTGTCATATGCTGCAGTCAAATCTAAAAACACTGCCAAGGTCTTTTTCCGATCTTGGAATCCCTTTTCGATATGATTGGTCAGCACCATTACTTGGTTGCAACAATTCCGGTTTGGTCGAAATCCTGCCTGCTCAGTTGGTATGAAGTCAAGGATTTTTTTTCCGAGATCCTGTTGTAGATGGTTCTTTCAAGCAGCTTTTAACATGAACTCAGAAGAGCTATTGATTTATAATCTTCTGGGCTACAGCCAGTTTTGCCTGATTTCAATATAGGTATTACCTTGGTACTTTTAAGGAGGTTTGTCACTTTACTGCATTTTATGATATTGCTGGAAAAATTTGGCAATCCAATCAAATGTTCGTGGGCCACAGTGTTTTAGAAATTCTGGGTATATTCCATTTATCCCTGCAGCCTTACCAGATTTGGTTTCTTTAAATGCCATCGAAATCTCTGAGACTGTGAAATCTGCTGCAAATGGAGAATTTCTGTCAGCTTGAAGTAGTCTGAGCTTTAGTTCATTTTGGATTTCTTTGGACTTGTTGCTCAAAGTGTTAGTTGATTTCCTAGTTAAGTTAACAATACTCTGTGCTACTTGATCTGATTTTATATTTGAGCTCTTGCTAGTGGTATCTACAGCGTTACTTCCTAGCTTGAGCAAGAGTGACCACGCTTTTCTGCTTGAATGCTGGAAATTGATGTTTTGCATTAATTCTGCCCATTTCTCTTTCCTCGCTGAGTCTAAAGAGTGTAGAAGTTCATCTGCAATCTCTGGGTCATTACTGAGTTCGTATTCCCTGTACAGCTCGTTACATTTCTGGCTCCAGCCGGGGATGTATTCCCTTCTATATCCTCTAGGGATATGCTTTTTAGCTATAGCACAAAGCAGCCTTGAGAAGCACTGGTAATTTTTCATATTTGGTGCAATCCATTGTATGTTATGTTCTATTTCTCTGGTGAATTCACTCCAGTTAGCTCTGGTAAAGTTCCATCGTGGAACTGGATTAGATCTTATGATCGGATCTCAAGACTGACTTTCAAAATTACAGGTCTGTGCTGACTTCGGGGAAAGTTATTCAAGACTTTCCTTGTGCAGTGCAGAGGTCTTCCAAGAAGGTCTTTAGTAACAAAACAGAGACCAGGGTTATAGTCCAGATTCCATCTAGCAGAATGGAGCGTACCTTTTTCTTAGATGAGAAATAGATCTTCAGCATCGGCCCAGTCTGTCACAAGCCGGCCATCAGTGTTAATGTTTCAGTAGCCCCAGATAGTATGTTGGCTGTTGAAATCACCTAGAATAATTGTTGGATGTTGCAGGTGCTGAATTTATTCATTTATAGTCCAAGGTTGGTTGGGCGGTTTATAAATATTGAGAACTTAAATGTTTGAGATATTATCTCTAGTGATGTAGATATTACCATCTGTGTTTTTGCCAATTATCTTAGCCTGCTGAATGTTATTCTTGACAAATGTCGCAGTACCATAGCTTTTATGACATGTTGCTGACAGGAGTGTATATCCTGGTAAATAGCACTTAGAATGTAGATGGTTTGTGTCTTCACAGTGGGTTTCTTGAAGGAGAAGAACATCTATCTTGCTGTTTTCAAATAACTTTAACAAGTAGTCACTTTTCCACCTGCTTATTCCTTCAATATTTAGTTGTAGAATTTGGAGTGCGTTCGGATTTCTTTCGTTGCGGTAGTAGTTACTGGGCTCTGAGAAGAGCCGTTTGAAGTTGATAACATTGTTCCGTATCTTCTAATTGCTGGGATATCCTCAAGCTAAAGCTCTAGGTCCAGCAGCCTATTGAGATGTAGACTATTCAGCTGCGGCTTTGCCACATTGCCCAGGGTGTACCACGAGGAGGCTAGTCTCAGTGTGTTTACATGTTCATTCACACTTGGTTTATAATCTGCAACCAGCTGCAGGAATTTAACTGTTATGTTCCAACCCTTATGTTATATTGTTTAACTAAATATTAGTGGTGCTAATTTTATATGTATTCAGTACCAGTGTGTAATGGCAGAACAAGCTGTGTAAGTGTTGCAGATCAGCAGTTGCCTTTCTCCATAAACAATTTACTGAATATCATTAAAGGTAATATTGCTGTCAATTGCAAATATTTTTGTAAAAATTTATTGAAGTTTTTAAAACAATGTATATAAATTAAAAAGCTTAGTGATTCTAATATGTTTCTTTGTAGGACATTATATTTTAATTTATATATATATATTTATTTACTTTTTTTTAATAATGTTAGGGGGACTTATTGAGTTAGTCTTCTCGTATGAATGTGCTTAGTTCAATGGAACCATTGTCTGATGTCTTAACTGCAATTCTGGTACCTACGCTATGAGTGAACTTTCAACAACATAACCATAGTGTGATTCAATAACTGTGTCAAGAGAACATATTTAATCATACCCTTCATGTTTGGGGTTATAATACAGGCCTGTGGAAACTGATTTATTAAATATTAAGGTACCAGAAGGCTACACAGGTCATGAACTTTATGTTCACAGTTTAGGCAAAGTGTTGCAAACCCCCAAGCGTCCTCTAACATCATTCTTAACTAAGATTTTCTTTCCTTAAGTTGGCACGTAATGAATACATGTTACGGCCCCTTCAGAGTGTTGCATTTTTTTACCAATCAGCACAGACAAGGTTTAAATAATGTTAGATATGTTTAACATAAAAATCATTTTTGAAGACCCTGATTCTCAAACATGATATTTGTTCAGCAGAGAAATTTCTTTCATATTAATCATACCACATTTGTCTGACACATTTCATTTTTTTAAAGACTAAAGGAAACTTATATCCATTAAAACTATGTTATGTATTTAAAAATCTGTCATTTCAGATGAGTTTACATCATATTACATCATTTCGTTAATTATTGAGATTTTTTCCCCCCAATGATTTTCCATTACTATTTGGTAACAGTTACTGTTGTCAGAGTTTCTAGCATTCATTCTGTATTGGTTTCTCTTCCTTTGCTGTTGAGTATCTGATAATAGTTTTTTTTTTAAAACGACTGCCCCTACCAAAATTGATACAATCTTTATTTAATGTGTGTTTGAGCATGCACAAGGATGTGCATGTAAAGTGCTGAAGAGAACAGTAACTGTTAAATGTTTCATTCTTTCATAAATGACCAATTTCAACACCTACAATTGATGTACAGAATATTACCTCTGTGCTAGTTGGAAATGAAAGAGCAGTGAATATAACATTATTCCAAAAAATTAATAAATTAAGATTATTTCACTAACCTGTCATATAACAATAGAAATTATCAGTTTTGAAATATATATGTCTGCATTAGTGAAGTTTCTTAGTGCTAGTAACATAAATATTTGTTTATTGTTATGGATACTAAGTTACCATCATATTTAACCCAAGTAGAGAAAGATCACAGTGCGAGTTGTACAAATCCAGATATTTATTCTGTGAACAATATTAGTTAATTTTAACATACCAATCAATAGGCCTTAAATCAGTACACACCCAGCAGAATTGTGTAATATCATTCAGTCAATCAAGTCTACAAGAACTAACAGTGATTATTTAATGGAACATTCTTTCATACAATATTTGAGTATCACAGAGCACAGACGAGATATTTATATACTGTTCTTCTATTGTACATTTGATTTTTAAGTGTTATGGTTTCTACATATGGCATCTTGTTCAAAAACAGTTCTTATACTACGGTAAAAACAGACAGTAGTTGCACAGCTTTTCAGGTATTATAACTTTTTTTTTTTTAATTATCCAGAAATACAACAATTTTGTAACAATCTATTACTTTAAGGATTTCAGCATCTGGAATGTACATTTGTTAGTTGGTAATGTATGTATAATTAGCTATACCTATTCTAGCTTAACATTATTAGCATCTTCAGAGGATGATATTTATTAAAGTGATCTGCTACATGAATTTCAGATACTTGGTCACTGCACTGAAACCGTAGATTGATTTTACTTCTTGTTTATCCTAATAAACTATTTTTTAATTGTTGATTTCTATTAATAATTTAAGAGAACAATATACCTGCTATATTTCACAAAAAGTAACACTTCTTCAAAATACATAAAATGTTACACACTAAATTACAATATATTCTTACATTTCTGCACTGTAACTATCACATTATGTTATTGCATTTTCATTATTTAACTTGTAAAATATATCATGAGAAACTTCAAGTACCTTTGTATATTAACATCAATGAATGAAGAAGTAAAGTCATATAAATGCTGAAAGGCATCTTGTACATCTCTTAATTTTAAATGTAGGGGAGTTCCTTGTCTTAATCTTATGATACATATGTTTCGCCAAAGTCAAGAAATGAAAAAAAGGTTCAAATGGTGTAAACATTGTTCCAAGAACAGACAAATTTAATCAATTGCAGCAGATACTATTTAATATTAATAATAAATGTCTTCATACATATTTGAAAATGAAGTTTGATGCATCAGAGAAGTTGAAAAACTTGAGCAACATAAATTTGTGGTTCAAAATACATAAGTTTAACATGCTGGAAAGGAAAGTTAAAGTAAGCCAATCACTTGGAAAACTGTATGAAAGATGAGTTACAATAATGAGCACCAGATTTTGGATTTTACCCTTACTCATGAATACAGAAGAAAAGGCACATCGATAATTTTGTATGTCTACCTGCATCCAATCCAGCAACATAAATGATTTGTTTCCAACAATTAGGTTCAGAGCAGAGGGTGGAAGAGGGATGACTCAATCAAAATCATTTCAAATGTAATGTGTAGAAAATAAATTTTTGATAAGGAAATAATTAATGAAGTATATAAATACTTAAAAACTATCATACAAACACATACTAATAAACATAAATCATTAAACTATTAAACTATACATGAGGATGGTGGGTTTCCCAGAGGTAGTTATGAATTATTATCCAGGATTGAAGCCCATGCCATTTTGTTGTATTGGTTCCCATCTAAAGTGTTCTGATGAGGATGCAGCTTAGGGATTTCTCTGATGACTCTGGATAATAGAGTTATGTGAGCTGGCAAAGGCAGCAACTGGGTGTTTAGATTTTTGTAAATAGCCTGATGGATAACTAGTTGATTTTGAGGCAGGTGAGTTATATGTGAGCTAGTATAAACTAGCTCACTTGACTCCATTACCCAGTTCTTAGTTCAGCTCTGCTGTGAACCAATTATCCATCAGGGCGAAAGATTTAATCTAAAAATCTAAACGACCCATTTGTTGCAGTGCTGGCTCCCATAACTCTTATGATCAAAATGACTGTTTCATAATGAGATTGATCATAGTGCTCTCTGAAATCACATTCATATCCAAACTCTGCTGGTGGGAATTGGGTTAGCAATAGATTCTCAACAGCAGGCACTTCCCAGGTCACAATCTCCGATAATACTTACCTTCCCATTTTCATCTTATCTGGTAAATCCGTCACTTGTGTGTATGGCTTCATTTATTATTTATGTATTTTAAAGAATGTTTTACACATTTTGCTTATCTCTATTTCACAGACCACTTATATAATGCATCATTGACTTGATTTAACAGTTTTTGATGATCTTCATCTTTGTTTGATAATGTCTGTTTCACAGTCTGTGAATTCAAGTAGATTCTAATTTGAATAAGTAATTAATCCTGTTTTAAAATTATGATCAGTAATAAGAATTTATATGTGGAATTTTAACTAAGACTTGGAAATTATGTATAACATTTAAAAAAATGATAAAGTTCGATACAAAACTCAAATGCCCAAAGAAACGTGAATATTTAAATGATACAGAAACAGTTATGTTTGTTGCAAATGTAAATATAATGGGTAAATAAAAGTGTGATAGGCTCAGCAAAATGCCAGTTGACTAAACCATTTTTTTAAGTAATGCCACTATTAACACTGTAAGTATATATATATTTTAAAAAAAAAAGGTTCTGGTAAAATGTATCTCAAATTTCTGTTCAACTGCAATGTAGTTGCTAAATCAGAATCTGAAAATAAATCGGTGTCGAATTGTTCGAATTATCGTCTTGGCTATTTTTATCATTGAAGTTTAGGTACCCTTCTTCAATTTTAATTATGGTGGCAAGTGCTGTAAAAATGTATAACTTTTTTAAAAATTATTTAATTATAATAATTTAAAGAGAATCATTTAACTTGTTTTATTCTAAAACACAGTAGAGCAATTTCTTCCCTTTTGTGGTGTATACAATTTATTGACAATTATTATTTGACAACTGCATCAACAGCAATGATGTACTTGCTCTACACTTTGAGTCCTGAGTATATTCTACAGGAAGATGAAAAATAAACAGACTGAGAAATATTGTCGAAGAACAATTTTGGGAAGTTATTACTCTCACTGGCATGTACAAAATCCCAATTTTTTTTATGAGATACATAGGCATAATTTAAAAAATATATATAAATTTATACTAAATATATCACAGATGTTTAATTCTAATTCAAAAATAAAAGTTTAATATAACTTTATCTTAGCACTTGACCAGATGAGCAAATAGAATAATAAGAGTTATAACAACTGAAAATTTAACATTTTATTTGTGAGTTTTAATGTCATTGTTTATGGATGAATTACTTTGCAACATAATAATTCACATATTGCTAGAAGTTGTGGAATGTCTTGTTAACTGTCACTGAAACAAAATTTATTTAAGGATGTAAAAAACCGATTCAGTTGATAATTTTCATTTCCATTTGACATAAGAAATAAAAATGAAATAATTCCGAAGGATTTCATTTTCAATAAAATTATTTTCCTGGATTTTTAATAAATCTGATCTATTTGAGGCCAACTTTAATTGGTATTTTTTTAAGAGAAATCAGATCAGTCTTCCTTCAAGCTCAGGCTAGAATTCAGGATAAGCAGTCTTGTACAGATATATGCAACTATTTTTTGTTTTAATAATCTGGATAAAGTTTCTGTATAGTCACATATTCTATCCATATTTTTCAGTGACCATACTTACGAATTGAGGTTACTTTACCACAATTGTTTTACAGACTGAATACAACCAATGATTTTCTACACTTCAACAGCAACTTTAAGAAACGTAACATTTTATATGAATACATTATCACAATTATCTTGAAACACAGAATTACTATTACAGTAAGAGTGAGTTATAAGTCACCAATAGTGCCATTCTTTACAAGTGTTTTTACTTCAACTACTATAATTTCTGGTTCCTTTTCATTTTCATGACCAAAGTGATGAGGAGGTGGAAGTTTTCCAGGTCTCAGCATGACATGGTTACACTGCAGAATAAAGTAGAAAGGGGAGATAATTAGCGCAAAACCAAAATTGTGGATTAGTACAATTTCATTTCAAAATGAAACAATAATGTTTTATTTTATGTTTCTCTGTTAGTACAGGAAATGATGAAACAGCTTTCTTAAATTACCTGAGGATCTGTTGAATTTGCAGCTGCTAGCTGCCTCCTGGAAAGATGTTCCACAACAGCTGCTGCATAACAGTCACCAAGCATATTGTTTGTTGTCCTCACACGATCTCTGTGAAGAAATGTTTCTTCATTAAATGGATTGCAGCCAGGAAAGACTGACTTAATTCTGATTCTATTCTCGGAAACAATTTCTATAGTCTATGACAGTGTCGGATCTAGAGGGGGTCAAATCGGAGTGGTGAAAACTCAAGTGGGTGGTAAAATCATTTTTTTTTTTTTTTTTTAAGTGAGGCAATTTATGTCACAACGACCTTTCTTTTAAGCTCCACTACAGCCCCAGGCAGTGATACTTGTGGTGGTGACAGTGGGGGCACCAAACTCACAGTTCTTGCCCCGCCCAGAAAATTCCTAGATCTGCCATTGGTCTATGAAACTGGATTTGGATGCTTTTATACATTTAACACACATTTAATACCACTATAAAAAAGCATTTTTTTGATAAACAGAAGAATCTGGTGAAGTTTTAAATTACTACTTCTAGCTACGTAACTGATTGCAAAAATATTTGGCTTAGCTTTCTTTTATTCCTAAAAATAACCAAAACTTTAGATAAAAGTTATCATAATGAAACTCCCCAATGAATAAGCAGTTTTCATAAATATGAGTGATTACAAATTTTAACCTGTCACACACTACTTGTCAAAGAGAATGAGTTTATTTGGAGGAGGGGGGAAAAATAAGTCAATCAGGTCTTCAAAGAATTTTCACATAAAAACTTTTAGAATTTGTGTACATTGGCCCATTACCATCCAACCCACTACCACAGGATTTTATTTTCCAGGTTGTTTACAACTAATCATATTAGGCTTTCATTTTAAATGATTAAAAGTGTTTCAAGAATGAAATACAGTATTGAGTTCAATAATTTTTTTTTAATTTCCACAATCACCATACCTGCTGTTACAAAACAGGCTTTTGAATCTTTTAACACTAAACAATATCCTTACTGAGGATGGGACTTACAATTTACTTTGCTTCATCTAATATGAAACTTATTCTACACTAGTATGCTACAGTAAATGATGACTTTATTATATACTGTGACATATTTATGCTAACAGGTATCCTTTCGTTCCTAAGTAATGGTATTGCAGGTAAAATTAGGAGCGTGATGGCTCAGTGAATAACGCATATGAATAGAGTTCAAAAGGTCCCAGGTTTGCATTACTCTCTCAGCATGGTTTTTCAAAAGGTCTTAACCCAACCTTCACCTCTGACACAACTTGCTCTGCAATATTAAGTATGCCAGAATACTTACATGGCTCATATTCCATATTAAACTGTTGGTCACCTTCACTCAGTACGGTTACTGGGTTAGATTAAAGTAGCCACAACAGAGGTGCATGCACAGCATTTAAAACTTCACCAACCGTTTGTCAAATTCTTCAGGAATATCCCACTGAATAATGTTATACACATTATTATCACAGGTAAAAATTGTACTATCAAGATAATCTATGAATAAGCTCAAACTTTTTATCATCAATCTTAGCTGAATACCTATCAACCGCATTCAAACTGTTTTTGGCAGCACATCCAAGTATTGTTCATTTTTATCAACTCAGTATGATTTTGTGTAATGCAAATCAATGTAAAACAATGAATTGATGAAGTGTTAAAACCTTTACTGTTTGTTTTGGGTATCTAAATTGTCCAGCCCTTTTTTTTCATGTACATAGGCATATTCAGAGAGGGGCAGGGGAGGAGGGGCTGCCGCCCCCTAGAATAAAAATTAAGTTTCCTTCAGTACACTTTGATGAGTGAAGAACTGACTCAGGAGCACTTTGAAAGTGGAAAGAGTGACTCGATTATGCCTGATGAGTGTGCAGCGAAATTTCGTGAAAGTACACTGTGTAAGGAACAAAGACGGATACCCGGGGTCAGATATCAGCTTTACGTTCCTCAACTATAGTTCACTTACTTATCACTGGAGAATACTTGAAGTTCTTAAAATAGTTTGTTTACCGTGAATAGCCTAAGGAAAATGCTAACTGGTTTTCAAGATGGTCGCCACCTGTTCATTATTCCCCAAACAGGAAGGGTATACTATTAAATGAAAGTCAGGTTGAAGTTTCACTATTCACATATATTCAAAATTGTCACTGTATTACAACTGTTCAGTTAGCAAGGCATCGGAATATCATCACACGAAAATTGCAAGTTGCGAAGCATAACACGAACCGATAATTCCCCCAGTAAAATTCAAAGTTCAAATATCAAACACTTTACCACGCCACTGAAAATTTCTAAGATGGCGTCTATCGTCCATTGTGTCCGCCAAGTTACCGACTAGCCTCATGCTCAAGCCACCCGAGGCTAGCTCATCTCGGTCTAACCAGCACACATCCTGCTTCTCCAATGCTTCAGTACAAAGTGAGCGTCATGGCGCCGCAATTCCCTATATCAGACTAGGACTAAAGTGGTCAAAAAAGACATAGAAATATTTGATTTATCTCCCGATGTTTACCAGAAATTCATGGAGTGTAGATCACGCAAAAATACGTGTAATAATGATTTAAGTGCTCCAGAACGGAGTTATGGATTTATTTAGTTGGGGTGTGTTGCTACACTGGATTACGTAGTCATTTCAAAAATCTGTGTACAAAAAACGGACTGTCAAAAATTTTAGATTTCGGGCTTTAAGTTATTTTAGAAGTGCTCTCCCATCTCTGCTGAGCTCAACCATGCAAAAATCTTCCAAATCGGTTAATTCTAACGGGAGTTATGGAATTCCTAAGTTTCCCAGTTTTTCCATTGTGAAGCCAAATATTCTGCTTTTTCCTGAAAGTCGGTTGTGTCTTGAGACTAAATTTAAATTGAACCTTTATTTATTTTAAGCACTTTAGAGAAGTTTTTAGTCCGCTAAACCTGTTAGTTTCTGAGTTATTAATTTCTAAAGTTTCGGTTTTTACGTCGCCATTGCCGGTTAACTGTTATTTACTGATATTTCAATTTATTGGTTGATTGTTACCGGAAACTTACAAAATATTTACTGGCTATTTATTTTTACTTGGTTATATTTACTTTTAAAGCTTTGAAGTTGTTTAGATGTGGTGGAATTAAATGTTGACTAGCTCCCATGTGGAGATGCATTTAAATTCCATATTTAGTACTTTAAATCGGTCTGGAGCTGCGAGTTATTAGTGCATTTAATATCAACTGGTGAAATTCTAATTATGAAAGTGCTTTACAGTGTTTATTTTAGTGGAGTATTAGTGCTATGGTAGTGTTTACAAACTTGCATTTTCTGCTTCATGGATTATTACTGATTACGCTCATTTAGGTGAGTTTATTGCTTATAATTTTCCTGAACCTTCTTATTTATGGTTACTATGTATAATTTATTCACTTTATTGTACTACAAGTGTTGTTTATCTCAATTTTACGTGTGGTATCGGATACTAAAACGAACCCCATACTTGGTCGGAATCTAACTAAATCTTGAAAATAGAATGACGGATAACTTACAACTGTGAGATATTGACAAAGTAATTGAAATGTTGTCTGAGCATCCAAGACAATTAATGTTTACATAAAAAACTATAACTGAGTTACGATTTACGAGTTACGATTTACGTGTCCAATACCGAGGTCCATTTGTTACAAGTGGCAAAGGCAGAGTTATTCATTCCCTTCCATAATCTCATAACTGCAGCAGAGACAGTATGTTCAGCACACACTTCAGTTTCTTTACGCTTCCCTGGAGGACAAGCAGAATGGCATGGCGCTACTTTACAGCAGGTTAGCATTGATGAAAAATTGTTGGCTTCATCTTCATTGAAAAATGAGTATCCTGTGTGTTATCAACTATTTCACCAGATGAGTAATGTAGCCTACTTTCTGATATATAAAACAAAAAATATATTTCATCAGATTATATATTCATCGATAAAAGATACTGAGGGAAAATTATGCAAGAAATCAAACACAGAAATCCGATCTCTGATGAAAAATAAAGTAAATCTGGTTGGTATATGTTTACAGTTTTCAACGCTGCTAGGATTATAGAAGCTTATATGAAAAATCTAATGTTTGCTATATAATAATATATTGATTAAACATACAGAATCACATATAAAACAGAATAAATATCTCTGTAATACCAAAAGTTAGTTTTTGTGTTTAGGTACTTTGGAATTAAATCCTACAGTTGACACATTTTTTCCTTGAAACAAGTTTAACATACAATTGAACAAATTACTATCTTAAATCCATACAGTTAATACTATTCACTTATTGAAAAGATCTAACTTTAAAACTTTTTTTACCCTTTAATATTATTGGGATAATCACTATCACAACTGTTCTGACTTTAATTTAATTGCGATGGAGCACACACTACGGTGGCAATTTCCCTACTAACCCATTTCCCCAATTTCCTGTACCCAGCTACTTTTGCCCTCTACAAATTTCAACTTAAATTCTTTCAACGTTTTTGGTAAATTATTCATCAGTTCTCTTGGTATCTTATTCCAATCTCACGTCCCCTTACCTATGAAAGAAAAACTTCCCACACCCTTGTGCCTGAAATTTATTGCCAGCTTGTGGTCATGATCATCTCTTCCCTTACATGCATTACATTTAATTCTTACACCAATTTCTTTCAACACCTCATCACCAATATTGTACACTCCCTTGACACTCACCATTCTCCTGTCTTCCAATGAATCCCATTCTAGCTCTTTTATCTTATCAGTTACTGATTGTATTCTACGGTATTTTCCAGAGATAAATCTAGAAGCCCTTCTTTGCACCCCATCAATTTTCTGTATTTGTGGGTCCCATACTACACCACCATATTCAAGCAATGGTCTGACCAAAGTTTTGTAACACAATTCCTTTACTTGTACATCCCCTCATCACTCTCTGACAAGTGAAGAATTTTGAAACCTGACAAATGTCAATGTGTGACCGAGTTGGGCTTGTTATCAATGTTATTCCAAGATATTCACATTTCAAGTCTTCAAAAATCAAGTCTTTCCCCTCCTTATAATCATAATTAATCTTTAATTTTTTATCTATGCATCTAACAAGCCAACTCTTCTTTGCATTTATCTTCATAACATGTTTACCAACCCAGCTATATATCCTGTTCACATCACCCTGCAGCTGTATACAGCCCTTTACAGTTTCGATCCTTTTATATAGCATTATGTCATATGCAAACAATCTGATTTCTGACAGCAAACCATCAACACAATCATTCATTAGAATAATGAACAGCAATGGTTCCAATAGCTACCCTGTATCACTCCCATCTTTACTTCCACTTCTTTTGATACTTCATCTCCTACCATAACTTTTACCTTTCTGCCTTTTAAAAATTCTTCTACCCAGCAAATCACTTTCTCATCTACTCAAATAGTGATTACCTTATTTACTGCCATTTTATGGCTCACACTATCAAAAGCCTTTAAAAGGTCTAGTACAACAATAACAATCTGGCCTCCCTAGTCCATTTCATCCAAAATATTTTGCATATATCCTATTAACTGAGATTCACATGAGTATCTTTGCTTAAGTCATGCTGCTGACTTTAAAACCTCTTACACTCCTCACATATATTTCTGTTGTGGTTGCATATCAGTCTCTCCATTAATTGTGTTGTTAGGCTCGTTCTCTGATTCAGATCCTGCCATTTCTGATTCTTTGTCCCTAATGCTCTCACTAAACCAGTTACTTAAAATCTCTGCCTTTTCAAATCATCGGTAATTTCTTCTCCAGGCTAATCTATAATGGTATCAACACTGTCCCTTCCCTTCAGTTTTCTAACATAACAATAGAAATTTCTAGAACCATTAGTCAAAGGTCCCCTGCAATGATAAACCTATCTTTAGCAACCTTCTTTGCCATCACCAATTCCTTGTTTAGTTGTTTCAAATATTCCCTACTACCCTGCTGTCTCTGAACTCAGTTATATTCTCTTCTTACCAACCTCTTTAAACTCCTCACCTTCCTATTATTGTACATAGTTTCTGCAGTTCTTTTTATTTTCTGTTTTGGAATAAATATTTCTTCCCCCTTTCTTATTATCTCCTTGAACTCTTCCCACCTTGACTCTACTGTACTTGTGCCATCCTTCCATCTGCTAAAACTATCCCTGAAATATCAAAATCTTTGACTTTTTACAATTGTACCTATTTTTCCCTTCAATTTTGGCTGCTGGTTCACTGAATCTTCTAATATCCATCAAAACTACTTCATGATTACTTATTCCTTCAGTTACTCGACACCAAAAAAGGTTATCACCCAGCTTTATTAGGTATATATTTTGAAGGTCATCTTGGACCTTATGGATTGATTAAGAGACATTAGTATTTTACAGAATAGTTGCTGTACTTTGTGAATCAAACTTGCAACACGTCTGATCGGTGAAGACAGACACAATTCAACATAGCTTGCTGTTCGATAAAAATGCTTACAGCAAAGTCATCTTTGGCTGTTTCATTCCGGTCAGCTATGATGCAAATGCCTGCTCAATTCAGAACATAATTAGCATTACTCTCCCTCATTCTTCATGTAGACTTTAAACAGTCAGTATGGGTTAGTTCACAGACATCGTGCAGAAATCTATTTAAAAACCTGGGTGTACTAACAATACCAGCACAATATGTATACTCTGTACTATCATTTGTAGTGGAAAATCCTGAACACTTCAATCTTAATGCTGACATACATAGCCATAATACTAGGAATAAATATAATATTCACAAGGATTATAAATCACTGTCAATTGTACAGAAAGGGTTAACATTTACTGGAGCTTCCTTATTCAATGTCTTACCAACAGAAATTAAATGTTATCTACAAAAACCCAACTACTTTAAGTCCAAACTGAAAGAGTTTCTGCTTCAGAATCCATTTTACTCTGTAAAAGAATTTTCTTCTTGGAATTTGGTAACTAAGAATGACTGATAAAATAGTATATATGGTGTATGGAAGGGAAAGGTGACAAAGTTGTCCACAATTACTAAAATGATATATGGTTTTTCTTTCTGTTGAAACTTTTGACTAATGAAGTAATTACACTGTAGAAAACACTCTCGGGATTCTAGCCGCGTCAAATAAAAGTCGACTGGCGACGTTTCGAGAGCCGGCACTGCTCCCATTGTCAAGCCCTGCTTAACTAACTAAAACTGCCTAGCGGTAGTCTCTATATAGGACTACCGGGCGGGAGAGGAGGGGAACTCGCGCGGAGGGCGGGTCTGCTTGGTGACGTCATGTTCCGGTTGTTGTTATTCCCAAATATGGTCCACTCCCGTGTGTTTCGTAATTGTCTAATAACTGGCCTCCATGTTTGACTTATGTTAAGTCCTTGATCCCGATTTATCACATTGTTATTAACTCTGATTTCAATCGCCTCTTTCACGACACTATCCCAAAAATGTCATGAGCCGTGCTTTGACAAGACGACACGCCTCTGCCATGCTAATAATTTTTGGGATAGTGTCGTGAAAGAGGCGATTGAAATCAGAGTTAATAACAATGTGATAAATCGGGATCAAGGACTTAACATAAGTCAAACATGGAGGCCAGTTATTAGGCAATTACGAAACACACGGGAGCGGACCATATTTGGGCATAACAACAACCGGAACATGACGTCACCAAGCAGACCCGCCCTCCGCGCGAGTTCCCCTCCTCTCCCGCCCGGTAGCCCTATATAGAGACTACCGCTAGGCAGTTTTAGTTAGTTAAGCAGGGCTTGACAATGGGAGCAGTGCCGGCTCTCGAAACGTCACCAGTCGACTTTTATTTGACGCGGCTAGAATCCCGAGAGTGTTTTCTACAGTGCTGCCGCCACGAAAACATTCACAGAAGTAATTACACTGTTTACAAAATTTCACTCATATATAGTAACTAACATGGGATAGCATGCACTCAAAAACTGCTGTAAAAAAATTATGATACTAACAGGTTTTTAAGTAATTGACTGCTTATGAGTTGTGGTAACTGCTTGGTAAGAAAATAACTGGTTGTTAGATGCTGGTAACAAGTTTATACACATAATAAGTATTAACTAACTCGGGATTGTATTTGTAGATTACAGAAAATATTGGTTATACTAATGGGTCATAACTAACTTCTTGTCAGTATATAATATTATCAATTATATAGTAATATTGACATTACTAATAAGTGTATGTACTGTTCCACATCCCCGAGATTATTCTCACATGGGATCAAAGTGAACATATCTATCTATCTATCTAGTTAATAGATTTTACCGACTCTTGTAGCCTCACCTAGTGTTAATGCCTTCCAACCAAGCTGCCATGTCTCGCATCATAGTCATTCAATCCAACAGTCAGTATTGGAAGCAGTAATTTAGCTTCAAGATATTAGCAATCAGAGTGGTCCTTGCAGGACACGTCAACGACAGTAAATACACAGTTTTCAGAGGCCATTAAACGGATTCACTGCTGGTTAGCCATGTTGCCATTCTCATATGATAATTTATATCAGTTAGAATTGAATCAGTCCTAGCCTTCTCTATCCTCAGTTCTCCAACCGTAAAACAGAGTGGTGTAAGATATGTTGATACGTTACTACTATTAGTAGCCCTCAAGATGAAGCATTTCATGGGAGAGCAGAAAACTTAGAAGAAGCCTGAAAACATGAAGGTTAGTCACTCCACTTAACATCTTAAAATCTTTTGTTCCCTATTGTTCTGTTCTACAATTTTTGTAAACCCCACTTCCCATTATGAGGTAGTCATAAATCTCTGATCCCTTGTGTTATTAATTTTATTTCCTACCCAGTTTATGCTTGGTTAATTTAAATCCCCACCAATAATGATCATACAATGTGAGATAACTCTTGAAATTGTGGCATGGGTATTTTATAGAAAAGAAGTTATTATTATTGACAATTTTCTTTATTATCATTAGTGTCCCCAATTGCCACTGAGCTCTTAACTATTTATTAATGTCCACCCATAGCACAACAAAGGAAGCTTTTAATTAACTTTCTTCCATTTAACATACAAGTAACTGGTTCCTCACGCGCTCCAAGCATTTATGTTGTCCACCTGGCAGCTGCAGCCACATTCCCCATAACTGTCCCAGCTGGCCACAAAAACCTCCTTATCGTCACTTCTGGCTACAATTGCCAGCACCTGAGGGGTCTCAGCAGTATCAAAATACTCTTAAACAAAATAGTCATACTTACATCAAGGGAACGTAAAGTGCAAGCATTCCTTTACAATGATTTTCACCTCTCAAATCTGAGTATGAATTTAATTTCTCCCCATGAGCCTCATCTTCATCAGACATTCTTCCACTGTGATCAGGTGCCAACATACTGATTATTTATTTTTTACTACCCCACAAATCTACCCTGAGTAACTCGTGGTCATGATCTATGAACATCAGTGAACTGTAAAAGATTTTGCTAACCAATATGAATACCCCTGAATGCTCATTAAAACAAAAATAAAATAACAATTCATAACAGAAAACTTTATAAATACTTTAAGTAGTCTGATTTTGTTGTTCTTTCAGAGCTTTATATGTATTAAGCATTAAAAATACTTACACAAACCAATCAACCGCAAAGAGCAAGGACACGTCCTGTACAGGGGCGTCAATGGTAGATAATACCATGAAGATAAGAACAAGAGCTGCACTTGGAACACTAGCTGATGAGAAGCTGGCTGCTGTTGATGCCAAGCTGTACAAACATTCAAGTTTAATCAGAAAAGAAAATCAGTTATTACTGAAAACCAAATACTGAATTTCAAAAAGGGAAGAGATAGTAAATTCTTCACCAACAAAAGCTCCACAGCTATTAATATTAATTACAATACTAACAACCAACATGTAAGCAAAAAACATCAGGAAATGAATGAACAAGTGAGTAAAAAAGTAATTGTTAGAATCAGTTGTGAAGAATTACAATGAATTACTCATAAAACATATCTGTTAGAGCATCAAGATTTATGAAAAAAATGTAATGCAAAAGTGAAAGATGAACATTTTTTCTGCTAAATAATTGGTACCGTAGATGAAATGTTTTAAAGTAACAGGTCAATATTCAACTTTCACATATTCTGCACAATATTCACATTTCAAACCATTTTATTTTGTTTTAGTATATTACACTTCAATGGTTTATAGAATTTAAATGATAATATTATAGTGGTATCATATTAGAATTGTTTTAGAAAAAATTCTGAAATATTCTCAGTGTGTAAAATATTTTAATGTACATGATTCAGATGTATGAATTAAGAGTCAAGATTTATATTTTTCTCATGTGCTGGTAGCTTTTTTTATGGTTTTTATGTTAATTCAGATTAACTCATTGCAGAAGTCAAGGCCTCTTTAGTTTAATGAAAAAGTGAAACCATATTCACATTGTTAGAACTATAAACACAAACAGAAGTTGTGGTTCTATGCATTTTTCAGAAAATAACAGATCGATAACAATAATATTCTCAATAAACACTGCAAATTTAAAACTGTAGACGATCTCTTGGTTCTCAAACACAACATGGTCTTTAATACCCGGATCATAAAATTCAATTTAATTCAAGAGTTGTTGCTTCCATCATTCTCAAGCATTTGCTTGAGTATGATGGAACAGTGTAAGACATACATATGGATATGAAATAAAGGAGCTGAAGGCATTGTGCAAAGGGGAGCATCTAGATTTGTCTGTGGAAATTACACAGTCAGTAACTGGTATGAGGACTTTGAACATAAATTAATTGAGTGCAAAAATTTTCATTTGCAGTGAGGGACAAATTTTAAAATAAGATCTGTGTGTAAGCATGTGTGTCACCTAACTGCCATGGAGATATAAGATTGATCGGAATTAATAACTTTTGTCTAAAATTTGTGGAATCTTTGAAAATGTATTTAATGTTATATTGTTTGTTGTAACATGTAGTTTTTTTTATCTAATGTGGGGGTCATATCACTTTTTGGCTAAGTTATCAATTCAAACTGCCTAAAGCTGTAATCATAATTGCAGATATTCTGATGGTTAGCATTAAGTAGAATGAATTGGGAAGAAAACTGATAAATGTGTTGAAACCAATTACCAAAAACAGATTATATGAGACTGTCTCCTTATGAAATGCACTTAGGATATATTTTAGAAACGTAGGATTTGATTCTGCAACACTGGAATTAAATTTTATAATGTATAATAACAGTAGTTTTGCATATTCTGAAACTGTAACCCATGGGCAAGCTTGAATAATTTTTATTCTTTCTCCTGCAAAATTATTATTATTCAGGAACCAATATATGAACTGAGATAAGTTTAGGAGAACAGTATTTTATAACAGGTAGCATCATTCTCCAAGCCCAGCTATATTATTCATACCTGCCATACTGGCCCCACATTCTAGTTATCCTAATTAAGAATTCTGGCATCTCTGTCAAGATTGGTACTTGTCTTCCAAATTTTGCCTTGATGACTTTTCTGCTCTCATATTGGCAATAATCTGATTTGGAATAAAAACATACAGACTGTGGGAGGAAGCATACTTTCAAATATTCCAGTTAAATTGGCTCATTTTATATAGGACAATCCAAAAAGAAAGATTCACATCTTTCTGCAGACAGAGCAATATGCAGTAGAAAAAGGACAGAGCACCTGCATGAGAGGCACGACATAAAATCATGTGCACCATTTAGTATTTCCTAATTTCTCACAGTAGCTTCATTTGAGTATCTCCACCACGCATCTGCTGTGAGATTGATTCTGTGATTCAATTTTTGAATGTGCAGAGCATATCATCAATAAAAATTTATCAGCTTTCTTTGATTTATGGGTCAGATGTCCTGAGCAATCATGTGGTGAATAGCTGGTGCAGACAAATTTCAGAAGGTTGACAAAATGCACATGGTGAGTAGCCCATTGGAGGTCCATAGATTATTACAGACAACTTTGTGGAGTTGGTGCAAAAGCAAATTGTAGAGAACCAATCTTGCACTCAGTAGTTTTATTTCCTTATATCTGAAGGCATTCCTATCTAGCCATCTGATTTTCAGACATTTATCAAACAGTATTTCCAGTCCGTGCTGAAAAATTTCTAGGACACAGGTGTCAAAAAGATGGTCTTACTGTTTGACAAATGTCTTAATTTCATTGGGATTTAAAAGTAACTGTACATACAATTGCTACAGTAAATCCTTCCATAAAATTATGTTTGCTTTCTAGAAACATGCCCAGGGAAACTTACTTTCTTGTAAACTCCAAACCCTCCTCCTGATTAAAAACCTTAGTATACGAAATACGTACATATTCCACATATTTCTGGTCAGTCCCTAAATAAAGATCTTGAAACCTTCAGTTTAAGAAATTTGTATTTCAATGGGTATAAATTAACCTTCAAAATAATCAACTTACCATACTGTAACTATTTCACCCATGCCTAGTGAAATTTGGTTCATCTGTGCAATGAAAATTGAAGCAACAGCTACAAAAAGGGCTGTTCCATCCATGTTGATAGTACATCCAATAGGAAGAATAAACCTTGAAATTCTTGGATCTACACGAACCTTTTCATCCATGCAACGTAAGGTAACAGGAAGAGCTGCAGCCCTGTAATAGAGTTATTAGCATATTTTAATGAAGTTTATCATAGGCATAAGAAGTTAATGAAAAAATAGCATTTACATTTTAAATAAATCAGATAAAATCTTTATGTAATTTAAATTAATTTTTGTGATTTTGACAATGCTTTTAGGATTCATTCATGTGGAGAATCTCAGTATTTACACATCTGATTTCCTTGCCACATGTCTCACATCTTACATGAACAAAGTTTTAATTGAAATATTGTTTATGTGTTTCTAATGGCCCTTCTGCATTCATCTGTAGTTTGAATTAATTTTGATGGATACCGAGTATTTTATGTATCATGAGTTATTGTGTTAATTTACACAATTTCATAAACAAAATCAATATTTTTTCCAGTTCAGACAGAGTACTTCAATTTGTAAAAACGAAAATCAAAAATAAAACTAATTTCCCTAAATTTAATTACACCATTCCCATTTTTAGTATAGTTAATAACTTGAATGAAGACTTATTTCTACTTGTTTGAACCAGTCAAGCTTAGGTGTTATAGTTACAGACAAATCAGTTCTTGAGTATTTTTTACAAATCATTAATTATTGTGACATCTGATTCATTTACAAAGAAGTGTTCAAATGTAATTCCACAGTATTTAATTGAAGTGTATGTTCAATGTGTAAAGAATGTGATAAACATATGCAACTGATCTTGGCTACTGCTAGATACACACATATTTGGCATAAGCAAAAATTCACAGTCAACGAGACTTGTGTAGCTTTAAATTTCTCATTCTGATGTGCATTAAGTTGGCATTGAACATCTCCACTAAGGGGAAACATGTACAAGTGGCCTCATAACACATGTCTGAATTTGATGTGAGCAGCGAAGTTCATTAGAGAAAAATAAGATCTTTATTAGGAAGTTCTAATGGTATCAAATATATGTAGTCATTTAAACTTGAGTAAATGCCCAGCAGTTCCATAAAGAATTAGTTCCACAAATATTTCAGCAAGAGAATACATACGGCAGTCATTTTTAAATGAGGAAGCTACATCATTTTCAACATTTCTATTCACTTCTCTGTTACTAAATCATAAACAAGAAGGGAAAGAAATCTGATAGAAGAAGATTTACATAACAAAGTTTTACCTTACTGGATTCAGTATGACAGCATTACTTACGTAGATGCAGTGGCAAATGCTGTAATTGTTCCTTGCGCTAGGCCCCAATAAAACTTGTAAGGGTTGCGCCGGACAAAGATAAAGTAGATCATTTGCATAATGAGCAATTGGTAGATTAAAACACCAAGCACAACTGTAAAGATGAACCATCCAAGCTGTTGGATGACAAGACAAAGGTTCCCAACAGACAAAATTTTTCCTGCAATTACACTGCCTACACCCAAGGGTGTTAACCTGGAATGATTAGTTTTTTTGAGAAAAAATATTAAATACAATAAAGATTTTTAGAAATAAAAAATGGTATATGAAGAAAAATTATCACTCAAAATTTACTTGTTTGATCAAAAATGAGTACACATTCGTTAAATTATGGAAAAACAAATGAATTTTCTTTCATGTAAGTGATTCTCAGTTGATATCGTTAAAATTGATCATTAAACCATTTTAATTTTAGCAGTATGTTATCACTCATCTTAACTGGATTTGAAGAGCATAAACTACTCATCAAAAGTCACAAGTAAAACATAACAGGTTTTATAAACTGAGATTATATATATTTTTTTTTTAAATAAAAATCCGTCTTCTAACAACTGGTTTTATTTTTAACTTTCCTCTACCAGACGCGTTTCGCCCTTCTGGAGTGGGGCATCGTCTGTGGCTATAAATAACATAATATTTTGATCATATTTGTGTATGCGAATCTAGTACATTAATTATATACATATATTCATGCTGTAATATTGTATCATTTGTAGGTTCAATCTGTTATAATTATTCTATATATTGAAAACAATATATAGAATAATTATAACAGATTGAACCTACAGATGATACAATATTACAGCATGAATATATGTATATAATTAATGTACTAGATTCGCATACACAAATATGATCAAAATATTATGTTATTTATAGCCACGGACGATGCCCCACTCCAGAAGGGCGAAACGCGTCTGGTAGAGGAAAGTTAAAAATAAAACCAGTTGTTAGAAAACGGATTTTTATTTTAAAAAAAATATTTATGCAACAACTGCGGAACATGGCCTACAACAAAGTTAATGAGATTATATAAACTGAACTTTTAAAAACCATTTGGTTCAGTTAATAATAATTTATATATCTTTTCCTTACATTTTGTGTAATTCTAACCATATGGAATTTTGAAGCAAATATCTGTTTTTGAACTGTTCAATTCCATTTATTCTGTTGGTAATAAAAGATTTAACACTTTTAAAATAATACATCTTAAATAAGAAAACTAATATATTAATGCCAAACTATTTATTTTACTCCATAGTTAAAACTGAGCTAACACAAAAAATTTATTGTTTCCAAAAGCGGTTGCTAAAAATAACAACATCTTTTAAAAAAATCTGTGAATATCCAAGGGTAATGTGTTGTCTGGTAGGATTAGATGACTAAAGACATATGTTTTCCATTATTTTCAAGAGTAAAATTATATAATTTTCATAATAGCAGATCATCATTCACAATCTATTTAAGACAAATACTTTAACTTACACATTCATAATCAGAAGAAGATGATATTAACATTTATGTGTTATCACCCAGAAGAAAACTTAAAAGTTATTAACATCTTATTGTGCAACATTAATATTTCGGTACACAATTAAATATATGGTTAATCCTTAGTTTGCAACTATCTCTAGAACTAATATTGTAATTTACTTATATTGAATCTAGACATTTCTTCTTCTTATTGCAAGTTAAATTTTGTATACCATACATAAAATTTAAAATAAGAAATTACCACATTATTCCAGTCACGATCCTCATTACTACTTCATCCACGACAGTGAAGAATTCAATAACTATCTGAGCTTTTCTGCCCATAGTTCCTAATACTGTACCAAATACAAGGCAGAAAAAGATAACTCCTAGAGTATTGGTCCCTTCCCTGCAAAAGAAATTTGTTTTAAACAAAAATTAAAATGAAATCAAAATAAAATATTTATAATGGTTGTGAATTACATATAAATACAATTTGTTTTGGAATGTATTTAGTGTATTTGTACTGAATTTACAATGTAATTTATTTAATGATCACTAGGTTCTGGCTTTGCTAGAAGATTGTAATCACAAGTTTTTGGCAATAAAAAAAATATTATTATTATTATTATTGCCTAACTAAAGATTTCATATTTACAGACAACATGGGGTTTAAGTATATGGAGCCAGTCGCGAAGTACTGTTTATTATACTTTCTATGCTCTGAAGATATTGGCCCCATATGTTGAATTTCCACAGAAAATTATTCTTGCTTCACTAATTTATGACAAGTTGTAAGGAACAAAAGCTGCATACCGGGGTTGAGTATCGCTTAAGTACCTTAACTAACAGTCTTGATAGCACCTTACTGTCCAAAGAAAGTTTGTTGCATATTTTAATTTAGTTTGACCATGTTGCCAGGACACAACGAGAATGCTAAAAGGTCGCCACAATATTTGATGACCCAAATATTGAAAAGGTATTACAGCAGTTATCGAAATGAAACAGTTCACTTTTCCAAAAAGTCTTCAAGTTTATTTAAAAGAAATTCAAAGTTCAAACAGCATTCTTAAGTTGCACAGGCTAATCGAACAATCGATCCAAAAATTACAGATCATGGAGAGAGGTAACCCGCACCAACCCCGACGGAGATTTACAAGTTCATATTACGAGAATGAGTACCACGCCCTTGAAACCATGATGGCCGACTTCCGCAATGGCAAACTGAGACCTGCACTACTAACCTAACGTCGGAATAGCCAACCTACCAACACACGCCTAATTCATCTTACTAACACGACTGCAACCAGGAAAAAGACCAAGACGTCACCGCGACCTATAATTTATACCTTCGCTGACGTCAGAGCCAGAACGCGACTTTCTGCTAACACTTCTACGATTTAGATCTGAAATATCTCAGTAACTAAACGGTTATCCAAAACTTTAGGTGTGACAGTGTTTTGACATATTTAATTGTGAAATGATGAATATTTAGTGAATAATTTTAAGCAACTGGTTTAAAAGTTTTAAGTGGAGGAGTGGACTACTTTCGTACCTGGGGAACTACTATTGTTCTGGAAACTTCTACATTTCGTCATTTTTATTAATGCCACGGTTTATGCAAATTGTTTTATTATCACTGTGTTCTACAAAAATTCCTGAGTTTATTGGTGTGATTTTTCTTAAGATCGGTGCAGGGAAAGTTTACTTACTACGTAACCAAAGTGTGATTTCAGTTTTAATTTTATAACTTTATTTCTATTAGTTTTATCGCAAATCTAAAATTACCATGAGATTCTCTGAGTAAAAATACATATTCTGAAAGTTATCTCATCTCTGTATCTACTTTAGATCGGCTGGAAGATATTTCTAAATCGACCTCATGGTCATGATGAAAACTGAATTTTAAGGTCTCTATAAAATCGATTCTATTGACTGGAATTACTTGAAATAATTATATGTGATATTAGATTTTTAGTTCTTTCCGGAAATCTACTTTTTATTTCGGAGATCCTCTAGGATTTTGAGATAAAAATTATTAAAAGTGAGGTGCATCTGACGAAGTATAAACAAATTGATTTAAGTTATTTAAAAGTTCAAAAACTACGAAATTTTAGTGAATTTATATTTTAATTGCCTGACTACTTCATTAATATTACTTTATTTTATTCGAAAGTGTGTGAAAACAGTGAAATGCCAAATATTAGAAATTACTTGTGCATTGAACTGGGTTATTATGGATTATCATATCAAAGGTTAGTAAAAGGTGTTAATATCACTACAGAAAGTTACTTTAGTTGGTTTACTTGCTATTAAGTTACTCTATTGCTCCTAAAATTGGTTTAAAATGACAAAATGTTCCCCAGTTAGCAATTCCTAAGTCCAAGGTAATATTATTACTGATTATTTAATTTCCAGTTGATTAAAAGCTTGTTTATTATTATTCAGAGTTTATATTCGGCGTTTAGCAACTACTAAAGGTCTTTACTGCATTCAAACTGGTTTAGAAACTACGAAGTTAGCCTATATCAAAATTTATTATTTGAAATTGAAGTTGTGGGATTTAATCTCTTTCCTCCCAAACTGATGTCTTCTTTTTGTTATCAAAGGTTTATTTAGGGCATTTATTTAATTATGGGTGTCTTTATTGTTCCTAAAAGGTTTTTATTTAGTGTGTTTGGTTACGGTATCCCTATGCTATACAAAGCTTTCCTCCCATAACCTAAACATGAACTGAAAACGATCTTTCACTACAGAATAAGCTTTCCCTCTAATGTCTAAAGGTGAGAGGCTAGAATTTAACCAAAATCCTAAGATGCTTACAAAGTTCTTTACTTCCCATTCTATAAAAAAAAGGCAAGAATCTTAACGCTTTCACTGCAGAAGTATTAAGATATTCAACCTCACTGTTGAACAGTTTTTTCGTTTACTTGCATACTGTACATTTTATTGTTAGCAGTAACCTTTTTAGTAAAAAAACACTAATATAAGCAAAGACGTCTTATGCACCTGGCATTCTAATTTCTCCTCTAGTGCTGACAATGTCTATCAACATCATGTATTACATTATCAATAAGAGAGCATGTGCAGGCAAGTAAGATAAGATTTTTTTACTGCAGAAATGTACGAAGTTATAAATACAAATATATACCATAAAATACACAAAAGTTAAAGTTGCTATCTGTTCTGCACAAACAATTGGATTTTGATGTTTTAAATGTTTTGACAGTTTCATTCATTTAATGAAATGACACACATGTACTAATTACATTTATAACATTTGGAAGATATGTTTATATGTGCACAGAGCTGAACTTCTACTGGAATAAGTAAACATGTGTTGCAACAGTGCACTAATAACATTACATGTTGTTTTACGTACTACTATTGCTGCAATATTGTTGATTCTGGCACAGAAGTTCAATCACCTTATGAAACTGCACTCGAATTATAAATATGCTTATTTACACTATAATAAGGTGATAAGAACAGCTATGTTTGCTTATGCTTCAAACTTAATGAATACTGGCCGTTACAGGCAAGACTTGCAGTGGATGTCTAAAGACGTCATCAAAACTGAGCAACAGTATCAGCAAGAGTAGATATCATCTGCAGTGAAAGCGTTAAGTATATAACCAGTTGCTGAAAACATAGGTACTTCACAACTTTTTTTTTTACAAACACCAAGAGAATTCTAGAAATGACTTCAAATTTGATCTTCATCACTGTAAAGCACAAAAAATGTCAAATTGTTAGTGCATCTATATCATCACAACAAGATACAATTTGAATCTAGAATCAAAGTATTATGCCATAGAGACATGTTTGAATTTTCGTGCTTCTTGCATTTATTGAATAATTAGCATAATAATGTTCAAGTAAAAGTAAATTTCATAGTATCTGTACCATAATATTCTTAAACCATAAACTGTGAGAGTTAAAACTAAAAAAAAAATGTGGTTTTACTTTAAACTATTATTTATTTGTAATCTATTATGAGAAACATAGTTTCATTTTACCTATATTTGATGGTTCTAACTAATTCTGTCTGTGTCACAACTGTCTCTTCAATTGCATCAGCTATAGAAGCTGGTGCAGAATTGGAGGCATTGAGTGAATCATTGTTTATAATTGGACTTATCTTGGGTGTATAAACTGTATGTGCCTGAAAAGAATTCAAAGTGTTTAGTTACCAAGATTATAAAATTAAAAATTTGGGGTTAAAACATTAAGAAATGGTTAGACAAAGTATTTAAGCTGTTAATAATTTAAAATAGAAGGGCATTATATAATTTATCAGAATTATTATAAAAGATGTTCCTGTGATGCAAGGAGAACAAAATCACGTTTTAGCAGTTTTGTTTGATGGTAGAAAGGGTGATTGGGAGATTTTATTGTTAAAGCCATTGGAGATGGGTAGATGCATGGATGTTCTAATATAGGATCTGAAGCAACATACAATACAATATTCATCATGACATGAAGATAAAATTTCAAAATAAATAAATGAGGTTGATTAAATTGCATAATTATGTACTGTTGGACCTCTCAGATGGCTAATTATAGCAATTGAGAATGCAACTAAAGATGATGCTACCTTTTACTGCATGGATTGCATAATTCCTTAGACTGAAGATAGCAAACTAATTAAGGGGACCACTCCCTGCCTATCTAATGCCTTGTTAATTTAAGTGAGTATTTGACCCATTTGTGAAAAAACTATTTGATGCAGGACCTTAATAATTTTACTGAATGTTGCATGATGCTATTAAAGCCAACTGTACTAATATCTACTTTATACATTTTATAGTTTTTAAGAAATACTTTTTTAATTTATTAATAAAAATATTAAGTTTTTTCTCCAGATTTTTTTTTTTTTGTGACATCATAATACAGTAATATTAATACTTGTAGTACAAGATGAAGCTTTTTTTTGTTATGCAGAGTCTCTGAAAATTTTATTCAATTATCTTTGATAGTTTCTGATATAGTGGGGCATATGTACTGAAAATTTTAGTTTGCAGGAAATTGACTTTAAAAATAACAAATGCACTCACAAATGCACTCAAACAAATGTAACAGTGTGTTTCAAAGTGTGTTGTTTACAAACGGCAGAAACAAGAGAATACTGACCATTGCTCTCCAAGGATAGCCAACACACTCAGGAGTCAGAAGAAAAAAATCCATAAAGTGCAATATAGGGGATATAAAGGTCTCAAATAAATGCAGAAAAGTGGGTGTAGCACTGAAACGTAAGTGGCAGGAAAATGGTATTTAAATGAGTGATTTTTTTTTTTTTTTCATGGAAGTCCATTTCAGATCTAAATATGATGAAAACCGAAAACGATTTTTTTTCCGACCTATACCATGGGGTTGTCCTCTACAGAATTTTTTTTAAAAACTGAAGAGAATTATATCATTGGAGATCTGTGACTTATTAAGAAATCAGAATGCCTTATATGAGTACTTGGAGAGGAATGGAGTAGCATAAATGTGAATAAATACAGTTTCTTAGTTATAGATATAGGAGTGATAAATCGGGTAATATTATGTAAGGGGAATGAGTGCTTACAAGTGTAAAATGCTGGTTAATTGGAATTTTAGACTTAAGTGATTGAGAAAATGTGTATTTATAGGTAAGGGATCAGGTACTGGAATCAATCATCCAGTAGGCGTTGAATAATTTACATGCAACCTAGTCCATTCAAACCTAACACATATGGTGTTCAGGGAGGGGATAGGGCATATATAATGCTCTTATACAAGGAGAATGTATACATTAGAATTATACAAAACTGGGTTATAAGAAACTGATCTGACTCCTACTTGGGTGTTGAATCTAGTTGAGAAATTAAAAGTAATATATTGCAATAAAGTTAGATTTAGTGATGATTTGGGAGGGGAGGGGGAATGTAAAGAATCCAAGTTGGATGCAGGGCCAGATTAAAACAGCATGGGGCCCATAACAAATGTGAAGAAGGGGCCCTTGGTTTGTTTTCGCCGTCCAGGGCAATAGTAGAGCTTGAAAGCTCCTGAGGCTGGCCCCCCCTAGGAGGTGCAGGCCCCCTCCGAAGGTGCAAGGCCCATAGCATTTTCTAACTCCTGCTACATGGTTAATCTGGTACTGGTTGGATGTGTAAGTGGACAAGAAATGGGAGAAGAGGAAAATGCACAATATATCAAGCATATTTAAGAAAAAAGATATAGGAAGATGTGAGAACAATAAAGAGTGTTTCATAGAAGACTCGTCATCATCATCATTTGAACAGACTCATCATCATCATCATTTGAACATTTTCTCTATCATAGGTCACCTGACATATCCTTTCCCCAACATTGCACTTATTTTAAAAGCAAGGTTCAATCTACTGCTGGCTTCATAGGTCTGTTTTGATGTGAGAACAGGTGTGATGTCATGTTTCTGTGAAACACGTAACTTGTGTTATATGTGACAAGTGTATTTCTGTTTATGAAATCTGTAGTTTAAAGGTGGAAACAGAGTATTGTCCTGTCATTTAACAAGGTGATTGAAGAAAACTGGATCAGATCTGCAACTAGGACAGCACGTTTACGGCATGAAGTTTTTGAACTCGGACTCATTGTAGCTCCCCAATCCAATGTAGTGGCACTTTAATGCTGCAGCTACACTCGTGAGTGAACACATGACTATGAGCACAAAATACCACTGGCTTTTCCTTTTCATTGTAAGCAAGAACTAGTGAACAGTGTTAAAAGAACTATTTTGAGAATTATGCAACAAAGCATTAGGTATAAAAATTGTTCTCGGGTGACTAGCCTAGTTAAATCAGTGTTATAATTATACTTACAGTAACACAATAGTGTAATTATAACACCGATTTAACTCGGCTTGTCACCCAAGAACAATTTTTATATTATCAACACCGAGAAAAACTGTGTTCTTATGTAAAACATTAGGTAATTTATTAAAGTATTTTCTACAGAAAAAATTAACTGCTTCAGTCATGAGTGGTCAAATGCAATTAAATATTTTTTTATTTTTTAACTTGTTGTGAAAGAGTAAACAAACAATACTTATTCCAACATATCATAATCTAAATACATTATCCCCAGCTTTTATGAAATACTTTTAAATAGCTCATTCAAGATCAGTTAAGAGAGCAGGAACTCAGTTATAAACATATGTATCATAAATCTTGATAATTAATCTCTTTTTATGGTTTTTCTTTATACAATAATGTATTAATGTAAGTGAAAATCGCTTTCCCCCTTTTCTGAAAAATCAAGTCCTCTTAGACATTTTTTTAATCATACAACACTCTTGTTGTTCCTCGATACACCTCAGGGCATGAAATACAAATGAAATTTCCATCCTCCATTATCCAGTAAGAAATATTTTCTGTATCTATTCACATTTTATTTTCAAAGAAAAGTTATTACAATGACTGCAATACAAGTCTTTTCATGGTAGTATATGATAAAAATGAACAAAACAATTTAAAAAATTATTGTTTTTAGTAGAAAGCTAATTGTCATGTTTACTATAGAGTATAAAAATGTGAATCTCATTCTCACCTGTTGGAATGCTGCTTGAAACAAGTTGTCAGGGAAAACATTCCTGTTAAAAAAATAAATTAAAAAAACCAGCATTAGGATATTTGTTTTCTACTTATTACCTAATCTATTACATAATCTATTACATATGTATAAACTTAACTTAGTACACAACCCGAAGGTTGGTTGGATCCTCCTGAAGGAGGCATACTAAGCCATTGTGTCAGAGGTAGGACGGCCAGTTCCTTTCCTCTGGGACCTACAGTTTAACGTGGAATCCGAACCACGGAGCATCCTGGCATAGCTCATATGATTAAACACAACTCTCAAAATTCCTGCGCCTGCCGGGATTCGTGCCGGGGGCAGGAGTAGCGAACGTTTTGAAAGCAAGCGCCTTAGCCACTGAGCTACCAGAACGCTCTTACATATTGTAACGAGCCGCGCTGTCGCCACGTTACAAGGTGCATTTTTTTTATTATATATGTAATAATATAAGAGTAATTTGCATAAATCTTGGGCGACCACGTGAATAGATTTTTGTTGTAATTTTATAAAGTACGCAAGATTCCAAGTGAGGACTGTAATGAAATGGTGAACTTATACAGTGTATCGTAGCAAAGCGAATATTCAAGAATTGTTGAGCTATGTAGGCTTGAAGCTAATCTTGGTGTTCCCGAGCCTTGGCGACACAAAGTCGCGGATTTGGGATTTGCCAGACCACACACCCTGCTCCCTGGGGATGGGTCACTCACCGAGCGGGAAAAGCCTGCCGTCCGAAACCCGAATGTTCTCTCGCTCCGGCGAACTTAGCCGAATATGTCCGACCTCTGTTGGATTCTTTGGCCAAATCACATATCGAGGATATCACGTGACATTAGGTGCCGACCTGAAGGTCCAATCAAAATGAGCGTATAACTCAAAATCCTGGGAATTTTTGTTGTATGTGAGCTTCGAGACTGCAAAGGGGCGGAGCAAGAAGTTTCCTCGTGGACCGAAGAGCGAGGAGCTGACATTCTCTTCTAGATTCTAACTTCGATCGCACCAGTCTGAGGTTGACTTGGAAAGTTGACTTCATTCGCTAACTGCAGCTTGCCTTGCTGGAGCGAGCGTATCACTGCAACACAGCCGGTAATGCGATGATGCGCATTGCCAGACCAGAGATGTCTATAGCCGACTTGTGAGATAATCTCACATACCGTGGGTCCGCTACACTCATCACAGACATCAGACGCAGAACTACAATGGTAATTGATTACGACCAAGCCATGTGATTGTGCATTCCGTGAAACAGAACCCGTAAGCGACTTTGAGAGGATAGGTCCATGTTCTCACTTTGTAATTGTAAAAACCCCTGAGCTAGCGGCATAATTTGCCAGAACTAGTTATTTTCGAATGATATATTGTTCATTCTGGCGCCCATGATTTTCTTTTTAACTGTAAAGTCACAGTATTATGATGCCTTTGTCTGAGGTAGTCATAACTTGTATTTTTCATTGTTTCCAGTTGTCATTATTTCTTGCATTTTGATTCTGAGATATTTAAAAGTAAATATATAATTGTTTGCTTGCCCATGACGGCTAATTGTAACTCTGAGCGTTGCTTTTATGATTTTGCCAATTTGTGTTAATGTTAACGGTAAATTCGCTCAGACTTGTAATCGCCAGTGATAAGAAAATAAATGTCATATTGTGACAATTTTTCCTGAATTCCAACTAGCGTCGAGATTCTTGCAAAATTAAATAATTTTCACTCCTTCATAAAAATTAAAATTGAAAATCCACAATTATTAATCATAAAGGTATGAAATATAATTGTAATGTGGTTTGCCCACCAAGGCACCCACCACATAATGTCGCCCAACGCTGGTGCCAGATGAGACATTACTTCTTAATGTCTGCGAACTTGGTGGCATAATTCAAATTAATACTATTTGGAGCCCAAATTCAGAAAGTTTCATGGAATGTTGCACATGGTTTTTGGCTGTTTTATTATTCTTGTAGTCAATAGATATTCATACAAGATTTTATTTTGATGTTTCACTTGTATTTTAATGCATAAAGTTCATTTTGTTTCAATGCATAAAATTTATTTTGTTTCAACGCATTAAAAAGAAGTTCATTTGTGTATTTCAATTGAGATGCAATACACTTTGTATTGTAACAATTGTGTGATCATTTTTCAAATTTTTAAATGATTAACGTCAGTGTTGATTTCTTAAAGCATGGTAGCTTCTAAGAAAATTAAAGACACGCATGTCTTGCCCATGTGTTTGAAAGTAAGTCTGCTTTAATGGTGTTGTGTTGCATGATTCATCGTTGCTTTTCTCTTGCCGTATTTTGGAGGGGTATATGTATTTGTGTGTATTGAAATTCGCGGTATTTTTGTTGTTAATGAATCTAGATTTCGTCATTGCACAATTGCGGTGTAAATTCATTCTTTGTGGGTTCATATGAAGCTACGATCCCGTACGATAAAAGATTTCGATATGGAAGATCAGTCTGATAGGCAAAAATCTCCCGAAATCATGAACGATCAGGTTCATTTTACGGAACAAAGCGAAATATTGGCTGCAGGGGAGGGGAACGTAAGTTCTGAAGTTCCGACCCACTCATATAGTTCGCAGTCTACTTTGTCGCCACAGGAAGATATGGAAAATTTTCCATCACCTATAGGTGAGATGACAGAGAATACGCCCGCATATGCAGAACAGACCCAACAAATATCACAAATGCCGGTAGAATCACCACCCCTATCGCCGCAAATGCTAAACATGTTAATGACTGCAATCAATTCACTAAAAGAGGCAATAAGAGAAGTTCGGATTTGCTTAGCCAATCGAATCAACAACTAAAGCAGGATTTAAGCCTGCAAATTGATTCACAAAGGCAGGAATCAAGCAGGCAATTTCTGGAATTAAACAAGCTTTTTGATTCAGTAGAAGAGGAAAATAAGAAGAAATTGGGATTCGCTTAAGCAGAGTATTGATGCACGATTTAATTCCCAAGAGAAGTTGATGAACAATATGCTTAATAACTTAAGCGGGCCAGTTGATCCACAAAAGGAGGGATTAAAGAAAAATTCTGAATCACAACAAACACACAGAAGTACAACTGCCGCGATTACCGATGAATGGATCGAAATTGCACAAGTAGAGCCAACCCAAAATACAGACCAACAGCTGGTAAACTCTGAGGAATGCGGGCATTCCACCATTACGTCTGTCGATTGTATGGTCGAAGCAGTTCCGGAAATACAAATTTTCAATCGGACACTGCTCGAAGACGTGACAGTGACGCGGCAGATTACTGAGCATAGTGTCAGCAAAAGCGTTGATACAGTGCAAAAGTCACTGCAGATCGCAGTTGTGAGTACGGAATGCGTCTGGTCAGACGCGCAGTTCCGGAAAACTTGTGTAAAGCGTTTCGGTTTGAGTATCCATGGAACAGAAAGGCATGATAGCATATACACCGCCATGATCGAAAAGCAACGGGAAATTTTTCTGTGCCCGTTCAGGTCAAAAGACAAGTATTTTGCTGCAGAAACTAAATTCTGGCGGATCAATGAAATCAGCTGGAAGGGAAGACAGACGAGAATGTTATGTTTAACCCAGGTACCTGGTCGTCAGCTGAGCCCATTAGCAAGGCTAAGGGATCCGCTAGCACAATGCGTGTTCCGAGAATTTTGTTAGGGAACGCAGATGTTGGACTTAGGGTCATCACTGAGTGCCAAACGTTTCTCGCCTCGCATCAGCGTTTTATCGCATTCAATAAATATGCGATGAGCGTGTATTCCGAAAGGAATTATGTGATAAAAAGAATCCATGGACGTCTCAAATTCGTCTTGTAGGCATTGTTCAACAAGTTGTGTAGCATGCCAAATACGATGACGAAAAGGCTGACTATGAATTGACCGATTTGAATCATAAAAAAAGGGGGAAATTAAATGTACAGTACACATTCTTTTAGGTTAGACGCCTTACCGAAATTAATCATGCTTGAAAAACGCCGATGCCAGTTCCGCTAGTCTAAACCGTCTGTTTTGCTGGAAAGATTAGATAAACGGAAAATCAAACAAATTCAAGTTTGCACTTACAGTTAAAGCTACTTAGGATATTTCCATATTCGGAATTTTTAATGCTTATTTCGCTATTCCGAACTTTATATTTTGTCCACGTGAAATATTAATAGTCACTTTTGACTTTCACGCTGTTAATTGGACTTGATTTTGATAAAAATCCTGAAATATTAAATGTTTTCCTGAGCCAGATAAATTGATACGCACTCGCGGAAAATGAAGCGCCATTAGCAAGCACAATTTCTTGTCTTCGCAATCACAATGAATCTGACAGCGATACAAATATTGTGATATGCTTTCTAAGATGTATTTTGTGACATAAACGAAAAGGGTTTCAACATTTTGTGATGCATGAGTTCGATGTAACGTTTTACCTTAGGTAGTTGCATTATATCTTTTCTGAGCAGAAGTGTACAGCGAGCGTAATATCGCTTTGTCTGTGTTGATCGAAGATCGCAAGTTATCTGTCAACGATTTACTTCTTTGTTTGTGTGTATCTGTAAAGGGTGGCTAACGTGCCATAGATAATTCCCTATAGAACACGAAACCTTGCCAGAAAGATTTTTTTCAAATTGTATTAGTCATCACAGAAATTAGGAATCATAAATCGAAGATTACAGATACACAGGATAGTTTCACAATACCTTGCTGTTATTTTGCTAACGATAGAGCGAGGTCGAAGAGCAAAAAGTTAAAGGCGACTGCATTTATAAAGGCTAAAGGGAAAAACTTTATTTACGGGATATATTCAATAATTCAGCTAACTTTGCAAGTTAAGGTAATTATATTTGATGCTAACTTCAATTAAAAGGGAATTTTGTATATGATAATTGCACAGATGGTGAAGACGTGAACAATAAGATTATTGGTGATATCGAAGTTTTTCATGCTATATCATTTCATACTAAGTAACGGTATCGAGGGAGCTGGGGACAGTTACCCTCGAACAGCTGAGCTCATTAGTGCAGGTAAGCAGTGGCTCAACCGGCAGTTTCCGAGAATTAGCAGGTAGCGAATACCCCAGGATGAATGAGAAGGGAAACAAGTCGTTCCACGCCTCGTTCTAGCGGTATTTCGCGTACCCTTACTGTAAATTGTATAGTATTCCGTAAATTAGATTAAAACTATTGTTGGACAGTATACATTTAGCTCAGAATTGTGTGTACTCACCGAAAATAATTGCAATGTTTATATTTTTGCTTTATATAGATTTGTAGTGTTCTGCTAGCGTGAAATCTCAAAATTGCTTTGTATTGGCAAAAGGAACACCTGAGATCGGACCTTTCTATGCACAAAGCTTATAACCTTTTTCATACAAGCTAAAGAAGCATAAGTGTATAAAAGGAAAATATTCGCTAACTGGGATGGATTTTCGGCTTAAAACGTGGAGTAAACGATATGTTAAAACGGTTATAATAACTCCTAAATAAAGAGAAATATTATATTCTTTGAATGTCAAGATAATCTCGAGTCATCAATAGACCCGTTGTGAAGGAATCGTAATGTTACTGAGGAATGATAGTTACGCTATTCATTATCCTTTCATTTATGTGCGGAGTGGTTATGTGCAGGGTTCGCTTGTATGCAAAGATGCTACAACGACTTTGGTTGACGATGAAAGTTCACGTCAAACCGCATAATGTGTATAATGTCTCATATGGGAATGGTAAATTTTATAGAAATTCCATTACATATACCCATGAGCAAATACAGGTACCTTTCGCCATAAAATTCGCAATCACTTCACAGACGGTATGTTAAAAGTTAGAGATGTCGACACATGAAGACTAATTAGGAGACCACCTAACATTCAACCAGTAAGGTTCATAATTTACGTAACAAACGAAAACATGTACTTACATCGTTCATTCCACACCACGTTGAATTATAAGTAAATGCCACGTCATTAAAATCTAAGATTACAGTTAGTGATATTTGACCATGAACACGAACACACTTCTCTATGAAATGCTTTAATTAACCGTCGGTCATGACGAAATCACGTCACCGAATCCGACTAAACTATTCCGTTGTTTTGAGATTAAAACCGCGCAATGTAATGAGATATTTTACGCTCACCTCTAGCATCTTTATGGATGTTTGTTGAAGGCAGAATTATTTTTATGCACATGAGTAAAACATCACGCTAAATTGTAAATACAATGTATAGTTCAACCACTTTCTGCATAAGTGTTCTGACAATGTTTTGTTTTATTAATGTGTTTCATTTTAGTGATTTAATGATAAGATTTGATACAAGATATTTTCAAGATTATTATTATTTAAACATGTATGTAAATAATTTCTTTTCATGTATATTTTAGTATTGTGTTTAATATAACTTTGTATTTGGGAAGGCTACCTGAATTCACGTGCTTCTGTTTGTAAAGAATTGTAAGACGGCCAAAAGGACATATGCTCCCGTTATATATTCACCTTACAAGGCAGGAATACCGATGGTTATTGGAATCACATTTAAAATTAATGTAATTATAAAAATGCTTAAGTTTTTGTTGAGTCACAATGGAGATAGAATTAGGTAGTTAAAAATAAAATTATTGTACCATAATTTCATTTTTCACCAACGGCCGGCCATATTGTAACGAGCCGCGCTGTCGCCACGTTACAAGGTGCATTTTTTTTATTATATATGTAATAATATAAGAGTAATTTGCATAAATCTTGGGCGACCACGTGAATAGATTTTTGTTGTAATTTTATAAAGTACGCAAGATTCCAAGTGAGGACTGTAATGAAATGGTGAACTTATACAGTGTATCGTAGCAAAGCGAATATTCAAGAATTGTTGAGCTATGTAGGCTTGAAGCTAATCTTGGTGTTCCCGAGCCTTGGCGACACAAAGTCGCGGATTTGGATTTGCCAGACCACACACCCTGCTCCCTGGGGATGGGTCACTCACCGAGCGGGAAAAGCCTGCCGTCCGAAACCCGAATGTTCTCTCGCTCCGGCGAACTTAGCCGAATATGTCCGACCTCTGTTGGATTCTTTGGCCAAATCACATATCGAGGATATCACGTGACATTAGGTGCCGACCTGAAGGTCCAATCAAAATGAGCGTATAACTCAAAATCCTGGGAATTTTTGTTGTATGTGAGCTTCGAGACTGCAAAGGGGCGGAGCAAGAAGTTTCCTCGTGGACCGAAGAGCGAGGAGCTGGACATTCTCTTCTAGATTCTAACTTCGATCGCACCAGTCTGAGGTTGACTTGGAAAGTTGACTTCATTCGCTAACTGCAGCTTGCCTTGCTGGAGCGAGCGTATCACTGCAACACAGCCGGTAATGCGATGATGCGCATTGCCAGACCAGAGATGTCTATAGCCGACTTGTGAGATAATCTCACATACCGTGGGTCCGCTACACTCATCACAGACATCAGACGCAGAACTACAATGGTAATTGATTACGACCAAGCCATGTGATTGTGCATTCCGTGAAACAGAACCCGTAAGCGATTTTGAGAGGATAGGTCCATGTTCACTTTGTAATTGTAAAAACCCCTGAGCTAGCGGCATAATTTGCCAGAACTAGTTATTTTCGAATGATATATTGTTCATTCTGGCGCCCATGATTTTCTTTTTAACTGTAAAGTCACAGTATTATGATGCCTTTGTCTGAGGTAGTCATTTTTCATTGTTTCCAGTTGTCATTATTTCTTGCATTTTGATTCTGAGATATTTAAAAGTAAATATATAATTGTTTGCTTGCCCATGACGGCTAATTGTAACTCTGAGCGTTGCTTTTATGATTTTGCCAATTTGTGTTAATGTTAACGGTAAATTCGCTCAGACTTGTAATCGCCAGTGATAAGAAAATAAATGTCATATTGTGACAATTTTTCCTGAATTCCAACTAGCGTCGAGATTCTTGCAAAATTAAATAATTTTCACTCCTTCATAAAAATTAAAATTGAAAATCCACAATTATTAATCATAAAGGTATGAAATATAATTGTAATGTGGTTTGCCCACCAAGGCACCCACCACAATATGTGTATGTCATTTTTATTCAAACCTCAACATTAGTTTTCCTTTCTAATGATAAACATTATTTACTAGTAATTGTGAATTTACTACCAGTAGTTAACTCCCATTTAATTTATCATCTGCTACATCCAATGGTCATGGTATTTTGTTTATATAAATTGGTTTAAAGAAACTGGTCTGGGAAGTGTCTATAAGATTTAAGCTTGAAAGATAAGTCATCCCACTATGATCATTTATCCTGATTGACAACTAATTGATAACGAGGTCAAAAGAAGTATTAGTATAATGGAGACAGGTACATAAAATGGTTAATAATGCGAAAGTTTTCATAAGAAGTATAGCTGCATTGGGTAGTGGCTAGGTGAATGTTAGGAGTTTTGAGATTGAAGCAGTTGTAACATAACAATCCACAATGTGTTTCAGTTGGTTTAATAGGTTATTTAGTGTAGGTTCTATATATTCTTAATCATTTAGCTGCTGCTCATGTCACTACATATAATTCCACTATCACCCACTCGTAGCTGCTCTACAACTAATTCCATCACTTTCCACACTCTACAGCCAACCGATCAAAAGTCCACAAGGGAGAAATGCTCTCTAATCATATCCCAGACACAATCTCTAGCCTCAATCTGTACCAAAACATACTTCCTGGCTATTATGTTTGAACAATTCTTACAAATATAACAATGGTTTGAAAACTTTCGTTTATTTTAAACCAATCAAAATAAAGTGTCTAATTAAATCATTTATTTAAAAAAAAAATATTTATTGACAAGTCCTACTCCAAGGAAGAATTATTTTCAAATGTATCTGCAAAATAGTTGTAAAAAAGTATCTGGTATAATTAATCTACATATTATTCCATGGTGGTGCATGAAAATGGCATAGCTAAATGCTTTTCCATTTCTTGCTCTCCATGCCTTCCTCACATCTAGTAAAATTTACAAGTGTAAAGCCCCGAGTAAAAAAAAAAATCTTTATTGTGAGGAGAACTATTCAAAGGTAAAAGATAGTTTTGAAGACTGTGCCTCTGTTCAAAGGATGCCTGTAAGCAAAACTTAATGTAGAACAACATCTCTGCTAGAAAATAGTAAAGTACTGCTGCTGGACTATGTTTCCTGGCAATTAGTTGCAACAGATACATATTACAGAAATGATTTGAAATGACC
The DNA here is from genome assembly GCA_031002005.1 of Vandiemenella viatica. Lineage (NCBI taxonomy): Eukaryota > Metazoa > Arthropoda > Insecta > Orthoptera > Morabidae > Vandiemenella > Vandiemenella viatica. Next base: position 154,029,633 of record CM061919.1, on the reverse strand, counting down.
AGCTTATTACAAAAAAAATAATAGTAATAAATAAATAAATAAAAAGAATAAAAAATAAAAAACAGGATGGCGCAGTTTACAAATAAGATCCTTCTCACTTGTGGTGTACACACTAGCAAATACTGTCAATTTATAGTGGGTCACAATAGTGTCATAATTTTTTGTTATTGACACCAATTTATTTCTCCACAGCAATCCAAATCATGTTTCATAAGCTGATGGCTGATCTGTACTTAAAATTCTGGAGAATTTAGTCTACAAATAATGTTATCAAATCTGACAGATGGTGATTACATGACTCCAAAATACAAATTGTTGCAAAATAATAAATGGGCAATTATTATAATGAGGTCAAAACATTTTACTAAAGAGTTTTTGGAATTGAAATCCCTTACAATTTTCCAAATTAAAAAGCAAATAATTTGGAAACCAAATGTCATCCTGCAGTTTCAGATGGCTTTAAAAAAAATGCCATAACAGGATAGAGATGAAACATAATATGGAGCAATCACTAAAAATTTGAGATGATGGACAACAGCATAATAAACAATACAACAAGAATTCATGTGATCAAAATGGAAGGGAAAGTGGGAATGCTGCCAGCACTTGTTATATCTCATATGAATTATAAGAACTGAGACTTTTTCAATGTATCATTGAAATGTAAACTGATGAATGCCAGATTTTATCTGTACTAATCTACTGACCAACAGCAGATGAGTCAGCACAGGTGCCGTACCCTCTATTACAGGTTATGTCCACAGTTAGCATCTGGAAGTCAAAATGCTGGCAGCCATCAAAATATCAAGTTTTTTATAAGACCATTTGATGGTACAGTCGTGGAGACTTCATTGTACATTAATAAAAAAAAATGATACAATAAATAAACCTATCAGTTAATAATGTTGATTGTGGGAGCATTGTGAATACAAAAAAAAACCACACACACAGACAAAACATAACCCTAAAAAAAAAAATTATTACAATTATATGAGATGACATACTAGCTGAGTAAGAAAGAAAATTAAACATGGGGTAAGATTAACTGAAAAAGCAATCCTGCCTTTTTGCCCTTTGTATGTGATTTACTTACTTTCTCTACATTTCAATATAGTGATTGAAGGAAGACAAGGAACATGCAAAACTTAACAGCATGCTTGAATGTATACAGGTAAACTGGATTCAAATATATATATAAATGTGTGTTTAATACACTAGAATTAAGTAATTTAACAAAAGAAATGTTCCATCATTATAAAAACTTAGATGGCTTTCATACATCGTCACCATTATTAATTAGCAGGTCTAATTATTTTATGCTGTTGCAGTCTCTTCTAAACAAATAATTTCTGATAGTAATTAATCATAATATATCCAGTATTTTATTTTTCCTTGATAGCTTAACACAGATGATATAAACATGAAAAATCAGTTTTCATGCTCTTTAAGTATCATCAGTAATAGTCTCTTATAAATCAACTTTTTTTAGGCATATACTTTCAGAGATGAAAAATTGAAATTTTTTCCTTTAATTTGTGTGGATAATGAGGAATTTCTTCTTATGAAATGAATATGAATTTCTTGTACTCACCTGCCAAGATCAAGAAAACTGTCTAATATATGAGCCTGCCTATCCTCAGCAACTGTTGTAATTGAGCTCTTGGTTGCTGGATTTCCTGGATGTATTGCCAGTACAAGAACTATACCCAGAACAGCATTGAGCAGTGATGTAACCAGGAAATATAGCAAAGTGCGTACAGCAATTTTCCCATTCATACTTGCATTTAGTCTGGCACTACCTAGACACAAAAAATGGTGGAAAATATGTAAAACCATGCTAATGGTTATTCTGTCTCAAAACAATAATTTTATATTATGCATATATGGTATTTTAAAGTAAACCATTGTACATCAATGTTGGTTCCAGTAGCATTTTATGTTAACAGAAATTATTTTGCTACACAGGGAAAGACCAGGACAGGAAGAAAGAAAAATATTATTTTCATAAGGATACCACAGACATTAACAAGATAGTGCTGAGACACAAAACCACAGAGATTCACTCCTCATCATTTTGTGTAGCTCCACATTTTAGTGTTCCATTGCAGTTTTGCCACAATCCATGTTAAACAATGGTCCCGTTAATTCTCCTTACCTAAATTTGTTCATCAATATTGTTAATTGTTGTAATAAGCAAATTATAAATTCAAGAACATTCAGCTGCTCATCAGAATGTTTAGTTTCAAATAGATTTTCATTGTTGCTAAGTAATAAATTTCTTATTCAATTTGTTTTTGCTATTCTTTTTTCATACATTTCTGTTTGGAATCTTACATTAATGATCATCATCATTAGTGTTCTGCCCTAAGGCAGGTTTTCAAATGTCTACTCTCCACGCTCTCCTGTCTTCTGCGCTTCTCTTCATGTCCATGTAGTTTCTATTTCCTTTGATATTATCTATTAGGTGATATCTATTAGGTGATATAAATAATAGAGGAAAGGGAAATTAACCCAAAGTTGATGACTCCGATGAGAGAAATCATGAAAGGCAGACACACAAATATACAATATTTTGGTATCACCCTAGAGTCATTGGGTGACATTGGGTGACATTCTGTGTGCACACATGTCTGTAACCAAATGGCCCATTTCTGTACTACTTGAAGGAGGTTAATACAGAAGTATTGTATATTTGTGTGTCCACCTTTCATGTTTTCCCTCATCACAGCTGTCAACTTTGATATTATCTGTGATCTTGTACCCACTTCTTCCTTTCATTCTCCTGCCACAAACTAGTTCTTCCAAGACGTCTTTTAACAAGCACTCCCCTCTGATTAAGTGTTCTATTCATTTCTTCTCATGATTTGTAGTAGTTTCCTCCTCTTGTCAACCCTTTCTAGCACTTCAAAACTGATCACTTTTTCTATCCAGCTTATCCTCTCCATTCTCCTCCACATCCACATCTCAAACACCTCAATCCGTTTTTCATATTCTCGCCTCAGTGTCCATGTTTTTGCCCCATAAATATCCACAACCCATACAAAACATTTGCCAAGTCAGACCTCCAACCAACCCTCTACAACATGCAGATCCCCATCATGCTGCCAGCCCCACTGCTCAACTTGCACACCATGCATAATGATTGCTGTCATACTATTTTCTTCAATTCTCCCTCTCAGACAAAATCAGTTATTTAAATAATAATTTTATCCATTTTGACAATAAAATTTAACCATCATCTCTTTCATCTAATACATTAAAAAACCGTCTGTTATTGCTACTCTACATATACAGGGGACTTCATAAGTCTCTCCTGAATTTCGGATATTAATTGTGCAATGGCTATAACAGATACATAAAAAAAATAGTCACATTAGTTACAGAATCTTTCCAAGTTTCGGTTTATAATAGACACTTTGACATATTTCCCAATTTACGCACTGTAGTCTAGTCAAAACAACATGGAATTCAGTGGCAAGTGGAAATCTGTTCTGCATCTTAGACTTCATTAATTGTGAGTCAGTTTGAAGGTGCAATGGAAATTTTGTATGAAATATCAAACACAACAACCTACAAACCAAACACTCAGTATCTGCTACACCAAATTTAAGGAAACTGGCTGCCTGTTTGTCACAACACAAACAGGCTGACCAGTGCCAGCTGCTGAGACAGTCAATTATATGTGAAAAAAATGTTCACCAGGTGCCTTTAAAGGTCAATCAGACGCACAAGTCAGGAATCACAGTTAACACAGCAAACTATCATGCGTATTCTATGCAAATGTACAGGGTGTAGCTCTTGCAGGAATTGAACCCTGGAAGATCATAATGCATGTATATAGATCTGTATGGATTTAAGATCAGACAAAGAAGGAAGGTTTTTAGTGACGAGATCACTTTTCATGTATCTGTCAAGGTGAATGAGCACACATAACATCATCAGAGGCGGCCCTAGTAATTTTTCTAGGTGGTGCGAGATTTCATTGTGGCGCCCTAAATGAGCAATTGCTTATTTGTGATTAAGGTATCCATATAGACAGGCTGAAGATAACAGACATTTTTTACATCCTACTAAAATTATAAATGTGATTTTTTCTTCTTCTTCTTCTTCTTCTTCGATTATTCCCTCTAAAGAGAGCGACTGAACTTGAGTAGTCATGATGTTTTTTTCTTCTTCCTTTCTTCCCAAATTCTCTTCATACGCTCGCTGTGTTCTCTCTTGCGCTCTTCTGACCATTTGTTTCCTGTTCTTTTTTTTGGTGTGTGTTTGTTTAAGTGTATGTTTCTAAACTGTTCTCAGTTGTTTATGTTTTCTTGTGTGATCCCCAATTCTTTAAGGTTCTCTTCTGTTTCAGATATCCATTTAATCTTGTTTTTACTGGTGTTTACTATCTCGAATATTTGCCTTGTGAGCCTGTTCTTGTTCGTCCTGCTAATATGTCCATAAAATTTCATCCTTCTTTTTCTAAAGTTGTCAGTTATTGTTTCTATCTATTTGTAGAGCTCTTTTGATGGCCTCTTTATCCAAATTCCTTCACGAAAAACTGGTCCGAATATTTTCCTCAGAATTTTCCTTTCCTGCTTTTCAATGTCTCTTATTTTTGTATGACCATGAATCACTGTAGTTTCTGCAGCATAAAGTGATTCCGGCAGAACTACTGTGCTGTAATGCCTTAGTTTGGCGTCGACAGAAATAGATTTTTTATTGTAGTGATTCCTAGTAAGCTTATACGGTTTTTGTAATTTTGATAGTCTTTCTTGGTTGGCTATTGTGTTCAGTCCAGATGGTTGGATGATTTCTCCCAGATATTTAAAGTGCATTACCTGTGTCACTTTCCCATACCGAGTTGTAATGGGAAGATTATCTGCAGGCTTGCTTTCCATGTATTGAGTTTTTTCGTAGGAAATTCGTAGGCCAGTTTTCTGTGAAATTTCGTGAAGCTTCTCCAGTGCAAGTTTGGCTTCTTCTCTATTGCTGGTTAAAATGGCAAGGTCGTCTGCAAAAGCCAAACACTTTACATTGATTCTCTGCTCTTTTTTAATCCCGAGTTGAATTTCCTTTATTTCCTTTTCCCATGTCCTCACAATTTTTTCCAGAACCATGTTAAATAGAAGTGGTGACAGTCCATCTCCTTGGCGAACACTGGTATGGATGTGAAATGTGATTTATATATATATATATATATATATATATTTGTTACTGTTTCACATCGAAATTTTGGAATAATGTATTGGCTATCTACTTTTATCCAGATCGAAAAAATAGTTTCCGTGGGATTCGAATACCAATTCGTATATGAAGGCGTTATGAATTCCATTCGAGCCAAGCCGGGTGCAGAAAACTTCAGAAAGATTAGTATAGGATAGCAATGGTATGAATGAGAAACAACAACAGTAGCTAATGAAAAGGTTTAATTACGCCACTATGGTGTACACAATGCTGACATCACGTGTACGTCGAATTCACAAAAAGGTGTTTAAAACAAATGAGGAAATAAAATTATAACCATAAGGCCTAGATTACCAAGTGCCCCGTTTTTGCCCTTTGGCAATTTTATTTTCTATAAATAAAATTGCAAGATCTAAAAGTCTATCTTGAGTCCGAGTTTACCGTAAATAAGTTTTAATTTACTAAAATTTCATTTTCCTTTAGTGACAGTGACAGTTATCGTTAGCAAAATTCAAAGTGCAGCCCTTACATTTGAAAATATACCCTGCTAACCATTTTGTTTCATAAGTTGATCTATTATTGGTTCTGCTGATTCGAGCACCATCAACAATAGTTTCAGTTAGAAAGTTCTCCAGTCAATTCACAACCTGATATGTCACATTTTTCTCCATTAGTTAAACTCATTTCTAAATCGACACAGGATTATTCCAATTATTACAATTCAGGAATTGTTTTGTTAATGTGTAAGAACGACACTGTATTATTAAATTTAGATGTGAAAATTGAGTGACGAACGCGTTCTCAGTTGTAACGATTATATGCTAAAACAAATTCATTGTAAACAATTTTTGGGATCTGTTGCTATCTCATCTATGGCCTCGTACTCAAAATTTCTGGGATCTGACTGGCTTAATAGAAGGATATGTCCCAGTCTGAGAAGTAATCTCTCTAGCTGTTTATCAGAAGAGATGAATAACTCCGGTACTCTCTCAAATTCCGAGCTCTTTTCCAGCGATTGTGAATTCACTTTCATCCTGGATAGCCTTGCTTACAATATTTTCTTGAACATTCATTTCCAGAAGGGCGCCACAAACTGAAGATAACGAACAGCAGTGGGGATAGAAACTCTATTCTCCAAACGAGTTTCGTAAAAACTTTTGGTGATACTTCTTCTAAGTTCTTCGATACCACTTCCCACCGCTTTGTTGATCGAGAGAATGGAACAAACATTCACTAAGGAAACAGATCTTATTGATGTTTTGGTGGCTCTTGCTATTACCAGATTTAATGACAGCTAAATAAATTAAAAAATTCTTGGGAAGATATTGGTTCATGATTTTGCTTGGACCCCTTTGTTTACTTCTATCTTATTGGATCCATTGTCATATCTGTGGCTTCGATAATCCAAATCAAACTTTTGCAATGTATCATTAAAATACAGGCCTCTGAGTCCAGTTCCCAGGTCCCAAACAGTCACTTACCTGGCTTTTAAGCAAAGAAACACTCACAAACATTGACTTCGTCTTCATCAGTGTCAACAAAAGCAATGTTAAAGATTATTTTTCGACGTGATTGACATCAGGAGTTCAATTCAGTCTGATGGAAAAGTATTTAGATGACTTAACCATAGGCAACATTTTATTAAGAAATTCAATCGTTCTGAACACATTTTCCAAAATAATAGACATTAGTGTCATTAGCAATACGGCGGAGATGCTCCATCATCACAGTGCCTTTTTTTCCTAGCAGTTGCAATATACCCAGTTAGTTACCATTACATGATGCATTTAGTATTTCAAATCCAAAGAATTATTGCACTTCAAAAATAATATTTTGCACATAATTCATTCGAGGATCGCAACCCACCGTGATTTTTCGGCTTCAATTTGTCCACTGAAGCTCTTTAATCGAATCCACGCTTCTATCCAACTGAGCGTGGTGTGCTGGTGATTTGAAGAAGTTTCATGAGTTTTTAGATGCTCTGATAAGTAGCTCCAATCATCAAATTCTTCTTTTCCCAAATAAGAGTGAGACCTTCTGTTGAATAAACAAGAGTAAAAATAATATAATTTATCTTCAGATTTAGAGTAAACAAGCCATCTTCTTTTATAAATTTCTTCATTTGACATTTCCCTTTGAAAATGCGTATTTGAAAAATGACGTCCATGACTTATTTTTTCGTTGCTCGAATAATTATTTCATCTCTGACTGCAGGGTCAAAGAGTGACCATTTTGAAATATCACCATAATTTGTACTTTGAAAAGGTGACGGTGATGGTATGGATGGTATGCCCCATTTTCAAGTGTAACGACGTTACGACCAGAGCAAACTATTCTTGTACTGTACGTTCTGCTCTGTATCATCACGAGCCTCGTCTAAAAAACTTCTATAAAATAAGTTTTCTTCCATCACTTGTTGAACTAGTTCTGATTCTGACGATTCAGATGACATCTCAAACCTAAAAAATTTTGCATGCAAATTTGAAGCTTTCTCAATTTCGCCTAGTTATGGTTTTTAAAAAAAATAAAGTTTTTTGGGGGGGGGGGGGCGGTAAGCAATCATCTAAGGCAGGGGTGGCCAACCCAATTGATCTCGCTGCCCACTTTGGAAGTGCATCATAACACCGCGGGCCGCATATAAAATTATATATCCCCACTAGAGACATTTTGTTGGAGTTAAAAATTGAAACATGAGTTATTATTGTGTTTACTATTATTCTTACATGTAAACATAGATAATATAATAATAATGATACAAAACGCACATTGTAAAGAAATATGGAACACTAAAAATGAAATATAAAAAATATTTTGTAAAAGTGTGAAGAATCTCGCAGGCCGGAAAAATGTTCATGGCGGGCCGCGGGTTGGCCACCCCTGATCTAAGGTTTAACATTGTAGAAATAGATAAGTAGGTTGAATCTCACCTCATGCACATATTCCCACATGCAAATGTCTGTGCCAGATCTAGGGGGGGGGGGGCAATCCAGGGCACTTATCCCTAGTGAAAAAATCATGTTTAAACAAGCGGTAAATGGCAAATTCGTGAGCGGTGACCTTCATTCTTAGCTCTACTACCTGCAGTGGCAACCTTCAGCGGGAGGAAAAAATAAAAGAACAGCTTTAAACTGCTGCGGGCGGCAGTCGCAGGTTTTGGCCCCGACCCAGAAAATTCGTAGATCCGCCACTGGTGAATGAACTTCAAAACTACAGCCGAAAAGGCAGGAAACGGGTGCGGGAGGCGCGCCGCAACCTGGAGAGCACTAGGATGAGTTGTAGTTTTCTTGAATGGAGAAACTCGAGGCTGAAGCTCTTATGTTTCTAAGCTCTTCTGGATGATTAATATATATATATATATATACACAGCTAGGTGGGTTATTATGTTATTTATCAATCATTTTTCACGCAGACCATCTCTCACTGCATCTTTGGCGCCCCCCGTATGACGGCGCCCGGTGCAGTCACACCGCTCGCACCGCCCTAGGGCCGCCCCTGAACATCATCATGTAACAAGTGAAAGTGTTTTGTGCTATTTCCCCATCAAAAATGTGTGTGCCATTTTTTCATTGTGGAGTGAATAGTTATAATGCATCTAGAAATTCTGGATCTGTGGCTAATGCCACATTAGCAGGAAAATTGTGATGATATCTTTTTTCAAGAAATTGTGGCTCCAGCAAATTTTTACCAGGATGGCAATGATTATCTCTAGGCTGAATTTTTAGATTGTTCAATTGGACATTTTTCTTCCCATCTTCTATGGACTCCTAGATCACCTGAGTAAATCCCATGTGCCTCTTTGGCACATGATAACCACACATGCAATTGCTGATATTGACTGTGAGATGTTTGGATGTGTGTGGCTGGAACTTTGATACAGGATTGTTTTATGTCATATCAACAAAGGTGCACACATTGAACAACTGTAAAGTACACAAGAAACTTGGAGAGATTCTGCATATATAGGCGTGACTGTTCTTTTCCGTATCTATTGTAATCATAAATGTATGAAATACTAGAGAGACTTACAAATCACCCTGTATATTCCAACAAACTTCAATTAATTTTTCATTTATATCTCCACCTTGAACTTAAATACAGTTTTATGCTTTAACTGTTATAGCTCCAAAATGTTTTTTTTTTTTTTTTTTTTTTTTTTTTTTTTTTTTTTTTAAATCTGAATTTAGTTATATAACATTGCTATATCCATTTATAAAAGATAAATGTAAACAAAAAAAAATAGAAAAGAGGTGGAATAGTAACCAATAACATCCACAATGGGGTATAAATTCATTAGTTCTTTCAGTTTTTTAAAGTAATTTCTCTTTCTTTTATTCATACCAAGATAGAAGAATACTTCTTACCTGCAATTAGACTTGCAATGATGAGGGGCAATATCATGAGCTTCAATAACCGCATAACTAATTCACCCGGGTACGCTATCAGCATAATTGCATCTCGGCTGAGTCTGCAAGGGCGCAGTGCGAAACCTGTAATCAATTTCTTCAATAATCATTTAAACATCATTCTGCATTAAATATGTATGTGAAAAAGCAGCATATCTGATATAATTTCAACAGTTATTATTAATGCCATTTCTTTTACAAATAACACCAATACTTTTCTTGTATAGAATCAAATATAAAATACCTTTTCTATGCTATAGTATTCTCTTGACATATCCTGTCCAAGATATATTAAACAAATATTTAAATATTGTCATTGAGTAACTATTATTGCTTGCTTTATAGCTGAAATTCACTAATACAAATTAACCAGATGTAGGTAAAACCAATTTGGAACTGTTATTGTGAATGTGACAGTTTATATATATATATAAAGAATCATTCTGAAGATACATTATGCAAGGAGAAGGCAGATGATAGTTACAAGAAAAACTTTTACTTTATGTAGGATAGGAATAATGAGGAAACATCATTTGTGCCTTTAAATCCTTTAAATCTCTAATATTTTATACCTTCCATTCATCATGTAAATACTATTTAGCGCCAGAAAAATTAAACAATAAATCAAGTGAAACATTGATCCTATAACTTTGTAGCCTGATCAGGAAAATAAAATCAAACAACCTTTTAAAAACTGCATGTTAGTACTGGGTTGTTTGTAGAATGTTTTCTAAAACTGAAACATTCTTAAATACACCTTCATATTATTGTAGGCACCAAAAGTTCATAAAGTGTAGGTCTAATATGAAACGAAGAAGAAAAATATTCAAGCTGAGGTTCAATATTTGTAAAAGACAAATATATTCCCAAAGGTCATCCATAAGTAATGTTGGCAACATAGGGGGAGGTTGTCCTTGCCAACAGCACAGTAAAATAGTGGACATAAAATAAGGGATAACGTACCAGATTAAATTACCTAGGAAAATTTGGACAAGATAAATGATTTTGCTACGACAGACAGCAATTTCAGCAGACTGTCATTGAGAAGATATCTTGCATTTCAAGGCAATAGTAGATCATATCTTGACATAATACTTGCTTCTAGGAAGTATTTATGAGAAGAAGTTTACAAAATACCAAAAAGTAGGAGTCTTTAAAAAAATCTAGTAGATTTTTTGGTTGATTTGACTCTACGAATAAGACATGTTTCCATCACCTTGCACTAGAATCAAAGTAAAGGATGGTGCTATGTAAGCACTCAAGGTTTTCCTTTTTAAAAGCTGTTCCTTCTTCAAGGATGTGATTTTTGGGGGGGGGGATTTGTGCACGTTTTGGCTTCAGATTTCCTTTAAAGGAAAAAAAAAGGCTGAAACAATTTTAAGGACGTAATTTGGTAGCATTGTGAAGCTACTGCGAATTAGTGATAAAGGAAATGAGGAGAGACAAATTTTAAAAAAGGATTTTTTTTTTGCCATGATTGCAATTTGTGAGTGTGGATTTCAACTGGCACTATAACCCTCCTACTGCACACATATGAACTTACCAGAATTTCTAAGTCTTTCTGCCTGTTAACCCATTCCAAATTAGATAATAATCATCCTTAAGAAACTCTTTAACACAGATACCATGAAAACATTGGAATTTCATCGAATAAAGTGTATGGAGTTCAGAGAGGACCATGTAGAAATACAAACAACAACTTCTCTATTAACTCATGCCCACCACGGATCACACATAAATTGGGTCAAAATATTTCTGTTTTTTATAATTATTATTATGCAATTTTAAATTTATAACTTGATTAAAACAGCACTTCCAATGTTACACCATGAAGTTAATGGCCCCTTTCTTTACTTTTCACACACCACCTCCCCCTTCTCCATTAACATGTGACATAACTTATGTATGTACCCTTATTGTACAGATTGTTTTAATAGGTAAAAGATTTACTGTCACTGTGTTGTGTCCCGCGACGCTTACATATGAGTTAGTAAGTTAATATTTATAGAGTATAATGATTTCTGTTTACTGAAACAATTGTGAGTGTGTCAGACAGTAGCTTATGATCAGGCGAGACCTTCAACGACCAAGCAAGAGAGGCAGCAGGTAGATAAAGACACAACAGCAAGGCTAAAAGCCTAAGAAGATTAGCAGGTGATTGACAAATATAGAAGACGCTAGAATTTGGAAAACTCAGCTATTAAAGACCACCACTGGAAATTTTGACGGTTTGGAATAATATATCGTTGTCTTGGGAAAAGGACAGAATAAATTAAGAGTATTATAGGAAAAGTATAGAGTGGTTACTTCGGTGGAATGCCTGAGACTTGTGCGCGAACCCACGAATAAGAGTATAGCTTGTGAATGAAGCATATGGAAGTGACCGCCTGTCCAATGAGAAACAGTAAATATAGTTATTTTCAATATTTGTTGAACTTTGGTTTGTTCTTGGCCAGTCACCGATGTTCTGGCTGGAACACCATTCTCAAGGCAGAAAGCGGGAGGTAAGAGAATCGGTTGGCGATATGAGCTAGGATCAATGTAAATTATTTGCTTACATATTCATCTTAAATTGTTAATGTCTTTATTTGTGTATTGAATTTTGAGGTCAGTTGTTCTTGTTTTGTCAAAGTAACGAAGAGAGAAATAAATTGATTTAATTTGCATAATAGTAAGAAAAATCGGGATTACTGGAGATCGCGATTCCGAGAGGAATTGCGTTATAATACTGCGATAGTGAAACACAAGAAACCACTAAAAATACTTTCTTAAATGGTTTTAGCAGTGTCATGCTGGTCCAGAGTGTGCTACGACTAAGCTGCTGTTTATGAATAATGTTTCAGAGTGAATTACAACCTATTTACTGCTTGAAAATAAAAATGTTTTGTGATTCACTACAGAAACTTTACGCCGTCATTAGTCAGCAGAAGAATGTTGTTGCAGATAAATGGCGATCCCCAGCAGACCCGTTAAATTAACCGGACTAGTGGAAGTTGTGTTCCATGGTCTAATGATCCAAACAAGCATCTCACATGTGGTATGTTGCACAGATATCAGTGGCTGATGCATTTTCAGAATTCTCAGCTAATTCCACTCCAGGGCTCTCCAACGCTTATGCTACCGTTGAGTTACAATCGGTACCTACATTTAGAATGCAAAGTGCTTTGTAGTAAGAGTGTTTTTAAATAGAATTATTTCAATATACTTAAATTAACCTCAAAATAAAAACTGTTGATTATTTTGATCACAGCTTAAAAGATTAATTTAATGACATTTACGAGGTATAATATCCTTTTTTCAGATTGGTTCGGAAACAAAAAAAGGCTCAGAATTAATAGTTTCAACGCCACTCAAATCGGGATTGACACCTTGCATCCTGCAGAGCTCTCCATAAATCTGTAAGAATACAAGTGAGTAGTGATTTCTTCCGAACCGCACATTGCAAGGTATCCCAGATATGCTCAATAATGTTCCTGTCTTGGGAGTTTGGAGGCCAGTAGAGGTGTTTAAACGCAGAAGAGTGTTCCTGGAGCCACTCTGTAGCAAATCTGGACGTGTGGAGTGTCACATTGTCCTGCTGGAAATTCCCAAGTCCGTTGGAATGCACAATGGACTTGGATGTATGCAGGTGATCAGCCAGGATGCATACGTACGTGTCACCTGTCGGAGTCGTATCTAGACGTATCAGGGGTCCTATGTCACTCCAGCTGCACACGACCCACACCACTACAGAGCCTCCACCAGCAAGAACAGTCCCCTGCTGACATGCAGGGTCCCATGAATTCATTAGGTTGTCTCCATACCCATACACGTCCATCCACTCGATACAATTGGAAACGAGACTCTTCAGATCAGGCAACATTTCCAATCATCAAAATTCCAACGTCGTTGTTGACGGACCCAGGCGAAGCGTAAAGCTTTGTGTCATGCACTCAGCAAGGGTACGCGAGTGGGCCTTCGGCTCTGAAAGCCTATATCGATGATGTTTCGTTGAATGGTTAGGACGCTGACACTTGTCGATAACCCAGCATTGAAGTCCGCAGCGATGTCGGAGATTTGATGCTTTACCATATTCCCGATATTCAAGGTGCACTCGTGAAATGGTCTAGCGGGAAAATCCCCGCCTCATCGGAGATGCCGTGTCCCATCTCTCGTGCGCCGACTATAACACCGTGTTCAATCTCACCTAAATCGTGATAACCTGCCATTGTAGCAGCAGTAACCGACCTAATGCCTGCGCCAGACACCTGTTGCCTTATATAGGTGTTGCCGACCACAGCGCCGTACTCTGAGTGTTTACATATCTCTGTGTTTGCATATGGATACCTGTACCAGTTTCTTTGACTCTTCAGTGTATATTAGTCTCCTACTGGAAGAGCTGAAAACCGACACCGTACACGCTAGATTAGATTTTTTTTTTCCACCTCTTTATTTTTGCCACCGCTATAATAATTTCACAAATTTTTAAAAAAGATTTTAGATTTTGGGTAAACGAAACATCATGTGCAGATTTGTACTCTGAAAGATTTTTGATTTACAAACTAGTGTGCCGTAAAAGACGGACGGACAACATAGCGACTGCAATAGGACTACTGCTCATTTAAACACAACACAGATTGTTGGCGAAATGAACTGGCGGTGGACGCAGTTAGAAGCCGCCGGGTAAGTGGACACTTAAAGCGCAACAGGTGGTCATCCTGCCTTCCCTGTCCACTGTATGTAACCAGCGAGGGATACCGTTTGGGACACTTTTGAAGAGGATATTTTGAGCAGGGAAGAGAGCTTCGAGCGTGAAGCGTATTCCAGAATTTCTTTTTAGAATACATTTATCAGATGACACACAGAATCGCTAAGAGTCGGATACGGCTGAATGGTTAACATAGTGATATTTACCCGTCCAAATCCCAGTGTAGAGGTGAATTCTACAACGTTCCCTAAACTCCGCCTCATAAACAAAAAATATTCTTACATAAAACACAAGTTGCAAGTTTCACCGATAGATGCAAACACACAGCTTCTTCCATTAGAACAGCATCATTAATCAGTCATCGAAGCAGGTGTGGTTAATTTATTTCCAGTATCTGTAGTTTATTGAGAATTGGATACGTCGAGGTATTAAATGCACATATATCACATATTGGGTGTAAGTATTTATAAACACTGAATTTAAAACATTTATCATTACCATAACAAAATTTCCCACCGGAATCTAACACTTCCTTAGATGAAAATAATTTTTATTTTACTTTTAAATACAAAACCACTCTAATACATTATTTACACATCATTTTTACAACATAACTCAAGTACTACATATAACGCTTTATCTGCTAAGTGCAGCTTTAATTTACTTTTAAATTTAGTCCTTTTTAGCTTTTTTTTTTCCTTGGGGAGTTTATTTTAAATTATCACTTGTTTCTTGAATGGATCTTGTTCTGCAAATTGTCTACTCTGAAACTGTTGTCCTCTCGTTACGCAGTTATGAAAGCTGAGGTTGGTTATAGTTTAATGTGGGCTGTTGTCCCCCAGGTGTAAAGCTTTAAATATGTACAAAGCATGGAGCGATAAAATTTTGTTTTTAAAAGCTTCACATCTTCAAGAGTTCATGAGATTTCCATCAATCTTAAAGAGACCACATCTTCGTGACTGAAATTGAGTGGGAGAAAAAAACTTTTTAATCCCTACCATAATTAGACGAATTTCTGCTACAGTGAATTTGCCTTTAAAATTCGTAACAAAATCATAATTTCCACTATATTGAAATTTCCTGGGTGTATATAATTGAATTTTTACATAAAATGTTGCTTCAACTGAGTGTACATAATAGAGGACGGACATAGCTTTCAATTAAAACAACCCATGCCCTAAACCAGGCTCTAACCGGCAGTCTATGCAATGCGAGATAAGCATGCTAGCCCATACGCTGCGCGGGCCAGCACAGACCTTTTTTTTCCTTATTGCTTTACGCCTCGCCGACGGCTAAGGTCATTAGAGGCGGGATGGGACTGGGGACAAGGAACGGGAAGGAATTCGGCCAAGGCCTTTTTTAAGGAAGCATCCCGGCATTCGCCTGGAGTGATTTGGAACCATGGAAAACCCAAATCTGGGTGCCCTGACGGGGATTCGAACCCGCGTCCTCCCAAATGCGAGTCCAGAACGTTAACCGTTCACCCACCACGCTCGGTACACATTCATTTCGCTCCTGATCTCAAGCGGCAAAAGAATTTATACTTCAAGAAATTTAACGGGTGTATCTTTAAATCCAGCTATAACTAAACGTAACAGCTGCTTTCTAGCCAGTGTGCAAGCAATGCGTCGCCTGCCAACTTCGTGTTTACAGACTGTTGCTACTTTCTGCTTCTTGAAGGAAGCTAGAATTAGTTGAATTCATTTGTAACCAAATTCCATTTTAGCTACATAATTTGTAATATTCGACTGCAACCAAACCTTCTTTGAGACGGTGCTAAGAAGTTCTAGGAACATATCGCTTTAAGAATATATTTCAAGCGACGGGTCAACCATATGTTCCTTCTCACGTGCCAAGTTATTTGCAGACTCTTTGTTCCTGCTTGCTCCTTTGCCAGACTTTCCATTCACGTGAGCGTCTCTTTAGTGGGATATCTCCTGACAGGAAGATGCGTTAAATAAAACTGTCACCAAGCCACTCAGACCAAATGCATTAATCACTCAGAACGAAAGAAAACATGCATAATTTATCGCATGGTTGTCGCCTTATTACACTTTTTTAAAAGTTTAATTGCGATGGAACGCATGCTCTGGCGGCAATTTTTCCACACACCCATTCTCACCTTTCTGGAATCCGAACCATGTCCTGGCCTAGATTATATGATCATCGTGACCACATCGCAACTTGAACCCGGTACTCTGAACCTTCAGAGTAAATTCATTAACCACCGATCTACGAGGCATATGTTGACTTTCTCTCAAGGGTTGAAATGGAAGGCTGGAACTTCCGCATGAAAGCGTACCACCGCTTCTTCTAGTTTTAAAACTGAGGTATAACAAAGGTTTTGTTATTGGAGTAATTACAACGCCAGCACAGAATAATACTTCCTATCATCTTTTGTATTAGAAAATTCTGAACACTTAAATCTTAATCCTCAGATAAACAGCAATAATACTGGTAATAAATATAACATTCACAAAGATTACAAGGCACTGTCTACGACACAGAAAGGATAACATTCACTGGAGCATCTTTATTCAGTGTCCTACCACAAAAAATAAAATGTTATCTACAAAAGCTTAACTACTTTCAATCCAAACTGAAAGAGTTTTTGCTTCAGAAATCATTTTGCTCTGTGAAAGAATTTTTTTTTAATTTGGTGACTAAGAATGACTGAGAAAATACTAAATATTTGGTGTATGGAAGGATAAGGTGACTGATTTTAATCACTAAAATGGTGTATGGTTTTTTTGTTTTGTTTAAATCATTAACAAATGCTGCAATTACATTATCTGGAAATTATACTCATATATAGTAACTAACATTGGATAATATGTATTTGCGGGTTACAGTAGGAATTTATTATACTGACTGGTTTTTAAGAAACTGTTCCGGTTATCAGTTGTTGGTAATATTAGCCTAGGGGCCCGCACCACAAGAGGGGGGCCCGCACCACAAAGGGGGCCCACACCACAAAGAAAGGTCGCCCATAAATTTTTTAGGTCGAATTTCGAATATTTCGAAATTTAAGAATCCAGCCACTGCCGACAGGGGGGCCCGCACCACATGTATAGCCTAGGGGCCCACAGAGCCTAAATGCGGCCCTGATTACTGATATTGTTAATGGGTGTGTGTACTGTTCCACATCCCCAAGACTGTTCTAACATGGGATCAAAGTGAACATATCTGTTTATCTACCATCTCTATTGTACCCTACGAGCATGGAAACAATTTATTTTGGTCGCGGAAGCCTTCGATTGAATTTTGTGTCACTTTTACATACAAAATTTGGAGGTTGGTTCCAGTTTCTCCATATTCCTGTAGATTCCATGTAACTGAAATCTGATCATTTGATTCATCAGTAGTTATTTCCCTCCCTCTCTTTTTGGTTTAAAAACAGTCGACAAACAGTCTTGTACTGCTGGTTTATTTCTGTGAAGCGAAATGAAATGGGAGACGTCACTATCACAGACTGTACCACACTGTCAGATCTGCGAACCACCGGCCCATGTAGCTTGTCCCTTAATGTCAAGTGCTATACCGCTGTGCCTGGAAGCTTTCCAGCAGAGCAGTTTATTATAGCCCTATTTCATTGGGCCACTGCCAACGACACTGTCTGCCCTTTACCGTTGCTTGTACGAGTGGCTGACCCCATGCAGCATTTATTCGAAACCCCAAGCATAAATGAATAGACGAGTCTCTACAACAATGATGTAAGGTCGAGAGCAGGCCTAAGAGTACCAGGTTCTTGGGATGGGATTTGCGGAGGTAGAGCTCCGGGTTTTTTTTTTTTTTTTGCTTATGAAATTATTCCTCGTCGACGTCGAGGTCATTAGAGGCATGATGGGGGCAGGGGACAAGGAACAGGAAGGAATTTGGCCATGGCCTTTTGTGGGAAGCATCCCGGCATTCGCCTGGAGTGATTTGGGGAAACCATGGAAAACCCAAATCTGCATGTCCGGATGGGGATTCGAACCGCCGTCCTCCCGAATGCGTGGCCAGATCGTAAAGTTTCGTGTTTCAACTCCCGACCAGGGTCACTAGTGGCAAGGAATTATGCTCCGACTGTCTTGTATACTCAAAAAGTTTTCTCCACGGATAGCGCATCCGTTCCAAAAGCTCTGCTTCATCTTAAATCGAACCGAAGTGGTCCAGGCTATAGTCAGACAATCTGTCGACCTGTACGTCATACGATGAATAAATAATCAAGTGAAAACTGGGAATCAACGACCCGGGAAACAAGGGTTATACCGAGCATGGTGGGTGAGCGGTGACGTTCTGGCCTCTTCATTCGGAAGGATGCGGGTTCGAATTCTCGTCTGGCCACCCAGATTTGAGGATTCTATGGTTTCCCTAAATCACTGGAAGCGAATGCCGGGATGGTTCCTTCAAAAGGTCATGCCCGAGTTTCTTGCCCCTTCCCTTTCCCACCTCTAATGACTTCGACGTCAACGAGGCGTCAAGCGATATGCAAAGAAAGGTGTTAGTACTCTGGTTTTTGGTTGAAAGAATCTCCGGTTGTAGTTTCTAATTAAATCTTATAGAGTCCTCAGTGTAGTTCATACTGATCATAGAGGTGAAAGTATAATAAAGTTAAGGAAACCATCAAAATACTCATAATTGCCCGAGTTGTTATGTAAGACGAATTCAATTTCCGTAAAAACCTTGAGTAGCGACATTATAGAGTTTAGGCCATTCGTCGATATCATCTTCTGCAATAAACTGGGGCTCTACATCCTCTCGGAATCAGATTCTTTAAGGAAATCCGAGATGATCATATTAGCGAATCATGTCTGTATCTATATATGTACTCTGCAATTCAATAAACTGTGGACAGCAGAGGATGCTTTGCACCAAAATTAATCCTTACTCCGTGCATTCCAGTCCCGAATGGCGCGAGGGAAAATGTGGAATCTTATTTCTCTAATCTTATCTCTCCTATCATTGGGACCCAAATAGGTTGATGGAAGAAGAATTTCATCTCACTCGTAAGGTGGGTGGGTGTACG
The DNA here is from genome assembly GCA_031002005.1 of Vandiemenella viatica. Taxonomy (NCBI): domain Eukaryota; kingdom Metazoa; phylum Arthropoda; class Insecta; order Orthoptera; family Morabidae; genus Vandiemenella; species Vandiemenella viatica. The sequence continues at coordinate 154,010,366 of CM061919.1, read as the reverse complement.
CATGTTTACCAATAAGTTCAAACGAAATCTACGTCGTCTGTCTACCACAGAATCCCATCACAATCCACCAAACAATTCTGTGACTGTAGCAGTCAGTCATTACGAAAATTGTGCAGCCATGTTATGATTACGTACCAACTCGAAATTAAAATGTAAGAGAAACATTACACTATGAAGGACAGCACTTCATGGAAGTTAAAGGATGAAAAAAGAACCATCTGAAATATGGTGGTCTAGAAATATGTTGGAAAATTAAGAGGAGAGGAATAGTTCGAAACTTATATTGGAAATAATGGGTGAGGAAAGAGGTTTATAGAGGAGTTTCGAAATAATAAACACCATAGAAACTGATTTTTTGAGTCGTGCTGAGTGTGGGTTGATTTATTAGTTGAGGGAACAGTTGAAGTTAAAATGCAAAGATTGGAATACTCGTATATGAAGCGGATAACTGGGTTGTAGTTTGTGATGGTTGTATTGAGATGAAGAAATTAGTTCGGTATTGGAAGCGATGGAGGATTGTATCAAACCAGTCAAGGAATGACGAAGAAAATGTATATAATTGGACAGTGTGGCAATTTTGAAACAACACTATTATTTCGAACTATGGCAAATGAATCAAATTATTAACGTAATGGAAAGTTTACACACCGATTTAGAACGGAAATGACTTTAAATTCCACGACCAGAATAAAATCTAACAATAGCATATCGCTTCTTTTAGAAGCCTACGTTATATATACATATATACACGAAACATGGTTTCAGGTAGTATTTATGTATTTGTTACTGAGGTTCCACAGATCCCAACTGAGGAAGGATATGTCATTATTTCGTAAAATAAATTTTCTCCGTGACGCAAAAACCACATTTCGAAAGATGAACGACTCTAATTTTGAGAAGACAGTCCAAAAACCCCTCACATCTAATGAGAATTGATTCAAATATATAGCTGTATAAAGTACTTTTGAACTCAAAGTAATGTATAACTTCGCCTTTGCATAATCAGCAGATAGGTTGGATTAGTGGTGTGCCTGTATATATGAATCAGTCTACACCACATTCAATGAACGAACCAACTTTTCATATCTAAAACCAACTTCTCGAATAAAATTTAAAACAAAAAATCTAGCGCTTCGCTGTGTTGCTTAACTGGATGATACGGAAGGAGTTTTAAACATCGTTTCTTTAGGACGTCAGATAGTGTCAGAGTATACCGAAAGCAGTGTCGGAAAAAAATGTTGTAGCTTTGTTCGGCAGACTAAAATATCCCGTAATGAGGAGTGACTGCGAAGCCTTGCTGCGACCGCACCCATAGGGCTTTTCTACGCCCACACGTAATGACGCAACTGATTTCGCCGAAAGCGCACTGGCGCGTTCAAAGGCGGCGTCTTTTGTGACACGTTTTCCCATACAAATAGCTGCAACGCATCACAGAGGTGTTTATGATATACGGGACATATTTAGGAGAACTTTAATATGACGTACGAAGAATTTCTTACACCAAAATCAAACAGGTACTCACCAAACTTCACACAACTTTGTAGAGCTGATAATTTAAAAACAATGAGGTATCGTAAAATTGACCGTAAAAAAGGGTGGTCCTCTTATTTCAAACTGCGTGAAAATGTCTCAATTCTGGGGCATATGGAGGATCGAAACTTTATATTCATTCTCAACCAAATGAATTAAACACCAAGCTGTTATAGTGACCGATATACCGTGAATGATCCATTTACCAACTTGGAGGATGAAGTCGGCCCTTTCTTGCACCTTCCTGCAAGCTGCTTTTAACATTTCAATTCGTCAACTCACTGAGCTGGTAACTTGAATCCTTGTTCAGTGTTATAACAAGGCGTTTATTAATTTTATGAAGGTTTTTTTTTCGAAAATCTGTACCCCCTCCCCATAGTGAGATTTGGTGAGATGGTGGAACCGCTTCATCCCCCACCCCGGGCCCCCGTCCTATGGTTAGAAAAGATTACGTGAGATTTCTGTTGACCCCCCCCCTTTCGTCGGTCCGCACTCCGCCCCCCCTCCCTTTTCCTTATTTTACCCTACCTATGCGTGGTACTGGGAAAGACGCGATCACGAATTCCGATTCAGCGATTAGCTTTTGCGTTTTCCGAAAGCATTCCTTCATCCATGTCATGGTTATTTACTTAGTCTTCATAGTCACTAATCACAAGGAACATCAATTATCATGCTGTCAACAAGCTGTAGCTCTTAATACCAAAAACTTAAATTCTGTAATGACTTATCATGAGAATAAAAATTCTCTGCAGCTAACATTTGTTCGGTGTTTATCACACGGAAACAACATAACAAAAAGAGGAAAGTTTCTGGAACATCTGAAAGTAGAGATCATTGCTAAACTTACTTGGTGAGTAATCTAGGAGACTTATTCTGTGTAACATACTGTTAACATATAAAAAGTTAAATGGTGTCTGACTGAATGAATTCGGGAGTCAGTCACTGCAACCTTAAGTTTTTAAACACTGGGACATTATTACATTCTTTCTCGTTTGCGAAAAACGGTCAATAGATTAGATTAGATACATTTGCTTTGATCCCATATGAAAAACAGTATCGTGAATTATGAACACTAATTACTACATATAATTATAGACATATAGCTAACATTACCAATTACTGTTTACCGGTTACTTACTTAAAACCCCATTATTACGTACACTGCTGTATGTGAAAAATTGCAACACCAAGAGGGATACATGTGATTACGATGAAATTTATCCCACAGATTAGGGACAATACACAAAAGATTACAAATACAGAATTGTACATGCACTTTGGCCGTGAGAATTCAGCACGGTGTGAAGCCGCCACAAGCAGTAATTAGAGCCTCTAGACATCATGGCATGGAATCGAAGAAAGCCTGGATAAGCTGATAGGAAACACACGGCTATGTGTTTGTAGACGCGTCCACAAAGCACCGAAAATGGTTGCAGCAGGACAATAACGAACAAGTTGCCGATCGATCATATCCCAGACATGTTTGCTGGTCGACATGTCACGCAAACGTGCAGGACAGGGAAGCAGTGGTACCCGTCGTTCTTCGAAGAAGAACGCTTGCACATTCCTCGTCACGTGTAGCAGAGCATTGTCCCGCTGAAATATGGCTAGAGGAGCTGCCTGCAGGCGGGACAATGCCTCGCGCTGTAAAATCTCTCTGATGTAGCGGTTGCCGTACAGATTGCCATCAATACGTATGAGGCGTGATAGCGTTTTATAGCCAATAGCATCCCACACATTCACACATGGAGTTTGTCTGCTATGCCGCTCAACAAAGCAGTTTGGCCGACCGCGTTTTCCACGGTGGCGTCTAATACGTACGCCGCCGTCACTGTAGGACAAGCTGAAGCGGGACTGCTACGGAAACACATTTCGACACTCAGCATTCCAGTGACTGCATTTCCATGCCCAATGCAGTTTGAAGGGTCGGTGGTTTCTGGTCAATGGAAGCCGAGGCAATGGTATAAGTAAGACTAGCACTGGCCTCAGCAGAGGGCGTCGAACCGTTGACGCAGACATGTCCACACCGTTGGAGTGCTCCAGCACCGAGCCTACCCAGTGGACGAAGCTGATCTGTCGGTTACGGCCATGTGTACAAGATGGTGGTCATCCCGCGCTGTGGTCACATTGTGTGGACCAGCACCCTGTAGTGGACTATTTTGAGGTATTTAGGAATATACATTGGATTTATAAAATAGTATTGAAGTTAGCCTGCCTTGAGCTGTACATCGCCGTGCAACGGCAGCCCAGACGCGCATTCGGCTGAAATAGAGCTGATGCAGTGTCGGCGGAATATCGGGTGTCGGGCAAAGGACAGCCACCGAGTTCAACGCCGTTCCAGAAGGTTCTGGATGATCGATGATCTTGCAGAATAGGCACGCCAGGCACGTGGAGAGTGTTCGAGGGACTTTGAGCCTTCGAGAACATTCGGGCTGTGCTATATAGTCTTGCCAAAGGTCAAAGGAGTCAGTCTGTCTGCAGCAACATCCGCGAGCGCGTTACGCTGCGCGAACGTCGAGTGATCGGCGATGCCAGCACTTGCCCATGTCACATCACTCAACACCGAACTTAGCCTTTCATAGTAATTGTCGCAAAAGACCTAAAGCTCTTGCACCTGGTAGATTAAAGTTAACTGGTACCGTGCACGCTCTGGAGTGCTATCGCGAGGATTCATGATCAGTGTGTAATAACTAACCATTTGGAATAAATCGGGTTTGAGTTACGAACTGTGCTTCAATCGGATACTACCCTTCACCTCTTGATTATCGGTTATACTTCTAGTTAGGTTTGTAGGCATGAAGAGCAGCTGCATCCTGGAGGAGTGAGCGGAGGATCACCCAGTGAAGCGGAACAAGTAAGTGCCAACCAGTCCAGCTTGGCTAGGCCCCTCTTGCCTTCCTGGCAGTAATGTCTGTGACCGGTTAGGGAAGCTGTGTTAACTAGTACGTCCAGTAGTTCAATCTTAAGGTGTCAGAACATTGTCTCCATAGCTTCCCCCACCGTAAAACGGAGTGTTACAACCCGCTCTTCGCTATGTAGGAGACTCTTCTGTCCACTGATCCACACACGCATCACTATCGTAGCTGCGAGCCTTGTACTATGGAACGACAAACCTATTTCCTGAAAACCAATCTTTTGCCACGTCTGAACTCAGCCACATGCTGATATTGTGCCCTTTATCGTCAACGAGACATACCGGCACTTGTTTGCATGTTTCCACTCCGTTTGACAGCTCTGCGCCGACTGAGTGTGACATAACACAGCATGTCCGATCAAACAAACTTGAGGGCTGCTGCGACTACGTGTACGCCATCTATCTACAATCTTAATCACTTATTACGGTTCCACTTTTCTACACATCTCTCAATCTTGTAGTTATTCAGACCATTCCTTCTTTTTTATCTGCTTAACGTCTCTAACAGCGAGGTCTTTAGAGACTGGAAAGGATGGGGGGCAAGGAATGGGAAGGAATTCGGCCATGGCCTTTTGAAGGAAGCATCCCGGTATTTGCCTGGAGTGATTTGGGAAACCATGGAAAACCCAAATCTGGAGGCCCGGACGGGGATTCCAATTCCTGCTTGATATATCAATTTTAACGAACAGTAGTGTATAATCCATTTGTTGTATTAAATACAAATACTTGACAATGATATAAAAGCGCAATTTCCAGAGACTTCAATTAGACTAAACTGATCTTTTAAGCAATTAGCAACGGAAACATGAGTGATACAGTAGTTTCTAGAGTTCATAACAATAGTTTCATGTGGTCGTAATGACCTGGTGACAGGATTTACTATCGGCTGCGCATTCTGCCCCTGTCGTAGCCGCCTTAACCTATCCCGCCAATCCTGCTGGGTACAGGGGACCTACAGTTTAACGTGGAATCCGAACCTCGGCACCGTCTTGGCGTACTTCACATTACACAGCAAGCTGTGCCAGAGGTGAAGGCCGGGTTAAGTGCCAATAAAAATTCCAGCCGTGATAGGGATTAGAACCACGGACCTTTGGATTTCTAGTCAGAAGCCTTAACCACAGAGCCATCAGAGGTTACCGTTACGCGCTGATGTATTCGGTGACACTATACAGATTCTACGGCCAAACGTTTGTAACACTGGAACTCTTATTACCAACTTTGCTACAAAATCTCTTTTTGGTATGCTTACAGTGGTGTCAAAGTACGCTCGTGGCATGTACTCATGTCAAAATATTTGTTTAATGTTTTTTTTAAGTTTTTTCGCATAACGCTACAGATTGAAGTACATGTACAGGGTGTCCACAAATGAATATCGGGGTTTTAATGCTTTATAAGATTTATTACATTATCCTTACAGTTGTAAATGATATGTCAAATGAAAGAGCAACTCAAACAGTTTTATATACAAGCTTATAAGTGTTCTATGTGGGCACCATTTGTCACACGGCACACATCAAGTCTGTAGCCGAGTTCTTCCCAAACGTTGAGCAGTGTGTCTTCAGTAACTGTTGCAACAACTGTTTCAATCCTCTGTCGTAATTCAAGGAGGTCGGCTGGTAACGGAGGCACATACACACGATTCTTGATGAAACCCCAAAGGTAGGTCAGGTGAACGTGGAGGCCACGCATAGCAAGCTCTGTCATTGGGCCCCTTGCGGCCAATCCAGCGGTCGGGTACAGTTACGTTCAACCAACCGCGTACTTCGTTATGCCAGTGAGGTGGCGCACCAACTTGCTGGAAAATGAAGTTCTCTGGTTCATATTGTTCCAACTGAGGGAAGAGCCATTGCTCTAGTGTATCAAGGTAAGAAGTACCAGTTACAGTAGGTTCATCAAAAAAGAAAGGTCCGTGAACTTTCCGCCGGGATACGGCACAAAAAACATTGATTTTAGGGGAGTCTCGTTGCACTTGTACGATCTCTTGAGGATTTTCTGAGCCCCAGATCCGAACATTATGAGTGTTAACATGTCCACTGAGGTGAAAGGTCGATTCATAACTGAAGACAACATGATGTAGAAAATCTTCATCGTCATGTAACAACATTTCGTTAGCGAATTTGGCACGTAAACCATGGTCTGCAGGCTTTAGAGCCTGTAACAACTGTAAACGGTAAGGACGTAGTTGCAAGCGTTTCCTTAAAACTTTCCAAACAGTCGACTTAGAAATTTCTAATTCGCGACTAGCCTTCCGAACAGATTTCTTTGGACTACGAGTGAACGACTCTCTCACTCGCTCAACAGTCTCTTCGCTAACTCTTGGTCGTCCCGCGCTCTTCCCTTTACAAAGGCAGCCTGTATCTTCAAACTGATGATACCATCTACGGATGTTATTGTCACTTCGAGGATCACGCCCGAACTTAATGCTAAACGCACGCTGCACAGTAACTACAGATTCGGTCTTTGCAAACTGTAAAACACAAAACGCTTTCTCTTCACTAGTCGCCATCTTTGCTACTACCGCATTCTAGCGGATCGCAGCGGAAACATTTCACGCACATGCGCACTAGTGCCAACGAACAAAACTGTTTGAGTTGCTCTTTCATTTGACATATCATTTATAACTGTAAGGATAATGTAATAAATCTTATAAAGCATTAAAACCCCGATATTCATTTGTGGACACCCTGTATATCTAGTCGTCTTTTATTAAATGCTGTCGTATCCCTGCCGTCTTCCTCCGATCACCAAATCTGATTCTTCGTTCAGACTAATTCTCAAACAAAAACAAAAGCTTACGAGCTAAGGGATCATTCATAAATTATATCACTCGTTAAAGTAAGAAATGAACGAGTTTTGGAAATGATGGGTGACAAAAGAAGTTTGTGGAAGAAGCTTACTGAAAAAAGAGACAGGCTGGTAGGTCATATTTTGAGACATGCAGGATTGGTTAATTTGTTAATGGAGGGAACAGTCGAAGGTAAGATCTGTAGAGGAAGACAGAGTAGAATATATGAAGCAGATAATTGAGGACATGGGCTGTAAGGGGTATGAAGAAATGAAGAGGTTAGCACAGGATAGGAAGGGATGGAGGATTGCATCAAACCAGTAGAAAGACTGAAGACAGCAAAAAAAAAAAAGGAGTGGGTAGAGGTGCCTTAAGTGAAACATGAGGTAACATGGGCAGGGAGAAAGAGGAGTCATAAGATTGGCATTTCATATCTTCTTTCTTTATATATAAAGATGAATGTATGTTTGTTTGTTTGTTCGTTGGTTTGTTTGTTCTTCATACAAATCCACAGTTTTTATCCGTTCTCGATGAAACTTTGCACACTTATCCTTTGAAACAAGGAGAAAAATACTGTCTACATTTGGTTGAAAAATTATCTGTATAAATAACACATTTGTCTCATAACTTCGAAATATGGCGGTAGACAGACACTTTGGATGAGGACGACTCCGCACCGAGCTTCCGCGTAGTGGCCTGGCAGCTGAGTGGCTAAAGCGCTGGCTTACGAACGTCATGGTCCCCGGTTCGAATCTCCGTCGGGGATAAGATTATTAAAAATTGTTATTCATCGTAAGAGTCAGGCCTGGGCCGTAGGTTATTCGGATTGTATGTTAAACCGTAGATATTAGAAAGTTAGGGGTGCAATGCGAGGCAAATCGTAGGTATTCTTGCAATGTTGTAGGTGTGTACTCTTTTTACGTTATAATGATCCCTCAGGTTTTGTTCGCAGTCAGTGTGTAAGTGTGAACCACAGTAATATTATTATAATTAGGGATGTAAGTCTCTGTCTTTTTGATACGTTATGACTCCCAATTGGCTATATCGTTGTGATGGAATTTTATAAGAAAATCTGTATGAAGGGCACAGGATATTGTTTGCAGTGTGATTAACAGTTGTAGTCACGTAATTTTGAGACCTTATCGAATGGTGACAGAAATATGTTGGCAATTGATTCTCATAACTTGGAAATACGGCGATAGACAGACACGTTGGATATGCACGTCTTCAGACCGTGTTTCCGTGTAGTGAGCTGGAAGCTCAGTGGCTAAAGAGCTTGCTTACGAACGTCGTGGTCTCTGGTTGAAATCTCCGTCGGGGATCAGATTTTTAAAAATTGTTTTTCATCGTAAGAGTCAGGCCTGGGTCGTAGGTTATTCGGATTGAATGTTAAACTGTAGATATTAGAAAGTTAGGGGCGCAATGCGAGGCAAATCGTAGGTAGTCTTGCAATGTTGTAGATGTACACTTTTTTACGTTATAATGATCCCTCAGGTGTTGTTCACAGTCAGTGTGTGAGTGTGAACCACAGTAATATTATCATAAATACGGAAGTAAGTCTCTGTCTTTTTGTTACGTTTTGACGACTAAATGGCTATATCGTTGTGATGTAATTTTGTAAGGAAATGTGTATGAAGGGCACAGGATATTTTTTCCAGTATGATTAACAGTTGTAGTCACGAAATTTTGAGATCTTATCGAATAGTGACAGAAATATGTTGGAAATTAATTCTCTTCAAGAGGCAGGTTCGACGGTAGAATGATATAGCGATAGCTTTCCTGTCATATTATGCCGGCTCGATATTGTTTGGGACTAATCCTTCGTTACCAACAACTTACTATATTTAATTCTGGCAAAAAAATTCTTAATCCACGCGTACGAAGTCGCGGGTACAAGGCTAGTTAATATATATAAATCAGATTGCATCATCTTTGCCAGTCTCAGCATTAAAGCTGGTCGGTTGGGGGTTGTTGTCCTGAGACATTTCCTCCCTCAGTCTTCTCTTGAGTGGTCTTCTCTTCACTTCTGATTGGTCGTCTTGGTGGCGTATTATTAGTTGGTCCTTAGCGCTCCGTCAGCACCAATGGCCTGCTATGTTTGTCAGCGACAGTTTCATATTCGCCGAGACAACTGACCAGTTAATTGGCAGAGTGATGTGCTGCTCTGTAGAATTTATAGGCATGTTGCCGGAACCTGTCAATGAGCTTCTCTGTTCCCGACGCCTCATGGACTGCGACGGTGGGGAAACGGTTGGGCAGATGTAGTGCCCGCTTCAGTGTTCTGTTTTGCAGCACCTGCAACTTTCTCAGGTGGCAATTAGCAGCGTACCCCCAGACGGGGCAAGCATATTCAATTACCGGCCTAATCAAGGAGCAATAAATGGCAACTCCTAGGTGAGGTACCAACGAACTTTCCCGGTTAAGTATAGGGTAAAGAGAATGGAGCCGAGCACTTACCCTTTGCCTGATGTCCTTGATGTGAGCTCGCCATGTCAGCTTACAGTCAAGTGTTACACCAAGGTAACGAGCAGTTGGTGCCCAGGGAATGGTTTTACCTCTGAGCTGAAGTTGCGGGTGAGGTAGTCGCTCACTACGGCGTCCTAGGCGTCGCGTCAGCATAATCGCTTGCGTTTTGACAGGGTTTATACTTATCCGCCACCTTCTGGCCCAGGCTATCGTCTGCTGAAGAGCTTCCTGCAATCGTCTCGTCGCGATGGCTCTGCTACGGCTGGATGTAAAGAATGCCGTATCGTCGGCGTACGTGGCTGTTTTCACATTCACAGGTGTTGGAATGTCGGCTGTGTACAGGTTATAAAGAACTGGTCCCAGCACTGAGCCCTGTGGTACACCTGCACGAATGCGCCGTCGTGTTGACATGGCATCACCAACCCTGACGCAGAATGTGCGCCTTGACAGATAGCTGCGGATCAATTTTACGTAGGGTCCAGGCAAGCCCCATTCGTACAACTTGCAGAGCAGACCCGTATGCCACACTGAGTCGAATGCACGGGCGACATCGAGCAACACCAAACCACAATAGCTTCTCTCGTTGAAGGCCCTTGTGGCTGCCTCTATAACACGCATCAACTGCTGCGTTGTGGAGTGCCCTCTACGGAACCCAAATTGATGATCGGGTATGACGCCTGCAGCCTGGATGTAGGTGTCAATACGCTTCAGCAGAATTCGCTCGAACACTTTGCTGAGCGCGGGTAGCAGGCTGATTGGCCGGTAATGCTGGGGAAAGATTGGATCTTTCCCAGCCTTATGAATACCGACCACGATGGCATGCTTCCATGCTCTCGGGAAAGTTTGATGTCGCAGGATGGTATTGAAGAGCCGCGTCAAGTAGTTGATGGCTTCTGGTGGTAGATTTCTGAGTGCTCGATTGTCCACTTGGTCATGCCCAGGTGCCTTTCGCGGATACAACCCGGCGATGTAGCTAGCTACCTCCTGCGGCTCAATCGCAATGATGTCATGGTCATCATTGGCTGACATGTACCGTCGCAGTCGGCGACGTACTGCTACAATGTGGCGGTCGTCAACGTCGTCATCGACGGGCTGGAAATTTTTCTCAAAACTGTCAGCGAGCGCGTTAGCCTTGTCTTCCGGTAGAAATACAAGACCACGTTCGCCGTGGAGTGGTGGTATCGGCTTCCTCCGGCGGGTGAGTCGCCTAGTTTCGTTCCACATGCTGCCATCGTTTGGTCGCAGCATTGCAACACGTGCGGACCACTCACGATTTCTGTGTTCTACCAACGCTGCCTTCAGCTCTCGCTGCAGTTGATTGAGGAGGCGGCGAGTGGCACGGTTCCTCGTTAGTTTCCACTCCTTGGCGATCCGATTTTTGTTTCTGATCTGCGCAATGAGGTGCGGTGGAAGCTGGCAGGAACGTTCTATGCGTGTATGAACCAGTGGTGTGGCGACTTTTGTAGCTTCATTTACGGTGTTGGTGAAGAATCTCAGAGCCTCCTCAACATTTCCTTCCACTGTACCGCTTTCCAGTTTAGTCGCTACGACTTCCCTAAACCGGTCCCAGTCGGTCCGCTTGTAATCAGGAATTGGGTGATTGTTTGGCTGCCACTCCCCAACGTCGACCTCAAGTAGCACAGGAGAGTGGTCCGAAGATAGTCTGTTAAGGGTTGTTGCCGAAACAAAACCTGTGATTCCCTTTGTTATAACAATATCAAGAACATCATAAATCAGATTGCCACATTAGAATTTTATATATAGGTAGATTTAATTATTTCGACTGCGAGAAAAAATTGTGTTTCGTTGAACACGATTCCCGCTATAGCAACAGGATAGATATTCATAGAGTTTCAGACGTTATGCAGCCAACGGCCCCGGACTAAAATTAGATATGTTTTATCTTAATGCTGAATCCAGATACTGTTCGTTTCGTTGATTTTCTTGGGTTTTGGAACAATGTACCGTCCCTGATCCCAAGAATAAAACAGAACATATTTTTTTTCAATATGATGTTAAAAATCTAAAAAATTAAGATAAAAGAGTCGGCAGTTTAATACTGTTATAAAGGTAAGTCATTTTTCGATAGCGAAATATTTGTCGGCATACTTACCAACGGTATCGTGTTATTCGAAATTGAAACTGGTATTCATTATCAGTCATTTAACGTATTCTTAGTCGTAACCCTACCGAATTTCTCACTGTATTCGCGACATTCATTACTGTGTGTAGACTGTAAATCAGAAGGTCAAATTGTCGGTGAGAGTAATTTCGGTAGAAGGCTTACCTTACAACTTTACATTTATATATTGTACCGTCTACCTTGGGGACGTTTACTTTTTGGGTCATACTGTTTTATCATTAGCAAAATTATCAATTTGGAATATCAAAAATCATACTTAATCTTCAGCTAATCACATGAAATATTATTATAATGAATAGGAAAATTGAAAATTGGGTGTACAATTTATTATTGTGAAATTAGTCAAACACGAAGTTTGTTTTTATTCTGAGGTTAACAATTACATATCATTGAATGTCAAACAGTTAGAGCAAAATCTCAGGGTCATTGCAACATCTCAGGGTCATTACTGGGTGGAACGATTGCATGAGCTTCCGTCCGGGCCGTAGCTTTTACCATTGTTCACAGCCCAGGTCAGCGACCAGGTAAGACCAGCGCCACATGCGGTCTTTCAGCTTCCTCGAACACACCGCGTGATGGCAGCGTCCCCAGCTGCCGACTCGTACTCCGCGAAAATCACTTCGGCCGTACTAGATGAAGATCTGCACCAGAATGTCTCGTCGTCCGTTCTCCTCCTCCGAGCAAGACTCTGTACTTGTCGTAATGCGATGTCGGGTCGGGCCCTTGGCGAATCACCGCAATCCGCGCCAAAGGACCAGCATCACATTGGCCCAGAACAGACAAGAAAAAACACCAACACGGCAATAAATTGAGGCGGCTTCTCTATTGGCTGGATCGTCTTCCCCTACTCTCATAAAGCACTCATTTACTAGGAAACGTCACTAAGGTTTATTTTTGCTAGTCTGCGCCAGCTTTCGGCGGGAACTTTCCGAAACGTGCGAAAATAGAAAGCGGGTCTCAGTTATTTATGGGGGTTATAAATCCGCTTAATGTCCAAGTTGAGTGGGACCTTGTCAGCACCCCCCAAGGTGCGTGTAAATCCGGACGCTTTAGTTCCGTCACGTTTCTGTTCGTTGACACGACGCATCGGCAATATTCACACACACCGTGGGATCACTTAGTGCCTAATGGCACCGTACCTTTTAATTCGTTACAATATGTATATAAAATCAAGTAAACGAAGTTACGGGCGACGGCTAGTCTTTTATAAAAATGTAAGAGTTAAAAATTCTGTGCCTATACATTTTTTTATGAAAACGTGTTCAGAAAATCATAATTAAGATTTTAAATAAAAATTATTACTGGAAGTGCTGTTTTAATCAAGTTCTAGATTTTTTTTTAAATCCAGATGAAAAGTCTTAAAAGAAATTTGCTATGGACCTTAACTCTTCCTCTGTATTTTTGCGTTTTTTATGATGAGTCAACTTTCTCCCTTCGTACTTAACCAGAAACAATAAATGAGGTACTGTTTCAAAGATTAAGTTATCCGCTTTGGTAACATCATTAATTAAGAAAGGGATTTTACGAAATTTAACCCGTTAGTGGCTAAACTTTGAACAATCAAGGTCACGGGTATGCGATAGTTCAGAATCAAGCTGCTAGGTTCGTTGATAAGAAGTGATCGCATCACCGCTAGATAGCAATACCACATATAACAGAAATTTTGATAAACTGTGTGTTTTTTCTACAGGTAGGAGCTTTTGGAATGTTTTTACTTCTGTTCGAGAAACATTTCATCAAAAGGTTATTGATGATCATTTTTTACTTGTCCAGAAGTGTTGTTTACTTGTTTCGTAAGACGTTATGTTTTGTTATGTACCGATTTGAGTTGATAAATAAACAATTGCAACATATGTCCGGTTCTTCTTTCATTCTACTATAAACCACTAACCTCTCTATTCACCATATATCATTCGCGGAATTTAGTATAATTAATATCTTACTTATAAATAATATTCATATTATCCCATTCAAATGGATTTTCTGACTGATATTTTCCCAGAACCTGCTACTAACTGAATCAAGTCCATGCAATATTCGTATACGAGACTCGTAGTTTGAACACCTGATGACCACTCGATTCAATTGAACAGCGTTCTAAATGTTGAATTATAACTGAATACTCCCAGCATCTATGTTATTACTACTGACCTTCTCGACCGTCCTTCTAAACCGCTTGTGCATAAGTGCTACACGCCACAGTGGCTACATGACAATAGCCTAGATACTGTCCCTCCTCGAAGTATGCTAGCCCTGTTTCTTTTTATTCGTGTTTGCGATCCTCCGATCGTCCTCTGCAAGGAATGGCGTCCTGAAATAGTGAAATCACATGCTTTAACTGACTTGTTGAACAGCAACTGGTTAAACCTCCCATTAGAAATGAAAACTTGCAGAAAGTAGAAACAATTTTCACATCAAGCACGCATCTGTGCACAGTGACGTCAATCAGGTGTTCCGTGTCTGTCTCAGTCTGTAACGTGGAAGAATGAATCGTACATACACCGCCAGACAAGAAAAGTGGAGCACACAGAAGGGGAGAAGGAAGTGAAATGAAATTTCACGGCTTGAGAGGGTATGGGATACCATTTCGTTGACTACAGAATCGAGTCAGATTTACTAAGAACTTGGCAGTATAAGCCCAGTTATCAGTATGATGTTGCACGCACTGATTTAGTTGATTGTGGTGTCGTAAAGTCGTTGTATCCTCTCCTTAGACAAGTAGGCGCACAACTGCTGTAAGTGGTATACTTGAACTGGGAGGAAGCTGACGTCGAGAGGGTCCCACACATGTTCTATCGGGGACATATCTGGGGATCTCGTAGGCCACGAGAGAACCTCAACAACACGCCGACAGTTCATAGAGTGATGTGCCATGTGTGGACGATCATTGTCCTATTGAAACATAGCACCACGATAGTGTCGCTTGTAAACTACAACGAATTACAATCGTGGGCGAATATGACGGCAACTTGGGGAGAGGTACCAATCTTCCAAAGGTTTGGTGAGATACAGTGATGTTGCGCCTGGCGTCATTGGGTGAGGAGTTATCGGATACGACTCGGTTTACGTTCGGTTACTCCTTTGGACTCTGTGCATCGCATATTGGACTCTAACCAGCGCGCATCTCGGTTTACGTTCAGTTACTCCTTCTGACTCTGTGCATCGCTTATTGGACTCTGATCAGTGCGCGTCTCGGTCTACGTTCTGTTTCTTCCTTGGCCTCGGCGCAGTTCATCTTGGACTTTGCTTTGGTTGTCACGTGATCGTCTGCGGGCGACCTCATGCGCGCCGTGTTGACATTTCGGCCGCCGCGCCGTGCGGACACAGCAGAATTGTACAACTGTATGTTGCGGACATCCCGCATCCTCTTGTGTTACCTCTCATTCGACGGTTTGGCGGTGTCATTTGTCAACAGGAAAGTGCTAGTTCACACTTGGCACCTGTCTCTAAGGCTTGCATGATATTAAGGTGCTCTCCTGGCCAGCTCCCCAGATCGGTCACTGATAAAATATGTGTGGGGCGAGCTCGGAATTAACTCCGTCCAAGTAACATTATCCAAGATATCAAGTACCAGTAACAACAGTTGTGGGCCAGCTTGCCTCTGGAAAGAATACAACGGCTTTATGACACCATTCCCAATCAAATCAGTGTAGGCCTCCAGACCAGAGGAGGTACTGATAAGTGGGTTCATACTGACAAGTTCATTGTAAATCTGAATCGATTTTGTAATGACTGAAATAATATTACGTACCCTCCCAACCCGTGAAGTTTCGTTTAGTTTCATCCTCCACTTCTGGATGCTAATTTTTTTCATTTATTTTATT
The DNA here is from genome assembly GCA_031002005.1 of Vandiemenella viatica. Lineage (NCBI taxonomy): Eukaryota > Metazoa > Arthropoda > Insecta > Orthoptera > Morabidae > Vandiemenella > Vandiemenella viatica. The sequence continues at coordinate 153,994,704 of CM061919.1, read as the reverse complement.
ATTATTATTTTCCATCGTCGACGTGGGAAACGTCCAACTCACACAAATACTCCCAATGATAACAACGGCACAGATGACTGTTTTCACACAGATAATTCACAATCAATTAAAATACACAGACGGAAAAAAAAATCCCAACACCAAGAAAAAATTATTGTAGAGTAATGAAATTTGGACAATGCATTTGTCAAGTTAACATGTTTAATTGATTAAATTTTCAAGATCACAGGTTAATTTAAGCTCAAGAAAATGCATTTCAAATGTGAAATACTGTTAAATTAATAGCCGGTGTAACCTCCAGAATTTTGAATGCAAGCCTGCAAACGTGAATGCATTGTGTCATACAGGTTTCGAATGTCACTTTGTGGTATGGAGTTCCATGCTTGTTGTACTTGTGCTGTCAATACTGGGACGGTCAGTGCTGGCTGTGGATGATGCTGGAGTTGTCGTCCAATGATATCCCATACGTGTTCAATTGGAGACAGATCTGGTGATCTCGCAGGCCAAGGTAACATGTCGACACTCTGTAGAGCACGTTGCGAGACAACAGCGGTATGAGGGCGAGCGTTATCCTGTTGAAAAACTCCCCCTTGAATGCTGTTCATGAATGGCAGCACTACAGGTTGAATTACCAGACTGACGTACAAATTTGCAGTCAGTGTGTTTGGTATAACCACAAGAGTGCTCCTGCTGTCATAGGAAATTGCTCCCCAGACCATGACTCCAGGTGTAGGTCCAGTGTGTCTAGGCCGCAGACAGTTTGGTTGCAGGCGTTCCCCTGGCCTCCTTCTGACCAACACTCGGCCATCACTGGCACCAAGGCAGAACCTGCTTTCATCAGAAAACACAACAGATCTCCACTCCGTCCTCCAATGAGCTCTGGCTTGACACCACTGGAGTCGCAAACGGCGATGGCTTGTAGTCAGTGGAATGCACGCTACAGGGCGCCTGGCTCGGAGCTGTCCTTGAAGTAACCGATTTCTAACAGTTCGTTGTGTCACTGTGGTACCAACTGCAGCTCGAATTTCTGCCGCAGACGCAGTACGATGCGCCACAGCTGTACGCCGAATACGGCGGTCTTCCCTCTCAGTAGTGCCACGTGGCCTCCCGGAACCCGGTCTTCTTGAGGCAGTACCATCCCTTGACCACTGCACCCAACAATCATGCACAGTGGATACATTCCGGCCAAGTCTTTCTGCAATATCGCGAAAAGAAAATCCACCTTCTCGTAGCCCTATTACACGACCTCGTTCAAACTCGGTGAGCTGTTGATAATGGCTTCTTCGTCTTCTTAAAGGCATTCTTGGCTAACATCAACTCACTATGTCAAATCTCAGCGGTAAATAACGTTCACAAACTTTACAGCGCGTATTTAAAGCAAACCTGATTTGCAAGCTCTGAGTAGCGCTACTAGCGCCACACTTATGCGCGAAGCGCGAAATTTGAATCGATGTCATCTTTCAGATGTATAAACACGCCTACCAAATTTCGTTTATCTAACACAAGTCTTTCTTGGTGTTGGGATTTTTTTTTCCGTCTGTGTATGTTTGCATCTCTTAAGTACCCACTTCAGATACAGGCTTGGCACTGATCTTGAGAAGTAAGAAAATGTTCTAAGATGAAGATAACATGTCACACAGAAGAAATTATGGTCATGTGAATAGAGCATGTAATAGATTTCTTTGAGTGTGTTTCATACAGATGGAAGCTGACACGCTAAAAAAAATATTACACCCTGATGGAATATTTTTAATTAACTAAGTCATTACAGCCGCGGAGCGTTTTAGAAACGTAACCAAATGGAAGACGGCTGTATACATTATGAACCATCCAGACAGTCGTCTGAGCTGATTTCTGGATAAAGTAAAAAAACGATATGTAGATATCCCGTCGGGGGACTGAACAGTGCGTTCTAGATCATTCCAGTCATATCCGATATCTTTTGCTGTTTGATTTCGTTTATTAGGGCTGCGAAAATTTCCCTCGTTCTATTTGAAGTGTTCACTAACATCTGATCCTCAAATTGGCGCATACTGTGGATATGGGAACATAACTATGAAATAAGAGAAAGGACAGCGTAGATATAAAGAAACTGGAAAATGCTTCACATTTTTGGGAGACAGTGGTTATTAACTGCGATTGATCCTATGATCCAGTGATACGAATGCTGATGCGCCAGTTTAGCTCCCATGTGTTACGTTAAAACTTGTTAAGCAGAGAATTAAGATTTTTTTCTCTTGAAAATACAAGCGATCAGAAGCTGTTAATGTGAGTTTTAGGCCGTTTTTGCAATCTGGACTATGTCTGAAACTGTATTACCTAAGAGCCTAAAATTTCTAAGTATCGATAAGATCCTGTATTTAAACGACAAATACAAAAAAAAAACCTATCTAATTTAATGTCTAATATTGTACAAAAACAAGTAAAAGTTTTTGTTTTACGGTTATTTTGCCATATATTAATATTAGACAGGGAGCATAGTTACCTGCGTCCGTAACATACCTTAAGCTACACGTGCACTCTGTTTGGTGCTAAATGGGTGACAGCGATCAGATGCCGCCTTACTGCCCTTCTGGGCCTCACGGCAATGACATTGTAAATGTCATATAGGATCATACGCAAAATTTAAAAATAAAGAAAATAGTAGACTATTTTACTGAAATTGAGAATTCGTTGCATATTAATATGACTGCAATATATTTCATCGGAACCGAACAGCAACACGATGCGACTTTGTGAAATATATGTTAAAATCTTTTTGAAGTTTGCATGTAAGAAACTAAACTAATTATGCTATGTCAAGTGTAAAGAATGAAGAACTTCAAGGGAGGTGGAGAGGAGACTTTATAGCGCTGGTCGAAACGAAAGATGCTCTCCAGGATAAACCGATGCAGATTTGATGGAGCGAGATAACCTCGATTTTACGCTAACACGAGAGCCTGAGGGCATAAAAAAACTTTACTGTAAAAAATAAACAAATGTGTTGTTGGTTTCTTGGAGATGAATATGAATTTGAAGTTATTCAAAAAAAAAAAATTGTTGATTCGAACTGAAATGTGGAACTTGTATGAATTACAGCAATCTGTAATAAACAAAAATGGTTTGTAATTTGAGGACAGTATTTTCTCGAAAATGATTGAAATGGCAGTATCCACATTAATAAAATGCGTTGCGCCTGGAAACTGGACATGACCTCAATAACACTGCAACCTTCGGCAAATCCGATGATGCCCGAAGTCTTAATTACGGCGGCCTTCAGGATAGAGCTGCTTAGCTAACCAGTAAACTTCAAAAAGTATTTTTACTGACTTTATTTTCGCTTATAATGTCAAAATGCAGTGTAAATAATTGAATTTTAATTTATTTGCATTAATATTGTTAAAAGTCTAATTGCGATGCCAACTAAAAGGCAATTGTGTAATTAACTGCACACAAATCGGAAAGGCACAAATAAAAAATTATTATGCGACGTTCGTTTGAATTTACATGTTGCAATTTGTTTATTTATGACGATTAAATACATATATTCATGTTAGAAGAAGAGCATACAATATACACAATATTTACTATCTATTCTCTATAGCAGTTGCTGAAACCAAGTCGCCATATAACCTAAGATTTTTTTATCTTTTTTTTTTTACAAAAGATAAGAAACAAGTAAATTTATTCAAAACGCAGAGAAAGTTTAAATGAAACGCTGGTAATCATGAAATATATTAACAAAATTAAACCTTCGTTATTCATTTCTGAAATCATACTTTTCTTAGAAACCCTTTCATACAAATTTCCGTCATTTTTGACATTGTGGAAGTAATTGCAAGTAGTGCAAAAACGTGTATATAACAGATGATTTGTTCATTTACTCGTTGCAAGTCTGAGCCATTGTGTATTCTGTTTACCTCCCATTGTTGTTGTGGAAGATGCAGCGAAATAACGAAGAGTTGAGCGGGAGGTTTAGTTCGTAGAAATGTATTTTGCTGTCGCAACTTGAGGTGGTTTTCGGTATGCTGTTTAAAAATTTGACACTAGTCACTCACGCTGCCCGTATAACGGGCATTACCCTATTTTTCTATAAGATAATTCACTGTGAAGTAAGTGTACCATTATTAGGCATTTACAGGGCAAGCGAAAACTTAGAATTGATCCTATAGCAAGATCCCGGTAAGTGCTAAAATCAAGTTGAAGGAACCAGTTCAAGAAAATAAATTTTTATATGAAGCCTACGGTAACCATAATTGCGGGATCGTGACAGGAGAACAGGAGGTAGGTTGTTATAACCTCCTACATACTCGATATCTATTAAGGTCATTAGAGAGCCCTAATTGCGCCTGCTTCTGGTGACGAGGCGTAAAACCATAAGCAAGGGGGAAAAAAAGGTCTAATTGCGTGAGCCTCTCCCGGTTATTGGAAAGGCAACTGATTAATCACGAGCAAAAACCATTAGCCAGTGCAATATCGAGTAAAATTTTAATTTAATAGTCTTGTCTGTAACGTTATTTTATTCAATCTTACAAGATAATAACAGTACAACAATACCCATGGTGAATGAATAGGTGTTGGAGATCGGGGTGGATGAGATTCGCCGTAATTTCGTTGCAGGAAAAAGGACAGCCATAAGAAACGAGAAGGGTGAGGTTGTATCGTCATTAGCGAAATAGACGCTGCATTTAGTTGATGTCCGTTCCAATTACGAGCGCCTGGGGGGCTATGCAATTAGTGGTACGAGACGTCCCACAGAAAGACCACTCGAGGGGGCAGAGCTGGCTATCATGTGCAGATGACGTTACTAACAACATAGTCGGCGTTACAATTTATTTCCCCCCGTTTCTTTGTCTATATGTAAAACTAGTATGAAAAAGAACACATTTAAAAAAATATATAATATGAAACATATCGTTCGATCGTAAAATACTGCTACAGAATATTCTTGTCCAATATGGTGAAATTCAGCTGATAGCGATTTAAAGCTGGATGAGACCCGTGTTGCTTTAAGCCTATTCCAGCAGAAAGAGTATGTAATCTTCCAAAGATAACACACCTGTTCGTAGATAAGTGATTGCAAACTATGTGGGGACGAAAGTACAAGGACCGATCAAACACAAACATTTTTAACAGGTGGGAAATATTCTCACGGTCGTTAATTTGATAACAGCGTGTAGCTGGTATATGTGCATTTGCCTAATTGATAAGTTTGAAGTACATGAAGCTGTTATCCCAACAGAAATCTTATGTGTACATTTGAGCAAGGATAGATTATCAAAGCCTCAAGTGGACTAGTGGCACCACTTCTTCTGTAAATGCCCGACTGCAGTTTTTAACCCACTAATGTACGTTGTCCCACAACGACTATCACTACGTAGACAACTTGGTAAAATCAGTACCTTATTCACGATGACTCACAATAACTGTTTGTGGAAATAGCGCACCTATAGTAACTTATGATAAGAGCATGGAATCATTAAATCACTTGAAGATGGTGTCAAAAATGTTGAAGATAAATCCGTAGCCTGGAATCGTTAAAATTTCTTAGAAGTTTATGCAGTGCTTTGTAGTGGGGTTGTAAAGGAGATCACCTTTGCGGATGAGGATGCAGATGCGGATGTTAAGTGCTTGCGCAGATGAGGAGGTGGAAAAATAAATTAATAAGTATTTAGATTCTAATGTGTTATCAAAAATAAACTTAAAATTATGTTTTATTCTAAATTCTCCATTTTTTTATTTGCAAGTTCTATTTTCATTTAATACTGTTTTTTTATTTCTTTAAGAAAAGATTTGGGATAATTTCAAAAGTGAATAATTTACATACAGGGTGTCCAGAAAAGGACTCCCTGATTTCAAAATTAAATATCTCGAAAACAAAGATCGATAGAGGAATGCAGTAAACGGTATGTTTATTGTGACAGCTGTACGATGTGTATACAGCAGTGTGAAATAATAGTTACAAAAGCTGCTAACAGATGTACGCTGTACAGCTCATATCAGCATACATAAGTGAAATAATCGTATGAAAACAATCTTTGCAAACAATCACATCACAATGTTTTCAAAATGTTCACCATTGGCACTACAGAGGTGACGCAAACGAAGAATTAAATTCGCCATCACATTTCGTAGTGTCTCTACCGAAATGGATTCACATGCCGCAGAGATCGCCGATTCCAGCTCGTCCAGCGTGGCGGGATGCTTCGGGTAGACCACGTCTTTCACTGTGCCCCACAAAAAAAAAGTCACAGGGAGTCACATCCGGCGAATATGGAAGGCCAATCCATGCCTGCACCAGTAAATTCGGGATATCCCAAAGCAATGACTCGATTCCCGAAGTATTCCTCAAACTGCTGTATACACTTCTTACAGCTGTCACGATAAACATACCGTTTACTACATTCCTCTATCGATCTTTGTTTTCGAGATATTTAATTTTGAAATCAGGGAGTCCTTTTCTGGACACCCTGTAACTACGCACGCGTAAGGAAAACAATCTTAGTCATTATGAACTTTACGGAGTTTACTGCTCTACTAATTCAAGCGTCAAGCACAAAACCAAGCCACCTCATATCTCCGTGCCAACCACCTGCCTTTCCACTGCTCTAGCGGCCCAATCACAGTCCGACTTGTGGGACCTACGATAATCCCATTTTCCACTGAAGTACTCTTGTTAGGCCGTGAAATGGGTTACAGGACTACATGAAGGCCGTGTTGGATGTTATGGATTCCCAAACAACCAACACGAGCCTCTGACGTTCAAAAATCCCCGGCGTTGGAACGTGACTGGAGGAAACATCCTACTAGTGTGTGATCACGCTGGCGTGCAGAGAGAAAATGCTTGAAACATCTTGTTGGAACCTTACTAGCAGCGCGAATGGGTGAGTGCTTCCTACGGTAGTTCTACAAGTTGGATCGGAAATAAGTTCAAACTTAAAAATTTGACGCTTAGGTAATAACACCGTTCAGCTCATTATTACTTTTATTGCAGGATCATAAGGAAAAAACAACCACGTTGTTAGTTAAGCGACTATGGACCGAATTTCGTATAAAGAGAAAGATTAATATATATTACAATGTTAAAAAAACTTCCGTTAAATACCCGCATAAAAAATTGCGGAGGTATGATTTCACGTGGAAGTTCCGCACTTGCAGATGCTGAGATCCGTTACATCCTTACTTTAGAGTATTCCTCTACAGTCAAAATTTGTTACCATTGACAGTCATTTATTTGGATCTCTCAAAAAAGATTTAGGTTGAAAGAAATTATACAACGAAGAGAGACAGCATTTCGTGCGCAACAAATATTTATGAAATAGGAATTAAAAAACTACCAGTGTGATAGAAAAAAGTGTAGATAATGGTAAAAGTTAAAGAGAAAAATAGTTTTGTATCGGTTTTGTTACATATTACTCCAGTAGAAAGTCTTTAATTTAAAATTACGTTAATTTAATGGAACCTCGTATGTAGTAGAGCTCATCCTTCACATGACACTAACTGTTCCGTGCATAGTTATGCCTCGGACTATTTCATATGGTCATCTCAGAAACTAAAAATTCAAGTTGAAAAGGGAACACTACAGATGGGGAAATCTTTGATTTCCTTTCTTCTTGGAAAGGTAGCTACCTTGCTACAACTAGAATGGATAACTTGAAATTTTATTTAGGTAGGAAGTGAGCAGGCTCAAAGTAATTCTGCTAGTATGATGCTACATCAATGCTGACGTGACCTAGAGTGAATACAGAAAAGATCAAACCACAAATCATAAACTTCAACGTCCGTAATATCCGACTATATTCACAGAAGACGATTTGCGCAACCGAACCGGAATGCACGGAACCTAGCCAGGGTTTGGAAGATAATAATCTGAAAAAAAATTGCTACATATTTGTAACTGTCTATAAGCACACGGCTCCGACACTAGTAAAATAAAACAAAAAGGCTAAGGTATTTTTGTATACATAACCACAAGGTTTACCACATTTTGATATGTATTCTTGGGATAACTAGTTGCAGTAGAAAATATTTTTATAAGTAGACCGCATAGCTACGGCTTAGCTCATTAATTCTATTTGACTTCGTTGTGATTGCGTCTTTTATTTAATTTCACCAACAACTGCAGTGAAATTTATAAACCTTGAGTTTATATAATTTTTTTGATTAGGAATCTCTTCTTTCCCCTACACAACAGCACTTAACTAACTTGTGCGTTAGTTACATGGCATCATTGATTACATTTCCTAATATAAATGAACGTACTATATTGGTTATGGACATTACATTTTTCTGAACATCGCTTTCAATATAGTACGAGGAAGTACACTTACGACACGAATAGTAAAGAATAACAGGACCTCAGTCTCCATTTATTTGTTCACTTTCATCGGATAATAGTTTTCCAAGAGCGGATAGCAATTATCTGATAATGAGCTAATGCATCAAAAAGATTTACGACTGGAGGACTTCTCAGCTTGCATAATCAGAGAGTAACAAAGTTCAAGGAGTTCTAATACATGCAGTACCAACTACGAGAAACACCAACGGTTAACACTTGGAGAAATTTTATCAGAAGGATAGGGCCTTACCAACACGGAATCATCCGATCACACGATTAAAACCCACCCGGGCAACTTAAAAGTCATCAGTCCATGAGTTGCAATGCTCTCTTGTATTGGTCCGACTAAGGAGATTGTTGGGTTTAATCGATTTTTGTATTTGTCTCGTAGATTTCTTGCTGTCTTATACACATCGATCACAATTTTTTTTTTAAACTCGTCATTGGATTAATATATTTCAAGACAAGAACAAAACTGTCTTCTATACAGCCTCCTCTATAGTCTGCACATCGTTTCCATCGTACTTGCAGATTTTCTTTTTTTATTTTTTTTTTTTAAAATCCTTCTTTGAATTTTTTTTTTTTTTTAGTTTGACGATTCCGATGTGCATGAAGTCTTCATACTAATTCATTGTACGAAAATTTGTTTTAACTAAAATCTTTTTTGAGAGGTCCAGACAAAGGATAGTCAAATGATGACAATTCTGTACTATATGGTGGATGATTTTAGGATGTCCAGTTTAGATCTTTTAATTTCTTTTGTTTACCGGCAGCAGTGTGGTGCAAGGCTTTGTAATACAGAAGCAGAAGGTTGGGGTGTCTTTTGCTCCGATAGGTCTCTGTCCCATAACCCGAGAATTCGCAGCTTGTTCGGGCCATTGTTTGGCGCTCTGATGGCGGGAGGAGGATTGTTTGCGTCTAGAATTATCTTTATTGCTTATAAATTGCAACAGTAGCTATGGTCTATACGCTCACAACTGGCGGCTCAAGGTCATGTTCCACTTCCCCCACTCCTCAAGTCACCCCTACCATCATCCCGTTGGCTATCCTTCCGAGCAGACCGCTCTGTCCTGCAGTTCTAAAACTTTATTAAAGGGGCGTCCATTAATTACGTGAGGTGAAATATAGGGAGGGGGGTTCCAGAGAAATCTTACCAAGGTGTGGGGGACAGAAATCTCACGTCATCTTTCACAAACTACTTGCACAACGCTTGGGGGGAGGGGGGGCAGATCCTCAGGATCTCACCGCCCTTGAAGTACATGAGAGCTAAAAAAAGTCTCCAAAATGACGAGGTCATCAGCAAGAGTGGTTGGGGGGGGGGGAGTCCCCGCCAGATCTCACCAGAGGAAGGAGAGTCCAGATTTCCGTTCCGGAAAAAACACCTCAAGTCATTAAAGAACGCCCTCTAAGAATAAAACGTGATAAGATTCCAAGTAACATTAGAACCTACATGACTACAAGTTTAATGATTATGTGTTACACAATGGCGCATGAACCTTGCGTCCATTCAACGTGATAAGTAATCGACTGCGAAAATAAGGACGTTTCAAAATTCATTCCGCATTGTATTACCGTTTCCGTTACTCCCACCGAGCTTGGGCGAGTGGTAACGGTCGGGTCTGGGGTATGCTGCTTCGAATCCTCGTCCGGCCATCCAGATTTCGATTTTGCATAGTTTCCCGGAATCACTCCAGTCGAATTCTGGGATGGCTTCCCATTTCTTGTCTCCCATCCTATCCCGCCGTATTCTCAACTACTCTACGCATCCATTGTCTACCGAATCCGCTGGCTCCCATTCTTTCTCCCGTCGATCTGTTTGAAAATTGGTTTTGTCTGTTGTTGTCCATTCTCATCGTTGGAGCAAACAATCTAACTCTCCTCTTTCTAATGATATAAGATAATCTTTCATTCTCCTCATTCTTGTATAGGTCTGCATTTCTCCTCTCTTTTCAATGGTCCCCATACTTTTGGAGAATTGAGTGTGGTATCGTCGGATAGTTATTTAAAAATACAGTCAGTGTTGTTTTTGGACATTTTGCTTAGTAGTGTACTTCGAGAGATGTGAACTCACAAGGTCGTTAAAAATGTGTCAACCTCGAATTTACAACCATAAAAAAAATGAAAAAAAAGAAAAAATCACAATGTTGGAACTTAATAAGGACTTTCCTACACATTCCCGTCCCTGGTGTGTGTAAAAATGCTTTTCCGTCTTTATTCTGTCAAATATTAACGTGGAGAAAGAAAAAAAATTAAATATCATCTAGAAACTTCTTTTAGTTATTATCTTAGATTCGGTTTTCATACTGATGTTGGAATTTTCTTTTTTTATAAAATATGAAATATAAGAAATTAAAGCTAATTTAAAAATTATCCACATTAATACGTAGAGGAGAATAATACATATTATTACTATGATAGTCCACGAAGAAGTATAGAATAATTTCACTAAGCATAAAACTTTCGTTAGGATTACATTTGTAGCCACAACGAAAAATATTATTTCCATAAAGATTAACTAAAATATAACATTATTAAATATTGATACTGAATAAAACTCCAAAATACTATTAGGTTTAATGTCAATATTAAATCATAAAGAGGTAAACACTAAATTAAAAATCACAGTTTCGTTACGCTTATGAAAATGTTAAATAATGATGTAGTGGTTCGATTAACAACTTGCTATCAGATTTTAGTATCAACATTAGGAACAAAGATGTTTACCGTAAATTAAATATAACAACTTCATCACGCTTATTGAAGTGTTAATGCATAGTGATTTCGTTAAAGTATTCCGTTTATTTTAATTTACTATATTACAGAAAACTGAAGAAATAAATAAGTCGAAAACAATATAAAGAAAATCCAAAGAGTAGTAAAGTCATGTTTGGTGAATATTTCTTAAAGCACAAAAATATTTTCAGAAAATTAAATATAAATTGTGCTTATTACTTTTGATTCATTTATTCCATTTATTTTAATGTAGTACATTTCCGTAAATCGAAGAAATAAATTACCGAAATAAAAAATAAAGCAGAGTCAAAAGCGTAGAGGTGTGATCTTTTCGAGTATTCCATCAAAGGAGTGTTCATTATAATCTCGAAATGATTATAATTTCTTGCTCCTTTCTAAAGTCACATAGAGTCACAACATATTTTTGTAGATTTTAATTTAAATTACTTGTGATGAACACGCACTCCGGTGATAATTTTCATACATACTCATATTACCCCTTTCCTGCACCCACCTTCTTTTGCCCTCAATTAATTTCAACTATAAAATCTTTTAGCTTTTTTTTTAAATTATTTATCGTTTCCCTTGGTAATTTATCCCATTCCTGACCCCCTTGCCTCCAAAAGAAAATCATCCCACAGGCACATGCCTGAAACTGAGTGCCATTTTGTGATCATTACCATATTTTCCCTTCCATGCATCTTTCCTAATTGTTCCACCAATATATTTCCATTCTCATCACCAATACACGCCTTGTACACTCCTTTGACTCTCTTCACCCTCCTCATGTCTTCCGACGAATCAAACACCAGGTCTTTTATCATATCAGTCCCTGACTGTGTTCTGCCATAATTTCCTGAGAAAAATCTAGCAGCCTTTTTTTCACACCCTCCAACTCCTTTATTTGATATCCAAAAGATGGGTCCGATACTACACTACCATATTCAAGCAATGATCAAAGTTTTGTAACCCAATTCGCTTACTTCCCTGATGCATCCCTTCATCACTCTCTCCACCAATTTAAGGATTTTGAAACCTTTTCCTTCTACCTATCCAATGTGTCCAGCCCAATTTAGTTTGTTATCAAATGTTATGACAAAGTATTTCCATTTAAGCTAGACCATAAGCTCTCAAAACTATAAAATGCCATCCAAATTGATGCGGTAGCTTTTAGGGGGTGCCGTTTCAAACCCTCACACATACGCAGCTTGGTTATAGATTTATAATAGAAGAAAATTATGTTTAGGCGGTTGATAGCAGTAACACCAAAGTATGTGTTAAAATAACCTATTAAATTTTTTTAAAACATAACAAATAAAAAGGATAATCAAAAGTATTTCTGAGCATATTGTCGTTGGCTGTTAACTAGATTTGCTAGATTATTCGTCGAACCTAGGATTATTTAAATAATGTTAATAAAAAAATAAACACAAGTCGTTAGTGTCAAAATTAATTCGGAATTAAATACATGTCACTGAACATGACGGTTGCAACGAACTCAATTTTTTTTTAACAATGCTGTATTAATGAGGCTGGAATAAATAGCCTGATTGTGGAAAGAGTGCTATCGATTCTGATCGAGATGCATTATTCAACGCTACAGCCATCTGAATCACAAAATACATCCAACCTAAAAATGACTTTGTGTTTTTACCAGTTTGCCTGTCTGCCTCTGTCTATATCTGGTGTAAGTTCAGTCAAATGTTTCATCGAGAGCATCAAAGGTGTTCTTCTATCAATGTTTGAAAAAATGAAAGGTTCTATGGTTTCTGCAACTGCATTACTAGCAAAGATTTCGAGGCTAATAGTGCAATGTTTTAAAGAATGAGCAAAAAAATAAAACTTACACTGTAAGCTTGCAATTGATTTTTAAGAATGGAGACCGAACGAACAGTGTCCATACTAAACTCTCTAGCAGATAAACAGTAGCGTACTTAATAATAATAATAAATAATTGTGAAGTTTATGGAATGTCGCAGTTTCCTTTTACGCGTACTTTTCACAGCACCCATTTTTACCCTATATTTTATCACTGTTTGCGGTAAGCTATTCAGCACCTCACTCGAAAACTTCCATAAATGGGCGAGGAAAACTTTCACATTCTCCTGCAACCAGTTACTAATTTATGGTCTTTGTCCTCTTTTTTTGTACACAACCTTGATTGTTCTTCACCCCTTACCCAACAGGTACCAACGCTAACAAATTCCTCATAAAAATTCCCGTACGTCTTTCGGTATGTGTCCTGTCTTATGCAGCTCCTTTATCGTATCTATTAACTATTCAGAAATGACTGTTATAACATGCACGCAGCACAATTTGTTTAGCTTAATTCTCACTGAATTCCTGTTTTGTGTTCAATAAAAATAAGATATACGATGTTAACAGAAAAAATACCTGACTGCTTTGGTCTCAAATAAGTTTCTGGTTTAAATACCAATTTATTCTGATAAAAGAAAATAAAAAAATAAAATCCCTCGAACCTTCACAAATTTGGTGCTCCGTTAACGGTACATGGAGAAAGGATATCGGCGACGCTAATGACCCCGACGTCGACGCGCCCTTAAACACCAATAACCACCAATAAGATATCGGCGAACAATTAAAATTACATTATTTTCTTAACGTAACTGACATTTCACATATTCAGTAGGATAATTTGTCCTTCAAAATGTACTGTGTAAACTAAGAGTTACTAAAGTAGAAAGGTAAAGTGTTATCCTCGTCATAGCTTTCAAGTGGATCAACACCGTCGAGAACATGCCATCTCAGAGATATGGATTAGCGATCACGGTGAATCTCAACCAGATATGTACAGAGTTATTTGTGGCTGCTGAAATTTCAGATCACTGGATCGGCTTCAGTCCGGGGTTGAAGTCGTTTTAAATTAGAATTGTGTTGCCATGACGATGTTCTCCTACACTGTGCAAAGGGAACTACACAAGTACTGAGCAATTTAATTGTACAGTCGGAACTGTATATTCAGTTCTTTTTCCATAAAGCTTCCGTAAGTTTGAAAAAAAACTAATGGTCTGTAACTCGCATAGAGCTAAGGCTGTGTGGTATAACTTTGCACGAATCTCGAAGAGTATTGCTGTATGTAAAAAAAAAAAAAAAAAGTCCTTATTTCATCCTTACCATGCCGAACTATCCCAAAATCAGAGCATAAAGACAAAAGGACGTATCAAGGAGGTTTAATACTCGTATATTATTCCGCTTAATATTTACCCGACATCCTTAAAGAGCCATGCTCATCAAGCCTAACGATTTCAATTTTCAATTTGTACCAAACAATTCGAAACAGATTCATTCTTTTAGAAAAGATGATATTCCAATTATAAATGGGCACCCAACCCCTTAAAACATTATGTTACGACTTTCTTATTTAATTTGGGCTTTACCGCTTGTCGATGTCGAAGATATTAGAGCTGAGAAAGGAGAAGGAAGAATCTTAATCTCACTTTAATTTAATTCCAATTGCGATGGTACATACACACTCCGGTGGAAATATTCCTACACCTCCACATGCCCATGTTATAAATATTCACCACTCACTTACCTCTGCCCTTCACGAATTCCAAAGCCTTCAGCATTTTTGATAAATTGTTCATTATTACCCTAACCACGGTCGCTTGAATAAACCATCCAGGCTTTCACTTTGCGAGATTATTGGAGATCATAAAAAAACAAGGAGTTCGAACCCGCGTCCTCCCGAATGCCACGATGATATTGAATCGCTTACTCGGCAGAGACAGCGTTACTATCATCACCACTAATTATTTAACGGATACTATTGGCACAGAGGAGAAATTAACTGATTTCTCTATTCGATACCACCGAAGGTAGTTTCGTGTGAACTTTGGTTTTCACTCCAATTTCAAGAATTAGCCGAAGACCACTGTACTGTGAAGCTCAAAATGAATCAGTTTTTATTAATCGTCAGTTCTTACAACTTTATATTCTTCACCTTAAAGGAATATGTAGTGTTGTATCAATTACTGCAATAGAACGTAATTCGGTTATCGTAAATTTATTGGAATTACAAAAACAAAAATCAGAGAGAAGCTTGTACTATCCAGCAGTCAGAAAAAAGCTGGCATTTTATTACAGGGACCACACAACCAACTTCTGTGTGTTACTGATTCTATCATCGTCTACAGATGGTATCGAAACAGCATAAACATAACCGCAGTAGCACAGTACTTAATTAAATGCTATAGGCCGAGGTTGGAATTTCAGTAAAGAGATGTATTGAATTCTATATCTGTGCTGCCCGTCAGATATCCAAATGAGCACTAAAGTACTAACGCCTCAACAAATAGCCAAATTTTAGTAGCCAGGAATCACTGTCAAGTTGTAATGTACTAAAGATTTATATGAATGCTAGGTTATTCGATATGACAAAAAAAACACACACACATTTCGCAGGCATATGGTTATAGGCCCATGTATTTCAATCAACAAAGCGCGAAATACTCACCCTAAACAATGGAATATGCCGAAAGAAGTTGACGTTACAAAAAACGTACATGGCAACAGCGTAAGTCTTTTCGAAGCAACTCAAAATTAGATTCTACAGCCACCAAACAATAGTCAGTCGCAAATGGAAGGATTTAAACGCTGTGCTCTAGTTAACGAGGCTCTCAGATGCCTACTGCAGGTAGGTAAAAAGCAAATTGGGCTTTTATCGTCCCGTAAGCACATTGTTAGCGGATTGCAAAGATTTCTGAATAGTGTAGCTTGCGACAGTGAAATAGCACCGTTCTAAAATTACCAGAATCTCAATTGTTCCTTTCAACTGGAGGATAAAAGAAGAGTAAAATGGAACAACTGGATCTGGGTAGCTGGTCTAGAGCTGCCCTAGTTTGACTAAAAAATTTTAAGTGTTAATTCATTTACACTTAGATCGAAGCAAGAAGATTTTGAGTTTTTACACTCGATATTTAATCGAAATTTACTGACGTTGAAGATCGAAAGTACAGGCAGCATCATCGTCTAAATGACCTTGGGTATATCATTGGCTTTGTACTAGTGAATCTCTAGATATTTTTGAATAAAAAGGTAACATTCTTCAGAAAAAGAAATCATTCGACATTGTCTGTTATAGATATAGCCAAAGAGTAGTTCGAAGACCTTCAAGCACATAGCATAATGCTGTAAGTGAATATAAGATGAAGACAGCAGACAGAAAAAAAATATATTCCAGGTGTAGTGCTTTATAAAAATGCTGACAATTGCGTGAACCTTTAGTAATCGAACTTAACACGTTCAACAATTGAGAGAGGAAGAAAGTACAGTACGCAAAAATCAGCCAATTACGTGCCATGTAACAGAGAATGAGACAAAATGTGTTGGTGAACGGAGTAGTGTAGAACAGGTGTAACGATAAGATTATTCATTGACAAACTTGTAAAACGATGTCCTTTATTCAGGGAACTTTATTTCAATATTTCATTTTAGTCTTCTTGGAGGAGATTGCTGTTACTTCTTTGCTCCTTTCCTGTTTTTATTTCCTCATCGATTAATTGAATCTGAATATGCAAAGAGGAGAAACTGTGCTCCATACTGCGTCCTAAAAATATTTGAACCAAACTATCACAAAAAATGAAGAGACAGACCAATGAAACCATCAAGATTTTTTTGGAGGATCGGGATTCTGTTTGGTATAAAATGTTCAAAAAAATTGAATGCCTTAAATAGTCGAAATCAAGGAGGATTCTTTAAGTGCCATTATAAATGAAAACTAAAGATAGGCTTTCCCAACACCAACAAATTTGGAGCATTACAACTTCTATTCAGATAATGAAACATAGAAATTGGTACGCCACATGTTTAGATGAGAGATTCTCTTTCAACTTCATCTAAAATTTATTACATGTGACACGAAAACAAGTTTATCATGGAATGGAAAATGCATTACAGTTCCGCCAAAATATTTCTGTGGTTAAGGGCGATATTGGCGGGACATCTGCAGATAAAACCCAAAGCAATGTACTGCACATTAATGGCATCTGGACGTGAAGCAATACATTGGAGAGATAACAGTCCAGTATCAACTTATGTCATTCCACCAAACACAAAAAGAAATGAGTTGAAGTATTTTAAGAACATACTACTCTGCCCCGTTACAACTATTCTGTTATTCAACATATATGGAGAGATTATAGGGTATACCAGAAGAGCCTTTAAGTAACTTTTTACATATGATGGGATTAATGTATTCTCAGATTTACAAATATTTTTTCTATTGCATCGTCGACAAAAGCTTACATGCATTCAAGAGTACTCGGGTTCGATTCCAGTACGGATTTCCATGATTTCAAGAAATCACTCCTGGCTAATGACGTGATGGGTTGGAATTTCTTTCCGTTTTTATCTCCCTATCCTCTCCCCTATCTAATTAATTCGACCTCAGAGACACGTAAAGCCCTGTATGTTGTTACTCTGAATGATATGTGTTGAAGTCTTATAAATATGAATACGTCATCAAATGAGTATTCCTACAAACTCGAGTGATTGACTTTCGCAACTGTGATGGTAAGGTTATGTAACGTGAGTGTTGAGACGCCAGCTGAGTAAACGAGGAGTGATAAACTTTTTTGATCGGGGTAGTGATCGGGCAGAGAGGTTGTCAAAAAGCAGACAATGCAAACCGGTATGGTATAAAAAATATGACTGAAAGTCGAGAGACTGGTGAAAGAAAGAATCTTTGTCATATGAATTTGAGTGTAAGTTCATGATAGGCCAGAAAAAGATACGTGAGGTCGAATGACGTTTTCAATTGGCTGAAGTGGACCAGAAGGAGAAGCTGCCATATTTGACTTGTTAATATTTGATCGGAGAGTTGTTAGAGTTGAAAGTGCGTAATAATAACGACAGTAGTAGCCGCCATGTGGAGTCTTGTTTGTATCCGTGAATAATTATTTTGCTAGTCATAAATCGTGAACGGGGAGACCTCATAATTAATCGACAGTAGACGTGAATGAGTAGTGTTATAAACTTGAGCAAGTGATGCACTGTTTCTAATTACCACCCTGCAGTCAAACTTTGGATCGGAGTTCATTCAACGAGTGTGGTGGGTGAGCGGTTAACGTTCTGACCTTAGATTCAGGAGGACGCCGGTTCGAATCCCCGTCCGGGCATCCAGATTTGGGTTTTCCATGGCGTCCCCAAATCACTCCAGGCGAATGCCGGGATGCATCCTTCAAAAAGGCTATGACCGAAATACTTCCCGTTCCTTGTCCCCCGCCCTATTCCGCCTGTAATGACCTCGACGTCGACGAGGCGTAAAGCCATTAGCAAAAAAAAAGTTTATTGAAGTACTAAAAGTGTGATACATGCCTGGTACCGGTCTGAAGACTTTATAACTTTGAATAAACTGCATTGTAACTTTATATAGAATGGTTTTTAGGTATTTAAATAGCGTAAACCCTTCAAGGACAAGTTAACTACTGTTTATTTTCCGGAGTACAGGATGGCGGCAATGTCAGTTGAATAATTTACGGAACCTGTTTACAAAACTATCATAATTGGCTATCGGGTACTTCACGAAGTAAAATGCATTATGGTCAAGAACTTGCATCTACAGGTAGAGTGTGGAATAACAGATATTTAATAATATTGTGTCCATTTCGTAACGGGCTAAAGACATTTGAACAATAGATTACGACGCAGTAACAACACGTAACCGCAGTTATCATATTGGATGGTGGTCTACTTTAAATTTTATTGTTGCAGTTACTTTAAATTAGAAAGCATCAGATGCATTTTACTTCACGTTTATTACAAAATCAGTTTCAAAATAGACATCAGACTCTTTCCCAAAGATTACTTAAATGGTAGTGTTTTATATTCAATGAGGATATTTGTGAATCTTTCTCGTAGCAATATTCCGAGCGTCTATGCTGGGCCAGTTGTCTCGAACCTAACGATTTTTCGTTATTTCTACCGATATGGGGTCTGTACTACCGAAATGTAACTATTTATCCACGATTTCTAAGAATACAAGAAAATTTTACCGAATTTTTTTTACCAATTTTGCATTTTCAATTCGGCAATCTTTCTCGTTCATGTTTTACGATGAATTCCTCCATCGATTATATGATAAGCAGTTGTTTATTGCAGAATGTTCCGACACTTTTGGTGAATATCCTTGTGCCCTACATTTTTTATATTTTTAGGTGATTCCCGAGCTAATCGACAGTTTAAATGAGAATTCGGAGATTATTTGTTCATTGGTTTTCATCATTTAAAAGGGAAACTTTCCTCGAGTTACTATGTGAAAAATCTTTTATAATTTGCAGGTGAAATAAGATTAGCATCGTTTGTCGCGGAACGTAATCTACCATTTACCACTGTGGAGCACCTACCGAAACTGAGACAGTCCGTTTGTCCCGACCCAAAAATTGCATAAGAAATAAAATGTTCTTCGTCGAAAACTCTCGCCATAATTGATCAGATTATAGTAAATAAATTTTTATAATCTATGTGAGAATCTGTGGCAAAACTAAGTTTTCGCTTATTGTTGAAGAGTCTATTGATCTTAGCACAACCAAACATTTGTGCTTAGTCGTGAGATGTGCGTAAAAGCATCGCATCAAAGATTGGTTTTTAGTTCTTATTCCATTAGAAGCTGCAGTAATCTTATTGGAACACATTTTAAACTTTTTTTTAAAAAAAGCAATAAAAACTTATTCCTTATAAAAATCTAATCAGTTCTGCATCTGATTGAGCAAACATAATGATGGAATGTAATAATTCTCTTATAACATTGCTGCAAAACTAAATTCCAAATATTTTTATACTTCAGTGCACATACCATTCGTTTCATCTTTGTGCGTCAAATGCTTGTGCCAAACTGCCGCGCAAATTTGGGCTATTGGAGTTGTGTTTTTTCATTTACCGATTTTGGGTACAGATGTACCGATATTATTGGGCAGTTCTACCGATTTCGCATTTTGACATTCGAAACCTGTGCTGATGGCAGCTGTTAAAGCAACATTTTAAAAGTCGCGAAAGAAAATCTCGACAAAAACAAACGCACCGCCTCCAGTTCCCAGAAAGCAAGACAATGGCGCAAAAAATCCTGTAACTATAATAAACAATTCAAACTTCCTTGCAACCAAATGGATACAAATAACAAATGATTTGCTTATTATCTCTCTTATTCTGATGCTATGTAAACTACAATATTCAGTTGTCGATTTAGAATAAATATAATGTAGAAATATTTGAGTGGGATGGAAAAGCTCCGACAGGAAGATACCATGGTCGATGCACCTCCTACGCTAGGACTCAGTTTCCGGTCAATACTTCCGGAGTCTGCGTCTTCCTACAGTCAGCTGTAACACGAAAAACACCTGCGCCCAACGTAGGGTACGACACTGCAAGTTAGCAGCATTGCAGTGCACCTCGTGACGCACCTTCTAGCATCCGTTCGGTCAATCTAAATTTATAGCACCGTAAATTAAAAGTTCTCAATAGGGGAAAGTTTACCTAACTTCATAGCCCCTAAAGTTATAAAATGAGGGCAAACTACGTTTGAATCTGATGAACGAACTTAAAGTTTTAGATAACCTGAATTTACTAATTTATTTTTGGGAATAACTAGAGAGTTTTGAATGTAAAATCCTGCCCAAAAATTCTGTTAAATCATACTCTCAAAAATTTCAGGTATGGAAATTAGTAGTACACAAAAACAATCTCAATTTCGTTATTGCATACAATTATTGATTTAAGATGCTAACTGAGATTTGAACTGTTAATCCTTTCTACCATCACCTTCTTTGCTGACTCTACTCCCTCACAAATTTAAGCTTGGAGAGTAATGTGTGTTTATTATAAATGATGTACGGTTTTTTGGCGTAATGTATGACTGTTAAGAAATAATATGTAGAATATAATAATCAATAATAGTAGATATGAGTGTGTTATATTTACGTATAATCTGTGTGTGCTTCAGTTTCACAGTTTCTAGTTAATAATAAAACCATTATAAATATTATTTGTGACGAAAAATTTAAAATGGTGTTTCACACTTCCAGGAGTAGGCCTACTCTAACATCGGAAGGGAGCAGTTGGTTTGTTTTAGTCAGAAAACACGTAATTACATCTATATAAACAAATTGGTAGACACAGTAACTGCAATATTCTTTTTTTTTTTTTTTTTAATGGCGTTCGGCAACTGAGACCATACAGCCAGCTCAATGTGATTATCATAGCTTCCAGTGAATCAGTCATTCAGTATATATATATCAGCAGCTTCTAAGTATGGACACCACAGGACGGATAGGACATTCACACAGACACACAACACTTAAAACACCCATGCCCTCGGCCGGACTCGAACCGGCGACCTTCAGCACGCGGGGCCAGTACTCTAGCCCCTACGCTACCGAGGCCGACCAATACTCGAGTTCTGTTGCCTAAGCCATACGTTAGGATTATAAGGTTACAGTGAAATTTATAATTGTGACACACAAAAACTTCCTATCTAGTTTTATAATCCTATTGAGATGAATACATAAGAGGAACCTGTCATCGCATAATATGATCAAACTGTAAATGAGATTTGGGATTATTATTATCACCACTACTATTCCAGTAAAGGTGCTCAGGAAAAACGAATTTTATTAATGAAAAATACCTAACGGTAACTTTCATATCAACAATCGACAAGAATCATTTTTTCTGTCAAATAAGAGCTTCTTCTTATGAACGCCTTTGCAGTGTACAAGCGTAGGTGGTTACAATGTGGGATGTTTAAACCTCCTTGGCAACGTCTGGGAAGATGATCTGGGATGGTTTCCTGTTCCCTGTATTTATAAGTGCTGATGTAATAGTGGATGATGTAATAGTATGTGTGTTCAGTGTTGTTTCTCTTGTGGATGAGAGATGAATGAAGGGAGAGAGTGAAATCCGGTGCCGGTCCAATTAGGCCTGCTCTTCCGAAAGACACAAGCGGGACCGCCAGGCATAACGTCCCCATACGAACGACGCATCATCATCAACAGTATCGTATGCCCTCAGTCCATACGCACTGAGAAGAGGTTTGGGATCTAATCCCTGGACTTTGATCCACAATCTGGTGAAATGCTCTCATTTGAAAGACGAGTTTGGTAAATTTTTTAAAAAGATTTGGCATTTTTTAGTGAATTAAAATTTCTACCCAATTTATGGAGGAAACTATCAGCGAGTGAGGGTAACTCGAACTTTTCTTATTTGTAAAGGGTGATAATTAGCAAATTTTGGTTAAACTTCATGTTTAGAGATTTTAATAAAATTTTCTTTTAAAAACAACTGTTGATTTATTTTTATTTATTTCCATAAAATAAATCAACAGTTATTTTTATACGGAAATTTTAGTAAAATTTATTGATCAACAACTGAGGAAGATGGCGTATAACCAGATTTGTTCATGTTTAGAAGTTTGACGATAGTATTTCCAAAGTTATGAAAAACATTGTGCTAGATAGAGCAAAAAGGAATCTACATCTACATCTATACTCTGCAATTCACAATTACTGTAGGTGGCAGAGGGTGCTAAGCACCAATCCTATTTTAGAGTATTCCAATCCCGAACAGAACGAGGAAAGAAAGAATACATAAATGTATCAGTACGGCATCTTATCTCTCGAATCTTATCCCTTCTGTCATTGCGAACTAAATAGGTTTGCGGAAGAAGTATTTCGGTGCACTCGTAAATTAGAGATTTTCGCATATTCTCCAACAAATTTAAACGAAAACGACGTCGTCTGTCCGCCAAACAATCCCAGCCTAACCCACGTATCAGCTCTGTGACACTTACATAAGGACTGTAACTAGCGGTCACGAATCGAGCGGCTCTCCTCTGTACTTTCTCTAACGTGTCAATCAATCCCTTGCGATACGGATCCCAAATTGCACAACAGTATTCCAAATGCGGACGCACTAGTGTTTTGTACGCTATTTCCTTTGTATGAGCATTGCAGCTTCTCAAAATTCGACCTATAAAACGTAGTTTAGAATTAGCTTTCCCTACGACGGAAGTTATGTGCAAGTCCAAAGTGGAATAGAAGGAATGCTGAAAGAATAGGAGACGCTGATAAGGACGGTGTTCCTGGCAGACACGGTCTGAGGCTAGAAATTGTTAACGATGATGATGTTGACCATAATTTTTCATGTGTAATTATGGCTGCTCCTATGAAGAACCTACAGAACTGATTCGAACTTGGAGGGTAGATGACAGTCCCTAAAAAGTTTCTGTTATCACTAGCACAGCATATATTGTCTTTTCGTTCGGCCTTGTTTCTTGTTTGTGGATATCCAGTAACGCCACTCCGACAGTGACGTTAATGGATTGGCAGTGGATGCATATAAGAGAAAAGCAGCACGAACACTATAGAGTTCCATAGTTTTTATAATATGATTACATTTCTTCCGTACAAGCACATAGCAATACATTTGAATTGCCCTGGAATATGGAGGTGATAATATTTTAATGACATTGAGCAACAATCGTTTAAGAAACATGTGGTTGAGTCGTTATATGTTATATCTATACTAATATTATAAATGTTTCTCTGTCTATCTGTCTCGCTGTCTGTATGTTTGTTACGTTTCTTGGGCTAAACGGCTAATCCGATCGTGATGAATTTTGACAAGGTGATACGATTTGGCATTAGGATGGACATAACATACTTTTTCAGGATAAGTAGTACATATTGTCATGTAATTTTGTAAAATTACCGAAACGGCGATAAAAAGACACTTAGGATTTACAAAATTCTATAGTATCTTCCCACATTTCGGGATGATAGCTCAGTTGTTAACGAACTTGCTTACTAATGTTTAGACCGTGGGATCCGGTTCAAATCCCGATGGAAGCAAAGATTTTTAAGAATTGTTTTTGATCGTATGAGCCACGCCGGGACGGTCAGATTTTCGAATTCCATTTTAAACTTTAGAAACTACAAATATAGGGGTGCAATGTTCGACAAATCGTACGTGGTCTAACAATACTGTAGGCGTACACTTCTTTACACTTGATCACTCAGCCGTTGTTTCTCTCGCAGTTAGTGTGTGTGTGTGATCTGCACTAATAATATTATAAATGCGGAATTACGTCTCTATCTTTTTGTTACGTTTTATCGACTAAATGGCTATACTGATATTGATGGAATTTGACAAGGAAATACTTTGTATCTGTAGGAAGGAGACATGACATTTTTTTCGGTATGAATAACAGTTTTAGTCAATTTTGAGAACTTATCGAATGGTGACAGACAGATGGATGCATGTGTTAATCTGTAATGTTACGTCGGTTGGTCAAGCTGTGCTTCTTTCGCAGTCTGTTAGTGTATGATATGTTAGTAAGTTTCGTTTAGGAAACAAAACTTATTATTTAGTATAGATTTTGATTTGCTCTGCTCTGTACTATTACTTTGCTTCTGCCTAAAAGTTTCTGGCACCATGCGGTCGTAAACCTAGCTTAAGATGTAACGCTAGAAATTATAGAAACTTTTATTAATTTATCTCTTTTTACAATTAATCAAACCAGTATTCATATGGTTCTTCCTCAACGCATCAATTTCTATTCATCAATGAAAAAGGCAGTTAAAAAGGGAAGCTGTTAATTTACGTCAACCCTCAACTTCGCAAGATGCACAGATGCTTAATCAATATTCTTCAACTCGATTAAAAAATAATCTAATCAAATACGTTGGATAAAAAAATGACTTTGACGTTAACGTAAGCCTGTAAAAAATTTAACATCTTTTTTAACCTGTTAACCACTGATGAAAAACTGTTAAATTACGACGATTCACTCTTGTAAGACGCATTCACATCAGATCTCTACGTATATTTATACAATATGTATGCAACACACGAAATTGGATACTGATTTGTGTTCATACAAAAATCGAATTGGTACTTAAAATTGATACTCGAAATAAAATATCGATTTTTGATACTTCGAGAATAAAAATATCGACAGTAAATATCGATTCTTTTATTAAAGATATCGATGAATCAATATATTTTGCCCAAGCCTTGTTTTCAGCCGCACACTTCATTACAATAAATGTGTTGCAAGACTTTGTATGTAAAATTTCGAAAAAATATCTGATAATCATTGCGTGCCGACATGAAAAATCTCTACGATATATACAAGTGGATGTTTGTATACACATTTGTATGTTCTTAATACAAATCCGCAGCTGTTATCCGATCTCGATAAAACTTTGCAGACGTATACAGTAGAACAGGGTTTCTCAAAATGAGGAACGTTAACCCCTGCGAGTTTGTCAGTTAATCGTAGCAGGTTCGCCAGTTGAATGTAGGGGGTTCGCGACAAGATTTACGTTATGGCGGTTGACTGGCTGTCTCAAGCGTGATCATGAGCAAAATGATCCTAAAATCGAAAAAAAAATCCATATTGCTCTTGGAGACTGTATTACTTTTGTAAAATTAAAATGCTTACTTCTTTTTTCTTCCAAAAAAAAAAAACAGTTTTTAAGGGGGTTCGCCATTGCCTGTGAAATTTTATAAGGGAACATCGAGCTAAAAGATTGAGAAACTCTGCTTTAGAATAATGGGAAAAATACTGTCTACATTTGGTTTACAAAAATCCACCCCCTCTTCATACTTTTTAAAGAAAAATTTCACGTAGAACGGTACAGTTTTTTAAAAAAATATATCGAAAAAGGTGAATGTGGATGGTGATATTCTGGAAGTCCATAAATTTCCTGGTTTTTTTGGAGTTGAACGGCTCCGGTAGGACACCTAGAAACCGAGAAAATCGTACTTGAAATTTAGAAATTGTTTTAAAGTTGGTGTGATGACACACAAACCCACAGTTTTTAACCTATCTTGATGAAACTTTACACACGTATACTTTAAAAGAAAGAGAAAAATACTGCCTACAATACCCCTCTTTTTTCACCAATTCCCTTAAGCAAAATGCTTACTACAATTCTATTAAACGGAATACAACATCAGAAAATTTATATACAACCCCGAACAACGTCGGATAAGTCGGCTAGTATTTTACGCTGGCGGTACCGTCACGGAACTGACTAGCTTATTTTCAAACATATTTAGCAACTTACTCTGGCATACGTCTGAACACTCTGCGACACATCTGATCTCGAAAACTGATTGCGGTGCAACATGAAACTATCAACCCGAACTACCAGGAATTCGTGAAACTGAATAACCATGCTTAAGGAATAAATGACTATAATATGAAATAAACTAGAAACATTCTCATACGCTACTAAGGATGCTAGAATAATTCAAATTACCAAATTGTAACCAAAGCTATGGCGTAAATACTGAATAAACAACTTCAGAACTACTATCTAAACTCGCTCTAATGTTATCCGTGAATAAGGGCCTTCCATTATCACGGCACTTTAGTCTTCACGGACACGGCGCGACTATTTTGTGACAACAACAGTTAAAAACCGCTTGAGCTCGCAACTAGTTCGCAACCTAAACGAAACTGTCCGCACATGGATAGTCTGGTTGTGGGTCAGTTTCATTCAATTTCCAATAGACAGTGCGGAGTTTGTAGAATATTTGCTACGTCAGATTCAGACGAGGAAGAGAGTGTTAATTATTATCAGTAGCACCAGGGTACAGAGGTAGCATTGGGTCCATCCATATTTAAGAAACTTTTTTTTCTTGAATGTCCTGGAAGTTTATAGTTGTAAAGTACTTAATGTAATTTCTCTACCTCTCCTACGAATTTTAGATTAAATTCTTTATCACTCATGTTGTATTTGGGAAAAAAGACCCTAAAAGCTGGTGGTTTTGTTCAACTGAATTCTGCAACGCAACTGCGACCCCGGATCCGCGGTTGCATACAACTGGTTTGAGACTGGTCTAAAATCGATCGCCTCGTGTGCGGTTCCCCACCATCCTGCAATGCCATGTCACGTTGCAGTTGCGTGCTCAACCGGTTTGCAACTGTTGTCACAAAACAGTGTGCGCTGGGCCTTATATATGTCGGATCCCGAGTACGGGGCTACTCTACTAGATGGCACCACAGACGCAGCGAGCAGGATGCCAGCGCCACAGTGACTGCGGTGACCTACGAGGCACGCCGAGCACGTTCAATGCCTTAGAATTTTATGGGCTAGCGTCAATAAACTACGTGGCTCTGTGTAGGGAGGAGGAGGGGTTGGGTAGAAAACTACGCTGGGCTACGTGGAAAAGGGAGGGGGGGTTGCTCGGAGCCAAGCACGTAGCTTTTATCTTATAATATTTTTCACAGCTAAATTAATTTACAGAACACACAACAGTACGTGAATTTTTATTTTCCTCATTTAATTGGCTCCGTATGTAATTTAGGCAAGAGAAAACAGTATAAAATGTCTTCTGGAATCAATAGGGAAAAAAGCTAATTCTAATCAGGGCGGGATGGGGGAGGGGAGTAGGGGCGAAAGCCAGTCACTTCGGGCTACTTGGGGAAGAGGGGGAGGGGGTCAGAGGAGGTCAAAATGGAGCTTCATAGTTTATGGACGCTTGCTAATGATCGGTACTCTTGACTCTAAGAGGCCTTACCAGATGATGATTGAAAATGGCTGATAAATAAATAAATCGTAGGTCGAAGTAAAATTAGACAGTATGGTTATAGTATCCGCTGTAACGTTCTGTTACAACTTCTTTCGACATCGTTTCACCGTAGGCAAAATTTGTTGCGACACGTCATGGATGCATTCACCATCGCAACGATTGATTCCAATGAAAAATGCCGATTTTTTAGTAACAAGGATAATAAAAACAATAATCTACAATTCCGATGTGGCCGTAATTCCTATTTAATTACTCAAGTTCAAAACTCTCTTTTGCTTTCAGTTACAGCACTTCATTCGGTAAATACCCGACTCCATAATCGACAAAGGAAAACAACTTTGTGATTGAAATTCAGTACTGTCAGGGTTCTCTC
The DNA here is from genome assembly GCA_031002005.1 of Vandiemenella viatica. Taxonomy (NCBI): domain Eukaryota; kingdom Metazoa; phylum Arthropoda; class Insecta; order Orthoptera; family Morabidae; genus Vandiemenella; species Vandiemenella viatica. Next base: position 153,966,724 of record CM061919.1, on the reverse strand, counting down.
TTGCCTCACACGTACTTCTATTAACTGTCCTGATTCTTTTCCAGATCTCATCGTCCTGCTCTTCATTTACCTTTCTCTTCCCAGCACCCATGTATTGTCACTTCACTCCAGTGATTTATTTTCGGTATACCGTCCCGCCACCCGTACTTAGTTTTTTTTTTTTTTTTTTTTTTTTTTGTTAGTTGTCTTCCTTTCATCCCTTCCTGTAATCATTCCTCATTTTCAGTTTCACCAATCTTCTCATTCATTGTTATACACATACTCGTTACTCCTGTTTCGCTTCTGGAGAAATTCTTTTGCTTTTAACTGTATCTTGCATACCTTTTCTTCACTGTCCATGTTTTTTAAGCATAAGTAGGGACAGGCGTAAAATTAGCTTCCCTATGAGACATTCTCGTTTTTTTTTAAATTCAACTTTGATATATATAAATATATACTAAATGCTTTAAATTCAAAGTGTATTTCAGTCTACAGATTCCAATAACAAATCTGGGACGAGCGTGTTGGAATCTGCACCCCTCAGTGAAGCCTTGATGTGTCGGCTGTGTGCAGGGGAACATATGCTAGGAGCGTGCCCGTTGGGAACTCGGTCCCTGCGCTGGGTGGCCGGAAGTTGGCAAGGCTATGCGGTTAGGGCTTTCAGGGTTTCGACCTGTTTGGTGGCGGTGCCGCATCCGCGTTGCTCCCCTTGAGAACCCTTAAATGGAGGACGAAGAAAGCTATGCCTCACCATCACTGCTGAAATGAAGGATAGATTCCTATCACAACAGAGTGGTTTGCTGCCGGTTGTATGATGGTGGATAAATTGGCGTTTGAGGATAAGAGCGTCAGCTCAAGTGTCTTATACCCCTTCCAAGAGATGATCCATCACTCGAACATATGTGTAATTGAATGATTGTACTGGCAGCTCGTGCAGCAATTTGGCACGGCGTTGGAGAGCAGTGGACTGGAGTCCACTACCTAACCTGAGAATGTGTTAGGCATTGATTTTTCTGTCAAATAACTGCCGTCTGACCCACCACATGCGAGATTTGTAATTAGGTCATAAAATTACGGAACTTTGAATGTGCAATATTTACCAACCAGCACTTGCCCGATTTAAAAAATAAATAAATAATTAAACAAAAGGGCTTTTCGCCTCGTCGTACTCATTAATAGTACAGGCATTTTAGACAAATTTTAGGGGTACCCTCAAAAAATATTACGTAGAGCTGAAATTTTGCACAGACGTTCCTTAGTACCTAAGAAACAAGTTCTGAAAAGTCTCCGCGTCATATTTTTTTCCCTCAAAGGGGCTTAAAAAAAGATTGAGTGCCAAATCGGTATAAACTCGTAACATTTAAAATATCAGACATACTAACGTTTTATTGCACCCTAGGTAATTAGGTTACGCTAACCACTGCATAAAAGTGTAATATCGGCACCATTATTATTTAAAAGTAAAAGTATAGCAACATTTTATCATGAAGGCAGTACGAAACATAACCCTTTTTTTTTTTAATAACTCTGCATTGCAGAAAAACTGTCAAAGTTACCAGGTCAGGACTATACTTTTACTTTTAAATTACAATAGTGTCAATATTACACTTTTATGCAGCGGTTATCCTATTCTAACTACCTAGGGTGCAATAAAACGTTACTAAGTCTGACATTTTAAATATTACAACAAGTTTATAGCGATTTGGCACACAATCCCTTTTGACCTGATAAAAAATATGACGCGGACACCACAGAGGTAGGGACTCTTCAGTACTTGTTTCTTTGTACTAAGGAACGTCTGTGCCACATTTCAGCTCTACATTAGATCTATTATTATTTTGAGGGCGGGGGGGGGGGGGGTTCAAATCTAAAATGCCTGGGCTATAATGCCCGGAGAAGGTGGGAGACAACGGTAAGAAATTCAACCATCGACCATGGCATCTTGAAGGAACCATCCCGACATTCGTCTGGATCGATTTAGGAAAACCTTGGTTGAGCCGCAACTTGAATCCACGTCTATATCATCTCGGATGCCTAAAGGAACGTTAATCATACACTACTAACCATGCACGGCACTTGCAATTAGCTTTGGTAATCTGACCTCGAGTGGATAAATGGCATAGATATGAAATTTATATCATCATCTAGTTCTATAAAATTGATGACTATATTACGTCACGGAAGGAATTCGGTGGTAGCTGTGCTCACGGGCCTCCAGACAAAACAGCTGATTGTTCGACATACAATTCCCCAAACAGCTGGCACAGAATTGTCGGGTTACAGTTATAAGATTTGGACATTAAGGAAAAATAGATGTAGGCTTCCTTAGCTGCAAGAATCTGTAAGAAACTGATCTAGTGTAAGATTAATAATAGGTTTGATTTTTCAATTACAAACTATGAAATCTTAATTCCAAAATTTAGCTCTGCCTAAATACCTGGCATGATAAACGACCACAAGAACAGAACAATTCAGACTGCTGTTATTCGCAACAGTTGGGCATAAATTAATAATAAAATAAGGCTCCCTTTGCTATAAATTATAAAAAAAAACTTGCTTAATGTAAAATTAATTGTATTTATGATTATTATTTTGAGACCATGGAATTGTGATAGTAGTATTTGATGACGGGTGATGCTTATCAAGAATCAAGATAAGTGGATTTATTCCGATCAGGAAGGGAAAACATTACTCATCCTCCACACCCACATAAGCACACAAATATATGCACGTGCAAGCATAATTCCGAACACACACACAAACATACACGCTCAAATAAATAGGCACATAAGAACACACATATAAACAAACACACAGGCAAAAACAAAAAATAAACAAAAAGCAAACACATACAAAACAAAAATAAACAAAAAACAAACACACACACAAATACTTTCATAGAGCGGCGGTAAAGTATTAATAGTGTGTGAGAGAGGGATAGTGTGTGTGTGTGTGTGTGTGTGTGTGTGTGTGTGTGTGTGTGTGTGTGTGTGTTTGTAACTACGGATCTGGCAGTTTAATGAGGCGACAACTAACTACTTGTTATGCACCTCGCCGGTGCAGTTGACTGACCTCCCGCAATCCCGACCGCGACCCCGGCCACGGTGAGTAGCAACAGCAAGTTCTTCTGCGCCCACTTGTGAGCAGCTTTCACGCCGCCTCCGGAGGCTGTAGCAGCAGCTCCCGATGTCTTTCCGCCTCCACCACCATCGCCGCCGCCACCAGCCTCGACTCCACCTGCCCCGCCGGGAGCCATCTTCGAGCGGATGTAGTCTGGAAAGCGGAGCGTCTTTTCCATTAGGCGGTACAGCTGCTGGAAGCCGTCTGTGACGGGCCCCAGTACAGCCTCTCTCGTAAACAAAACCGTGTTGGATGCTGCAGAAAGATCACGGCCTTCGAGACGAGAGGACTATGCAGCCCACCCAGACAAATAGGGGATCTACGGTCGATTTCTACCAGAGCCACCAGCTACTGACGGCCGAACACTACTTGCTGTGACGTCAGACCGGTGCTGTCGATGTTGCTCCAGCTGCGCTCGGGGCTCAACTGTTGAGTCGCAGCAGGTCGCGCCGAGGCTTGCGGTATTGATCGGTGGGATGGCGCTCGCTGTGCCCACTGCCTGTGACCCAGACTCGACGACCCACCTACCTACAACCATGGATTGATTGACCCACCATGAACGACCAGGTTAATGAACTGGGATTCGAGTGGTAGGACATAACGGTGCAATGTGTTTCATTAACCGTAATGTACGGAGCCTGGTGGGTGAGCGATTAACACTCGGGCATGGAAGTCAGGATGACAAGGGTTTGATTCCTGATCCGACCATCCTGATTCAGATTTTCCTGAAGTGTCGTAATGGTGATTTAAAAACACCGAGGCCAAATTCTTTCCCTTTCCCTGACTTGTGGTTCCAACGATTAACAGAGTAACCACTTTTCTACAGCTTTTTAATTTCGTAACAAAATGTTTGCCGTGTCAACCTGTTCAGACTCTCTGTAATAATATTACATTGTGGTATCGTTGTACAATCGGTTGGAACGCTCCTCTGGCTGCTAAAGTTATTGCAATGGAGCTTATGACACAGTGGCAATTTTCCTATACCTCTACTTACTGTTTATGAGTATTTTAATTTAAATATTTTCACTGTTTGAGATATACTGCTCAGCATCTCAATCCACAATTCACTCCAGTCTAAGAATGTCTGAAATATTTCCACTTCCTTACATCTACCGAGAAATATTTTCCACTTCCTTGCGCCTATCAAGCGGGTGGGTAACATTACATTAATGTTGTACCCTGATATAAGACAGAACGCGGACTCGATCCAGCCCGCGGTCATCCAAATTTCGGTTTCAAATGGTTTTCATAAATCACTTCAAGTGCTTGTCGTGAATGTTCCTTCATAAATATCATGGCGGATTTCCTTGAATCTCCTTTGCCAAAATTCTCTTCCGACTCTAATAAATTCATAGCAAAGCTCTGACAAAAAGAAAATAAGAAGAAATCCATAAAGTTTGAAATCAAGGGCTTATTTCCCTTGAACGTACCAGTTGTTCTGTTTTAAACGTTATGCTTTATAACTAGAGAAAACAATCAGGTGCTGAAAATGTCTTACATTTACCGTCGGTAAATAATGATACACACGACTAAGTTGGTTACTTGGACTAAAGAAGCCTAAAGTCTTCAAAGAGAATTAAAATTGAGATACGATCACGAGTAATGTTTTCGAGGCGTTGGGTAATAAAACCTCAACCAACAACAATTTTTATCATCAGTGACATTTTTGTAATTGCAATTTTAATTTGTTGTGATAATAATTTTTAATTGTTTTTAACTGAATTCCAAAGTAATGACAGGCAGTGCCAAAACCTTTTCTCGCTCTTTTTTGTCGGATCACGCATGATACACTTTAAAAAAAGAATACACTTGACGTAACTATCACTGCTGTGATTTAAAAAAAAGAAAAAAGAAAAAAAAAGAAACGGTTGAATTTGGTCGATTTTGGACAGTTATGTTCATTTCACGAGATAATGTTTGCATTGGCGACAATAACAGTCAAGGAATGGTATTGTGCATTATCAGCATGACCAGAATGATAGGCGAATATATAAAATTCAACCATTCCCAAAACTGGGTTAGAACCGGTTATCAACTGATCCCTGATGTATTTTGTGATAGCTCACCATAAAACTGTAACACTTGAAAATTTCAAATGCAAAAACACAGCGATTAAAGTCTAGGAAATCCTCTTGGTATATAATAAGCTATCTGGAAAAGATTACTTTCCATCAGAACGTAGCTGAGTATCATAAACTGGATCGGGAAAGTTGCGAATATCAGCTACTTATGGGACTGGATAAGTTCCTCTGGCTGTGACTATGGAACCACCATGCAGATAGTACAATGCAACATCTACGGACTTTCAATGGCTATTTAACTAATATCCATTTCGCTTCTTCTACTGCTGTCAGCCTAGCATCTAAATCTACAGATAGCTGGACAGCGGAATGGAAATCGTCAACACCACAGGGCATAGCGCAAATTACCAATCCCTGCTCAAAACTACCATGATTTGACTTACCGCGGTCAATTTGGAGTAAACTAAATCGGATTAGATGTGGTACGGGAAGAATTGCTTCAACTCTCCACACCTGGGGCTGGGCAGATTCTCCGTACTGTGACTGCGGTGAGGTTTCACAAACTGTGTCGCACATTGTGCAGGACTGCTCACTGCGTGCCTTTCCTGGTAGTCTGGAAGACCTAAATTTGGCTACGCCGGAGGCGGTGGTCTGGTTGGAGCGCCTCGACGTCACATTGTTATGGTTGCGACTGGAGATCCTGTCTCATTGGCCAGGTGCGGGCATTGTACGCTAACTATGTGTATATACTGTATATGTGTGTTTACATTGTTCATTACAGTATAATTGTAACTGAATTGTGTAAATGTCTTATAGCACAATACGCTTCTTCTGAACCACTTGAATTGACCACTCGTTCAGATTTGTAACTATAATCGTGCAAACCTGTGTTAAACGCTGCGAATATGCATAAGCACGTATATATTAAATAATCGATCTCTCTTAACGTTATATGATGACTATACACTGTATGACAAAAAAAACGTGAAGCACCTAGAAGGGGAGGAGGAAACGCAATGAAACTTTGCTCGTTGAGATGGTATGTAATGTTATTTCAGTGATTACTAAATCAAGAACTTGGTAGCATGAGCCCACTTATAATTATGGTATTTCATCCACACTTGCCTGGATGTATGCGTTGATTAGGTTGACAAGGGTGCCATAAAGTCGTTATCTCCTTTCCAGAAGCAAGGTGGTCCACAACTGTAGTAACCTGAATACTGGCTGTGGGATGGTGTTAACGAGCAAGTTCTATAAGGAACGGATCTGGTAATCTTGCTGGCCACTGGAGTACCTCAACATCACGAAGACCCTACTAACACATGCCGTGTGTGGACGAACAGTATCCTGTTGAAACTAGCACTACGGTACTGTTGCATGAGAGATAACACACGAGGAAGGATGATGTTCATGATGTGTCATCAAAGTTCTCTCAATCATAACTCGCCGTGACCTGAATTCATACTCGAGAAGTCAATAAACAAATAATAAATAAATTCATATGGCATTACTGGCCATGATGTGCATCTTCCACCAGCGTACAAGGGTCACAATGATAAGATCCGAGAAATAAGGTACCGTAATGATCCCTATATAAATTATTTCTCCCCTCGTGACGGTAGAGATTGAAATGCACGGGAAGGAGTTTACTAGTAGTTTTTGGTACAAAGCACCACCTGACCCACAGTTTTCTGTGTATTGCGGAATATAGATGTAGTATCCCTAGACTTAAAAAACAAGGTATATTTCCCTGTCCTTGTTGGTAAATGAAAAACATTTAATTCCACACAAGCTAAAGAAATGCAGTTAAAGAATTTCACAATGTCAGGATTGTAAATTTAATAACATATGTGGTAAAAATGAGGATGCAACCTCTGCAGTGCTTTTTTAAATATTTCTTAATTCAGTTTTGAAGGACTGGAGTAATGCAGAAGACATGTCGTTCATGGCCAGAAAACTTAAGCAAGATATAAATGCTGGAGTCTGGAAATAAATTCGATTATAACACAACATATAACTTCGCTATCGACTAGGCATATCTCCGACCCTGGTGGCCAAGTACTGAACTATAAAAATGTCTTCCACTATCGGGATTTCGAACTCCCTGCCATGTATAAAACACAATCGTAATGTCTTAGCGACCTCGGCCAAAGAGGCGGGATTCTGGAGTTGTGCTGCAAGCAATTTTCGTTTGATATTTATTGCTCTGTAGGGTCAAGTGGAAAGCGACCTGATCTTAAGTGAAGTAGAAGGCTCCGATTGACATCTGATTCGTTGTTGATTCAAGACAATTCAGCGAACTGTTTGATTGGTTCCTCGTATCAACAGACATTTCGTCCTTTTATGCGTACAAGATATACGTTGCCTACAGCAATATTTCATATTAATTAGTCTGGGTAAATTATATAGTGCAATTTCACATTCAGCGATGTGTTAAAAAATAAATAAAAGGGACTGAAACGGGCAATAAAAAACCAAATTAACCATTTTTTTTGTAAATAATTGTTGAAGTAAATAGGTTTTCAGAGAATCATACAAAAATTCGATCACATTTTTTATTGGTGATCTATTCATAGCTTATTCCATCATGGTAATAGTGTTTTTTCCCGAATATGTGACAACACTAAAAGTCAAGTAAATGCGTTTTCAAGCCAACTAGCCCCAGATGGGGTCGCGGCGAAATAGCCACCGGATAGATACGTAAATAAAAATCATTTTTATTGCAGAATAAATTAACATAGTAACATTACTAGCAAGGTACGTAACGGACAGCTAATAACTTTCAAAGTAATCCGTATTCACAGTTCTTTGAAAACGATATAGATGCAACGGGAGAGGAGAATGAATCGGAAGAATTCTGTACAGAAGTATTTATTTTGCTTGGGATTTACGTCTCGTCGACGTCTAAGTCATGAGAGTTAAGAAAGTCCTGGAGGTAGGAAACTGGAAGGAATTCGGTCATGGACTTTTAAAGTGATCATCTAGGTATTCATGTCAAGGACCGAGATTTTGATCTGCTATTCCCTAAATTTGTGCCTTCATCTTCTGGGTTTGAAATTCTTCTTTCTTTCTTAAATCTTTGATACTTGTGAACGAGTGGACTTAGGAACATTATCGCGTAGCGCTCTCTCTCTACCACTAGAAAATGGCAACGCTGAGGGTTTGTGTTGCCTAGTACGAGCGTCAACGCATAAAATATTATTACAAGCTAACATGTGAATTTAACGGTTAATGCACGATTTGGTAACGGTGCGATTGAAGACGTCCGCCAATTGTTGTGGCCACGGCTACAACAAGAGACGTAACAAATAACTAACAGCTTTCAAAGTAATCCGTCAGATTATTCACAGTTATTTGAAAACGATGGGGAAGCCTTTGCACACTTTTTCCAAATGTTCCGTTACAGATGGAACAGGAGAGAAGAATCAGCGGACGCATTTTCTGTATAGGGCTTGACGTCTGGCCGACTTCGAGGTCATTTGGTACAGGTGGGAAAGGCCAGGTGGCAAGAAACTGGAAGGATTTCGGTCATGAACTTTTAAATGGATCGTCCAGGTACCTATGTCATGGACCGAGATTTTGATCTGGTGTTCCCTAAATTTCTACAGACTTGTGCCGTCATTTCTGGGTTTGAAGATATTCTTTCTTTCCGTAAATCTCTGATACCATAATGTTTTAAACAAGTGGGAACTAGTTAGTTAGAAGTGAAATAGACAGCAGAGAATTGCTTGCAGATTGTAAAATTCAGTTTTGTTGAAAATCTCGTTTAATGACTGGCATGAAAACGTAGCACAAGTTCAGGCGATGAATTTACAGCTACGAGGAATTCCGCAACCCGCTAGAGATTTACTAAGTTGGATGATTAACCAGACTTACTGAAATTGGCTACCAGAAATGTTTAGGGCCGTGCGACTTATAACTATTGGTCAAGTCTGAGACTTATGGTCTTTCTGCTGGTCTGCAGTTGAATGAGAGAGAAATAGTTAGTATTAGATCGCTGGTAACCTGGCTGGAATCACTTTATTAGCGCCCCACATGCCACCGTGTAATGGCCAAATTGGATCGGCTAATTCCTTATAGGAAAACATACACGCCAGTCAGCTCTGCGCTAACTCACAATATAGGTAATATTAAGTTAGTAAAATATTGAACAGTTACATTTACCTGAAGAGATTTCGGGAAACCATTGAAAACCGGTTGGTGGCCGGTTAACCAGCCATCCACCAGACTCGGGTTACAGAATCCTTACATTTTAGAAGTCATTCATCTACATGAATCAAGTACTCTATGCGGGAGGTTGGCAAACCTAGTGCATAAGGCTCAAGATTCTTCATACACCCTGCCAACTGATACCTACCATTCTTTATTCGTTTAATGACCGATACTTTCTGACCATACTTAAGAACGAATTTGACAGTAACAACACCATCCTGCAAAAAGTAACACGCACTCAAATTTCGTAATTTAAATAGTCTAAAATGGCAAGCGATAGATCAGAAATCTCTTACCAGTTGGGTTGTCGATATTAATAGCACTATTAATTCACACTGTGAATCATTCTTGCTTGGATGGCCGACCTGAAACGCTGATTGAGGCAATTATTCAGTGAGGAATGCGTAAGGAATTAACTCGTTTCAGGAAATCACTCCAATATCGACCAAAAGTGATAGACAAAAAAAAAAAAAAAAAAAAATCCTAGATCGGAATAGCATTGTTTTCTCAACCGTTAGGTTGGTGGGCTCTTTTCCTTGGGAAATTTTGAAACCGGCGTGGTCCTCCATTGCTTTACCCAATGAGTAAAGTGTGTTTACGTATTAATTACTTTGTGTGGATGACTATAATGCGTGTATGTTCACTGTTCAGTGTAGTATGCAGTTTGTGTTATAAAGGAAAGAAAAATGGAAGAAAGGAGAATCCGAGCTATTCAGGTCTTCCATAGAGTTAGTGCGCTCTGATGGCTCAGTGGTTAAGTTGTCTGGCTGGTGTTCAGAGATCCCCTGTTAGATTCCCTGTATGGCTGGCGGTTCTGAAAGGTTTTTTTTTTTAATTATGGCTTTACCCCTCGTCGAAGTCGAGGTCATTAGAGGCGGGATGGGAATGAAGACAAGGAACGGGAAGGAATTTGGTCATGGCCTTTTGAAGGAAGCATCTCGGCATTCGTCTGGAGTGATTTGGGGAAACCATGGAAAACAAAAATCTGGTTTCTCAAATGGGGATTTAACCGGCGTCCTGCCGAATGCGAGGCCAGGGCGTTGACCATTCACCCACCACGCTCGGTGGTTCTGAACCAAACCTTCACCTCTGACACAACCTGCTGTGTGATGTGAAGTACGACAGAACGCTTCCGTGGTTCCCATTCCACGTCAAACATAAGGTCCCTTTTACACGGTGAGATTACCGAGTTAGGTTGTCACCGGAGCATGCGCTCCATCGCAAATAAATTATTTTTTATATGTATTTTTTACCTAGACTTTTACAATTTCTCAAAACTTTAAAACATTAGTAAATTTATTCTTTTCTATAATTATTAACTGCAAATGTCACACACTGCATTTCTAAACAATAATCCTTGAACCGAAGGCCATTGGAATTTTCCGTACCGTAAGATACAAAATGAAGCCAACTGATTAGACCTGTTATCTCAGTCACGCCATCAGCTCGGTATTACCTCGCTATTAATACCACGATAAATCAGATATCACAATCGCTTATAAATAAGCTTGGCGTATCTACGCACAGATGACAAATTACGAAACTTTAACACATATGTTTCGTCCATTAACTGTTAACTTTCCGTCTCAGTGACTTAGAAGAAGTAACGTAATTACAAAAATTTTCAGTTAATCAATTAATGAAACTTGACTTTTTTTCATTGGTGATCTGGAACAGTGTATATTTTTGGGTATGATATCTTATAGAACTCAAATGCGAGTGTCACCGATTTTTTCATATTATAAATTTTTCACAAACTTCCTTTTATTCGCCTCTGAAATAAACTATTATTTAAACCGGGAAGATATAACGTAGAGTAATGGAATACTAATATAATCCCGTGTGGTCGCAATGACCTGGTGACAGGGTTTCTATTGGCTGCGCATTCCGCCCCTGTCGAAGCCGCCTTAAACTAATTCGGCAATTCTGCCGGGTATAGGGGACCTACAGTTTAACTTGGAATCCGAACAACGGAAAGCGTGCCAAGCTGTGCCAGAGGTGAAGATCGGGTTAAGGGCCTATGAAAATCCCCGCATTCGATCTCCAGTCAGGCGCCTTAACCACTGAGACAACAGACCGCTCAGAATAATTGTGATAATACTTCCAGGAGGAAAAATTACTTCCTGAATGTAGTACTGCATGCGATCTGCTCAGGAGACTTCATAAAAATACTGGTATAGCTCGTTCAGTGTAAAGGTCACGGAGGTCGGCTTCTGTTGCTTCCCGCCGGATTAACGGAAGTAGAGTTCCGCATTACCGTTACAACCATATTGCACCAGAATGAGCGTGACGGGGGTCAGCGCCACGCTCCGGTTTTTCTTTAACTTCCCTCGGAATTTTCCTCCACGGTACTCATTTCACAGGCTGGCTGATTGGGCCTGGGGAGCCGTTACAAACGTTCAGCTTCGAAGAAAAACCCTCGGCTTCATTGGGAATCAAACCCCATAGTCAGAGACGCTCTACCGCCTGAGCTACGAGACCGTCTAGTCTAATGTACGAAATTAGTTTGTCTAATTGTCCCAGTCGTTATTATTCATCCGTTATAAAAAAGGAATTTCAGCTAAAAGTCCTTGTTACGATCAGCTGTTCGCTTTTTTTCGGGCTTTACGGTTGGTTGACTTCGAGATCACTAGAGCCGGGATAGGGTAGGAAGGTACTCGGCCGCAGCCTTTTGTGGAAACCATTCCCCTGGAAAGGTTTGGAAGAAACCTTAGGCCTTGAAACTCGAAATATAGATGGCAGGACGGGGTTTATACCCATGACCCCCCCCCCCCCATGCCAGGCCCGAATGTTACGATTCACAGGCGTTCGAATCACTGGTTCCTCTGTCATGATTTAATCCAAAACGGTAGTTTCCCGGGAAAAAGGGACTAAGAGACTGATATAGAGCTCAAAATACAGTGTGTCCGTGCTCGCACTTCATGTCCGTATAGCTTCTTAATTTTATGGCATTACGCCTCTTCGACATCCATGTAATTAGAGACAGGAAACGACTGGGGCAAGGAACTGTAGGGGGGCATCCACAAATTACGTAAGGTGTTTTTTCCGGATTTCTGGACCACCCCCCCCCCCCCGTGGTGAGATCTGGTCCGTGAGAACCCCCCCCCCCTAGAAATCGCCCTGGAAACTTTTGTAGGTTTTTTTTTTTTTTTTTTAGGTCACAGCCTAACTTTTTGACGCCTAAAATAGACTTTGGCACAAATTGTAAACCTTTTTTTAGTTCTACTGTCCAAAAAATTTTCGCAAAATCTCACTGAGATTTCCGTAGACCCCCCCCCCCTCCCCCTTGGTGAGATCTGGTGAGATTTCGCCGGACCCCTCCCCCCCCCCTATTTCACCTCACGTAATTTATGGATGTCCCCTAGGTAATTCATCTGTGGCCTTCTGAAGAAACCATTCCGGCATTCGCCTGGAGTGATTTGGGGAAACAATGGAAAACCCAAATTTGGATGGCAGGATGGGGATACTAACACGTGTCCACCCAACATGCTCGGTATAGTAACCATTTTCAGAGGGAAAGGTTTGATTAGTAGCCACTAATATCTGCGACATGATTAGAACTGGAAACATTTCTATTGGACTCCTTAACACTGTGCAGGGGCGTAGCTACTATGGGGCTAAACGGTGCAGTGCACCCGGGCCCCTGCTCTCAGGGGGCCCCCAAGCATACCTCTGAGGGCCCCAAATCACACCTCTGGGGTCCCCCAAACGCAGTTCAGAGGCCCACGAGAGCAAACTGGCGACCTTTTTTTTTAGCTTTACAGTCGTCTAAGGGGGCCCCTGGGCCAAGCCACAGGAAGCCCCTCACGAAGGGCCCTCTCACTCCTCAGGGGGGCCTCCAACCACTGCTCAGGGGCCCCTTACCAGCATTACAAAGCAAAAAAATGGTCGCCCATCTAGCCTGAGGGTCCAAAAGAAATTTTTTGCACCGGGGCCCTTGTTGACCTAGCTACGCCACTGACACTGTGCGACCAATTTCACAACAATCCAGATTCTAAGAGCTGTAAGTTTTTACTACGATTAACGAGAGTTGTCACAATTTACAATAAACGCAGTAAGTCAGCAAGTAAAAAACCATTCTCACAAAAATAAAATCATATGCAGCTTTTTCAAACTGTGTCTTCGAGGTGGCGACATGTTTAGAATATGTTAGAACTTTGATACTATGTTAATAGTCTGCAGTGTTACAGAAATTGGTCCTACTTTCTGTCTGACTTTGCGCCTCGTTGAAGCCATTAGCGGCGGGAAAGGACTGGCGGCATAAAACAGGAAGAAATTCTGCCTGAGCCTTTTGAAAGAAACATCCAGGCACCCAAAACTGTTTTTTTTTATGGCATTACGCCTCCTCGACGGCCAAGGTCGTTAGAGGCGGGATGGGACTGGGGACCAGGAACGGGAAGGAAATCGGCCATGGCCTTTTTGAAGGAAGCATCCCGGCATTCTCCTGGAGTCATTTGGGGAAACCGTTCACCCACCACGCTCGGTCCCAAATCTGGATGCCTGGACGGGATGCAGGATCCGTACTCGACATCCTGAGGTCGTACTTTAATAAAAGTAAAGCGGTTTTATGCGATCGACAATTTGAACTTCAAAGTAATCATTATTAACCGCTAGACTACTACAAAAGGCTACTCTAAGTAAGCAGAGATGACGTTTGCTAAATTTAATTATATCTCTGCCGAGCGATAAGACTTCAATAATTAGTGACAAGGTTCTAATTAACTACTACGCTGAATAATTTCAGAAGAAGAACCATAATTAATACAACACCAAAATCGTCTTTAATACTGTCATTGTCGACAAGAGTTAACCCCATCCGAAATAAAAGAAATGGAAAATTAAACAGAAAAATAAGCTCTTTTAATTTTTGATAGGACTTAGCACCGAGTGTGATGGCTGAAAGGTAAAGATCGGACCTAGCTTTCGGAAAGTTGTGAGTTCAAATCACCGCCCGTACATCCTGATTTCAATTTCCTATGGTTTCCTCATATGAATCCAGGCGAGTGCGAGGATGGTTTCTTCAAAACGCTATGACCGAATTCCTCCAAGTTCCATACCGTCAGTCCTTTCCCGTCTCTAAAAAATAAAAATAAAATATATTGTTAAACTGACGTTACTCGGATTCCGTTTCGTTTTTACAATAGCTGGCAGTTTCACTTTGAATGTTGCGATTTTCCTGCAACTCTCTGTGTATACCAGTATTAAGAAATTTTTTATGCGATCAATGAAAGAAAGGTTTCAACGAGGGTCCTTTTTTCCCTTTTACAAGGCAGCAATATCTCTCTCGATGATGGAACGCGTCTCAAGTTGGCCTCTCCGGTAACTTACTCATTAATTCATGTCACACCGCCCGAAGTGCTGAACCTCGCTGGAAGGGCGCAACAGGCAGTGCGGGACAGCCTTACTGAATTACCCAACGACCCAGGCGAACACGACGTCAACATTGGTCACGTATCACCAGACCCAGCCAGCCAGTTTGGCCGGGCCTGTTGACGCAAATATTGTTATAAAAATGTAGTTTAGTTTATGTATTTTTAATAACAATCGGGGCTTATGCCACAGAGGGGAATAGTGCAGTAGTTTGTAATAATATCGTTGATGTTAATATACAAGAATGTCTTTGAAACAATATTATTAGAAGAGAATAAGTGTTCAGTTGTTTCGTTTTGTTATCTGGAATGATATGAAAAAGAATTATGTATCTTTAAATGAAAAAGGAATGGTTTAAAATAGAATGACCTTCAAATAAAGAAGCGTGGATATTTATATTAATATGAAAACTAATATTACCACGCGAGAAGCACCACCATAGCGCGCACCGTCCCGAGCAGTGGCTGGAGCGAAACCTATATGGTTTTACAACAATGCTATTCCTGCCTATGGTGTTTCTCGGCGAATCAACATGGGACAACATGGTCGACGCCCTGCCAGCAGCGACCAGCGCCATCAACACCATGAAGCCCTGGAGTTATCAAGTTACCAAGTACTACAACGAGTTTGTGAATACGTTATCAGTGAAAGTGATTCGTTACTACCCTCGTTGTTCTGTGAATGGTCTGATACATTTGCATTTTGATAATGTACATGTAAATGAAGTGTCATACAGCCCCTGTTCAACACTAGTCTATGAACGTTTAAAGTTAGAAATTAAAGCACATAAAAAACTGTTAATGATGATGTTAAGCACAAAATTGAACAAGATTTAAAAGGAACTGATGTATTTAGCAGAATTGTAAGCAGAGGTGGTGATGAAATATCCGGTAATAATTAGTGACACCAGCCATCCCTCAGTGCGCTACGATGTGGCTGACAGTTCTACAATTGACTTTGTGCAACTAAAAAAATTGACGTTACCAAAATTGTACGCAGAGAATTTGTTACACCACCATAGCGCGCACGATCAATCACTTAAAATTCTCGGCCACGAATCTTCGCGTCGGCATAATCTGCTTCAAACACAGAATAAATCACAACACATTGCTGCTCACAGATCACATGAATCGCAGAGAGATGGTAGCACTCACTAACTTACCGTACGTTAAATAGTCCTTAATAGCTCCAGTATTTGCGAGATGCCAGCCTACAATTTATCCATCCCATTAAAAAAAAAAGAATGAAAACAAGACAAATAAATAAAAAAAGAAAACTGAAAAAATAAAAACCACGAAAACAAACACCCCACCAAAAAAAAAATGGCAGTTATTGGGACTGCCGATAGAAGTGAAAACTTAACACTATGGATATCATACGCGCAACACGTCATATTTATAGCTAAATATATACTAAATAATAATAATTCCGTGTGGTCGTAATGACCTGGTGACAGGGTTTCTATTGGCTGCTCATTCCGTCACTGTCTTAGCCGCCTTAACCTAACCCGGTTGGGCTATCAGGTACAGGAGACCAACACTTTAACGTGAAATCCGAACCGAGGAAGCGTTCTGGCGTACTTCACACTACACAGCAAGCTGTGTTAAAGGTGAAGGTCGGGTTAAGGGTGTATGAAAAACCCCTCCAAGACAGGGATTTGAACTGGGGATCTTTCGCTCCCCAGTCAGACATTTTAACCACTGAGCCACCAGCCCGCGACAGGTTTATTGTTAACTTTAGCGTGTCGGTGACGCAAACTCATAAGGTTTTACCCATCCAAAAATCACCCAGCGCGCATAAAGAAGTTTTAACTTAAAAAACTAAACATCTAACTTAGTCCACAATCCGAAGGTTGGTCGAATCTTCCCGAAGAAGCTGTACCAAGCTATTGCGTCAGAGGCAGTAACGCCAATTCCTTTCCTCCGGGGACTACAGTTTAACGTGAACGTCCCGACGTAGCTCATATAATAAAATACTGCCCCTAAAAATTCCTACTCACCACGGGATTTGAACCCGCAACCGGAGTGAGAAACCTTCAGAAGTAAGCTCCTTATCCGGTGAGTTACCGGACCGCGTTGTTTTGTGATAAGTACTATCAAAATCGGATAAAACTGTGAGTTTGAACAACGATGGCAGAAATTAAGGTGAGGGGGAAAGGATGAGATGGTTTAGGTTTTTCTAAATCAAACGTAAACAGTATTTCTTCTTTTGTTTTAAAGCACACGTACGCAAAGTTCCATAAAAATTGGGTAAAAAATGTTTGTTTGTATGAAGAACATTGGTAAAAAAACAAACTCATTTTTTTATATGACATACATGCATAATCTATACTTTCACTGCTTTCCAAGCACAACACGCCATACTTACAGCTACAGATATATTGTTAACATTAGAATGTTGGTAACGCGAATTCAAAGTATTTTACCCATCCATAAGGCGTCCAACGCGCATATCATATGCGCAAAACATACCATAGAGACCGTAGGCAGGATTAGCTTCAGTTTGGGGCAAAAAAGAGGAAACAATAAAAATAGTTGTTTAAAATGGTTTTGCTTGAAAAAAAAAAAAAACACTCAATTAACTTATTTAAGCACTATTCTGCGAGGGTTCTGGCTCAATTTTGACAAAATTTCTTTTTCAGCATTAAAATCGGTAATTTTTATTTTCATATAACTTTCGCTCGACTTCCTGATGGCGGGAACTACGGTGGGGTAAGTGCGGCCCAAAAAATTTGTGGGCGACCTTTTTTTTAGCTCTACTACTTGCGGTGCGGGCCCCCTCTTTGTGTTGTGGGCCCCCCTTTGTGTTTGCAGGCCCCTAGGATACAGCCTATGTAGCCTATGCTTAATTGCGGCCCTGCGTCAAAGCATGTCGGTGACGGGATTTACCTCCGTCCAAACATCGCCTAGTGCCTAAAGAAATTTTCACTTCATTAAATTTATAAAAGACACAAAAAGCACTAGTTCTGGACGGAGTGCTTAATCTGCTTTGCATGTAATACTCTCATATTCGAACACTGCGAAATTACAAGAAAAGATATTATTAATCGGTGATAATGAATATTAACTTCAGTTTTATGTGTGTGATATGTTGTATTCACTCATTACAGGAGGAAGAGGATGTTTGTTAAGTTATAAATATTTAATTTTTGTAAGTCTTGAAGTAGCAATACGGCACAACTCCTCGAAGCATTCGTTTCACTTTCAGAAAGCAGTGGGAACAGAAGCTGGTGGCAACATCACACAAATTTCCTAAACAGGGGGAGGAATCACACCCTCATCGGATCTTTCGTGGATAGTTCACATTGAAACAGCAGATAAGGGGATATGTGGAAGGTTCGGATATGTTGTTTCCGTCAGTTTAAACTGCTTTTAAGCAGCCAAAGAAAGGTTCTTGGCACTTAAAACAGTTTAAACTGACGGAAACAGTTTCAACCGACAGCGACCAGCCTCCGAGCAGAAAGACACTCCCGATGGGTCGAAGGAGTACACCTCTACTTCCAGAAGTCATCTGCTGAGGGAGGTAAGTTACTTTGAAGTGGCTGTGCCGGGAGTAAATGTTTTAAAAGTGTGATAAATGTACAAAGTGAGAATTTTTTTATGTGAACATTTCTTTGTTTAATTATACATAGCAGTATCTGTGTGTGAACGTATGTTACTCAAATTACTAATTTACAGTATATATGTATCCATCAAAAAAAACACTAACACCTATCAAATACATTCTTACACATTGTTAATTTAATTATGTAACTAACTTTTGTGAAATTTGATAAGTTACAAACTAGGTTTACAACCTGATCAATATTTAACTATTATTTTCAAACTATAATTTTATCTTATATACCTCTTGTAATATATTGGAAATATGGGCCCAGAGTAGAAACTAGGTGCTGGGCTATTATGTACCAGGATATAAAAATATGTTGTTGCACTATAGGTAAGAAATAGTGATGAATTTTGCTGGACAATCTTCGCCTGGTTGTGATAAGAAGCAGCATTTGATGAAACCATTGCAACACATGCATCAACTGTGACGTGATTAGAGTGGGAAGGATATATATAGATCTGAAAGATGAGGAGGGGAGAACATTGCGGCAAGCTAACCTACAGAACGGAGTGCTGCACAAAGTGCCAGAGTATGTTGCAATATCGCGCGTTGAGGGCCAGTTTTATTTTAATGAAGAGTTATGCAGGAGTTAGTGAGCGTTTGTGTGACAAGTTTAGGGAATTAGGAAGAAGTTTTAGTGTCGGTTCTAAGAAGACGACGTGCAAGGTTAGGGCAAGATAAAGTCCAGTGTGAATGATGTCGGCAAATTAAAACGAGTTTTTACGAGCTAATTCTAGGGAATACTACGCTGAGCGAAGGGAAATTTTAAGAAAGTGTTTGAAATGTTCTTTTTTTACTTTGCTGGAATTCTGTGGCATATTTTTACGGTACCAGGTTGATGGCAGTGTTTTGTTGAAAGTAATAATTATTAAATAGTAAATAAATTTTTATTATTTATAGCACAGGAAATGTTTCATGTGAGCTTAATAGCTTCAATGATTGTGCAACAAAGTGCAGCGGGGATACGAGCCTATTTTTCAAACGTTCGTTCGTTTCACATTCCCTATTGATTGTCGTCAACTACTACCACACAACGAGCCATAGAACCCAGAGTAATCAGTTATGTACTACCTAACACTGTAACGTAGCGCAATGAGATACACCACATACTTTAATCAGAATCTAATTTTTGAAACTGTGAAAACTCTAACAATATCGATTCAGTAATTTTCTGGTTCCGCTGGATTATGTGTTTGAAGTGCAGAACAGATTACAATATCCCGCTACAGCATAGTTGTAGCGTCAAAGTAGTAAATGTTGAGAGTATATTATCAGTTTATGAAAAACAAAAATGAAGTGTCTGCTCGTTGGCTGATTGCTAATGATCGGTCATACGTCATATTTTAAGCTTTCAAATGGTTAAAATATCACGAAAATCTGCTAAACGGTGGTTTTTACCTAATGCAAAGTTGCAGAGTTATGACAGATTGCGTAAGATTAGCAGATCGTGTAAAACACTTCTATAGCCCGTTCAGTTAACAGAGACAGTTCAAGGTCAGTCTGGTCTATCCCCACTCCGCTGCCATTACCCCTACATGCGAAGGGGACATTTATTCGCCTGTCTGGACACAGCGTTCAGTTCGGAAAGGTAGGAAGGGGAGGGGAGCGGGGCCAGGGAAATATGACACTGAGTCGCCCTAAAAGAAGGACGAAGAAATTCAGCGGAAACGTAAGGAATTAATACTAGCAGGTGGCACCATGCTGGGAGCAGGAAAACTATCTTCCCAGGTGCACGTTGACCGCCTTTCAATCAACGAAGTCTCGCATCTGTTGGATAGCAGACGACTTTCTTCTGTCCATGCATACTGTGGGATAGTATGGCAGCCACATTATTGGTATCTGATGCAGGGGATCGACGGGATGCAAAGGAGAATAGCTACAAGTGTTTGCGGATATAATCGTGGACTGCAGTCATTAACTAATATGACAAAGGAGCTGGTTTAGGAGTCAATGGAAAGACACGAAGCGGGCGGAATGATGTGGTGTTTAAGCCATTAATTGGCTATGAGAGTTAAATGGATATTAGACAAAGCATTATAAATTGTATTGGGAGAGATGATGGAGCCACGGCCACAAATTAATACCTAATTTCTGGCATGAGGGAATGTTTTCAATTGTATGTAAGGAAATTAAGGGATGTAATAAAGTTATTGAGGTTTAGTTTTTCTCAAACAGTCAAATGATGTAAATTAAAAATTAGCATAATGTAAATGTAGGAATGTAACAAAATTACCACCTAAAGATACTTAAGCTCCATTGCAACTAATAATGATACCAACCTGTACGAAAAGTTCTCAACTTCGGCCACAGACGTCGATGTTTGGCGAATTAGGAAACGTGGATAATTTTTTCCCCCACTCTTTGCAGATACAAACACGTTAGCAGTCGCAGCGAATAGTTGGTACGTTTTCCGGGTGTCACCGACTCCTATACCCTGTTCACTCACAACTGGTTGCTCAAGGTCATGTTCCCCTAGCTACCACTCCTCACCTCCCCACCCTTTCCCTAATTCTCCGAACAGTTGCGTCCATACAGGCGGTGTAGGGGTAAGGCCGCGGAGTGGGGATAAAGCAATTGACTATGAGCCGCCTCTGTTAACCGAACGCGCTATAGTCTGAAATTCCAACGTTTCACCCGACAATTTTCTCCCTTCTCTTAGAGTAAACTTGCGTTGCGAAATGTTCCGCACGCTCGAGTGATTCTATTTGGATAGCCTTAGCATGTTGACCGTTACGTCCGCATACGAAACTAGGACGCGGCCCCACCGGAGAGCAAAAAAACTTGCAGACTCGGTTCCCCAAACATTTTGTAAATTTATTTTTCGCTAGTTCCCTTCCTGGCTTCACGCAGGCTCAGTTTCTTCTAGTGAGGTAATACTGTCTGTCGTACTCTCCATTTCCGACTCTAACTAGTAAGAAAGATTACTCCCGTCTCAGTGATATATGAGCAAATATAAGATCTATAAAGTATAAGATTTTTATGAATATTTCTCGGGAACAACGCGCTCTAGGCAAACTTCAAGCCTTTAGACTAGAGCACTAGCTCCACATGCCGAAGGTCGCCGGTTCGATTCCGGCCGCGGGCATGGATGTTTAAGTGTTGTGTGTCTGTGTGAATGTCCTGTCCGTCCTGTGGTGTCTATACTTAGGAATCATAACGTACTGGAGAAACTAATTCACTGGAAGAGGTAACATAAAACACATTGAGCTGGCTGAATGGCTTAGTTGCCGAAAGACATTAAAAAAAAAAAAAAAAAAAAAAAAAAAAAAAAAAAAAAAAAAAGTCTTTGGACTACACCTGAAGATGGCGAAGGAGTTTTATGTTGCCGAAATATATTGTATAAATAATAGTATTACTCGGTGAGTTTCCTCAGAAACATGCATAAAGAATACAACGCCAAGAAAAACTGCGTTCATTTATAAAAATGTTGCTTGCAGAATTAGTACATATTCTAAAATTATTTATACCACTCAGTTTATTATTATTATTCGAAATAACGTAATATTTGATTTCGTTCTTTTTCTGTTCCTTTAATACATCTTTTTCTTCTTTTTCATTTGATTTTTGTGTTCGTTTTCTTTCCATTTCATTTGCTCTTTTTTAATCACATAAATACTGATTTCTCAGTGTAAGATGTGGAATAGGCTACAATACATTCGTCTTACCAGCCTTTGTACAAATATATAAATTCATTAGTTCAACAGCTTGGTTTTCTATAGCGAACAAACAAACAAATCCCCTCTCGTATAAGTATAGGCACTAAAATAATCGAGGCTGAGAAATTCGCCGACAGGATAGTAACTATATCAGCAACACTGTGGGCCTGAAGCTAAAGTGAAGACGTGTAATCCTAGAGGGCCAGCCAGGAAGTGGAGTCGATAGCCTGCGTTCCGTTGTCGCTGCGCAGTAGCCTGGTTCCTCCGGAGTACTGCAGTTACACTATGGACTCCATGGAACCAGGATGAGGTCCGACCACGGGAGAGGCTACCGGTCATACGTGGCTTCCCAGGCAGCCTCCTTGAACGTAATATCATTACAGTTCTCGTGTAAACACGTAGTTTCTATGTACAGAAAGGTCGCTAGCATTCCCAGTCAAATCCAAAATAAATAATGGTCATTCACAGTTTCCAGCCACTGGCTGGGTCTGCTTTGAGCACAAGCCTCTCCATTTTGCTCTCTCTTTCCTACTAATTATGCGACATCATCTTAATCCAGTCCTTTCCTCTTATCAGCACACTCCTCGACTCCTCTCAGTCATCTATGGTATCCCTCGCTCCAACTCAGGACCGTTTACCTAGTGTCTTCATTTCTCCCAGAAATCGAGTCTCTCCTGTGGTGAGACACCAGAAACGGCATGAAGTAAGGAACTGCCAATAGGTCTGAGGTAGAGTGTGCACTACGAGTGTTCCAGAACCCCTACAGTAAATGTTAAGTTCCTGCAAAAATCTTGAAAAGTGACAGCCAACAGAGATATGGTGAAACTACGATAGACCTAGCAAGTCGGTAGTAAACAGCATTGCTTTCAAAGCACAAATAAACCTAAAACAGATATTAAACATAATTTAAAACAAGGAACCATCCATAAATTACTTAACACGTTAATCAAGGGAAGAGTTCATAACGTGTGACATGGTGTGATAAGGTGTGACATGGTCTGACAAAGGGAGGACATGAGCTTCTTGGCGCCAAGTTGAAAAAGTTTTACAATCAAGTTATAAATTTAAAGTTGCAAATATGTGGTGTCACAACGGAAGAGGATGAAAGAGGGATGGGGAAGGGGAGGGGGGAGGGAGAGAAGAAGTACAAAGTGTGACATGGCGTCACAAGGAGGGGTGGGCAAGAATAATGAAATTCGTGTGACGTAATTTATGGATGGCTACTTAAAGAACAATTCTAAATCAACACGCAAGAAAACCTTTGCACGCTATTTAAAAAAAAGGACATTACACGTTTTCAAGCCCTGCAGAGTATTTTTATTTGGGGTTTCATAAGTACTTAAGGTTGCCAGCCGTAAGCCTACTGTATATTAATCTATCATATCGTCATTTTTGGCCGGTATACTTTAGTATAAACATAAAGCAGGTGGTAATACTAAATTTCCAGTAAAATATATAATTCATGGATCGAAACGCTGTTGTAAGTAATTACAAAAAGAAATTGAACGTACATACTCTAGAATCAATTATTTCTCTGGGAGATGGAAGAAGTCAGTGATCCACGATATATATAGGGTGATTCACGAAGATATGCAAATATTTTTATATTTTAGTCTACAAGTAAAACTAAAGAAAAAAACGTTCATACAAACATAGGTCCGCAAATGTTTAGTTACGGAGTTGCGGCTAAAAAAAATTTTGCCAGAAATTTAGCAACCCCGCTAATATGAAGCCATCGCAAAATTGTACAAAATTACAGTAAAGCACGATTTCCATTTATTTTGTTGTTATTGATCTGGTGAACGTAATAAAACAAGTCCCAGACGTGTATCTGCGATAGTTTTCCAGAAATTTCAGAGAAGCAAAGAAATAATTTGGGAAAATTTGTAATTTATTAACTACTTGGCCCAATTTTTTTAAAAAAAAATTCCAGACAATTGCACAAAGTTTTCAACAAAAGTTGTAAAGAATTTAATTTTGGAAAATGATGGTAATAAAGTTAACTAAAACAATATGAATGAGTCAGATATTCTGCTTTTATTAATACCATAGCCCAGTGTTAAAGAAGTTGTACAATTTACATACAATTTCACAATACATTCACAATAAATGTTCAAAATGTCTCCACCGAGTTCAATACATTTAGCTGCACGTGTATGAACAGATTTGGTTGCTCGCTCGTTTCAGGTTCACAGAGTTATTTTATTACATTCACCAGATTAATAACAACGAAATAAATGGAAATCGTGCTTTACTTTAACCTCGTACAGTTTTGCGATGGCTTCATATTAGCGAGGTTGCTCAATTTCAGGCAAAATTTTTTATTAGCCGTTGCTCCGTAACTAAACATTTCCGGACCTATGTTTATATGAACGTTTATCTTTAGTTTTACTTGTAGAATAACATATTAAAATATTTGCATATCTTCGTGAATCACCCTGTATATATTGTCTCCCTGAATGATACTAGAGTATGTAACTGTTAATTTATCAAATACAGAAAGAATTGTTTCCTGTCTAATACTGTTCCCGTTTTTTCGGCTTCACCGAAATAGTGATGAATGCAAAATGGCGGGAAGGGAGAAAAAGCGCGTCCTTAAATTTAGTTAGAAACGAATTGCTTATCATAAATCTTGATTTAGGATGTGGTATCAGTTATCGCATTTTCAAAGGAAACAAAAAATTAATTGCTATTTCCACAAGCACGAGAAAATATGTATTTAAGTCAATAAATATCTAAAAAAATGTTTTTCATACACTTTTAATTTTACTCTTCCAAAGATAAGAATACGTTATTTTTTCCAAATATTTTGCCAGCTGTAACGTAGTGAGATTCAGTTTGTTTGTCAGCGTGTTTAACATATTGAACGCTACCGGCAATATGAAGAGTCCTGTCTGTGACTGACTCTGAATGCAAACCCGCATAACGCGGACGTCTGTAGACGTCCGCCGTCACGCTATTAACCATCTTACCTGAGACGGCAGATGATTTTAATTTTCTTCCCTTTTATGCTGTTAATTTTACTTTTATTTGATTTTTAAAAATACAATTAGACTAATTAAATATAAATAAGAGTTTAAGGAAAAAAATAAATCGGTAATGATCGTATAAATTAAGTTTATTAAATAAAGAAACGTGTGAATCATATAGAACTACATAAATCCTAATTTTTTATTTATATTTAAATTTATTTTCGTAACAAAAAAAAATTGAGTCTTGGAAAATATAAATTGATAAAATAGGACGTAAACAAAATGAAAAAATATAAAATTAATTTTAATTTCCTCGATGAAAAATTTCAAAGCATTGCTCCCGACACGAAGGAGGATTTTCCGGGCAGACAGGACAATACTAGGCGGTATCTTTCCTCAGTTTATTTTTCGAACATTGTCGACATTTCTTTTGCGGGGCTCTTGTCTTTCCGTCATGTATGTCGTATCGTTTTGGGAAATATATTGGCTCACGTGGTGATTGTGGAGAAGACGATTGAGAGGAAGGAATAGGACGTGGGGAACATGATCGTCGAGAGGAAGAAGAGGGACGTGGACAGAATAATATTTTGCACTTAAAAAAACATTAAGTTTCAAAAATTATTTTTAAAAAAACACCGGTTTTCCGATTTAAAAACGGTCTTCACTCGGTGGAAGGTGAGACTTTAATGAATGGCTGAGAGAAAGGGCGAGCTCGTAGGCCAGGTACTGGAATCACCAACCTTCTATACAATCCTATTGGGAAAGGACTTCTCAGACCGTCCACCATCACTGGGATGCTCCCTAGCGGACGGCCGAAGACGTCCTCAGCACTGAACAAGTTAATACGACTAATGTGTATTTTGAAAAGCGAAATTCTAATTGTGTTCATGTAGTTTTATCAACTGCTAGTTACCAAATGAAGCTACAATGCACTTAGCACTGGGAATAATAGGTAAAATGCATGGAGCTCAAAAGATTATAATAACGCTTTCAGACGTTGTCACAACTCGAAAAAGCAATTTAATCGAGCCCACAGATGACTGTCTGAGTTTCATCGCATTACTTGCTACATCCCAAAAGTTACTCGGAACTAGGCTTGCAAAATTTCAGATTTCCACGACCGGACAAATGGCAACTTTTCATATTCCCAGATTTTTTAATAATTTAAAAAGAAGTTGAAACTGCAGTTATAGATGCAGATTTTGATTTTTCCACGTGACAACCTGTAATCGCCTGATATTTCACTGCCTTCATGCCATCAAATTTCACAACAAAAGTAATTTTACACATTTGACTATATACGGTGCAATCGTTTTCCTTACGCAGCCAAGTTTTAAACCCGTCATTCGATAACCTCTCGTCTCTGAAACGACAGTAACGTTCATGTATTTTCTTTGACAACTCACTCATTATGCATTTATAACGTACAAATTAATAACACTATTCAGTCTTTAATTTTCTACGAACAAAGCGAGCGACGTAGGGTAGGCAACAAACGCGCTTCACGATACACAAATATGCGACTAAACTGCGTCTTAATAACTGTCGTAAACTTTAGAAAATAGAACGAAACAGTTGCATTACCTTCAACGGGTTGGGGAATAAGGAGCGAGATGCGGCGACCTTGTTTACTTCTTAGGCCCAGCGCACACGGCGCAACTGTTTTATGACAACAATTGCAAACTGGTTGCACTCGCAACTGTTTTGCGACCTTGGAATTGTAGGGGTTGGGGAACCGCACACGAGGCGATCGGTTTTAGACTAATCTCAAATCAGTTGTATGCAACTGTGGATCCGCGGTCGCAGTTGCGTTGCAAAATTCAGTTGCATGAAACCACGAGGTGTTTAGTGCGTATTTATTTCAAAGATAAAATGAGTGATCAAGAATTTAATTTAAAACTTGTAAGAGAGGTGGAAAAGCCTGAAGTGCTTTTCAACTACAAACTTCCAGCATATTCAAAAAAGAAAGCTAGGCAAGAGGTGGCCGCCAAATTAAATATGTCAGGTGAGCAAATGTTTATAAGTAGTTTACACTTTAGTTACAGTACTTATAGTTTATACATTTATTATACGCCTTGGTCTGTTATGATACAAAGCAAGAGAAAAAACAAAGCTCAAATTTACAAACTATTGGAGAAGTTATTGGAGGAATATGCTGGACCACTGTGAACTATCCCATACTTCTCTCTTGTACTGCTGACTTCCATTACCAAGATAGACTTGCACGAGGAGAAAGAAATTCTTCAAAACAGTAGCTGAAGAGCCGTCAATAAAATAATTATCAGGATTACATCAGAGTGATCAGTATTCTTTCCCGTGTAGGCATGCATTCCCTCGTATTTGTGTCCATATTCTCTATGGAAGGGCCAACCATCCTTGTCAATTCCAGATATGATTCTTTCAACATTCTGTAGAAAGCCATAAACTTTCTATCCGATTGAGAAAGTTCTTTCGCTCCTACGAATAGCCTGGAGTTCACATTATTCCTTAAATATGGATGGACCCAATGCTCCTCTGCACCCTGCGTATCTTGTGGTAATGATAATAATTAACATCTTCCTCGCCTGAATCTGAGATAGCAAAAATTCTGCAAACTTTGCACCGACTATTGCAAGTTGAATGATCCACAACCAGACTAGCCGTGTGCGGACACAGGTTTCGTTTCGGTTGCAAACTAGCTGCGAGCTCAACAGGTTTGCAACTGTTGTCACTAAATAGTTGCGCCGTGTGCGCTGGGCCTTAGGCGTTTGAGAAACCAGTGCATGGGCTGATTATACAGAAAAAAACTATTAACCCGTAATTTTTAAAAATTCTGAATAAACCAGACATTATGTGTCTGGTTGTATGTTGTTAACCGGGCACGGACAAATCGCGTTAAAACCGGACAGTCCGGTCCAAAATCGGACGGTTGGTAACCCTGCTCAGCACAAAAATCACGAAGGAAGTTATCATGTAATAAATATGTTGGCCCCTGAAACCTACATCGAAAATTACAAAATGTTCTAATGTTGCTTACATCACATCATCTGTGGAACACGTGATCGACAGCACTGGCTCCAAATTAAGTTTCGTGCAAATTTTCTAAGATATGGTCTTTTTTTTTTTTTTTTTTTTTTAAAAAAATAATAATAATAATAATAAGCGTGCCATTTTACAGTCCAATGGACTTATATTTATCTTATAATTTAGACTAGCAACAAAGATCAGTACTTAAACGCTTTATATAATCAAAATATCATTAGATTCGGGGCTGCAGATAAGGTGATGCCAATGAAATTTACCAAGATGAGTTCTGTGTAACATAATTTGTCAGGTACAAGCAAAATCATTTAAGTAATAGGAGTTAAAACAGAAGTGAAGATGAAAAAAAACTGTTCAGGCGGAGAATCATAACGGACCTTTTATTGCTTCAATTAATGTTTACATGGAATGGTCTGTGACAGAGAGACAGACAGTATCAGTAACATGATTAAAACACTCAGAGCCAACTCACTCGCGAAATTCTTTTCGGTGTGTCACTGTCGTGGTCATCAACGTGCCGGATTAAGAAAGTATGGGGCCATAGGCACTCAAAATTTTTGGGTTCCCCCATTTTCGAAAAAATTATCTGTATTTTATAAGTACAAAGAAAAGGTTTCGTAGATGACTAATTGAATTGATCATATTTTTTATTAAATTAAACAAACGAATCTTACAATTTATGATATTTTGAAAATCACTTTTATTTATCTTACTCTTCGATGATACAAAAAATTAGTAATAATTTTCGTGCTTCTCATATAACTTTGATTATTTATGTTGGATGATTTTATTTATTTTTATTTAATGAAAAAAGTTAACTTTTAGGGGGCCTTTAAAAATCGGAGGCCTAGATGTGCCTATTGCGTTATGCAGCACTGCCAACAGGTCAACATGTCAGTTTCTCACTAATCACTCATACTTTCCTTTTGGTCAATTTAAAAGCATTTATCACTGATTAATTTCAAAATCATTTCTTTAATCCGGCATTACACGCAGGAAATGAGACTTCCACACATTGCAAATTTTTATGTCATGAGATTCTTAGTCAACTCTGAGCTCTTCTTCCATACACCTTTCACTTCAACAATGAAGGTCAGTAATCTAAAGAAACATGGGTGCCGGCAGGATTACTAAGGGAGGTGCATCTGGTTTTTTTTATACACTATATATAATACTTACTAACTAAAAATACTGAATTAATTGACAAGGTGTTGAACAAATTTGGATAACAACATAGGCGTCTGAAGTTATTATTTAAACAGTGAATTTAATAATAAAATTTTTCTGCATATTTCCTTTCATAGGGGGAGGGGGGGGCACCTACCTATTTTTGTGCTTTAAAAACTTGAATTTTAATTTTTTTTAGCGTGTTTGATAATTTGTTCAAACCGCTGACTCCCTTACCTAAAAAGGGAAATTTTCCCATTCCCTTATGCCTGAAACCAAGTGCCAGCTGACTGTTTTGACAATTTTTTTTCTTCCTAATTGTTCTACAATTTAACATCATGCAACTTATCAGTTAAAGCAAAAGGTACTAGTATTATTTGTCTATATCTGTTAACAAATCGTTCGAAAAATTGTCCATTTCCTGCGAAAAATTGTTTCTGAATCCTATAGCTATAGATTCGAAATATTTGGATCAATTCAAGATTTTCAAATAATCATGCTATTTTATATTTGTGAATGTGATTTCATGTTCACATTAATGTATAATTTTTTTAGTTATAAAGAAATAGTGTCATTAAGCAGGAAAAAACGAAACATTCACATTTTGCTTTTCAATGTTTTCATTTAAAGAGTGGTGTCTTCCTTCCACACTTTATGTGCAACTAATACCAACAAGATATTTGAACTGTTCTTGTCGCCTTGTATTTAAGCAGATATCAAATTCGTAATACATCATTCTAGCGTAACCGTTTCCCTAAATGCTGCTAAATGATACTCAGTTCCCTGCTTGTTTGGAAGATTTATTATCTTTGGAAAGTATTTGTTTTGCTAACTCTTACCTGTTCGAGTCTTGTGTTCGTTGGCTACGTCTCGACTGTCCACACATTAAGACCATTCACTTTGCTCCTGCTGTTGGCACGGTTACTATTCTCGGTGCGCCACGTGATTGGTTCTGCTTTTCATGCGACACATCTGCAACTTCCCATAACGAGTATGACAAACAGAAAAATCATTCAGCTCAGTAGCACAGATAACGTTAGCTGTTATAAACACGAAACTTTTTATCAAACGCTATACTAACTGGTTTCTATAAGGTATATTTTGCATACCTAATACCAAAATCGTTGACACGCAGTGCTGTATTTGATGCTTGAACTGTTTCGCGTACAGGAGGAAGAAATGTGAATCATCCTGTAGCTCAAATTTAGGGCATGGATCACAAGGTTTATACAAAAAGACTTGAGCTGAAATTTAAATCTCTCTGAGATGCGTGTGGTATAAGGATTTTAGTATGTTACGTTAGAATACAGGTTTTTAATTCTAACAGGCGGCTAAGAGACATACTACTTACTACGGTGTGGAGCTAGGGTATCTTGCTGTACGAGTGGAAGACCTACCTCAAACCCTTGTCCCCACCCCTCCCAACATGTCTTTGCGCTCTCCTAGGAGGGAGCGCTCTCCAGTTTGGGAACCTCTAAAGCGTTAGTAGAAACTGTGAAGTTACTAAGTCGCAACTAGTGGCGTTGCTCCAACTCCGTCTATCGATTCTTTTTTTCTTTTTCTCCATCTTTCCGATAAGCCCTTCTGGGACCACGTCCCAATCTCAATTCTTCATTTTTGTTGTTGTTTTTCCTTCCTTTCAATCCAATATTCCTTCATCATTTCACTATGTTTATTCCTTCTCTCCTCAGGTCACTTCGGAGCAGATTACCTTCCTCTTCTTCCTTGGAAGCCTTCCAAATTTAATACCTTCTTTCAAAAAATCTCTCTTTCCACAATTTCCTCTTCTCTTATCTTATTTCCTTCCAAACCTTTCTTAATATCTTGAATCCAGCTGATTGTTGATTTTTTTTTCCCCTCCAAAGGTAGTTGAATATCTTTTTCGTTAGTCTGTTATTATTCATTCTGTATATATATCCAAAAAAACAGCAATCTTCTTTTCATTATTAATTCTGTTATATTTTCCTTGTTCTGGTATATTTCCGTATTACCCTTTTTCCATATATCTGTTGTTTTAACTGGACCCAAGATTTTTTTCATGATTCTTCTTTCTAGTAATTCCAATTTATCCACTCTATAGTTCTAACGTTTCATCTCCCCTCCCCTCACCCCGCAAAGTGAATCCCAGCAGGCGGGCTGGTGTAGCGTCTCAGTCACTCTTTTCAGCCAACCTAACCTGCCCGTTCCTGTTCTTAAATATCATCTAAAGTGTCTTTCAACCAGACTGATGGCATTACCAGAACAACACAGCTACTGCCAATGGAGTGAAGCGAAGTTGCCAACCGTTGTAATGA
Source organism: Vandiemenella viatica (assembly GCA_031002005.1). Taxonomy (NCBI): domain Eukaryota; kingdom Metazoa; phylum Arthropoda; class Insecta; order Orthoptera; family Morabidae; genus Vandiemenella; species Vandiemenella viatica. Next base: position 153,935,303 of record CM061919.1, on the reverse strand, counting down.
TACACAATTGCAACATTTGGAAAAAAATATAATTACGCAGAGATCATCCCAAATATGGATACAAGGACCGGGATTCGAATCCGCGTCCTCCCGAATGCGAGGCCAAATTGTTACCACTCACTCGCCACTCTCTGTTACTATAGCATTTTGACGAGGTTTCAATTAATCTACAACCCGTCGTCCCGTGGGTAAAATAGGGTTGTTTCATTTTGATGTGACATCGAAAAGAAGAGAAATTAAATTGTTATCAATTTTTAATACACGTGATTCACGCAAAACTGTTTGTTGTCTTTTGGGGGATTTCGAATAAAATAGAACCAATGGTAGGCCTAGGCCTAGTAGGGGAAAATAGGGTTGGAGTCTAAAAGATGAGAAATTTAAGATCAAATTGTTGACAAATTAGAATCCATTTTTCGCTGAACGCGATTCATGCTGTCCTACTGTTCACATTAATTGTTTCGAAATGCTCAACGTAATTTCAACGTATGAGCATCATCGTATTATACCAAGGAATTAAGTACTGTTTTTATTTTTTTTCGTTGAAAAAGTGTAGTGTCTCGAACTGACTATAACCGAAATTCGTTGTTGCCTTCTGCATCCAGTAGTGATATAAAAGGATATCTTTCAATGAACGATTACACAAATACATCAGTTTTTGAATAATTTTCGAAAGATTCAACTCTCGCCGACAAAAGGGCGGCTGTGAAGACAAAAATGACAAGAAACAAATAATTATACTGGGATTATCGAACACGTAAAAGCATTGCTATTGGATTTTACACTGAAGAGCCAAAGAAACTGGTATAGGCATGCGTATGCAAACACTCAGAGTATGGCGCTGCGCTCGGTAACGCCTATATAAGACAACAGGTGTCTGGCGCAGGCGTTAGATCGGTTACTGGTGCTAGAAGGGCAGGTTATCACGATTTAAGTGAGTTTCAACGTGGTGCTATAGTCGGCGCATGAGAGATAGGACACAGCATCTACGAGGTAGCGATGAGGTGGGGATTTTCCCGTACGACCGTTGCACGAGTGCACCGTAAATATCGGGAATCCGGTAAAACACCAATCTCCGACATCGCTGCTGCCGGAAAAAGATACTGCAAGAACGGGACCAACGACGACTGAAGAGAATCGTTCAATGTGACAGAAGTGCAACCCTTCCGCAAATTGCTGCAGATTTCAAAGCAGGGCCATCAACAAGAGTCAGCGTTCTACGAAACATCATCGATATGGGCTTTCGGAGCCGAAGTCCCACTAGTGTACCATTGCTGAATGCACGACACAAAGCTTTACGCCTCGTCTGGGCCCGTCAACACCGACATTGGACTGTTGATGATTGGGAACATCTACATCCATACTCTGAAAATCACAAACATTGTGGGTGGCAGAGGGTGCTAAGAACCAATCCTAAACACGCGCATTCCAATCCCGAATAGCACGGGGAAAGAAGGAATACATAAAAGCATCAGTACGGCATCTTATTTCTCTAATCTTATTCCTCCGATCATTGTGACCTAAATAGGTTGGCGGAAGAAGTATTTCATTGCACTCGTAATTTAAAGATTTTCGCATATTCTCTAATAAATTCAAACGCAAGCTACGTCGTCTGTCTTCCAAACTATCCCAGCCCTATCTAAGTATCAATTCTGTGACGCTTTCATAAGGGCTGCAGTAACCAGTCACGAATCGCCTCTGCACCCTCTCCACTGAGTCGATCAGGCCCTTGTGATACGGATCCCAAACTCCACAACAGTAATCCAGATACGGAAGGACTAGTGTTTATACGCTATCTCCTTTGTATGAGCATAACAGTTCCTCAAAATACGACCTATGAATCGCAATTTAGAATTAGTTTTGCCTACGACGGAAGTTATGTGCAAGTCCCATTTCATGTTGCTTTGTACTGTCAGCCCCAGATACTTCAGGGAATCAACTGTGTCAACAGCTGAATTGTTTATATTGTACTCGTGAGTAAACTGATTCTTTTTGTTAATTATTCACATTGCATTGCACTCTTAGCAATTAAGTGTAAGCTGCCATTTACGGCACCAATCGGAAATCGCGCTGAATTTCTAAGCAATCGTCGCGTCGGAGCACCTTATTTCCCTATAGATAACTGCATCGTCGGCAAACAATCACAACCAGCATCTGACGTGGTCACCTAGATTGTTTGTAAATATTAAGAAAAGAAGTGGTACTATTACACACCCTTGAGGAACCACCGAAGTAACATCTATCTTACAAGAGGCTTCCTTGTCAACAACGACATGCTGAGATCGGCCAGTTAGAAAATCACGTACCCATTCGCAAATCTGATCCGGTATACCGTATGCTCGAATCTTCGCTAAAAGTCGATTGTGTGCTACATAATCAAAATCTTTCTGAAAATCCAAGAAAATTGCATGAACTTGTGAACGTGCATCGATAACTTTCATTACGTCATGTGAAAATAGCGCCAGTTGTGTTTCACGCGATCTCTTCTTCCGAAATCCGTGTTGACACGGTGTAAGTAACTCGTTCGCATCTAGAAACTTCATAATGTTAGAGCCAGTGGCGGCTGGTGGGTTATCAAACTGGTGGTGCACCACAAAACTTGACACAATCGATAAGACGTGATAAAATATACCTGTTTTTATCAACTTGTTCATTATACTTTTGGATATTGCTTCTATACACAGAATCTAGCTGATTACGAATGTCGACCGTGCCTAACACAGACAAACTCATTACATTTTGTAGGTGTACTTGTGAAGAATCATGTTTTTTTATTTTTTCACTCAAATGCGTCAAATCCTTGATTCCTGTTTCTGTCCAAATCGATTCTCCGCCAAAAATAATGCAAGGAAAACAAATGAATGCATTAAGACGCTCACATCCACACAACCATTTCTTTCTATTATACATTTCACTTTTAAAACTTCGTGTAAATGCTTTATTTTTCGATTTGCACTCTTGTTTTAAATTTAAAAAGGGCCGTGGTGGTCCGGCCAATTTTATGTTCACTTTATTTTGAAAAGTTCGGTTATTTTCTTTAATATAATCAATGTTTATGCTCATTTTCACTAACACCATACACAGTATAGAATAAAAGTTCTCGAAAAAAATCGAAACAAAAACTAAAAACAATTATTTACGGTAATATAAATAAACAATTATTAGCGCGTCACACATACAGTGAAACTATACTGATAGTCTAATAACGAGATGTCAATCATGGCTGCCGTCGCCTCGCGCGCCCAGCCAGCCAATTCGTCAAACATCGGGTGCTCTCGGCAATCCTCGGTTCGCACGTGCGGCGCTCGACAACTGACTCATTACTCCATACGTTTCTATGAACTATCTTTTGTTTCACGCGTCAGGCGTATTAACTCGTACACCTACAAGTTGTATTAGCAGTCCTCGTGCACTCGCCGAAGCGCACGAGAATTTGTCTTTACAGGAAAATAAGTCTTAATAGTTTAGTAAAGCGCTCAAACTGTTTCACCATAATTGGAGATTTAATTTTTTATACGTTTTTGTTTTTGTATGTTTAAAAATAAATATTAAAATGGTAATATAAAAATAAAGATGAAGTAGGTACTTAATATTTTGTCATTTTTAAATCTTTTGGATTGGTGGTTCAGCGCACGAGCGCACTTAAGGTACAGCCGCCACTGGTTAGAGCATATAACATTCTCCAGAGTTCTACTGCAGAAAGATGTTAGAGATATGGGTCGATAGTTCCTAGGATCACTCCGATCTCCTTTCTTGAAAACGGGAATTACATGGACTATATTCCAGCTAGAAGGTACTTTTTTTTCTTCTAAAGATTTACGGAATATATCTGACAGAAATGGTTCCATTTCCTCTGCGTATTCAGAAAATACTCTTACCAGTATACCATCGGGAACTGGCGCTTTACCCCTCTTCAGGAGCTTAAATTGCTTACAATTCCTAAGCTATCAATCTCTATCGGATCCATCTATAATTCCACCCGATGCGGTAAAGTGGGGATGTTTTCCATGTTTTCGCGCGTGAATGAATTTTTGAATTCAGTGTTAAATACGGTAGCCTAGTCGCTGCTGTCGTCAACTTCCCGTACGTCTTTAATTAGAACTGGCTTATTGTTTCCACTACAACTAACTTTTTTTTAAATACGACCATAATTTTTTTAGGGTTTTTGATGAAGCTCTTAGAGAGAGAATTGCAACGAAAGTCATTTAAGGCCTCATGCATCGCATTCTTAACATGTCCCCTTATCTCCTCTAACTTTTCTGAATCAGTCCGATGCATCGTCCTTTTTGATCGTGCATGTATCTTCCTTTGCTTTTTGAGTAATCTTTTAACATCCCGTGTATACCATGGGGGATCATTCCCTTCCCTGATTGTCCGTTTCGGTATATGCAAGTCCATATAGTGATGTTCCGATACCATCAAAGTATCGATACCTACTCAAATGAGTAGTACTCAAATTGTCTTACGATACTTACTCATATGAGTACTGCAAAAGTATCGATACTTACTCATATCGATACTTTTTTTTAAATTAATTTAGAAATATAAAATAAATATGTGAAATGTTGCTAAATTATTTATTTTATTTGCGTTGTGTAATAAAATCCAATAACACTCAGTAAATATTTTAATTTATTTATTAAAATTATAATAAAGCTCACATCGTAAGCATACTTTGAAAGTTTTGTCTTATCCTTAAATATTTATTTATTATAGTTTTAACACTTTTAAACAATAGAAGTTCGCTTTTGGAAGGTTTCCACAAAAAAGCAATTGTTCAAAATATTTTGGGGACAGCTTGTTTCTTTTGTTTGTCATTGTTTCACCCGCATTAGAAAACAAACATTCACTCAATACTGACGTGGCTACAGCAATAAGAAGCTATTGTGCGTATTTATACTAGTGTTTTTTTAAAAAAGTTTTTTCTGACTTGAAAAAACATGAGAAGAACTGTGAAAAAAACTTTTTTTTTCTGGGACATGTTTATTTTTCATAACTACTAAATTTCAAATTTTTAAGGCATTTATCGTTTAATATGACTTTTAGAGTTTATACTAAGTACTTATCTTACTTTTAAATCTACTAAATTTTTCTGGTTCAGTAGAAAAAAAAATACAAAAATATTGGCAACATTGACTGAAGTTTTCTTTTACGAATGGGGTCTTCCCGCAAAGGCTGGGTTGCGTGAGAAAGAATCCCCGTTCCCCATTGTTTGGATTGATACTCGCTATTTGAACTAGTGCTGCCAGGCCCTGCAAATTTATCTGTAGACCTACGAATCTTTTCATAAAATTAGGAAATTTAACTACGGTTTTTTTGCCTCTTTTTATTACTTATTGTGCTTTCTTTATATTCGTATACTTGTTAAACTCGCAGCGTATAGTGATACTGAGTCATTGTCAATAATCATGAATCATTTCCTTGCAATCGTTTGCGTAAACCAACGATTGAAAAGAAATAAAGCTCGTATTTTTCTATGATAATAGATTTAAATTCAAACTTAAAAGACCGTAATACAGAATTATCAGCGCAGTCTTCATGCACAGTGTGTGCTCACAATTTAAAATTTCAATCTCAAAAGCTTTTGCATACAATACAACCAGTAAAAGAAAACGTAATTATTTCTGAAGTTATGGATCTAGAGGAGACAGAAGAAGAAACAGAAAATTCCGTCTCCGACCGAACTAGTGTTGGTAGTATTGATACTAGTGAATGTGGTACCGACATAGAGGATGAATAAAAAATTATGTTACCTATATAGATACATTTATGAATCATTGTGTAAGACATTATATGATTTAGTAAGATTTAAAACACAAAAGTAAAATGTAAGTTCCATAAATAAAACTATAATTTATCAAATATATTGTTTTCTGAAAGAAAAAGAAAACAAATTAAAAAAAAAACAAGGGTGCTAGGTTTTTTTCACAAATCTGATTTTTTTTTTTCAATTTGCAACACTAATTTATACAAACAAGGAAATATAAGTTTCATTTCTTCCCATTCTGTAAATGGATTGCTTTTTAGAGGCATTACAGTGTTTAACGAGTAGAGAGAGACTTGCCACTACGGTGAATTTTCTTTGTGATGTTTTCAGAAGTGATATTCCTGTGATACGCTAGCTGAAGCAGCTTCTTCTTCCGATTCACATGGGCTACTTAGTTGCTTATGAATCATACCTTTTAGTTTTTATGTGGGGCTGCGTGGGAGCGACCATAGGCCAGGTATAGTGAAATGCGCGCCAAGTACAACTTTATTACAGTGAAATAGGGGCCTAAAACAAATTCTTTGAGATTAGATTGCCTATTGTAAGACTGACTATGTTTGCTTTTCAATGCTACCAACTTGACGTCAGCGGGAAATTAGTTTCGCAGGCGCGACTGAGTGTCGCAGCAGGGATGATGTGTAAAGAATTTAACACCAGGTGCGTTTCCATACTTTCGAATCGATACAAGTACTTTTCTTCCGATACCGAGTAAGTATCGAATGAATTAATTCAAATACGAAAAGTACTTGGTATCGAAACAAAGTATCGAATACTTATTCGTATTTACTTGTATCGGAACATCACTAAGTCCATATCTACCCCGACTATACGTATGAATCGATGCCACCTCTTTTCAACGGTGTCTCTTCCTACTATGAAGGTATGATAATTATGCCTTTTCGAATCTGTAAACGATCTTATCTTTTTCTTTTTGCACATGGTTGTTAATTTTAGTATAGCAATTACAGCTTTGTGATCACTTATTCCCGCGGTGGTAGAAATATCCGTGAATAATTCAGGCCAATTTGTAAAGAAAATATCTCAAATATTTTCGTTACCGTTGAGGCATCGCGTTGGTTCAGTTACGAGCTGCTCAAAATTGTGATCTGAGAAAAGGTCTAGAATGATTTCGCAAGCTGCTTTATCCCTGCCTCCAGTAACTTAATTAGTCCAGTCAATATATGGCAAGTTAAAGTCACCACCTAGCATTATTGTATGGTCTGGAAATTGCCGAGCTATATTATTTACATTAGTCCTTAAGGCCTCTGCAATAGTTACGCTTGCATCTGGTGGACGATAGAAGGAGCCTATCACAAGTTTCGTCCTAGCTACGTTGAGCTTGATCCATAAAATTTCGCAGACAGTGTCGACATCTACTTCGTTACATGGGAGGTAATTACTAACAGCTATAAATACACCACCTCCTTGGGAACGCAACCTATCCTTACGGAAAATGTTCATGCTACTATTAAATATTTCTGCGGAACATATATCCGGTTTTAACCAACTTTCTGTGCCTACTACGATATCAGCATCAGTGCTACGAATAATGTTTTCGAGTTCAGGCTGCTTATTGCAAACACTTATGCAGTTAACTACTACAAATTTTGATGTTCTAGATTCTTTTAAGCTATCCCTAACCCGCAATGATGAATTTATCTGGACTGTCCGTAACTGAATTTCCTTTTCGGGGTCATCCTCCCTCAGCCTACAAAACCCCCAATACGCTCCACACGGCCCCTGCCATCCGTGTAGCCGATTCGCGTGTGTAGTGCACCCATGATCTATCCAACTGATCCCCAGGGTGAAGATCGACGAATCTGAAGCCATGACTATCACAGAAACGCCGTAGTCTTTGGTTCATCTCCTCAACACGGCTCTGAACCAGAGGTCCACAGTTAGTTCTATCGACAATGCTCCAGAAAGTTAGCTCAGCAGAAATATTGCGGCCAATGGCCACAGAGTTCACCCTTTCTGCAAGTCGCCCAAAGGAAGAGAGGATAACCTCCGAATCTAGGCGGCAAGCATTATTGGTGCCGACATGAGCCACAATCCGCAGCTGGCTACACCATGTCCTGTTCAATGGCATCACGGATGGCCTGTTCCACATCTCGGATCTGGCCTCTCGGAATAAACAATGAATGGATACTGGATTTCATCCCTGACCGTATTCGCCATTTCCAGAAGGGGCTCGACAAATCCGCCTAACGTTTGAGCTACCGGCCACTAAAATCCACTTCTGCAGTTGTCCAGACTTAGCGGGCTGTAGGGCTGTCAACTCACAGGCCGACGATTGCAGGACTGAATCAGCTCGAGACAGTGCTTCAAACCAGTTGGACAGTGGTACAAGCTCGCCTTCCTTGGAATAAGGCTTGCACGATTGCCCCCGCATGCGGCGTCGACGCCACACGCCAGCCACCACCAAGCGACGGCCGCACAAGATTCCGACGTCTCGGCCTGGACAGCAGGTACGATGACTGTTAGGGGAGAACCTGCCGAGCCGCTTAGCTTCTACAGGGTCATCTACTGAACTCACTTGCGGCAACTTCCAGCTGTGTAACTTTCGTTAACAAAGCTGCAAGCTGAGTGCGCAGATCAGCCACCTCAGTCTTGCGTATCCACACAACAACCCCAGTCCCTAACACATTCTACCTCTCGCTACAAAAAGAAAAACTAAGGAGTACACGAAAAAAACGGACTCACTAAGCGTTCTTGATGGAGGATTTTTGGCAATAATTGAATATGCAAAGACGAAGCTAACGCTAACTACACACTTTAAAATTAAATTTACACAGAAGGTAGTAATTCACGTAACGACTGGCAACGAACGATTGCTGCTGCTGATAAATATGCAAAGATGAAGCTACAACTAACTACACACTTTAAATTAAATTAACCCCGAAGGTAGCACTACACGTAACGGTTGCCGAAGAACGACTGCTGCTGCTACTACTGATAAATAAATATGCAAAGATGAAGCTACAACTAACTACATACTTTAAATTAATTTAACACTGGAGGAAGTACTGCACGTAACGGTTGTCGAAGAACGACTACTGCTGCTACTACTGATAAATAAATATGAAAAGATGAAGCTACGACTAACTACACACTTTAAATTAACACAGAAGGTAGCACTGCATGTAACGGTTGCTGAAGAACATGTTGCTTGGTCTGACGTGTCTAGTTTTCCAATTGTATCGAGCGGATGGACGTGTACGGGTATGGAGACAACCTCATGAATTCATGGACCCTGCATGTCAGCAAGGGACTGTTCAAGCTGGTGGAGCCTCTGTAATGGTTTGTGGCGGGTGTAGTTGGAGTGACATGGGACCCCTCATACTTCTAGATACCACTCTGACAGGTGACACGTATATGCGCATCCTAGCTGATCACCTTCATCTATTCATGTCCATTGTTCATTCCAACGGACTTGGGCAATACCAGCAGGACAATGCGACACCCCACACGTCTAGGATTACTACAGAGTGCCTCCAAGAACACTCTTCTGAGTTTAAATACCACCACTGGCTACCAAACTCCCCAGACAGAACATTATTGAGCATATCTGGGATACCTGCAACTTGCCGTTCAGAAGATATCTCTATCCCTTCCTACTCTTACGGATTTATGGACAGCCCTGCATGATGCATGGTGTCAGTTCCATCCAGCACTACTTCAGACATTAGTCGAGTCCATGCCACGACATGTTGCTGTCCTTCTGCCTACTCGCGGGAGCCCCTATACGATATTAGGCAGGTGTACCAGTTTCTTTGGTTCTTCAGTGTATGTAGAAAACGTAATTATAGTAGTTGCAGATCGCATAACAAAACTGCGAAACTATGAAAATCTGACATTAGTGTGTAATGAAGATAATTTATAGTATAAATATATAGTAATAAATATATAATATCAGTGTTATTAGGTTATCGAGTGTTCGTATAGCGTCTGGGAGATTTTTTTCAAGATGGCCTGACCAACCCGTGTAGGCAGTATCAGACTTGTGTGAGCGACGCGGCCCGCCGAAGAGTTCAACACAGCTCGACAGGCAAGGCTGTTGGCTGCTTGGACGACTCCTGCGGCGCTGGTCTGGTTTGCGAGGGTCGCTTGATCTTGCAATCTGAGGATAACGGTAAAACTTCCTTCGCGGTGAAAACTTATACAATCAGTTCTATCCAGTAAACGAACACTGAGAAATCTCAAAAAGCTCTGACTGTTTTCCAAAATCAAAGACAATGGGCAAGGTGTAATTGTTAAAAATGTTAATAAAATATATACCATGTTTCCGTAAATGTCATCATTTATAAATTTTAATAAATTCAATTCAAATGTACACCCATCTTTCATCGAACCAATTAAAACCAGTAATATGTTACGTGACCAGCTTATAACTCATAATATTAAAACTTATGATATTCAAACTAGGTATTTCTTATTGTAATTACAACTGAGTGATCAAGAAGTCGCTTTCCTCAAATAGGAAACACATCAAGTGTTGTTGAAAAGGAAACTATAGGGATAGATTAATAGAGCGAGGCCTAGAGCGCAGAAATATGTAAAAATCGTTATCAGTAGCTGTCAAACAAAACAATTTTAATTTAGAAATTTTATTGTTGGGTAAGAGGCATTAAAGTATGGAGTAAAAGACGTCATATCTCTGCAAATTGCATAGGCACCTGTCCTGATTAAAATTTTTATGTGGTTTTTCTTGGATTATTTCCACTTCATACTTGAAAGTGATGTGTTCCACAACAGAATAAACAGAATAAAAGTAGTTACGCGTTCCAAAAAGCATACAATATTCACTATCTTCTTTTATGTTATGTGGCACATAAACAGCCTCCAAATATCGACGGGACATTTTAAAAAAGCGGAAAAGTTTTTTAAAAAACTCGTCCTTTGGACCGATCACCGTCCTTTATGCATTGCGGAGAAATTTGAGATTTAAAAAGGCATTTGGTAAACGGTTTGGTGGTTGGAAAAATCCCAAATTACAAGGCCTCGCACTAGCTAACCCTGTGCCGAGAGCCAGATGCTGCAATGGCATTTCAGCAACCTAGGCCGACGAAAAGTGTGATAAAACGATAACCATATTTTGGTAGGTGGAATTGTAACTATTCCGTTTCAAGACTGTTTGGTGTCTACTGCGGATCGATGTAAATGGGCATCCGACGTATCTCTGATACAACTGTATGGAATTTGTAAGTCGCACTTCTTCAGCTTTGACTCAAAACAGTATGTCGCACAATTAGTGTACTGTGACGCGTTTCACCACACTCCAAGTATGCATTTTATAAGAATAAAGTTAATAAAGATTGGGCGATCAATCTATGTATATTTTATACAAGTGCTTTATATATATAAAAAAGGGATTTACATTCAATGTCTAAATAGCAGTGAGTTAAAATGAGTGGCTATTCATTTATCTGGGCACTGTGGAAACAAGCCATGTTATTGAATTGTGCGTACGGATTTGTTTCGAGCCGTCTTTGTGAGAGATAACGGTCTATCCGCCAGTGCGTCGGATTGTCCCGAGGAGACAAAGGGCTGCTGGGTTTCGGCCAGAGTGCTGGCTTTCCCCTTTGCAGGTGCCAGGTAGGCGGCTTCGGGCCACCCAGGTGAGCTTAACGGTACCTCTTTCCTCCCACACCTTATCATCCACGCGTGTGATGCGCGGGGGAGTCAAGCGAACCAAAAGTCGATTAGAACATGTGGCTTCTGACTACCATCCAACGAACCAATCTAAACGATTCTTACAACTTCATTCTGGAACTTTTGTGTTGGACATGTTCTCGAGAGGCTCGAGGGCGTGGCGAGAGTTAAGCTGCAAGCACCCACACCGAGAGAAATCACTCTGTCCCTGACTTCAGCCGAGGGCTGAGCTGATCTTTCTGACTGCCTGATGCTGCCAAGCGCCTTCGGTTTCCTAATGCTGGAGAATGTCTCGCATGCTGCGTGCCCATCTTCGAACCACACCGCTTGCCGTCGCAGACTAAATGGTAATGTGTTAGCCACCGAAGTCATAGGTCTTGCATTTTATGAAACTGCTAGTGACCGATAAGCGACTTTGAGATAAGATATTAGTGCTCGAACTTGATGATTGATAACCCCACTGAGCTAGAATGCCCAATTATATAAAGGCCTACTTATAAACAGGCATATTTGTCTGGAACCATATGTTTTCATTCAAATCATTGTACTGTCTTTCACAGTTTTCAAATGGTATCTAAGAACCATTTGTGGCACCTGAATTATTTGCATCTTAACTCAAACTTAATTTGATTCCATTATCACGAGATTATTGGATGTAACTTGAATGTTGTTCAATTCATGTAATTTTGGTACTGATTTTTTTAATTTGACTCATAACGTTCATCATATGTTTGCTTGATAAAATGGCTAATTGTAACTATAGGCGCTGCTTTGCTATATATACAATGTTACTATGTTAAGCTTTGTAACTGACCTAACTATGTGTGACTGATGAGTGAGGGGTGAAAGCTGGAATGCGGAGTGGAGGGGAGAGAATGCACAGCTGCGGGCTGGGGTAGACGTTTTTGTGCAGGCAGACGAGACTGAGTAGTAGAAGAAGACGGGTTCTGTACGTGTGTATGATGCATGATGCTAAATAAAAGTGTTTTTCTAATGAGAAGTTGTTACTCTCTTGCCGCCGTTTCATAGATGTTTCCAAACCCATGCAAATATTGAATGAAAAAATTAACGTCTTTAGCTCATAGACAGCAGTCAGCACAACTACAAGAGCAAAGGGTTGGACATCTTGTCGACCATTGCAAGGAATCAGTACCGTGAAATCTTCAGTGAGTTCTCGCAGAAGAAGATCCATCTGGCGATATCGTTGCAGCTTAACGTCAAATTCGCCCAGGCCTGTAATCGCTAGCGATAATCAATAAACATCTCATTGTGGTAATTTACCTGTGACCCTGAAAATTAATCAAAGTTCTTGCAGAATGTTAACTTTATTTAAAGTACCCATAAACTCTTTCAGTTAATGATGTATAAAAAGGTGATAATCAATAATTACTATGCTTCAAAAAGTTGATCATATCATGGTAGGGAATGTACTCCAATATTAGTCACATTAGAACTAATCTGGAATCGTACAGCAGAACCTCAGTTAGCAATATGATGATTTAATGGTAGCTGTAAGACAAATTTTGCATCCTGAAAATACAAAGTACTGTTCTACTTGTCACTGGTACAATCGGAGGAACAGAATATTAAGGTGGCAATAATCTAGCCGATAATTGGCTATTTTTCCACCCATTGATAAAAAAATACATCCTTTTGCCTGTTGTTTATAAACGGGAAATCGAGCTGAATCGTTTACTCGTTTCAATCTGACAGGAGATGGTAGAGAGTAGGTTGTAATTTGATGACTTTTCTTGACTTCAATGTCGTTGTAAGTTGAAGGTGGTTGTGGTTTATATAGAAGAAATTGTCCTCAGATGGTGGTAGTCCTTAATTAGAGCTGGCAGTAGTAAAAAAAATCCTTGTTATCAGCGAGAAAAACTCAGACAAAGTATACATGAAATAATTATTTTATTCAAATATCCAGGAACTGGTTGACAGAAAAGAGAAGCTTTCAAGAGAACGTTAACATCAGGATCGGCACTACTAGGACAACTTTCCAAAAACTTAAACATCTTATGTGTAGTCGTGACCTGCAATTCAAAACTCGCTACCAAGTCCTGAAATTTATATTATGTGATGTCAGTATTATTATACTGCTGAATCTGGATCAGGCTTGATAAATGTTGGTTTTAGTGATGAATGTTAAAATTGATTTTGATTTAATTTAAATTCAATTTAATTCCAATATAGAACATGCTCCCCATATTCGCATAAATTATAGTTTATACTATATGAACCAATTATTAAGGATTCCAATTTCGCTGAAGCTGTTTTGGTTATCACATTTAACAAAAACAAAAAAAAAAATGTTTTTTCGTGCTTAAAATTAGGTTATGTTTAAAATTAGAATTTTTGGTGTTCATTCGATAAACATACGATCAATCGAGAGTATAAATTTAACTACGTCACCTCCAGAGCCATGTAAACATTGTCGTATAAATATTACCTTTGGTTGTCAAACGATGTTTAGGTTATGTATAAAATGTAGGGATATGCTATTTTTTTTAAAAAAAAAATGGTTTGTTGAAGTGTTATAGCAAGTTAAAAACATTATGTATGATTAAATGAAAGAAGTATGATTTTACACAGTGAAAGTCATTGTCATTTAAAATTTGTTTGGGACATTATGGTTGTGAACGGTAAACTACTTACAAAATATCATTATTTAATTTTGATATGATAGGAGTGTAAGAGGCTTGTTAATAATTTAGAAGCAGTGCCAGTATGTCTGCATGTAGTGATAGTTATAACAATGGAACCGTTTCTGAAGTAGATGTGTGTGTAAATAACAATGGTCAGCAATCAGATAATTCTTGCAATTCGTCGCCAGAAATTATAGCATTAGATTGGAAAATGGTGCAACAGATCGAGCAAAATAATTGCCCAAAGACAAATGACACTTCTAATTCTTCACCCGAATTGTTTACATTGGATTTAAGTTCGAATGTGAATGCTCCCAGCTGTGATCATAATATATCAGGTGTATCATCTCCAGAAATTTTACAGCTGAACTCCAATAGTGAACTGAGCCTCATCGATGAGAAGTCTGTGGTTTCTGTAAACTCTTCCCCAGAAATCATTTCCCTCGTTGATACCTTTGGGACACGAATTAGTCAGACAGAGGGAAAAGTATCTAATTCATTTACTAATTCTGCTTCATCTGAGGAAAACGAGGATGATGAAAACTTGTTTACTATTAACAATTTGGAATCAAATGAAAATAATGAACTTAATGGTACTGTTAAATCATTCCATGATCAATGTAGTCAAGTTCACCTGCAGAATGAAAATTCAAATGATTGTGTGAAAGTTAATGAAAACTGTGAATCATTACATGTTAACCAAACTACTAGTGACACTGATGAGGTTGCACGCTTACGGAAGACTGTAGAAAAGCTGAAGTTGGAAATTTCTAGGTAATTATTGTATGTATACAAGTTTAACCTATAAAATTTCTGTAAGTCCCATATAGTCACTTAATTGTCTGGTACCGCCAGATATTATCTGAAAACTGTAAATGTTTATTTTGTTTTTTATTATTAATTATGACTTCGCTTGGGGTTGGCAGTTTGGCAACATACTTAATTTTGGTTTATTGGAGATCACAATTCTGCTACAACAACATTCACTAATGACATCGTAATACTATGGTAGTCAGTCGCAAGACATATTATTTTCAAGCAGTAGTTCTATTGTAATGTACTGTGGACTATTGCTTTGAAGCAGAAATTAGGTTGCAATACAGCCTGGACCAGCATGACACTACTAAATCTACTTCAGAAAGTATTTCTAATGGTATCTTGCATTTGACTGCCACAGTACTATGATGCTAATTTATTACATAATCGCCGTCTCCAGTAATCCCCTTAATTTTAGGCTACAGTATACACATTTCGGGTAATATCTAGATCGCGATACCACTGCAACCACTTACCGCCTTGTGGTGTAAACACTTCCGTATGGAGAGCGTATGACGTCACTACTTGCTGAATGTGACGTATACGTTCCACTCACAGCTTTAAATGTCACTAACGCGGCCTTCCACGGAAAGTAGTCTATCTCTAATACGTCTCATATCGAGAAATCGTTAATTTTGCACCAGTACTACAGGAATAAATTCATTTGCGATGAGGTTTTGATGCAGCCTGGACCACCCTGAAACGTAACTATCGAACACCTTATTGCGGATACCTAATTTCTGTCGTATCTATCACTGTTAATATCGTTTACGTCTTAATGCAGCCTGGCCCATAGTGAAACATAACCATCCCATACGGTAATACCGAAACCAAATTTCCAAATTGTATCTTATCACTGTTAGTATGGTCCAGGCTGCATTTCAACCTAAACGAAACTGTTATTGACAAAATCTTGTTTTTATTTCGTATGAATGATTTTAATAGCAATTTCAGCAATGCGAGGAAATATAGAAGAACGGAATCAAATAAAAATCAATGGAATTGTGACTAATAACGTTTACGCTAATGAATTATATCAATTATCAGTTTGGAATGTTGTACATATTTTAATATTATTATCAATTGTACAAGTAATAATTTTCTTTAACTTTTTCAATCCGTTAATTTTTTTATTATTATTACTATTGGTTACGTTCTATGGCCTAACCTAACGTGTATTCTCAAATCGATCGAAGGCTGAACACGTCACACACAGAAACAGTGACGTCATACTCTCTCCATCAGGAAGTGTTTACCTCGCGAAGCGGTAAGTGGTTGCAGCAGTATCACGATCTAGATATTACCCCACATTTCTTCATCTGTTTGAAACTAAACTCCTCAGCACCTACCTTGATAGACAATTCCATTCCCTCTTAACTATGTGTGAATACTTTACCATTCTTTAAAATCTGAAACTGAATTATATTTTATAGTATTTTTTTCCTCTCCCCCCTTCCTTCAATATAATACTCCTAGTTTAGTATTGACAAACATCATTCATGCCCAGATTAACTGTAATGGTGGTGATAAATGACATGATTATTACCTTAATCATATGGAAGCAGGGACGAAGTTGGAAAGGAGGAGGGGAGGGGTATATGGGTCAAATGCACCTCGGGCCCACTGGAGAGAAGTCCCCATCCAATGAATTTTGCCACGAGCCTCAACCGGTTACATCACTGTTAAGAATCAAAATTATTTGATTTTCTGCTTTTAATCCTGACTGGTAGTATAGAAACTTTAGTAATGCATTTGTAATCCTGGATCACAAAACTTAGTTTTCCTGTCATAAAATAAGCAAAATTTTATCTATACTCTCTCATCAACACAGTAAAAGGTCAAAATGACTGTCTTGAATGTGAAGACATTTGCAAATTTGTCTGTGTAAGCTGAAGGCAGACAAAAATGCTTGAGTTCCATGTGATGGTAGCTTTTAACTGGTTACTTTACCATGAAAAAATTCTCTTCCAGTCATCATAAAGAATCATCTTGAGTAATTTGTATATTTACATTGTCATTTGAATTATACTACTTCTCTTTATATAAACTTATTTACTTTATCTGTTATGCAGATATGACCCATGTTTTAATTGGAATTTTTGTATTTTATTATATTTTTAGTCCTAAAGATATTTTATTATGTTGAGGTTTCGTCTTCAGGTAAATTAGTAACATGAAATCCGTGATTATTTATCTCTCTGCACGTAAATCTATATCAAATGAGCTTCAGAACTAGGGCAATAATTGTATCAATACTCCTTTTTTGATCAGAAATTATTATTTGGAAAAAAGTTGGTCCATCATGGAGCTAATTAATAAAGCTAGAAGATTGAAGTATGTATCAAAACAGAGCAAGGAGGATTAATGACTTCTGAAGAATATTTGTTACAAATACTGACATTGTGCTAGCATTTTGTCTTGTAGCTGATGTGATATTGAATCTGTAAGTTTCCTTTAATGATGGGGACTGAATAGCCAGACAGAATACTTACCCAGGGCTCAAGAATCCTGATGCCAGCCCTGTCTGGAAGCGAATATCCTCATACATTTTTTTAAGTAAAGATTGTATTCTTTCTCTCCCTTTCTGTAGATAGAAGCAAAATGAAATGGGAATTGGAAGCCAGAATCAGTAAGATGAAGAAGCTATCTAAAACTAGGGGAGGGAAAATCTAATGCCAAGAATTTGTTAGCATCATTTGTGTTCAGAATAGTTATAATCTTCGAGTAAGATAGGCCTACCCATTGCCCAGAGGGTATCAAGTAATGGTAACAAGTAATGAAGTTTGTGGGGTTAGTTAGATTAGCAGAACCATATTCATTTTAAATGAAAAGTGATTATGTAAGACACTGACGACTACTCAGTTTATGGAAAATTAATTGTTCCCAGATCTTATGTGTAGTCAGATATACTAAAATTATAAATGCCCCCCTCCCCCGCCCCCCCAAAAAAAATGAACAAGATATCTCTTGTCTTACATTAATGTTTCCTTAGGCTTGAAGGAGAAAATCAACGTCTGGAAGCAGATCGCTCACATGAGGTATATGCTGTTCAGTTAGAAGCTCTAGAAAGAACAATATCACAGCAACGAACTGAAATCGAAAAAGTAGAGAGAGCTTCAAAGCAACAGGCAGCTCAGGCAGAACAAGCAACAAAACAACATTCAGCAATAGTACGAGATCTTCAGGAAAAGTTGGAAAAGGTATGTAAGGCTTAAATGACTAAAAAAATTGGTTGATAATGTTTGTATAAATTAATGGCAAATTTTTTTTAAAAAAGTCTTTGTATATTTGTATGTACATTTATAACACATTTTCAACTTCATAAAGTTTCAATTGAACACATCAGATGGTTGGGTAGAAAATTCCAATACTTTTCCTCCAGTAACAATGTGTGAGAGTTATTTCTATTAGTGTGGTCTACAAATATGTATGGTCAATATTTGGCAAACAGTACTCTGTATTAATTTTAAGTATTACAGCTTTAAAGCTAAGCCTAATCCATACACATCTCTTTTTGGATTGTGCATTTCAAACCAAGCATGGTATACGGTTTGTAATTTAAAACTAATGTTTGTTAGCATTATACAGATGCTCCATCTAATTCAGCACTTTTTAATAATTATTATACAGGTCTGATCAAGAAGAACATTTATCTCAAATTTTTAGATTATTGCTTGACGACACTAATTTCTTGGCAGTAACATAACAGATTCTATCTTAGATTAGGTCTTCAAACTAATTAACAGCAATTTTAAATCATATTAAAACATGCTCTATTTTATAAAACAGGGCATAGGTACACGTCATCTCTGAACCATTACACTAAGCATTGTGGGCGAGCGGTAGTGCTCTAGTCTCGCATTCGGAAGATGCAGATTCAAAAACCCCCTACAGCCATCCACTTTTCAGTTTTCCTTGGTTTCCTGAAATCGTTCTAGGCAAATGCAGGGATGATTCCTTCAAAAGGCTATGGCCAAATTGCTTCCTGTTCCATGTAAATTATTCTTTCTCACCTCTAATGACCTCAATGTTGATGCATGAAAAATTGCATTCATAAAATAATTAATAGGTACAAATATCACACCTTCTGTGTAACGTTTTTACATCCACACTGTTGTCTACTGTGCATAATTGCAATGCTATTTTTGCTTCAAGTTGCCTGTGAGCAAGAAAATATCTCTAGCAGTATTTTATAACAGTATTTTGGGATTTTCCTGACCTTTTTTCTTTCTTTCTTATGTTTTATTTCCTCTGCGGTCCTTATGGATCTTTTGATATTCGATAATACCATTTTATTCCACCGGTGTTATGACTTAATAGGTCGAGAGATGAATTATTTGTCTTAGATTAGTTTTCCATGTTAAATAACTAAGAAATGGCTGTTACATGTAATCAAATTGAGTTGTTGACTCCTCCTTGTTCCCATGCCATACTGCTGCAAAGTGTGATAGCTGAAGGCTTTCTTGTCTATTTTTAAATTGCTAATTTAGTACCATTTGATCATAATTGAATCAATACAGATGACAATTTGAGATTGTCCATGGGACAATAATATACTGTCAGATATTGTCTTTTCAACAAGAAGGTGGCACTTTGAGTAGTTGCAGTATTATCTTCATCTACCGCACTGGCATACAAGAAAATGTTTCTATCATTGTCATATTTCATTTTTTAAGAATCAAAAGTGTCCCATGGTTAAAGGGATTGATGAGGAAGCCACAAATTTTTAGTTAGTTGTTACTGTTTAATTTCACACTGCAATTGCATCCTGCACTGGTCACAGGGTTACCTGGTGCAATAGCTAGGGGTGCAATAAATTATCATCATCAGGACTTTGCCAGCAGGATAGGAAAGGTGGTGGTGCACAATTTCTAATCACTAGTTTGTGTACCTGGTTTAAATTCCGGGCCTCTCCACACTGTGTATGGAGTAAGGTGATGTAGCAAGTTTATGGTGAGTTGTTCGTTGGATTGGGACATTAAGCTTCACAGTCCCCTTGATATATTTTGGCGTAAATGCACCAGTGATTTCAATCTCTCCCTTCCTTTATCTTTCATTCATTCACAATGCAAACACACTCCACTGAGCATGTACACAAATAAGCCTGGTGGGTGAGTTTTTTTAGCTGTAGATTTTTTTGAAAAATAATTCTGCTGCTTTGAACCACTTGATATATTGGTGTCAGTTTAGGGAGTTGTGTCTCAAATGTTGTGTTTATGAATTTACAAAGGAAATAAAGAAAACTGTTAATTGGTGAAATAGTGGCAAACATCATTCAAAAGGGAATGCAAAGTTTCATACCTGCTTATGAACATACAGTAATCCTTGAAAAGTAGGCATTTTCATTAACACATCCTAACATATGAAACTCTTGCATCCGTTTCTTCACACTTGTATTGTATCATTTTCATGTGTAGGTCCATTAAATACCCCTTCCTCTTGCTTTTCCCTTCTTCCCAATATTTTGGTACACTTATCTGTTATCTATCTTATTTTCCAACCTTACACATTCCTCAAGTCAGTTTGTAGTACTAGCATAGTTTAAATAGAAGTTCACAGTAATAGCTAACCCCACATCTATCAAAGTTAAGTATTTGGGATTTCACAATACTATATTGAACAGTTTAACAAATATATATATACTGTTCAAATTATGGTAAAAAATGTCTGTAAATTTGTTGTTTTGGTTTTTCATCTTCACTGATAAAATTCTTGTTCATTTGATTAACATAAGACAACAAAGCAATTGGAAGCATCAAAACGAGAAACAGAGTCAGCTGTAGTACGATTTGCAGTAAGTGAGAAAGAACTGATAGAGCAGCGCAAAGAACGAGAAGTTGCAGATCGTCGTCTGAAAGAGGCAACGAAGGAGCGTGAAGCTGTCACTGTTAAACTACGTGCAGCTGCAGCAGAGAAAACGCGAATATGCCAGATGCTTGATGCGAAGGTATGAATCTTTCTTTGTGATATATCCTAAGCTTTTGGAATGTTTAATTCTATTTGTTTCATTAGCTAAGTATAGAAATAGTGAAAAGATTAAGAATTCTGGTGCTATAGCTGAACAAAACTATCAGTTGATTGTTAATATGGGGTAAGGTCAAAAAGTTCCCATAATTGTTGTATACAGTGAAGCAGTTGTTTTCCAATAGTGAAGTCTTTGTTTGGGACATTGGAAACACTACTGAGGAAGATGCTGTGCCATGCAGTAGGAAATTGTAGTTGGTTTCGTGCGTACGGTGCATGATATTTTGTACGTAGTTTCTTTCTTTTGTCGGATTGTGAAATATAATCTTTAGAGCAATGTTGCAATATCAAATTCTGTGTGTTGCTGGAGAAAGCATACGGAAACTATGTGATGAAGAATTTACGAGTGGCACAAGCGTTTTAGCGACAGTCACACAACAATTAAAGATGACATTCGGACTGGGCGGCCTTAACTTCCACGACAGATGTGCATGCAGACATATTGTTGCCTCCAGAGTTGAAATTTCACATGGAAGTGTTCGCAACATTCTTCATAATTATTTGAACATGCACCGTGTCTGCTTGCACATTGTTCCAAAAATGTTATCCCCTGAGCAAAAAGAAATGAATAACCATGTGCAGAGACTTGTTTGAAATGGATGGTGCAAACAACAGCTTCCTGCGCAAAATTGTAACAGGTGATGAAATGTGGTGCTTCCTTTACGACCCTCAGATGAAACGGTAGTCTGCTGAATGGGAGTTGAAAACATCACCAAGAAAACAAAAATCTTGCTTGGACAGAAGCCGGGGTAGAGTAATGTTGGTGGTGTTTTTTGATTACTGGGGCTTGTTTCATTATGACTTTATTTCTGAAGGGAAAACAGTCAACAAAGAATTGTACACAGAGATCTTAAAATGATTACAAGATGCAATTCAACAAAAATGACCTAAACAATGGGCAGGAATGATTGGTTTTTGTTGCATGACAATGCTCCGTCACAATGATCCATAATGGTGAGAAGATAACTAGCCAAAAACAATGTTACCTGTCTGGAATACCCTCCATGTTGTCCTGAACTTGCACCACTAGATTTTTACCGGTTTCCATGGCTGAAAATGACATTATTGGGACAACGTTTTGCTGATCCATCAGAATTGATTGAAAATGTGACGAAGTGGCTGAAAGAACTTTAGAAAAACAGCTTTCAGGAGTGTTTCCAACAATTTTATGAAAAGTGGAATAAGTGTGTAGAAACAGGAGGAGAGTATTTTGAAGGTAAAAATGTTATACATACTTTCAGTAAATTTTTATTAACCAATTCCTGGAACTTTTTGACCCTATATCATATACATTTTAGTATTAAAATAGTTCTTGAGCGCAATTTGGATGAGGTCATATGTCCTGGAGAAATTATTTCTTATGACATAAGAACCTCTTTCTCAAGCTGATAGTAATCTGTGATCTTAGAAGCATTATTAATCAAGTATCATTAAAGAAAGTTAGAAATAATTATTTAATGATAATTAAAAATACATTAAACTGTTATAAGAGTTACTGACAAGTGATAAGCATTGGCATATACTAACGTGAGAGAGAAATGTGGGTCATGAGATAAAAGAGAATAAATTAGCCTTAGAATTTTTCTGCAAGAAGATTGATAAGCTTTCATTTTTATGAGTTTTAAGTGTGAGAACAGCTTATAAATAGGGAGGATATACACTGACAACAAAAGAAAGAGCATCCATAAAATAATTCGTATTAACTTATCCCTGATAGGACATAATTGTATATTACAGTTGGAGCCTTAAAATTATTTTCTGGTAGCTAGTAAACTGAAAAATAATTATTGTTGCTGGGTAATTATGGCCGGTAGGCTGCACACATTAAAGTGTCATCATGCAATCACATACTACACATTTCACTCTACAAAAATGTTTTCAGGGAGCGTCCATAAATTACGTAGCTCCATCACACAGGTAGCCTGACGTGGCTTTTGCCTCTACCTCCCTCCCCTCCTGCATGGCAGGTAGATTTTTTTCCCTATTGATTCCAGAAGACAATTTGTATTGTTTTCTCTTGTCAGACTATCATAAATTACATGCAGAGATAATTAAATGCCATAAATAAATATTCACACACTGTTGTGCGTTGTATACCTTATTTTAATTGTGACAAATAATATGAATGAAAAGCCACATGGCTTGGCTCAGAAACTTCCCTTCCCACCACATAGCCCAGCATAGCTTTCTAAGCAACCCCTGCTCCCTCTAGACCGAGCCACGTAGTTTATGGTACGATCCCTTATCACATTGATCGTAAGCTACATTACTCAAAGACAAGTGTCAACACATCCACTCCTCCATTAAAACTATGTCAGGCCTAGCACGCCAGTAATGATTGAAACACGCTTTCAAAATAAGCAAAGTATAGTTTGTTAACACTGTCAAACACAATATCGTACAATTTTGTCAGTCTTTAGTTTGGAGATGAAAATAAAAAACAAAAAAATCATCATTTGGAAGAGAGTGGTGTGGTAGCAATAATTAACATACAAGTATTTTTGACAGCTTAAAGCATCCACGTGATAGGCTATAGATTTAAAAGTATCTTTTGTTTTAATATATTTATTGGTATTATTTTATAAATGTCAATAATCTGTTCCAGTGCCATGAATTAAGTACAGTACAGAAGGAAAATGAAAGGTTGAGAGATGATTTGAATTCTCGGGATATCAAAATCAAATGGATCCAAAATAAACTACGAACAGAAACTGACACTCACAAGGTAAAGGCTTATGTTTTAGACTCATAAAAA
This sequence comes from Vandiemenella viatica, assembly GCA_031002005.1. Classification (NCBI taxonomy): domain Eukaryota; kingdom Metazoa; phylum Arthropoda; class Insecta; order Orthoptera; family Morabidae; genus Vandiemenella; species Vandiemenella viatica. Next base: position 153,911,650 of record CM061919.1, on the reverse strand, counting down.
ATATGTTTGTTGGTAAATCTGTCTTAGTGACATGTTTTACCAGTTATTCAGTATTGTGTACTTTGTAAGTTTTAAGAAGAGATAGCTGAGAGCAGACTCTACTTATATATTGCCATCTTCTTTGTATTCAAGATTCATCATATTAACACTATATAGAAATTTAATTGTTGTATTGTTGTGGCCTCACATTCAGATGTATGCAGGTTTAAATTAGTGTCTGGCCATTTCTAGTTTGGTTTTCCAAAATCACTCCAGACAAATGCCAGGATTTGTCCTTCAAAAAGCCAAGGCCAAATTTCTTCCCCTTCCTTATTCCTAGTCCTTTACAAATTCAAATGACCGTAACATCAACTAGGTGAAAAGCTATATATAAAAAAAAAGATCTTTTTTTAATCTCGAGAGGAGAGGTTCTGAAATGGGCTATTATTATTATTATGATTATTTGCTTATGGCTTAAGGCCTCATCGATGTCCACATCATTAGAGGCAAAAAAGGACTGGGGGAAAGGATTGTGAAGGAATTTGGCCATGGTCTTTTTGAATGAAACATCTTGGCATTCACATAGATTGATTTGGGAAAATGATGGAAAAAGCAAATCTGAATGACCAGATGGGGAATGAGATGCCGGAGTGCTACTGCTCGCCCATGACACTCGATACTATTATCTACAGAGCAAATAGCAAGCTTAGGGGAAAAAAGCAACCGATAGATTATATCACAAAAATATTTTATTTTGATACAAACTCATAATCAGGACAATAAAGTGCAACTAATGCTACCAGTTTCCTATCATTCAAAATGCACAGTTTGAGACATAGAAAATTGTGCTTTAAGTAGAGCTTGGTTAAGAACATTAAAGAAAGACTGAGATTAAAATATCTTTAGGCTGAAACCATCATATTTTCAACATACAGGGATAGGAAGTGTAAACTAGAAATGGTTAAAAATGTATTCTTTTCTTGGGATCAAGTGAGTGAAGTTTTACTTTCTTACACCTATGCTTTCTGTATTCTTGCTTAATCAGCTTTAATATTCATTATTTGTTTCAAAAGTTCAAATTCCTCCTTCAAAAAGTCCACTATTTACATTATTATAAATGTGACACAATGTAGTTCAGTTGTTTATCCTTTACTTGCACAGAGACATTTGCAGTGATGTTTATAATTTGAAATGGCTACCTGTTTTTAATTAGAATTTTAAAACTGTAGGAAACACAGGCAAAAGTTGACAGGCTGACACGATCCTTGGCTGAAGCAAAAGAAGAATGTGAGCAAGTGCGTAAGGACTGTCAAGAGATGATACGTGCTTATCAGCACTCTGAGGAGAACCGGGCTTTTACTCTTGGTAGGTGACAAAAAAAAAAAAAAGCATGTTCAACATTTGTATACATCAGATAAATTATTTAATGTTTGACTACCATTTGTTACTTTTCAACATATCATTTGTTATTATTACTATTATTTATATCAATCAGAACCATTTATTTTAATCTCAGGTATTGTAAGGATACTTAATTCTATTTCACAAGTCTCTGAAATATTGACCTGTCTGTTATATTTAAAATTAATGAAACAGATTTATAGTTGATTTCTAAAAAAAAAATTCACATTCAATTCTGAGACTGTTACTTTAAAAGTTAACTTAAAAATTTGTGTGTGTATATAATCTAGTGCTGTTTTTAGCATGATTAATAATTTCACTTTCTTTCTCGATGTTGGAATTTAATTTTCTGTACCATGTGTTTCATCACCACACCACAGTTTTGTTGAGCATTATAAACTTTTATGAACTTATTTAAGTTATTTCTAGTCCAGGCTGAAATTTTCTGTAAATTAATTCTTCATTTTCAAACTTTTTTTGTAAACAAGCACATTTCTTCTAAAGCCAATTTTTTGTGTTGAATAAATTTTGTCATACTTCAATAAATTCTAGTGACAACCTGCACATTGCATTTTTTTTTCCCCCAAAGAAAAATGAAATTATTTAGCTGATTACTCTTCAAGATAAGCCATATTGTTCCTTGCAGATGTGCATAAAACATACTTTTTCTGAGTACCTACACACTGAAGAAATGGTTTGTGGCAAACAGGTTTTTATCTGAATTTTTACTTTACAACAGGTTCCCTTTGAATTTCTCCATACTTTATTGATCATGAGGGGTAAGTCTTAAACAGTTATAACTCATTGGCTACTGGGACAGACCGAGCGGGGCAGTGTAACGGTTAGCGTTCTCGCCTCGCATTCGGGAGGACGGCGGTTCGAATCCCCGTCCGGGCATCCAGATTTGGGTTTTCCATGGTTTCCCCAAATCACTCCAGGCTCATGCCGGGATGCTTCCTTCAATAGGCCATGGCCGAATACCTTCCCATTCCTTGCCCCCATCCTTGCCCCCCCCCCATCCTTTCCCGTCTCTAAAGACCTCGATGTTAAAAAGAGACGTAAAGCAGTTACAAAAAAAAAACTGGGACAGAATGACTAATTGAATACTTCTGAGATATGCCCTGCATAGGATCTCGTGTGGCAATTGTTTTCTCAGCTTTATTTTGACTTAAACACACTAAGTATTTCTAGTTTGTTGGAGCTTGATGCTGATTAATTTTCTTTCAGATCAGCAGCTGAAAGAACAGCAAGCAAAATTGATCCTAGAAAGACATGAACGTGAGGATAAGGAAGAACTTGCACAGCGCTTACAACAGGAACTTGAAGTTTTAAAGACAAAACATGAAGCAATCATTGCAGAAAATAACAGCATTTCAATAAAGGTAAATTAGCTGTATAAGTTGCAGAAGTCAAGTTCACAGCAGAAAATTTGAAAATAGTAGCTCTTAGATTAAAAATAATAATTTGAGTGTTATTTTCTTGAAACATACTATTTTGTTTTAAACCCATTTTGGTTGCTAGACACTTTCAATCTACAGTTTTCTGGCCATGAGGCAGGAGCTATATTAAATTAGTTTAGATAGTCACAAATTCTTTTGCACTAAATGGAATAAATTCCTCTGGATTCACAGTTGCAGAACCTGGAGAAGGAACGACTTGAAAGGGAGCAGATCCTATCCCGGCTGCGTCAGGCAGCTGATAGCCAGCAACAAGATGTTGCAGACCTACGTGCACAGCTGGCAGAGATGGGTGCTCTGCGTATGCAGCTTGCACAGTAAGTTCTGCATTCATTATAATTTCATGCTTAACTGTTTTGAATATTTTAATAGTCACTAGTTAAATTGTCTTTAGCTTAAAAGGAATGAAGAATGAAGTATACTGTCCTTTCAGTCCCTGAAACTGTAAGCGCATATCCAGAAGTTTTGCTCAATGGCTTGTATGTAAATGATTCTACTGTATTTTTTAACTAAAAATAAAAAAGATGTCCATTTGTTTTAGTGCAGCTGGTATGTGATGTTTAAAATTATTATTTGATTGTTTCATGGTCAAATATAACCCTAGATCACTAAGCTTCGTTGAATCGACGACGCGAATTCGAAAAAAGTGCCGTAACTTTTGAGTGCACGGTCGCACATATTTCAACTCCCGTGTAATTTCAGTCTACCCATTCCCCGCGACGGACGGTAGTGTTTTTAGTGTGGGAGGTTTGTGAGTGCCGGACCAGCGACCATGGCTCGTCGCATCGACGAAGGTTAGTATTAACGTTATATTTTTTACTATTGTGCTTATAATATTTTATGTTTATTTTTAGTTTTAACATCATAAAAGTAATGTATATTATTTTTTTATTTTAGATACGATTCTTCAGCTATTATTAGCCGATAATAGTGCCGAAGAAAATTCTTCAGGGAGTGAGAAGGAAGACCACATCGAGCCTGATCCCGCTTATGAGTCAGATCGCGAGGATGAGGTTTCTTCTTTGTTACAACATCCACCTCCAGCTCAAGACGTTCATCCTATCGCTAAAAAAAGAAAAATTTGTGCCATATGCCCATCAGCAAAACGAAGGATGACGAAATCTAGTTGCTATAAGTGCAATAAATCGTTGTGTGGCGAACACAAACTTGATGTGTGTCACAAATGTGTTAGTTCATAGTTTTTTACCAAAATGTTATTTTTTTGTTGATTCTAAATGTTTATTTTAATTATTTGAGTTTTTTATAAAGAATTGTGTTCTAGTTTAGTATTGTTTTCTAGTATTGTGTTTTAAATATGGTCTCAGTGTAAAGGCTGATTAAGTAATAAATATGTGATTTAAATAAATAAGAATGTTATAATTTTCTTAATAATTGATTATAATAAAAAATATGTAAAAGAAATAATTAATTTATTTTATAAAACCTTATAAATCTATTTTTATGACAGCGTAGTCGAAACGATGAAGGTTAGTAATAAGCGTTGAAAAATAAAGTTAGTGATCTAGGGATAATCACCTCCCCACTATTAAACTCTATATATAAAACAGTAATAGTGGGTCGTATTTCCCTATTCTTCCTTGGTTTCATTGTCTTAAAGCATTTTCCTGCTCATTATATATATTTAGGATAATGGTGATTATGAAACTGCATTAAGCTATCAAAATCTTATTATATGTATGTAGGCAATGTGTCCTGGAATAAATTCTGAACAGCTGTGGTTTTGATGAACCTTGGTACACATTTCTCAGAGGTCGACTAAATACTGTAGATGAGTCATATATTAATGGGATCGATTGGCCTGTAAATTGAGTCGCGTTTCAATCTGTCAGACTACAAACGTGGTGCTTTTTTCCCCTTGTGGCTTTACAATTCATTAATGTTGAGGTCAATTGAGGGAACGGAACAAGGTTTTCAGCCATGGCCTTTTAAAAGAACCCTCCCATGACTCTGGGAAACCAGGAAAACTGAAGTCTGGGCGATTAGACAGGGATTCACACCCACGGCCTCCCAAATGTGAGACCAAAACATTACCGCATACCTGCCATGGTGATATGTTGATGTTCTTCTCTAATCAAACTCAGGGATGATAACTACTCCCTGTGGAGTTCTCTCTTGAACTGTCTAAAACATTTTGTGATGTACTGCTACTAGCCAGGGCATTTTTGATGAAACCTAGTATGCATTTCTCATTGGCTGACTAACAATATTGTAGGGGTAAGTCATCCCTGACGCTACCGCTTCTGGGTAGGGTGGAAGTGAAGCGACATTTTGTTACATTCCAGAAGAGGGTGAGGGTGATTTTGATGAAACTTTGTACACATCTTTCCTATTGGATGACTAAAAAGGCTGTATGGATAAATCAACCCGACCTACCCCCTTCTGGTTAGAGTGAAGGTCAGTCGATGTTATCTTCCGGAAAGGTGATTCTGATGAAACCTGATATACATAGTTCCCTTTTGGTAATCAAAAGTTCTGAAGAGGTAAATCAGTAACACAGCGATTCCCAACCTTTATTGGTCCACGACCCACTTTTAAGTAAAAAAATATTTTCGCGACCCACCTAATGCAAGAGTTTATCTAATATCAGAATGGGAACTGTTCTATGACCTCGATACGCTATCGACTATCCTATCCTAAGAAAAGGCAAATTTTTGTACAATGGATGTTCTATCAACAAAAACAAGAACTGTTAATACATGAAACAACAAACATATCATAGACCGGGAGGCGACTGCACAGACCATCACTTCATCAAGTTGACTGCTGAAAATCCACGATTAGAAGTAACTCGAGCAGCATACCAAAATGCAACTGGTCTGCCAAGTCGCTTTTTAGTGGAAACCACCTGCAGACCCGATTTTAGTGGTTAATTGGTAGGTTTATCATTGTGTTTTACTTCACCCAAATGTGTGAAAATATGGAAGACTGGGAGCAGGAAAACACAATGGTAAACTTACCGGTCAACCACTAAAATGGGATTTGTATGTGTAGATATGACTTGGCACATCAGTCGCATTTTCCTGCTTTGCTGTTAACTAGGATAATGCGCGCACATCTCCACCTTAGAGCGGGGCGGGAGAGGAGGTGTTCAGGGGCTGACATAAGGATTGAGTTATTACTGCCGCTGTTGTATCTCACAACGTGGTTATTGCATAACACCTAATAATTTATAGTCACTCACACGATTAATCTCGTAGAACAGCCAGCAGTGGCAGTTACCAACAAAATAAGTAGGAATTGCCAACACATAAATCACACAAAAGTTTACATTCAGAACACACATTTATTGTCTGAATAAGCAAAAGAAATACGTCGCCGAAGTAACCACCAGTTACAATGACTCGTGTTATCGAAACTTCTTTTCCAAAGCGTGCAGGATTCGAACCGAGCAGGTACAAGTAACATGTGGAGCCAATATCACAATAGTTTATCCGGAACACTGTTCTTGTTCTCATCCACCAACACTCCAAATACTTCTTCAAATCACCGTACAAGTTAATGGAATAGTTATAAGCACATTTTAAATAATCGTCTTCGCGACATCGTCCTTAACAATCGACCACTTTCGACATTCACTCCACACGTTCCCGCCGCATAGTCTATATCCCTGCCATCTTGCTCTCACTGTCCAAAGATAATCTCTCGCAGACACTACTCTCGAATCGCGTCGATTCGATTGCATCGTTACAGGCTGACTGTTTAAGAAAACTTTTTTTTGTCACAAAGTTTTATTTTCAGCTAATAGCTTTCATGATTACCACACTTGTAAAATATAGTGTTATATTTTTTAAATAGATGAAACAAAAGATATCTTTTTGGGGCAAAAATGATGATTGTTCCGCGACCCAACAAAACACCCGCCACGACCCACCAGTGGGTAGCGACCCATAGGTTGGGAACCGCTGCAGTAACAGATCCTTGCCCTTCTGATTATGGTGGAAGTGAGATATTCCAAACAGCTGCAGTAGTGTTTTCGTGTTTCTCACTAGGTGACCAAAAATATTGCAAGGGTAAATCGGCCCAACCAGACTGAGCAATGCTGGCTTCTTTGCTAGTTTTGTAGTATACACTTCTTCCTTTTATATGTGCTGTAAACATATCTGCAAAGTGTTTAAATACTAATGAAGTTGTAGTCATATATGTCAATAGTTTGCTTTATCTAGTAATGAATTACTCTGGATATATTTGTTAAGAATAAAATCATTCTTGCAGCCCCCTCGTGTATGCATTTACACTGACACTTGGCTACTGTCAACAGTGAACAAGAGCGCTTGCAGGCAAGCCAGGAAGAAGTAGAGCGGCTGCGACAGAGTAACCAGGAACTGCAACAGGAAGCAGCAGCCTGTCGTGAGAGGGAAGCAGAATTGTTAGACTTCACCCAGAGACTCACTGACAAGAATGTCCGGCTTCAGTCAGAGTTCTCAGCCACTGAAGCCAAGGTAGGGGTACATTTTTAGTCTTTCTTCATTATTGTTTTTATAGCTGTGTTATATCCAGATTGCTAGTAGTTATACCTAATGAAAGTTATAATATTCTTTATGTAATATGAAGTTAGCTGGTAATAAACCAACATAAAAGTCATGAACTTTAAAAAATGAAGTTAATGCATATGAATTTGACTGTAGGTAAAAAAAAAAGAAATCTTACTATCATTTTACACTTATGTTCTTCCATGACCTGGCCTCATTGTTTAATTAGTCTGGTGCTAAAATCACTTTTACTTTTCCTGTAAATTTGTTGAGTTGTATACATAAATCTATTATTTTATTTGCTACTAATGTAATGTTAATAACTCTGCACATAATGGTTACAATGATTCCTTGAAGATTAATTAAAAATTTAAAATATTTTGCATGTATTATCTTGGTTGACTGAATGGAGCTGTGTCAGTTTATTAAATCCTAATTTTTCAGTCATCGTGCTGTGGATTTCATCAGAGGAAAGTCTACACATTTGTTTATTTTGCATGTGTGAAAAATAGATGAGTATCTTTTATACTGAAAACATAGAAACAATATGAAAATGTTTAAATCCGAGTAGGTCTGATTGATGTTTCAGTTATTAGATTTGACAATTGTAAAACAAATGGATAGCCGAAGTATATGAGCAACAAATTTAGAATTATGTATGAGATATGATCAGATAATATTCTAAATGTTGCTGCCTAGTGCCAAGGCAGAGCAGAAATTTTAATTTGCTTTTTGCAGTCATTCAGTTGTACTTTATTACAGCATAAAGGTTTTAAAGTGTCTCCTAAATCATGTATAATGCATGATCTTGCTGCTTCATGATCCTGTTTCTTCCTTTTGTGTTTTGGGAATATCATGACATGAGACTGTACTGTTTAGACATGGTCCTGAAACCAGGATTTGGAGCTGTCAGTTTAAGTCTATTCTTTATACCCAAATAAAGCACACCAATCTAGATCCAACACCAAGGAGAGAAGGGAAAGAATTATTCCAATAGAAGGAGTACATGGTAAAAAAATGTTGGGAACCCCTAATCTAGAGCACTTAAGAAACAGTGTGGACAGAAAGTGATCCTTTAAATGGATAAAAATGGCCTTGCCCTTCATCACAACTACTTTTGGTGCAGCAATTTCTATTAAATAAATGCATTGTGGTGTGTTCTAATTCTTTTTATTTGGTGGATCTGACGTCATGAGACTTTTGGTTCTTTTAGCAAACTCAAAATTACTATGTAAGGCAAATATTTTGACTCTCTTCAGTGCATCAAGGCAACCACTATGGCATTCCTTAAGACTACAATAAACTGAACTGTGGTAAGAATAATGGGATAGGCATGTTTGAAGTGAGAGGTAGGAATGTACCTGTATAACATTCTTGAGCTTCCCATCAGGGGTGTGCTTCAATTTGATGTGACTTTTCGAAGTCTCTCTCCAACTTTGAATTGTTGCATAAAATTGATGTGCTCCCCTTGTGGGTGGCCCAAGAAATTTTATATGGTTGATACACTGGGAAAGCCTTCATTATTTTACTGATGTATTGTTACAACAATAATATTTCTTATTGAAACATTCACCAATTATTTTGATCATACTTTAAAATAGAGATCAACAAAGAATAGAAAGTGCAGGCCATCACTCATCAAAATAGAAGGCAAAAGTCTTGATCTTGATAAATTTATGAAAACTGAATTTTTACTGACCATCAAATATGCATGAATTTATTTGATCTTTTACTAACATCCTCTTCAACTGCCATTTGTACGTGTCATTTTTGGATGTTTGTTTGAATAAGTGTAGATGCTTATCTAATGTATCTGAAAGCTCAAGAACATTTGATTAATTTGCAGTATCTCGAAATTCTTAGATTTTGTATAAATAATTACAGATTTGTCTCAACTATATTAAGAACTGAAACGTGTTCCAGATCTATTGTTGCTATCCATTTCGCTAGATTTCCTAGCTCCATGTGACTGGGCTGAATTGGGAGCGCATTTTATCTCCCTCATGTTTAAGAAGTCTTTCTAAATGTTCCCTGTTTGTGATTGTCTTATTTATATCCTTTGTTGTTTAGCATGCCTTCCTACCTTTGTATTTGCTGAAAAGGTTGGTTAGTTTTCCCTGTTCATGTCATATTTCGTGGTCTTTTAACTTGGACATGAAGACACTGAAACAGAGTTTACTAAAGTTGATTAAACTGATCCAAATAATTCATACACCAGACAAACATGACTTAATATGGATTTCTTTGTTTAGGCTATAGTAATTTTGTAGAGACTGGTCACAATAACAGGCTATGACATAAGATTACTGTTAAAAATGTAATTATTTTGAATTCACTGATAAACTTTTGTTACCTTTAGCAAGTTGTGGTTTTTCTCCTTGACTGATTGTTAATTTCCTCTGTCAAACAGCTATGGTCTTATTTGACATATAAAACAATTAAGATAGCAAAACATTTTTAAAAAAATAATAAAATATAGATTTTCATAGAACGAAGAATGGTTAAGTGTTCTTATAGGTGGAACCATATTTCAGTAGCTTAAGGAAAGCGGTAGGAGTTCTTTAGCTGCAAAAGAACTTCAGTTCTTCAACAGGAGAGGTGAAAATCAGCCTCATAACTGTCAAAAGGGCATCTCTGGATATGGCTCATAGCAAAAAAAAAAAAAAAAAAAAAAAAAAAAAAAAAAAAAAAAAAAAAAAAAAAAAACATTAAATTTATAATTGAATTTAAGCAGTACCATGGAAAGGGAAGTAGGGGTGTATACTAAAGTGGGAAAATGTCAGTCAGTAAATTAAAGAGAAGAAGGAGATAAGATAAAACAAATTTCTTATATAATTTCCATTTATCTCATTATTTCACTCTCCATATTTCTTAAAGGCACGAGAACTGGAACTGGAGACTGCACGATTAACACGGCAAAATAGTGAGCTGCAGCAAAGACTGTCTGCTTCTGCAGCAGAGCTCGAAGCAGAAAAGATGGCACGACAGCATGAGGCAGAACTACTGGCGAGAGCACTTGCAGAACGAACAGCACTTGCTGAAAGGCTTGAACAGCAGTGCAATGATCTAAGGGGTGAGAAGGAGATTGCTGCACGCAAACATGCAGCCACAGTCAAGGTAAGAGATGGCTTACATTGGTAATCGAGGATATGGGATCATACCATTCTGTTTAAATTCCTTTTAAACCCCCCCTTTTTTTGACTATATTGACAGTTTATGTAAAACTTTGTTAAAATTACACATTCTGTTTTCAGGTAACAATGAAATAAAAGACGCTAAGTAGTGGAAAGGAATCAAATTAGGATAGGGAAATGAGTCACCACTTTACCTTTAGATGATGGATGTGGAGCGCGAACACAGAAAAGACACAAAAGCAAATATATTTGCTTTTGTGTCTTCTGTGTGTTCGTGCCCCACATCCATCATCTAAAGGTAAAGTGGTGGCTCATTTCCCTATCCTAATTTGATTACATTCTGTTTTCAGTTTTTTATATAACAGAAAAATATAAATGAGTAATACTTTTGGATCTATTTATCTTGCCTTTGGAATGGCAAACTTTGAATTTAATTTAGTGCATTTGAGGAAATTAAATGATGCTGATTAGAAAATTTTAATAAGGATTGAGACAAGACTCACCGCTGACTGCTACAAAAATTCTCAGGTTGGAATCTGACGTCAGCATAATACCATTATGTGCAATGGGGCTGTTTGAAACTGAGTCTTACTGTATAGTGGATAGTAATTTCAGAGAACTTAGGCTCTAGTAACTCGAACATTGGTGAGTCATAAAACTGCTTAATGAATATGGCAACTAATGTACTGGAACTTTAATTTACCCCGTATAAGACGAAAAGTTCAGCACTGGGGTTAGTGCTAAACCGATCTGCCTTAACTGTAACCGTGTGTTCTTGCCTCAGGATGTACAGTTTGTGCTTTACTGAAACTCTGCCACCAACTAACTTGGTCCAACCCCAAATTAGGAAAGGTATGTAGTCATTAAAAGTCACTGTTGAAATTTAAACTGTCGAACCATATATTCTTTCAAAATTTTATAAAGTCACAAACTTATGGCATCGAAAATTGTCACCAAACAACTTTATTCTGGGAAGGATTAACACATTCGAGAGAGACCAACCTAACGACCCCTAATTTAAGTTACAGTCACATGATGTGTTCTAATTTCTCCACACGCTATCCTCAAAGTTCCACTTGTTTGCCGAAATCTACATCCTCTCCACTGCATGCTCAGTTAGCGCGACAAAGAAGCATAGTCACGGTCTAACTGAATCTGAAAGACTGGGTATGAGGGAAGCTTATGGCTGCTATATATAGTAAAACCCGTGGGAATGCTACTTTTTCCGGTTTCCCATGTAAGCAGTCCCACGATTTGATCAAATGTCCTTAAAGTATGAAGATTTTATCATATTTATGACCTTAGAGACTTAAAATATTCCTATTGATCTAATATTTTGACAGTAGCTAGGTTGATTAAAAAGTGTTAATTTTTATCCTTATAAAAAAATTTGTAGCTTTTATAGTTTGTCCGTAAAAAATAATTTTCTGAGATTCCAAAACTTGTTCTTAACTTCTAAAATTTTGCAGTTACGAAGATGAAATAACTTTTATTTTCCTTCTCAATGACTGTTCTTTCATATGGTATCAAGCAAGCCATGTTTACTATTTTCTAACAGAAAAATATTAATTATGATGCAATTGCCAATTTCGACCCCGCTAATGCCTTTCTGATGTCTGTAAAACCTACTTTAAATGATTCTAGGTGTTTTCAAATAACTTTCGATCAATTTTGAAGTCGCTAAGTGTTTTCTTTGATTTATTATTAATTCTTGAAATATTGTCCACTTGAAGGCTATTTGTCTGGCCATTTTATCAAAGTATTGTTGTCGCCAAAAATTTACTTTCTTTTATCTTGACCTAAGGACTTCGTTAATTTATATGAAACTTACTGGAAACGCTTTGTATTTTATTAAACTTTATTTTGAATACAGTTTCTTCCTTTGAATTTATGTATATTAGCTCAACTTGTTAATTTTACCTTACCCCTGTGTTCAAAGTTTCTATATATTACTTGAAAAAGATCCTTTAAACTGTATTAACCTCTTCTAAATTTCAATAAGTTGTATAAGCAAAAATTAAGTTTTATAGGAACGAAGTCTTTCTCGGCGTTGAGAATGGATGTAGTCTTCACCAGAAGATGGCGACGGAGTCTGAGATCGCCGAAATATCGTGTGGAAACATCTTACTTACTCGGCTAGTCTCCCGAGAAGACTACATCCAAAAATTAAGTTTCTTTCTACCTATAAACTGACATTCTCTATCTTTCCAAAATGCGACTTCTCGAATTTAAAGCGCATAATTCCGCCTTAAAACTTTCATACCGGCTTTTAGCTTTTAAAGTACTCAAACCTTTTAGTATGATTTCCTCACTGGAAGGTTTATCATCTTTTGACTATTTATAATCCTGAATATCTCAAAAAGTTACTGCAATGTTAACATCTACTAAATTACATCAAAACCAAACATTGCATATGCAAATCTTATGTTATGTTTAACCAGACTTTGAACTTGAATTTACTGTTTAAGCTTGACTTATTGCCTGAATTAACTGTATAGCTTAATTTATTGCCTGAATTAACTACAAAAATTACTCTAAAGCTGAGGTATCGTGTTGTTCAACCGAGCCCTCTATTCTGTAAACAAATTTCGTTATGCAAATTGTCTCTCTCCCATTTTCCTCTTCATTATTGCCTTTATTTCATGAGATTAGAAATGAGTATTTCATTCAAAAAAGTCTTGCACACGCTAGCATGCATGTCATCCCTCCTCTCTACTGTCACTTTGTTTAATATATATGATGGGATTACTTATTAGAATTTAAATCATCATCAGTTTTCTGCCTCCAGGCAGGTTTTCACATGGCTGCTCTCCATGCTCTTCTATCTTCTGCCTTTCTCTTAAGGTCCAGGTAGTTGCCATCTCCCTTGATGTTGCTTATAATTTTGTTCCTCTTTCTTCTTCTTATTCTCCTCTCCTTCCAAGGCGTCTTTTATCAGGCTTTCCCCTCTTAATAAGTGTCCCAACCAGTTCTTCTTTCTCTCTTTTATTACTTGGAGTATTTTTCTCCTTTCACTAACCCTGTCCAGCACTTCAACATTACTTATTTTATCCACCCAGCTTATCCTCTCCATCCTCCTCCACAACCAAATCTCAAACGCTTCTAACTGCTTTTCATCCTCTGGTCTCAGTGACCATGTCACTGCCCATAAAGAGCCACACTCCATACAAAACATTTGCATTTTCCTGATTGTTTTGTTTATTTTTCCAGTTAGTATCCTCCTCATCTTAATTTAAATAATTAACACAAATTGTTTCTAATATCTAAAAAGTAAGTTAAACAATAACAGATATCCCAATCTATAAACTACCCACCACACCAAAACAGACAACCCAAAACCAACTACAATCCAGTTATTTTAATCCATCTTCCTCCTGGCCTGGAATTCCTGGAGCAGATTTTTTGTCACAGCTATGACTTCCTCAGATCTTTTCCTGAAATGTGTCACATTCTCTCCACTATCCTTTCCACAACACCCCGTATCACCTTCATCAGGCAACCTGACCTAACCAAATACTTGTGCAAAAACACCAACCCTCTAATACTCCTGAACCACCATATTTGCCCCTTCTCTTGCAACAGGCGTCGTTGCAAAACGGACAGTTCATATATTGGCCTCACCACAAGCCAGTTATCCATTAGAATGGATGGTCACAAATAAACAGTTAAGCCTATCTGAACTCCGGAGGTTGGAATTTGCCTACCAACACATACTGGATCTCAGTCTCAGTAATAATCACCTTCCTCACTCTGGTATACACATCATTTGCTAGCATAATTAATTTATACATATTGATTTTATTTCTTTTTATCTTTTTACATTTTTTATCTCTTTTACATGTACCTTTTTTATTTTATTGTGGTTAATTTTTTTCCCACGGTTAATATTTTCAATAACATTTGGTTTTTGGTCCCTTCACCTCCACTGTGATTGCAACAGTCAATTTCACCATTCGTGTGGCTGTGTTTATTGCAGTGCTCAGTCACGTTTCTGTTTTCTTGATGAAGGGTATAGCCCAAAATACTGCATTTCTTGTGGAGTATTTTTTGTTGCTCTTGTCCTCCACCCTTCAGATTTGGTGAGTGGTCAATATATTTTATCTTTCTTTATGAATATGTTCTTAAGCTATTGATTCCACTCCAGTTATTGCTGAAATAATAATGATAATTATAAAACCAGAAAAATATTTAAGGTAATGTGAATTCTGATAATGCATGGGATCATTACTTTTCAAATTAAGAGATAGGAGCCTGTGGTAACACAGAATGTGAGACTGAAACAAATAAAAATTTTGGTAATCCCATAATCATTTGAAGGATTGATTAAATACACATGTAGCACATGACATTTGGATGGCAGCTGCAGCTTGTAACCATGCTGCATGTTTAACCAATTTCTCATATTATTAATGGTTACCAAAAATATTGTGTATGTTGCAGCCTTATTGCCTCCAATTTAGTTAAGTGAATAATTCCATATCGTCCTTGAATTGTAAATGATAACGTTAAATGGAAGCTCTTGTCCAAACAGGAACTGAACCGTGAGATGCAACAACTGAGGAGGCGACATGAATGCTGTGAATCACCCGGACTGCTAGGTCCAAACTCACGTACTAGCTCATGTTCTTCATTACCTGGTTCAGGCAGCGAAGCCCCTTCCAGCAATCACACCACTACTGCTGTTCAGGTAACATCTCAATGTTCCTTTACCCCACAAAATTTAAGGTTAATAATTAACTAATGGACCAGTAAAAAGTGGGGGCAGTTAAATATAATGTACAAGGCATTAATATCATTTAAATTCAAAGTTATTTGAGTACTCAAAAGGAATTGTACTATTTGTATGACCAGCTTTAAAAACAGTCTTTGAAACACATCCCAACATACCAGAAATTCATAGACAAACTTATGTTTGACTCCGAGCATGGTGGGTGAGTGGTTAACACTCTGTCCTCGCATTTGGGAGGGTGCCGGTTCAGATCCCCATCCATGCATACAGGACTGGGTTTTCCATGGTTTCCCCAAATCACTCCAGGCAAATGCCGGGATGCTTCCTTCAAAAGGCCATGTCCAAATTCCTTCCCATATCTTGTCCCCAGTACTTTCCCACCTCTAAAGACCTCAACATCAAAGAGATGTAAAACCATCAGCCAAAAAAATGTTTGCACATCTGTTTTTTAAAGTTTATTGATGCATAGTTTTGTTATATTTATACTTTTTGACAGAAACTGCTACCATTTGCTAAACCATTTTGTGTTCAGAAAAGTGTTTCCATGTTAAATACACCCAACTAACTATTCTTGTGATTCTGATTTTATGATATTTTGAAGCTTCCAAAGAGAATCTTTCACAATGCCATATCACATTTGGCCTCCCCATTATAGTGCCAGTCGTCCCATTGGAGGGGCATCCTTATAAGGTTTGTAGACTGTGTTTTCTGTTTACTACTTTGCCATTACAGTGTTTATATCTGAGTTTTTTCCAGCTTAAACTTGTTCAGATGATTCTTTAGTTCACATGGCAGTAAGGAGTAGTAGAAAATATAACAACTGGTACATGACATACATGGCATTTGAAGATAGTTGTTGAAGCGTGTAAAAATTCCACCAAGTTGTTCATGTGATGGCTTTAATTTTAAGATTATAGAAACTCTTTGGAATGTTAAATTAAATTAAAACAGATAGAACATGACAATAGAAAGCCCCTGTAAAAATTTCAAGTTAAACTATTATCTACTTTTGGAGATATTAATTAAAGAAAGATTTGCCAAAGTCATAGGCTCTGAGGAGCATATAAAAAATCGTGCAGTAAGCTCACATTGTCTCACTCATATGCTGGAAAGTAATCGCACAACTCCGCGCATGATTTTCTCAGTGATGTTCAACGTAGTAACTTTGTAATATGTAGTCTTTTCGGTTTCGTCTCAGTCTTTACTCCGGGAGCATTATGTGAAGGTAATCTGCAATAGTTTGTGCTGGAGCGGGAAGGCGGTTGGTGGAAACTTTCACTCAATGTCGGCCATGATGAGATGTCGGTGTGGTAGTCTGCTATTATAATGTCTACTAAGAACTTTTAAAATTTTCAAAGGGGTTGTTCGGTAATTTCTCTCTCCACAATCTGCAATATTCTGGAAACGTTTGTTCGATCGCCTACTCAACTGTATAATGCTAATTTTGAAAAATGTGACTTTTTAAATAAACTCCAAATTTTTTCTATCAAAGTGAACTTTTGTGTTTTCATAGTAAACTGTTTCAACCTTTTCTAAGTTTGTAGTTTAAACAAATTTAGTGGTGACCTCTAAGCATTTCAGTTGAGATTCCTAAAAGGCTGCATGGTCAAGTTAAAATTATTTCGTCTAAATTCCACAGAACTTTCAATTCAAGTGAACTGTTAGTTAAGGCGCATTAGCCAATACTACCACCCCGGTATGCAGTTTTGCCCCGTACAACCGATCCTTTGACTTATATCTTCATAATTTCATACAGTTACAATTTCCCACATTCCTTCTCTGTTTCCAAGTAAATTTTCTTGGTGTCTGTCTAAAACATTCTCTCCTGGAGTTCTGCCTCAATATCTTCCTCCTCAGCATTCGGGTTTTTCTCCCCCTTATCTTTTTCCTTACCATTCATCATTCTGTGACCAATTTCTCCAGTTTCTCTTGAAAATTCATTTGTACATATTTCTTCCTCCCTGAACCTCTAAAATCCTTCATCATTTTCATTGTAAATCTTCCTGTCATTTTGCAAAAATTTTATCCCATAGGTCAGTCACCCTTATCTTTCTTCATCTCTAATTTCTCTTTCTTGCTATTTTCTTTGTTTTGTTATCTTCCATTCTGCGTCCCCTTTGTCTTTCTTTGAAACTCCACCTGTTCTTATCAGTAAAATCCTTCCATAGCTTGTCTCCTCTTGACTGTACACATCCTTCTCATCACTAAAGGCAACTGAAATTGCCATACACTTCCTAGTCTAGTGCTACTTGCTGAGCTCTTCCTACGATACCTCTGATACTTGAAACTTTGTTCGCTTCTCTACATCTTTCTTTATAATCAAGGGGGCCTGTATCTTTACTCTTTCATGTATGAGTACCATTGTTGAAACCTTCATCTTTTCAACATAATCCTATATTCGTACCATCTTCGCCTTTAGTCTTTTGATGTCAAACTTCACCTCCGAATGGCCCTGACTGACTTTTTCTTGTAAAGTTTGCACCTGAGCCACGATTACCTTGATACAGTGGCTCTTGCTCTTTTCTTGCAATCACAAACATTGCCTCTGTTAGGCACCTGTTTCCTGCCACCTGTTGACCAAATGTTTCATCGGCAACCTTGTGCTTTAATTCCTTGAATTGAACAGATAGGCTCTCTGCTAGCATATTACATATAACCCTGTATTCCTCTACGCCCTTCTTCAGTTCAGCTATTTTGGATTTGCATTGTTAGAACAGTTTTGAGTGGAGAATTTCAGAGTTTGATTAAGGTCTATCTTAAAACTTTTTGTATCTGACTTAAGTTTTTAAATTTTCAAACTTGGTATGGAGGATTTCAGTATTTGATTTAAGGTCAGCATTTAGATTTTCAAATTAGGAATGGACGGTTTCAAAACTTGATAAAATGTTCACTCTTAAAATTTCAAGGCTATTGGCCAAACCCGGCTTAGTGCCCTCGATTGCCCCTTGCCTCCCTTTCAGTACAAGGACGAGAACAGAAATTCGAGCAAATAAAACAAAACAAAAAATCGAAAGTTATAAGTTTATAGAGTTATTTCTAAATTGTGAGTGCTTTTGAATTTTTATAATATTCTCAGTTTCGACTACATTCTATATTATTAGAGTTCTAACCATTTCTAGAACACAACTGGAAAAATAACATTTGTTGAAGATATCCATGTTACTATCGAATTAGAATGCTCAAATGATGGTTTTGAATGACATGATACTGACATACTTTAGAGTCAGGTTAATTATTTATATTATCTGAGAATTTAACGTGTTGTTATCTGTCCTAGGTTGGCCTAGAGGATACACCAAGTGTTTCTGTGACTACACTCTCCAATGGTTCTGTGCAGCCAGACACTCAGGCACTCATTGACCGCATTGTGCGGTTGCAACGCAGTGTTGCTCGTAAAACGGAGAAACTTGAATTCCTGGAGGAGAACACGAGGCAGCTAGTTGCAGAGTTGCAACGCAAGTCACGTCTTGTTCAGGAGTATGTGCTTCGTGAGCAAGCTGGTGCACTTGCCCCACAGGCTTCTGACAACAATAAGGTACTTGCCAACATCACTTACCATAAGTGGATTTGTTTTGAAGTCTTACAAATCCATGTATATTGCTTTGTAATATGTGACGGAAATCTGTGCTGATGAATGCCAACAGTTTCTACCATGTAAACTGAAGCTTGATTGAAAAGGTATTGTCTACTAATTATTCAACCTGTTTCCCAGTCGTCTGTCTGCAAGTTTTTTCACATCTCACCGTGCAAAACTGTTACCTGGTGATATAACTAAGTAACAGAATAAATAATGAAATTACAATGCTTGTTGCTTCTCATTTCAAGGAATTAGATTAACACTGTAAAAACTTGAGTCTTCGCATGCAAATGAGTGGATTCCATATTTCAGTTTTACTGCTGAAAGCAATTTGAACAATACAGACTATCACTTCATGCATGGAATGTTTTGGTCTGAGAAGTATATTTTCATCGACAGAAGTTAAGAGTAGTAGATAGAAGAGTAAAGAATAGGTAATTGCTGGATGTCAGCATGTAGTCACTCCCTCTCATCTGGAACAACATTTCTTTCTTTTCAATATAGACCAGATTTCTTGGTAGAAAAATGTCATTTCATAGAAAATATATTTACAGCAGGAGAATTGACTGAATTCAACTTTATTTTCTTCTTATAGCTGTTCTTGTTTCTAATCTGAGGTATGAATATTTTATCCTCATTGTAAGAGTTCTGTTGGGAAGTTCGTGAACTTAATCACCGTAATTTTCCCCTGTCTCTTCCTAGAAGCTTTCTCAGCCCAATGTCAATGTGCCCCTTTTCATCATTAGTCTTTGCAGTGAAGCATTCATTTTGGTCAAGAAAGGAAACTTGCCTGATTTGTCTCATATGGATATTACGCTGCTCTGATTATGGATTTTACTTAATGGCATAAAGTTATTCACATTTACAATATTTCAAATCAGATGTCAGTTTGTACAAAATAAAATCTTCTTGGCTAAGTGAATGTTGACATTGAGGACCCAAAACAATCGAACAGTAGTGATGTGTATGCCAGCATACTGTCATAACAGCAGCTAATGATGTTACCTATTCTTCTACCTTTATTGCTTCACAAAGATGTTTCATCATTTCCTGGGTGTGAAACTATTAGTGGAGCATGATGATCTGTCTTAAATATTCTGAGTTTTGCCTTCTTAAAAGTCTTAACCAATTACTATAATACTGCAACACTCTTTAGTCCATTTAGTAGAGTAGACAAGTATTCTTACCAATTATGTTCAATATGTCTAGTTTACTAACTGCAGTTGTAGAATCGTATTTTAGAATTCTAATTTTACTTAAGATATTATCATTTGATAATGATATCCATTAAACTTAGAGTATATCAAAAATGTTGTCTGGAGAAATGTTTAAGGATTAAGAAAGAAAGAAAATTACAGGCCTGAATGCTTCCTTCAAAAGGCCATGGCCGAATTCCTTCCCATTCCTAGTCCCTCTCACCTCTAATGACCTCGATGTGACGAGGCATAAAGCTAGAAGTAAAAAAAAAACTAGCAAACTAAATGTATACCCAACAAAAATGCAGTTAGAATTTGTCTCTTGTAAATATCCATCACCTATTTATCTGTCTTTAGTCTATAGTTTAAATTGTTTGCATGTTGTAAGTATTTTCTTGAATTGAGAAACACAAGTTATTCTTTTAGATAATTTTATAAATTTTGTAACAACGCACCCATTGGTTCTGTTTTGGTGTGGAAAATTGCAATGTGAGACAGAATTCCGTAGATGATGTATACATTTTCACTGGAATTTCTTGATTTTTGCTGTAATTATATGAATTCAGATTGTTTTATTATTTTCATAGCCAGCACTTCTTGGGAGAGGAAACAGGAGGATAAAGGTAAATTGAATAAATTAAGAAATTGCAAGTTTTATTGAAAATAAATTATATTGCAATTGATATATTTTTACTATTATTTCCAAAATATTTTGGTTTATTTTTTCACGTGAACTGTTCCTTCAATTTAAACTATAACTGAAAATTATAATGTCACTGAAACATTATAAAAAAGTTTTGTGGTTGTTATTATTATTATTGAACATTTTTACTAATTTGTGGGTCATCTGGCTCATATTACTTCCACGGTGTGCTTTTTTGAAAGCATGGCTCCCTCAACTACTGGCTTGCTAGGGCTATTCTATAACTTATGTTCTGTGTGATAAGTATATTTTTATTTTTGAAATGTGTAGTTTATGAGACAAAGATTGGGAACGTTCTGAGCATTTGTCCGATTAACTCCGATTGCCATTGCTAACTTTATGTAAATTCAGTGAAAATTTTAAGAATATATCCTTTGGTGATCCGGACTTCAACTTTTATTTCTATTTTAGTACCTTTCTTACAGGAGGTTAATTCTGTAAGTGGCGACCGACCTCATCATTACAGTTAGCATTCTCCAAGGTTTAACACCGTTATAGAACTTTTCCCGAACTTTTGGTAACATTTTGGAAGACTTCAAGTTTAGGTGTACAAGCCGATACGTACCCCAGCGTCGGCTTTTCCCCTAACAAGGTGGTAGTAGTAAACTGTCAAAAAACCATTATCAAATGCAACACCTGAAATTTGAACCTAGGTTCATTGTACCTAACCAATCCAGTGTTGTGGCACCTTAAAACATGCAGCCATGCTGGTGGGTTGATATAATCAACAGGAATGTGCAAAATCATTTGGAAGGTTTAACACGTGTTATACTGCCTTTACACAGGAAGGCTGCACTAGTTTTGTAACATTTGAATAATTCTATCCAAACCTGCCATAGGGGTTGAATATTAGTCTAGAGTTTGAATAGAAGATTCTGATTGAAATACTTCTTCATCAAAAGATACCTATTCGTAATTGATTGCAGTCACCACCCGAGCGTAGTGGGTAAGCAGTAATGTTATGTCCTCGCATTCAGGACACAGGTTCGGATCTGGATCCAGCCATCCAAATTTCAGTTTTCTATTGTTAACTTATATCACTTCAGTCAAATTCCAGGATGGTTACATCAAAAGGCATGGTCAAATTATTTCCCCATTGCCTGCCCCAAATTCATTCCCATATCTATGATCTTGATGAAAAATATATAAATATAAAATGTGGTCAAAATTTCTTGTATTGGAGAAAAGATCTACTTTAACGGATTCAAGTCATTAATAACAAGCTAACCGAATGCTATGAATTTAAAAGATGAAATTTCAAATTTTTATTTCAATAACATTCGACTATTAACATCTCCAGACACCACCAGCATTAATTAAAATTGGTACTAACCATTAAACAAATTACAAATTGGTCCTTCTTTTCCAAAAAATTACAAGTTCTAAGTTTCCTGACTTATCGAGCATTTGAAATAAAGACAATTCTTGAAAAGTTGCAGTAACTAGGAAATTCTTAAGTTGACCAAATATATTTTGATGATGTTACTCTATCCCTTTTATTTAAGGGAATGAACTTCGCTGCATATTTATGATAGCTTCAACACTTTCCATACATTTTGCATAACTTCAGTCAAATCAGCATAATGGTGCTTCCACCAAACCCAGACGCAGACTGACAACTGTTCAAGCCAATGGATTTTGAGATCATCTCCTCAAACAAGTGTCCTGTAATGCCACGTGCAGAAATCCTTGACTCTAGCCAAACTTGACTTGTGCATCATGTGTGCCACATGTAAAAGGCAACACCTCTCATACAATTAAATCAGCCAAGAGAGTTTCCCTTCTGCCCCAAGTTTTTGCTTGCTTACAGCTTCTTCCACTCAAAACTATCTTGAAAGCAACTACATTTTGATGTCCATGACTAAAGATTGCACAATATTTTGAAATCCTTGTGGAAGTATTAAACCATTCTGGAAACATGAAAAAATTATTAAAAGATATTAAACTTATTGAATTTAACTTTTAAATATTTTATTTAATAAGTAGAAAGGTATATTTCCAAATATACTGTCTCATTACAGTTGGTACTATTCTTAATTCACCTTTCTTATGTGCCACACAAGGGTAGTGAATATTTTAATGTTTCCTTAAAATTAATTGTTAGATCTTATACTCAGATTTTATGAAGGTATTGTTGTATTACTTCTGTTCAGTGAAAATTCGTTGACTGGAACTACACAAATCTCTACGATATGTATTATTGATTTTTATAGTTTATTTATAAACGTTTCTCGGGAAACAAACCGAGTGATGTTATTAATGCACAATATTTCGGCGACTTTATTCTCCGTCGCCATCTTCAGGTGCAGTTGCAAGTCTTGAAGTCTGCCTTGAAATCAGCCTTGAGCGTGTTGTTTGTAAACTGGCATGGCAACGACAGATGTTGTTATGTTGCCTAGCAGCATCTCAGATGTCAATAGACGCCCATGGAACACAAAAAGCAGAGCGTTGGTGATGAGCAGCCTCAATTACAGGAATCCCTGCATCACTTATCTGGAATCCACAATCCCTGTTTACCAAATCAGATGCGAGGCGAATTTCAAATGCTTCTTTAATGACGCTGTCCCAGAAGCCTCTCGCATGTGTCAACACCTTAGTCGCTTCGAAATCGAAACCATGTCCTTCTGTCAAACTATGTTCCGCCACTGCTGATTTATCTTTTTGCCCCAGGCGAACATGTCGGGCGTGTTCCAAACAACGTTGTTGTACGCACCGTATGGTCTGACCGATGTATTTCTTTCCACATTCACACGGGATGCAGTAAACTCCGGGTGTACGCAGGGCAAGGTCATCTTTTGGAGAGCGCAAAATTGGTGGTGGTAGAAAAATGGTCTTAATGCCATTTCTTGCCAGGACTCTTCCGCCCCTAGATGTTGTGGCGCCAGAGTACGGCAAGAAGGCTAATTTATCGTGTGGACCATTATCGTGTTTATTAGGCCTACGATTCAATTCCCGGAATGCCAACTGTATCTGATGTTCGTTGTATCCATTCTTTCTGAAGGTATCACGGAGATGTTTTAACTCACTAGGAAGGCTGTCTTTATCACATATTGCCCGCGCTCTGTGGACAAGAGTAGTTAGTACTGTATTGCGCTGTGCAGGGTGATGATAACTGTGCGCGTTTAGGTAAAGGTCTGTATGCATTGGCTTCCTATACACCGTGTGTCCCAAAGTTCCATCAGATTTCTTTATAATCAGAATGTCCAAAAAGGGCAAGCAGCCTTCCTTTTCAACCTCCATCGTGAATTGGATGTTTTTGTTGACACTGTTCAAGTGAAGGAGAAACTTATCTAGATTGTCTCTGCCATGAGGCCAAACAACAAATGTGTCATCTACATACCGAAAGAAGGCACTGGGCTTCAGGGGGGCACTTTCCAACGCTTTCTCCTCAAAATGTTCCATATAGAAATCAGCTATAACAGGTGACAGGGGACTGCCCATTGCAACTCCCTCGACCTGTTCATAGTAGTGCCCGTCATACAAGAAGTACGATGATTGTAATGTGTGGCGGAACAGCTCAACTAACCTGGGCTCGAAGTGCTGTTGTAGTAGAGCCATCGTATCAGCCAGAGGAACCCTGGTGAAGAGGGAAACCACATCGAAGCTCACCATCAAATCCTGTTGACGTAGGTGAAGTTCTTTAACAGTATTAATAAATTCCACCGAGTTTTTTACATGGTGAACACATTTTCCCACAATTGGCGATAACAGCCCAGTCAAGTATCGAGCCAGATTATAAGTGGCCGATCCAATAGTACACACTATTGGCCGTAATGGTGTTTCTTGTTTATGGATTTTTGGTAATCCATAAAGTCTGGGTGGAACAGCTGCGCGGGGTTGTAACTGTTTAATAGTGTCTTCTGGTAGCGCAGAACATTTCAGCAGAGCTGTTGTTTTCTTCGCCACCGCATTGGTCGGATCTTTCGATGGCTCTACTACAACAGCACTTCGAGCCCAGGTTAGTTGAGCTGTTCCGCCACACATTACAATCATCGTACTTCTTGTATGACGGGCACTACTATGAACAGGTCGAGGGAGTTGCAATGGGCAGTCCCCTGTCACCTGTTATAGCTGATTTCTATATGGAACATTTTGAGGAGAAAGCGTTGGAAAGTGCCCTCCTGAAGCCCAGTGCCTTCTTTCGGTATGTAGATGACACAATTGTTGTTTGGCCTCATGGCAGAGACAATCTAGATAAGTTTCTCCTTCACTTGAACAGTGTCAACAAAAACATCCAATTCACGATGGAGGTTGAAAAGGAAGGCCGCTTGCCCTTTTTGGACATTCTGATTATAAAGAAATCTGATGGAACTTTGGGACACACGATGTATAGGAAGCCAACGCATACAGACCTTTACCTAAACGCGCACAGTTATCATCACCCTGCACAGCGCAATACAGTACTAACTACTCTTGTCCACAGAGCGCGGGCAATATGTGATAAAGACAGCCTTCCTAGTGAGTTAAAACATCTCCGTGATACCTTCAGAAAGAATGGATACAACGAACATCAGATACAGTTGGCATTCCGGGAAATGAATCGTAGGCCTAATAAACACAATAATGGTCCACACGATAAATTAGCCTTCTTGCCGTACTCTGGCGCCACAACATCTAGGGTCGGAAGAGTCCTGGCAAGAAATGGCATTAAGACCATTTTTCTACCACCACCAAAATTGAGAAACATTTTGCACTCTCCAAAAGATGACCTTGCCCTGTGTACACCCGGAGTTTACTGCATCCCGTGTGAATGTGGAAAGAAATACATCGGTCAGACCATACGGTGCGTACAACAACGTTGTTTGGAACACGCCCGACATGTTCGCCTGGGGCAAAAAGATAAATCAGCAGTGGCGGAACATAGTTTGACAGAAGGACGTGGTTTCGATTTCGAAGCGACTAAGGTGTTGACACATGCGAGAGGCTTCTGGGACAGCGTCATTAAAGAAGAATTTGAAATTCGCCTCGCGTCTGATTTGGTAAACAGGGATTGTGGATTCCAGATAAGTGATGCATGGATTCCTGTAATTGAGGCTGCTCATCACCAACGCTCTGCTTTTTGTGTTCCACGGGCGTCTATTGACATCTGAGATGCTGCTAGGCAACATAACAACATCTGTCGTTGCCATGCCATTTTACAAACAACACGCTCAAGGCTGACTTCAAGGCAGACTTCAAGACTTGCAACTGCACCTGAAGATGGCGACAGAGAATAAAGTCGCCGAAATATTGTGCATTAATAACATCACTCGGTTTGTTTCCCGAGAAACGTTTATAAATAAACAACGCCGAGAAAGATTACATTAATTTATGATTTTTATAGTGTTGCAACTGATTATTTCTCTGTTCTGTTCGTTTATGAAGTGAAAGCAAGCAGGTAATGGAATCAGCAGTTTAGTTTCTCAATGATGACAGGAAGGACAGGCTGCTTTAGGATAGAGATGAAATCCATCACTTAGCATAGCAAGTCACCAAATATTGGAGGGAAAGACTTGTTATATGATCATAAAAAAAGTTTAAGATTTCAGTCAAGGCATTTCGTAAGTAGGATGGTGGACACCATTCTCATGCACCTCAAACTCTGAGCCTTAGATACTACATGTACACACCCTATTTATTGATGAATGGCCTAAAATGAAGACTATTACTGTTTCTGTTGTTGTTTGAAGGTACAAAATAAAAACATGACATCTATTTGTAAATTCAAGATTTATTTTTAAATGATAGGCAGCTATTGATTTTGATTAGGGAGCAGAAAGGTTTTTAATTGAGGCCAGGGAGATGTCTGGTGTCTAATAGAGTACATTGATTAGAGGTTAGATAAATGATCAGAATGGATGGTCATAAATAAATAGTCTACACTTGCAATATAGTGACTGCCCATGCCATTACCCACAACTTCAGTAATTGCCTTGTGGTTAGAGGCACAGGAATATTTCATGAAACTTTCCTTTCATCTAAACTGTGCAGTTGGAACCTATCATGTTCTAAATACTGTACATTATCATAGACTCAATCTTTCATATTCCTTATCATATTACTGTTATGAAACTAGGAAATTGGAAATGGCTCTTAAGTAATATAAATGACAAATAAAAAGGAAAACAACTCATCACTCATTAAAGCTGAATGCTGCGGTGAGTGAAAAACATGTGACGAACACAAACAAGTACAATATTTCGGTTTTACACCTTATTATCGATATGTTGGAAAAGACTGAGATGTTATATATAAATATTGCAGGTGGTGATATAATTAATTAATAATATAATAAAAGGGTATGGAGTGTTAAAACAAACAAAAAACAAATACTCACCTGGCCTTGACCACTGATAAAATTTCACCTTTTGACCCATCACTCATTATTATCATTGTTATCATTTACCTAGTTACAAATTTCTTCCAAATTTATTTATTTATTGTTCGTTTTAACACTCTGTACCCTTTTATTATATTATTAATTTTATCACCACCTGTGATATTTATATATAACATCTCACCCTTCACTCAGACATGATAAACTTTGCCGTGTGCACATCTCCCAAACCTCATTAGGTACTCGTTTACTGTAACATGAATAAGATGTAAAACCGAAATATTGTTTATGTTTGTGTTCGTCATATATGTTTTTCACTCATTACAGCCTTCAACTTTCATGAGTGGTGAGTCATTTTCTCTTTCCTTTGTCATTTATCATATTACTGATAACCTATACTTTGGATGTTGTGGGAAATGAAAATAACAAAAAGAAAGGATTTGTCAGAGTTAGGCCATTAAAGAACAATTCAATAAAAACATTAAATGATGAACTTCTCAATGAGGACTGGAGCACTGTTTATAAATTAAAAGTGGTAAACAATAAATGCAATTACTTTCACCAAAGGTTTTTGGAAATTTACGAAAGGTGTCTCCCTACAAAACTAGCTCCAATTGGTCAAAAATGAGTAAACAAAAATTGGGTTACAGTTGGTATTAAAACATCTTGCAGACATAAAAGGGAATTATATGTAAAAGTTAGGAATACTGATAATATGCTTCTCAAACAACATTACAAAACTTACTGTAGAATTTTAACCAAAGTAATAAAAGAATCTAAACGTTTGGCCATAAACGATGAGATTAGTAGTTCAGATAATAAGATAAAAAAGTGTTTGGAACATTATTAAAAGAGAAACAACTGTATCATCCCCTGAACATAAACCTATATCTATAAACGTTAATGATAAATTTGTAAATGACCCCTCTTATGTAGGAAGTGCTTTCAATAACTACTTCTTAACAGTTGCTGAAAAAATAAAAGGAAAATATAATGGGAATATGGATGCTATAGCAATACTTAAATCATTGTCACCAAAAACAGCACCTATGTCTTTATTTCCCACCAGTCAAAATGAAATTGAAAAAAATATTTAATCCCTCAAAAATAAAAAGTCATTTGGTTATGATGAGATTTCAACCTATGTAGTGAAACAATGTAACACCAGCATTAGTAGAGTTATTAGTCATATTTGTAATAGTTCTTTTGAAGAAGGTATCTTCCCTGACTCACTCAAGAAGTCAATAATCAAACCACTTTATAAAAAGGGTGATACCTCAAAAATTGAGAATTACTGACCCATTTCACTTCTACCATCATTTTCAAAAATCTTTGAAAAAGCAATGTACAGAAGGGTGAATGCACATCTACAAAAGAATGACCTACTCAGTAAAGTACAGTTTGGTTTTAGACAAGGCGTTTCAACAGATTCAGCAATTTTTGCTTTTGTAAACAACATACTGGAATCAATGCATAAAAAATTAAATTCCCTAGGTATATTCAGTGATCTTGCTAAGGCTTTTGACTGTGTTGATCATGAGATTCTACTAGGTAAATTAGACCACTATGGAGTTAGTGGTAAGCCAAGACTTTGGTTTAAATCTTACCTGGAAAATAGAAAGCAATGTGTATCACTGAAATATGCTAATACAGGAAATGTTATAAACTCAGAATGGGGTATAGTTAAATGTGGTGTGCCTCAGGGCTCAATTCTTGGCCCTCTGCTGTTCTTAATCTATATAAATGTTCTCCCACATATACTAGGTGATAATGAACACATGGTGCTCTTTGCAGATGATACCAGCATATTGTTGAAAGACCCATCAGCACAAAATCTCGAAAACACAGCAAATGATGCTATAAAGAAAATTAACAGGTGGTTTAGTGCCAACAAACTAATACTTAATGTAGAAAAGACACAGTTACTTCAGTTTGTTACAAAAAATAAAACAAAGGACAGCTATAATGTGATATCAGAAGGAAAAGCAATCAATGAAAGTAATTTCACAAAATTCCTGGGTGTATGTATAGATAACATATTGAACTGAATACAGCATATTCAACAACTTCTTAAAAAACTGAATTCTGCAACATTTTCACTTAGGGTAAAATCTAGAATAGCTAATATAGAAACCAGAAAATTAGTATATTTTGCATATTTTCATTCCCTGCTCACTTATGGCATCTTATTCTGGAAAAACTCGTCACAAGCACAGAGGGTATTTAAATTGCAAAAACGTGCTATAAGAACTATTTGTGGAGCAAGCCCACACACGTCGTGCAGAAATCTAACAATGCCAGCACAGTATGTATACCCCGTACTATCATTTGTAGTGGAAAATCCTGAACACTTCAATCTTAATGCTGAAGTACATATCCATAATACTAGGAATAAATATAATATTCACAAGGATTACAAATCACTGTCAATTGTACAGAAAGGGTAACATTTACTGGAGCTTCCTTATTCAGTGTCTTGCCAACAGAAATTAAATGTTATCTACAAAAACCCAACTACTTTAAGTCCAAACTGAAAGAGTTTCTGCTTCAGAATCCATTTTACTCTGTGAAAGAATTTTCTTCTTGGAATTTGGTAACTAAGAATGACTGATAAAATAGTATATATGGTGTATGGAAGGGGAAGGTGACAAAGTTGTCCAGAATTACTAAAATGATATATGGTTTTTCTTTCTGTTGAAACTTTTGACAAATGAAGTAATTACACTGTTTACAAAATTTCACTCATATATAGTAACTAACATGGGATAGCATGCACTCAAAAACTGCTGTAAAAAAATATGATACTAACAGGTTTTTAAGTAATTGACTGCTTATGAGTTGTGGTAACTGATTGGTAAGAAAATAACTGGTTGTTAGATGCTGGTAACAAGTTTATACACTGTTCCACATAATAATTATTAACTAACTCGGGATTGTATTTGTAGATTACAGGAAATATTGGTTATACTAATGGGTCGTAACTAACTTCTTGTCAATATATAATATTATCAATTATATAGTAATCAAATTAGGATAGGGAAATGAGCCACCACTTACCTTTAGATGATGGATGTGGGGCGCGAACACACAAAAAGACACAAACACAAACAATAAAGAAATTTTCGGGAAAAAAAACCCTTTGTCAACAAGAGAACATTATGAGAGGTGGGTGCAGCCGGAGATTGTGTAAGCACTTTTGAATTTTGGCAAATTCTAGTTTTGCTTAGGCGGGACTTAGAAATTTCGAGAAGTGTAGTTTTCAACTAAAAGTAATTTCCCCGTAATCTTGCTCATAGTAACAACTTGCCATATAAATCATTTTAAAGTGTAATTATCATATCGGGAAACGTTTGGTTTAGGAGATATTTAGGTTTGTTCATGTTTTGAAACACGCGATCGGAATAGTGAAATTCTAAGATTCGCAATATCTTCAAATCCAGTAAAGCTACAACCGAACTTTTATCACCAGCTGTAGTCAGCACTATCCCCGATATTTTGGCAGTAAAATTAAATAATTTGGTAAAGATTAATTAGCGATTTTAAGTAAGAGAAAAAAATAAGCTTTTTTATTAAAAGAGATATTAAATTAAAAATTACATCAGCAGATAGCCCTAATTAAGACGATTTCATACATATATGGGTTTTCATAAAAAGTTTAAGCATTTGTCCGGTAATTAAGTTTTTGTAAAATAGATTGTCGCGGATTGTTGTGCACGCGCGTAAAAAGTTCTAGAACACTTAGGGATTTTACCCAAATTTGAATGTATCACTACGCGGTGGCTTAAACAGCTAAAACTTTAAAATTAATTACTCTAAATTTCTCAAGAGACTGCCGTTGGACTTCTAGTAGATAAGTCCAGATACTGTCAAAGTCTGAACATTTTTAATAATCGGGATCGTCAAATAAATTACACATACTTTGAGCTACGCGGAAGCAAAAAGATATGATACAGTTGCTGACGTCACTGGTTCTAGCCGTTTCTATAAAAAAGACCCCGCGGCCATTATGGTTTGTCTGTTCCTGCGCGCGGTCTGTTCCTGCCTGTGGTCTGTTCCTGTCCGCGGTCTGTTCCTGTCGGTCGTCTGTTTCGGTCTGTCTTTCGTCGCGCTGGTTGTAACTCGCCATGCTGGCTAGTTCAACCATGTTGGATCGTGTCGTGTTATATAGTAATTTTAATGACTGTTAAGAACTTGTAAATTTACTAAAGGGGTTTGGTCGGTTAGATTGCTCAACTGTAAATGCACTTTTGAACTTTTGACTTTGAAGAATAAAACTTTGGATTTTACTAACAGTGAACTTGTGTGCTTCAGTAGTTTGCTTGATCCCTTTTCTCAATTTGTGGGTAACAAATTTTGTGGCGACCTATGCATTTAGTTGAGTCATCCTGGCTACATGGTCAAATCAAATCAAATCAAAATTATTTAGCAAGAGTTTTCATCGAACAGTGAGTTGTAAGCAAGAGTGTAAGTTAAGGCACTTAGGCGATACTTAACCCCAGTATCGGTCTTTGTCCTTACAATTGCCTCACAGAAAGACCACCGGTTGAGAAAATGGTGGGGGTAAATTCAAACATCGGAAAAGTAGAGGGGCAGTGAAAAAGAGCTAATACCCGAGCAAAAATAAATATCCAAACTAATTTCTGGTTGGTGGGAAGATCAAAATATAATTAGAACTAAATATATATTGAAAAAAATATATATAAAAAATAAAAATAATATTTGTGAAGTAAACATCACCTCAGGTTAGTGGTGGTTCAGTATAGGTAATGGAAAGGAGAGGAATTAAAAAAAATGGTTAAACATATGTGCTACTAATAATAATGACCGGGTATTATCTTAAGTTGAGACCAGGTGGTTGCCTTGTGCCAAGTTTGTACTGGTAGGCAAGTTCCCACCTTCTGAGTTCAGAGAAACTGCTGCTATTAGGGAGAACTCTGATAGCACGGACTGTGTAACAAGAGTTGAAATTATTCAAGTCGTGGGTTATGGCATGGGCAGCAACTGGGTGCTTTGGGTTCTGTGTGAACACCGTCTGACGGTGGCCATTCATTCTTATGGAGAGTGCATTAGTGGTAAAACCTATATATGAAGTCAGGCAGTGGTTGCATGTTAACTGGTATATTACATGTGTGGTTTCACAGGTGGCGTGTCCTATGATAGGGAAGCTTTCCCCTGTGACCGGGTTGATGAAAGTGGTGGAAGCATGGTGTATGTCACACATCTTGCAGCGTGGTCTGTTACATGGGAAAGAGCCTTGGGGTTGACTGTTAGGAAGAGGAAGACTGTGTTTGTGGACTAGAAGTTCGCTGAGGTTAGGAGGTCTGCTGAAACAAGTTCTAGGAGGGGCAGGGAGGATTTTTGGAAGAATGGATCTCATTTCAGGGCATGTTTGTAAGAAATCATAGCCCTGCCGGAGGATTCTGTTGATGGATTCGAGGCCTGGGTAGTACTGTGTGACCAAGACTGGATTGTGGTTGGTTGTTGCGGGTCTGGGATGATTGATTGGCTGATTCAGTTGTGATGTAGCACGTGAAAGCTGTTTGTTAACCAAAGCTGGAGGGTAGTTGCGAGATATTAATACTTCTGAAATACTGTTTGAATAATCTATGAGAGACTGTTGGTTAGAGCATATGCGACTACCTCGAATGCCAAGACTGTAGGGGAGTGAACGTTTGGTATGGTATGGGTGGCAACTGTCGAAATGGAGATACTGTTGAAGATTGGTTGGTTTGATGTGAACTGAAGAGTTGAGATAGCCATTGGATAGGGACAAATCAACATCCAAGAATGAGGCCTGGGTGTGGGAGTAGGACCAAGTGAATTTCAGCATGCTAAAGTTATTGAGATGGTTCAGGAAATTTAGCAGTTCATTTTCTCCATGCGTCCAAATCATAAATATGTCATCAATGAAACGAAGCCAAATGAGGGGTTTGAGAGGGACTTCCTCCAGAAATGTCTGTTCCAGCCAGCCCATGAACAGATTAGCATAAGAGGGGGCCATGCGGGTACCCATGGCAGTTCCGCAGGTTTGGTGATGCCCCTCTTATGCTAATCTGTTCATGGGCCGGCTGGAACAGACATTTCTGGAGGAAGTCCCTCTCAAACCCCTCATTTGGCTTCGTTTCATTGATGACATATTTATGATTTGGACGCATGGAGAAAATGAACTGCTAAATTTCCTGAACCATCTCAATAACTTTAGCATGCTGAAATTCACTTGGTCCTACTCCCACACCCAGGCCTCATTCTTGGATGTTGATTTGTCCCTATCCAATGGCTATCTCAACTCTTCAGTTCACATCAAACCAACCAATCTTCAACAGTATCTCCATTTCGACAGTTGCCACCCATACCATACCAAACGTTCACTCCCCTACAGTCTTGGCATTCGAGGTAGTCGCATATGCTCTAACCAACAGTCTCTCATAGATTATTCAAACAGTATTTCAGAAGCATTAATATCTCGCAACTACCCTCCAGCTTTGGTTAACAAACAGCTTTCACGTGCTACATCACAACTGAATCAGCCAATCAATCATCCCAGACCCGCAACAACCAACCACAATCCAGTCTTGGTCACACAGTACTACCCAGGCCTCGAATCCATCAACAGAATCCTCCGGCAGGGCTATGATTTCTTACAAACATGCCCTGAAATGAGATCCATTCTTCCAAAAATCCTCCCTGCCCCTCCTAGAACTTGTTTCAGCAGACCTCCTAACCTCAGCGAACTTCTAGTCCACAAACACAGTCTTCCTCTTCCTAACAGTCAACCCCAAGGCTCTTTCCCATGTAACAGACCACGCTGCAAGATGTGTGACATACACCATGCTTCCACCACTTTCATCAACCCGGTCACAGGGGAAAGCTTCCCTATCATAGGACACGCCACCTGTGAAACCACACATGTAATATACCAGTTAACATGCAACCACTGCCTGACTTCATATATAGGTTTTACCACTAATGCACTCTCCATAAGAATGAATGGCCACCGTCAGACGGTGTTCACACAGAACCCAAAGCACCCAGTTGCTGCCCATGCCATAACCCACGACTTGAATAATTTCAACTCTTGTTACACAGTCCGTGCTATCAGAGTTCTCCCTAATAGCAGCAGTTTCTCTGAACTCAGAAGGTGGGAACTTGCCTACCAGTACAAACTTGGCACAAGGCAACCACCTGGTCTCAACTTAAGATAATACCCGGTCATTATTATTAGTAGCACATATGTTTAACCTTTTTTTTTTATTCCTCTCCTTTCCATTACCTATACTGAACCACCACTAACCTGAGGTGATGTTTACTTCACAAATATTATTTTTATTTTATATATATATATTTTCAATATATATTTAGTTCTAATTATATTTTGATCTTCCCACCAACCAGAAATTAGTTTGGATATTTATTTTTGCTCGGGTATTAGCTCTTTTTCACTGCCCCTCTACTTTTCCGATGTTTGAATTTACCCCCACCATTTTCTCAACCGGTGGTCTTTCTGTGAGGCAATCTCCAGCTGCACCCACCTCCATAATGTTCTTGTTGACAAAGGGTTTTTTTCCCGAAAATTTCTTTATTGTTTGTGTTTGTGT
The DNA here is from genome assembly GCA_031002005.1 of Vandiemenella viatica. Classification (NCBI taxonomy): domain Eukaryota; kingdom Metazoa; phylum Arthropoda; class Insecta; order Orthoptera; family Morabidae; genus Vandiemenella; species Vandiemenella viatica. The sequence goes on along the minus strand of CM061919.1, from coordinate 153,877,073 downwards.
CTTTTATGTGTGTTCGCGCCCCACATGCATCATCTAAAGGTAAGTGGTGGCTCATTTCCCTATCCTAATTTGATTCCTTTCCGCTACTTAGCGTCTTTTTTTTCAATGTTATCAATTATATAGTAATATTGACATTACTAATAAGTGTATGTACTGTTCCACATCCCCGAGATTATTCTCACATGGGATCAAAGTGAACATATCTATCTATCTATCTATAAATTTTTAAAACCAATTGTCAGTTTTATTACTAATTTTGCCCACCATTTACTTCTGTTCATATTTTTGTGTACATCTAGACTCTTCTGCCTTCACTATCTAATCCACATTCCCAGGGTGCTAATTTTCTCTCACCCATGGTCATTTTCAAATTTTGTGGTTGGACCCCTCACCCTCATTCCTGTTCAGGGGAAGCAGCAATCTTGTTAACATCTCCTTTGACAATCAACCACCAATGTTTGCTCTTGGTCTTTCCACATGTGGCACATCACTTTTCAGTTACTACTTAGCTAAAGTGTAACCAAATGTTTCCTTGCCTAAATTCATATTATTTTTAAGTTTTCTTTTTTAAAACAACGGTTTCAGTTTCTGTTATTATTGCACATTGATATTTTTTTTTAAATATCAGGGAAGCATAAATTTTATAATACTTGATTCATTGCCCAGATTTATTTCGTGACATTCTGGATTATCAGCAATACATGTTAGACTTAATATATCCAGACAAATGCACTATATTAAATTGATACTGCTGCTATTATAATGCATGTGATAAAACTGAATGTGAATTATATAAATGAAAGTTTTTGGGTATCCTTTATTTTTCAGATGGAGATGGCAAGGCATGGTGGTATTATGGCATCACTGTACAGCTCAAAACCTGCAGACAGCAATATGACTCTGGAACTGTCACTGGAGATCAATCGTAAGCTACAGGCTGTACTAGAGGACACACTGCTGAAAAACATAACATTGAAGGTAGGTATCATCTCAACAAAAAATTTCTAATGCTTCAAACTTGCAAATGTTGCTTACAATAATGAGAACTTGTTTCAAATATAATTTCTGTGGATATAATTCTTTAAAACTTTATGCATGATTTGTTATCAAAACTATAGTAAAATACAGTGGAGGTCAGTATTAATAATAAAGTAATACATTTACACTAATTTTTATTTATGTCTCAAAAATCTATATCTAATTTTCACTGGTTTCCATGTTTTTTTTAGGAAAATATAGACACTTTAGGAAAGGAGATTGCAAGGCTCACAAATCAAAAGAATGCAAATAATAACTCTTAATTATGGAGTTGTGATGCAAATATTTAGTCTGGCCACTGAATGTGGTCACTGAGTGCTTCATGCAGCTTTTTCCTCCCATTATATTTTAAAGGTATTGTTTGTATATTATTCAGGAAGTTGTATGCTATTATGTGTATTTATTGCTAGGCTTCATGTGGTAGATATTATACAAAGATACATATTTTTAATATTGACTTGATTCTCTAATTGTTTCGGATCAGATTTAGTTTGTTGATACTTAGGTGGTTAAGGACTGAGATGTGAAAATATTGTTTTTTTTAATAATATTTATTTATGAGAAGTAATCAAAACAATCTCTCTGTACTAATTGGTAAACACTACCGGAAAGTCTGTAAGTATCTGTTACTCACAATCAATTGCTATTTTACAATCTGGCAGTATGGAATCACAACTATCACTTTCAAGTTTTTCTTGGCCATTTGGTCTGTTGTATAATCCTTGCACTATGTGATGAAATTAAGTTAAATATTAGTTTTTACAATGTAACAACGAAATAAACAATACAAAATTGGAATAACTTTTAGCACTTAAGTTCATGATTTTTTTCTGTACACTATTTGGCTATATTAATTATAAGCAAGCATTTTGAGACAATGCAAAAAATCACATATCTATTAATTTATAAGAATTGATATAATTGATCTCCAAAGAACAACCAGGAAGCATGGTAGGAATAGTGTGCACCTTTCATTTCTTGCTACATGGGCAGATTAAATATAAATGAGTGTTTTTCAAAAATAGATATGTGTTTTCAAAAGTAAATTCTAATTTACATCGCTTTCACTGGTCCATCTTTGACCTTCAATAGTCTTCTGCCACTCCATGCTGATCCTCTTTGAATCTCGTGCTATGATGGACCCAAGTCTCAAAGCACATGAAGACTTTTTTCCAGAAAAGCATCACCTTCCCCCTCGTACCTCGTTAGGAGACTCCAAAAGATTTAAAAACCCCCAGCTTACTGCTCTGCATTCAGCAACTTTGGAACCCATCAAGCCAACACTTTTCAGAAACCCAACTTATTTTGAATGATTTATTGCTCACTTCCATAGCTTATCTGAAGCTCCAGAGGGATTTTAAGAACAGTTATGTAACAGTCGCCTTCGATGAATTCTCGAACAGCCTCGGTGTCATGCTGATGCATGGATGGCATGGATGGACAATATTTTCAACATGCTCACATCCTTTCTCAAATTTGTTACACCACAGTTATACCCAAGCTCATGAAAAGGCTCTTTCCCTGTACTAAGGTAGTAAACGATGCCGAATTTCAGCAGCATTTACGTTTTTGTTGACGAGAAACTTAATAAAAACACCATGTATAACTGCAGATTGCGCCTCTTTTGCTAACCACTGAGAATAAGGAACACATGGCATGTCAATGTTATTACTGGCTTCTATATGCCTGCACTGCACAAACTGTTTCAGACATCTCACACAACCAGTGGGTGTGCAATTTAAAAAGGTTCATTTATATTTGATTTTCCCTCATATTTCAGTAATTCCCTGATTAGACTCTTATAGGTCTTTGTACAAATTTGCAAGTCATAATCAAAAGAAGCTATTCTTGAGTAAATAGTATTATGCAAATTAATTTTCAAGCATATCAGAAATGATGAAACAGTACAATACAATCTTAGGATATAAATTCTCAGCTACTGTGTTTTTATTTTCTGAAAACATTTTTCTCTGGTTTAATTGGGCATACTGAGTGAATGTAATCTTGGTTGTCCAGGTTGAACCGCGTCAATTTGTTGAACCCGGACAATCAAGATTACATTGACAATGACCGCGGAAGTCTGCGCACCCACATACTGAGTGAAGTTTTTGCTGCTGCTTTATTTTTTATGAGAGAAAGGTCAGATTCAAGACTATTCTTTGATCAAATGATAAACATAATCAGTTGAAAAAATTCCACTGAAAGTTTCCAGTACCAGAAAAATAAAACTTTCTAGATATGTGTGGAAACAAGACTAAAATTAGAATGCATATAGTAATTGTAACAAAAAATTTCTCTCAAAAACTTTGTCATGTATTGCTTAACCTATTTACAAATATATCCTCATTAATAACTCTCAGTAACTGCCAGCCTTTTACTGCAATGCAGTAATCATTATAAAATCTTCTTCTGCTTGTATTGTGATGAATTTCCTGCCCACCTCCCTTCAACTTTGGTGAGTGTTGGGTGTAATTTATCTTTCCTTTCCACATATCTTAGTAGTAAATTATTTATTTACATGCATTCTATTGTGGTGATGTTTGCACATAGACTTTTTTTTAATTTTTCAAGCTAGGGTACCAACATTTATTGACCTTGTAACTGGAGGAAAATTAACAAGATCTCTAAGGATGAAAATTAGATATTTTTATGGTGGATGTAATATACACAATTTTAAATTTGTGTTTCCTGTAGATGAAAACAAATTTGTTTCTTGTAAGTAGGTGGTTTACTGCATACAGGATTGGCCATTAGTCTGTGATTAGTTTTGTTCACACATTTTGTATTTTCAGTATCAGGATAATCTGGAATTTCTTCATAATAAATCAAATTATTTACTGATTATTATTTCAGATGATATTATCCATATTTGCCTTCTCTTTATCAGATGTCTTATTTTTCTCAGCAGAGTGTATGTACATTATACAAAATAAATATTTTCAGGGGAACTGCATTAGATTATAAAGATACTAATTTGTCCTATATTTTTATTATTCACTATAGAATTCAATATTTTTTGTTGTTCAAACAGTTTTCATTTGGAGACCATCAGACTTGTTAAGAACGGATTTCAATCCTCCAAGTATATGTTGAAGGGTATACACACCATATGTTTGTGTTATAATCATTTCTTCAAAAGAACCCTATTTTTTAGATATCTACATGCAAAGTATCCTAATAGCTTGTAAATATTAAAATTATTAACAGTTAGTACTAAGTTTCAGCGTGGTGTATGTGGCGAGATGCCCACTTCTGATTTTGTTCAAATCCCTGTATTGTCAAATATTTTTATTTCTTTTTTATATTCAGAAATCATTGAGTAGTGATTTTGTTTTATTTTAAATTCATTTACATATTTTTATTATGTGAAATAATATTTAAAACATTATTTACAACACTATTATTACTACAGTATGCAATTTTTATTACAGTGCTTCACTCATAAAGCGTATATTTGGTTAATTTCCCATCTCCTCTGTTGAACATATTTGTGGGAAGTAACTATTATAGAAACATATTTCCAGTTGGCACCAGCCCTGCAACATATACTCGGGGAATTGAAATTCACCCGTAACATGTCTAATGGTTCCCAAATAAATATTATCTAGACCAGTTCTGTTGCTTTCTTGTGGTATATGAATGAAGGATTTTGTTACCTACCTTTCATAAAAGGCATTTAATATCATAAAATGCAGCCCAATATAAGGCATCATCACCAAAAAAATATCTATCACTGAATCTTCCACAACTGACATGATTAAGAATAAGCCTTATCATTAGCATTAAGCATTAATTTAGCTATTTTATTTATTTATAATATTGTATATGATATGTTTATGCTGGAGGGTATAATTTGAACTGAAATAATTTTGTATGCTCAGCAATAGGTCAGCAACATGTACGTGTTATTAGTGTATATGAGAGACTCAGCAGTGCATTGTATATAATGGTGCTCAAATACATAGTCAAACTGAGGTGCTTTATTCTGAACCTTGTAGACAGATTATAACACCTGTTCTTGTAATAACAATTTGTGTTGTTAAGGTAGAAATATGAAGGTTAGTAGTTTCTGGACACAATAAAATTCTTTGTATGTTCCTTTTTTTTTTTTTTGTATACATGAGATAAAATTTTGAAAACAGTTAAGAGGTAGGACATTCTGTTTTATATTGTTTTGACAAATATATTAAATATTTCACTACAAATTTTTGAAGTAGCCTTTGGTATTATAAAAGTAACACATATTTTATATACCACTAATTATTTCATAGTTTACAGTTTTTATTCATTATTTTTTTGAACATTTTCTCTTTTGTGGGTCACTGGGCATATTCCAGGTGCTTTGCTTATTTTAAAAGCAAAGTTCCATCTACTACCAGCGTGTTAGGCCTGTCATAGTGGGTATGTTTCCATCTGTCTGTGAAATGTGTTATGGTATTCTAAAATTTCTGTTGTGAGTTGTGCCCCCATGGTTTGTAAAATGTGTATTTTATAAATTGAAGACTTGGAATTGTCCCAGCATTCATCTAAACGATTACAGAAAACCGCAATCAGGACGGCTGGTGCACAGGGCCGGGTATTTGTACCAGTGACTTTCTAACACACACAGCCACTCTGGCAGGTTGCTGGTTTTCTTTGTTTATGGAGGTTTTTTTAATATCTCCAACACATTTTGCATAAGTTTTGTTTTATTTTACAATTAAGGTCACAAGAGTTGTGTTATAGCTTCGATGTTTTTTCTAAGTTTGATATAGAAAAACCTATCTCATAAAATTAAGTCAAAAGGTATTTGCTGTCTTTTTTGTGATAATATATAGTAATCTCCATTAGTGGAAATTTTTAATTCAAAGCTAGTTGTTAATATCATTTATTATTCCCCTGGTCTTGATATATTGACAATAGTTTGTATATATATCACGTGTATTTTATATAGCTTTGGTTGCTATTAAGGGGGCCATTAATTATATGAGGTGTTTTTTCTTAAATTTGGACCCCCTCCCCCTTGGTGATTTTTTTTTTTTTTAGCTCTACTACTCTTTCAAGTGTGGCAATCTGAAATAAAAAGTTGACGCGAGATTTTGCTGGATCCCTCCTCCCCATTTTGAAATCACATAATTAATGGATGCCCCCTAAGGTTATGGTATTCTAAAATATCTGTTGTGAGTTGTGCCTCCATGGCAGCAATTAATTTTAATTACCAAATAATTGTGGTGCTCTTTTAGTTATTTTTATTTATGCGAGTAAATTTAAAATGGTTGATTGTTTCTCTTTGTTTTTGTATAGTTGTCTCAAATTTTATTTTTTCCTATTAAATGTATTTTTTACTAAGAAAAAAATGCTTGGAAGAATTTGCTGCTCCTTTTAAATTCAGAATTGGGTTGAAAGCTATTTTAATACTAGATTAATTTTCTTAATCAATTTATATAACCTTTTGACACACTGTGACAACCTGGTATTAATTCTGTGCTACCAGGTTTGTGAAATATAGCTTAGTTCTTAACTCAGTATTCATGAACAGAAAAGAGACACATAACATGGTGGTTTTTTGTAAGTGCAGAAATTATCTCTCAGTTTGTGTGTGTGTGACCACTTGCCATATGGCTTTTCTGTTGACATAAATAAGGTTTTATACCAAAGTATAATTGCATTAATCTTTATTTTTACCAGAAGTAAAGTTACATATGAACTTGTAAAATGGCTCTCTTAAATAAAATTTAATATGTTGTACTATTATGGTATAAATATTTTAGGTAGTCTTCCAACATTAAATCTGAGACAGGATTGCGGTGTCTGGTTGGGAATAGATGAAAGAGACTTATACTTACAACTATTAGATTATTAATTTTCATTCATACCTTTAGATATTGCGATAACAATGAAAATAAGAGGAGAATAGCAAACAAATGATTATTATAATTATTAACATTGCCAGGAAGAGACTGATGAGAATTGTAACTATAATTCTTTGGTATAGAAATTGTTGAACTTAGTTCACATGCAGTGCTATATACTGTTGCTGATAAGAAGCAAATAATATGCAGAAGTTGTACAAAAAATGTAAGTAAAATATATGACTGTTAAGGAAAATTTCGAAATCAAAGCAAATTAGTATATGTGATTTTTTAATATTAAAGTGTATATATATATATATATTGAATATTAGGATAGGATAAAAAACCACCGCTTACCGCTTGTTGGCTGCCAGCAGCGCTAGCGTGCAACCATCTCACTTCTACTGAGGAAGAGCCATGCTCGAAAATTCTATTCTTTGTGTGATCGTTTTTTTCGTGTACCAACGCCGCAGGTTTTTTATCCTATCCTAATGTTCAATATATCCTCTTTTAGCGCCTTATGTAGTTATTGTGATAACTAAATAAACACAATATTATGAGACATATGGCTGCATTGACCGTGGGCACTTGTACAAGTTTTGCCACCTTTCGATTGTGTTTTTTGTCACTGCAACCCATCTTCCTTCAACTTTGGTCATTGGTGTGTCTACTTCATTTTTCTTTTCTGTATTAATATTGTCTCATTTCTTCCTTCCTCATTGTTGCTGTGATTTATTTATTATATATATATGGTAGAAATGGTGAGATTGTATTTAAATATGCATCTTTGCTTCTTATCAAACACAGAAATATATTTATTCATGTAATTGCATACTGCTTATACCATATACCATCTATTAAGAATTACAAAACAGTGAAAGACTATATGTTGATTCAGAAGAGACAGAGAGGTAACTGGATCAGTGCATTTTCATCGAGAATATTGAATAAGTGTTAGGTTTTAAATTTATCTGTAAATTATGAACAAGTTGGCCAAATAGTTGTGGCTATAAAAAAATACAAACAGACTAGAAAAAGTTGGGAGTATTATTAATGTACTTTGAAATTATACCATTTTGGGTTTCCATTAAAGCTGTACTTAAATGTTTTGGCAAAATTGTTTGTTTGTTATATTTTATGAAACTTCAATTGTATTCGATTTTTGTAAAAAAAAAAACGTTTGGGTTTGGATAGTTTATGCTAGGAATGTAATATATTTGTTAAGAAAATAGTCACTTTTGTGACTGTCTTTTAATACATCTTAGGTTTGAGGGTTACATCTAAGCTCCAAACATTTGTATTAAATACAGCTGTAAGACTTTTTGTTTAATATTTTTTGTTTTGTTTTAGTATAAATCTTTCGTATTTTTTTTAATGAAAATGATTTTTATTCCTGTGACTTTTGGATATATAATTATATTATTCAATGTTCTTTATTTCAACATAACCTGTTGTTAATTTTTCCATTTTATGCTCATTATATTCCTATAGTATTTAAGAGTTTTAAGTACAAATCTACATACAATAAAGCATTTAAAAAATCATTCTCTGCATAGTCAATAGAATTCATAGTTATAATGGGCTTTTACTGTCTGACTGATAGCATTGTTTTGTTAGATTCATGAAGCAAACTAAACCAATTTTTTTGTCTTCTTTTAGTCAAATGAAAATTGATATTTGAACATCGTAATATTGATTGGATGAATTCTTACGGTGGTATAAGAAACAAAAAGGACTATACATAAAATATAGATGAATATATCAAATTAAGATAGAGGTAATAGTTTCCATGTATCTCCCTTGTTTAAGTCAGAATTGTGAAGAAATGTATTTTCCCCACTCCCCCCCAACATGTAAGTTTTAACTGTGCAAGAGCACTAATTTTTCAAAATATTAAATAGCAGTCAGTGGATCTCTAATTCTGATTGATATATTCATCCAGTCTCTACTAAAATGTTATGATACGTACCACTGATTTCAGTCTTTGTCAGAATTTTATATTCCCACTCATTAGTGGTGCTGTTTAACTAATTGACCTAAGCTAATTGGAAATTGTTAAAACTTTTGGTCAATTTGATCACTGTGCAGCTTGTATTAATTTTGTTCTATTTTATATTTCAGATTTACATACAAGCTATGGCTCTAACATGTGTTATCAGAGGTCTTAAATGGCAAATTTTATAAAATGTGTAAAGGAATACATAATTAAATCATTGAAAAACCGACATTTATTATTAATAATTAGTTGACACCTAACAATTTCAAACTCAATTTTTATTTCTTTCCCACTAATTATCTGCAGTATACTGTTAGCTCATAGAACTATCAACTATAACTTTTGCTGTGCAATATATTCAATAATTAGTCAAAATATCATGATCAGGAGATTGTTGGGACTGCACTAACTACTGCTTGGAAATGTTTCACACATACGACTATGGTAGTTTATTGGAATGCCTTACAATGTCTGTCCAGTGCCATGCCTACCTGTATTATGAAAGTGATAGTCTTCCAATAACATTGAGAGAAGGATGGGATGAATTCAGAGCAGGCAAATCAGGATAGAGTCCAGATCACAAATATTTGGTAGGGATGCTCATATATATATCCAAGGCATTTGATAAACTATAATAGTTGCCTGCTCGTTTTGCTTGGGTTATGAAAATCAGTTGTAACTTTAAGAACAGGTACCTTACATACATATCATAGGCCACGACAACTGACCAAACATTGACACATCCTGAAAGATGAATATTCAAGTAATCAAGTTAACTAATCAATGACACAATAAAGAAAATGTCAATTTATACCCTCCAGGTAAGCCAGTGGAGGAACAACCAGTGGCCGAAGGAGGAAACTTTTTTTTCATCCAGGAGTTATCTCTTGAGGGAGGGTAAGTTGCTCCACAGTGGCTGTTCCAGGAGTAATTGGATAATAGTGACAGGGAAACTGCCGTTAAGCAATGAAAATAAGGTGGGTTAGGGAAAATAACCAGATCACTTACCACTGATAAAGGCAGGAGGTCCAGACAAACACACTTTACAATATTTTGTTTAGTAACCTTATGATGTGTACATATCTTTCCCCTTACCCTGCCCACCTCCTTCATTAGTAACATTACCAATATCATACATATTATTTCTAAAAAGTGTTCCCTCCCCCTCCCCCCCCCCCCAAGCCATTATCTCCCTTGATACCTAACCAAAATCAATAAACCAAGTCAATAAATGAGGTATCATTTTAAAGATTAAGGTCTCCTCTTAGGTAACATCATAAGTAAGGAAGAAATTTTTTGGAATTTGAGCCTTGAAGGGCAAAAGTAATAACTATGAAGGTTGCATGTATGAGACAGTTCAGAGTCAAGCCACTAGATAGCAGCAGCACATGTCATAGAGTTATTAATAAACTACTTCACCTGCATCGACAAGGTTTGAGCATGTTACTGATAGATAGCAGCACCACATATCAGAGAGATATCAATCAATTTTTTCAACAATAAGAAGCTTTTCGGATATTTTTTTCTGTTACAGAAACATTTTCATATGCTATGCAGTTCCTATGTAAACATTTTATTTGTGAAATTTCCTCATGGGCCATGATTGCAGCAACACATATCACAGAGATATGTATTTTCTGTGGGTATTTTGGTCATGTTAGTTGTATTCTGTTAAGTCCTGTGACAGTTTGTCACACATATGTCTTATGCATCCAAACGTGTTTCCTAATTGTTTTGTAATAGTTGATGTAGTCTTCTCGGGAGACTAGCTGAGTAATCAAGGTGTTTCGACACGATATTTCAGCGATCTGAAACTCCGTCGCCATCTTCGGTTTCTCCACGTCAAGAAAAACTTCGTTCTTATGTTTCATAATATGTTGTAAGTATTTTGTTACATACCTATTACACTAAACAAATAAACAGTATCTGCAAATAAGCTGGTTCTTCTTTTATCCTCAACCTCACTATTCATTGAATTCACAAAAAAAATTTGCACTGGTCATCTATTATTCTAAAGTGTGTTCTCTCCTTTTTTTGTCTGGCCCTTCTGCCTTTGTCTGATATTAGTAACAGGTTATTTTCCGTGATCTGCATGGGCGTATCCAGCAAGGGGATATCAAAAATCAAGTTGCCTTCAGTTCGCTTCGACAAGTGAAGAACTGGCTCAGGAGCACTATGGGAGAGGAAAGATTGATTGGATTATGCCTGATGAGTGTGCATCGAAATTTCGTGAAAGTACGCCATGAGATATTAACGTAGAAAATTACTGACAATTATTCTGAGAAACTGAGTCGATTAATGTTTACATAAAAAACTATATTTGAGTTACGATCTTAATTAACTGCATAGTAGGTCCTTGGATTACTTTGTTAATCAATATTAGTTTTCTCTATAGGTTTGAGTTTTATTTTGTAAGAAATCGGCATTTTTCAGTCCCCCACCCCACTTCCTCAAAAAAATACGAGTTGCCCCCACCCCAATTCAGATTTTTGCCCTCCCCCCCTAGTTCTGATCCTGGATACATCCTTGGTGACCTGTCTTATGTCCCAGGAGTAAGTGAGACATAGTTGAAAAATTAAGACAAAGTTATAATAAAGCTGTAAAAATAACTTGTTTCATGTAGAAAACTAATCAAGACTCATCGAATACATTATTGTTAATTTGGATAAATCACCAATATTCACTTAACTGTGTTTTATTTAGCAATTTCAATCTATATTTACATTCTGAACAAAATTGAGTTGATTTGTTTACCATATATAATCAACTTGTAACAAATTGAAAATAGATTAGCCCTTAGATTCTGGACTATACTGTAAGCCAGTCTACACAATCGGTTTCATATTGGTGGATGTAATAATGGTATATCATATATATACACACATAACCTTTTGCCTATGCAGACCACAGAAGCTCACGGTCATCTCTTTGTGTACTTGCAAATTATCATAATTAATTTATAAAACTTTGTATGAATTATGGCAGGAATCAACATCACAAAGGGTCCATTTTATATATGTACATAATTTCTTCATTACATCACTCCCTACTGCTCTAAAAAAAAATTAAAAAAAATTGGCATTTGTAACATCAGTACAGATCTACAAATAATAGTGATTGTCTGTCACAAAACATGTTAAAAAGGATACTATAGCTATGTAAAAATTATAGCATTTTGTATAAAATGCAGTATCTATGCTTTTGTTAACAATGTGAATATTATTTGAGTTCTCAAAAGTTTACGAGTGTATTTTATAGAAAAACCTTAGTATGAGAATACTTAGTTCATAACCTTTCTACAGCAAATTTTACTTATATTGTTAGGTATTCACAGATTAATACCACACACGTTACAGACAGCTAACGAAAGTACGGATATTATGGCACAATTAAGTTACTGTTAGATTCTTGCAAAAAGGAAACTGAAATGATGTAAAGAATCGTGTAAAATAATTGCTTCTACAAAACTTTATTTTTGAATTGAGAAGAATCCTTATTTCATTCACAATAGTCTACCAACAAAAAACATTGATGAGCCAAAACATTTATTACCACTGGCCCTGCGAGATTGAATGCTGCCTGCTGCTGGTACTTAATGCAGAATGGAAATAACATAAGCTGAGCAGAGAGGCATTTGGGGAGTCATTCTAGTGAAAATACAAGTGGCAAACATGGAAATCCACTGACATAAGTGACAAAGGGCAGACTGTTTTTTCCCGGCGCCTGAAAACAAACATCTAAGAAACTGCGAGGCTGGTTGACTGTTCGCATGCTACTGTAGTGAGCATTTATGTAAAGGCAGGTTTACACGGTTCACTTTTCGTAATCACTCCGGATGAATCACTCGCAGTGAAAGGAAAGTGAACTGTGTAAACAGCAAATCGTCCAAAGTGATCATCCATGATGAGGGATGAAAGAAGTTGGATCAGGCTCAACTTTTCTTTCACATTTGGTGTTTCACTCGGATGAATCATCAAGAGTGACACGTGTAAACAGTCAAAATATCGAAGTGAAACCTTCTCCTGGATCAATCGCAATTGTTTGTTTCTGATTGTTGTTGTTTTCATCATATAATGGTTTTTAAATAGGAAGAAAAAACATTTCTTTATTTTTAAAATCGTTCCATAATGAGTGTTTATATAAAATAAAATTTGAAAGTTATGAAAATAAAAAACATAAAAGATAGTGTTATGGAGGGCATGATTAAGGAATTGAATCTCCCACTTATGACAATAGAAGACATCAAGTGCAAAATTACAACTATCCGAACCAGGTGTTCTAGCGAATTACTTAAAGTTTTAAAATCGGAAAAATGTAGTGTAAATTGTGCTTCTAGGTAAAGTGAATGTGTTTCAAAGCAGTTATCAATTGCAAGAAACCTGAGAGTAGTTTCTAGCTTTGGTTTATCCAGAAAACATTTTCTTGTTAGTGTCCTGTTTTGTAATTAGTGGCAAGTTTTTTTTATAGCAAAACTTTCTGATTCATAGGTTCCAAGATTATTTTTATATACCATTTCGTCCTGCAATACCCATTCTACCACGCTGCAAGAGCCAATTTCTAATCCGCAAACTTCTCTTCTTTTCAGTTAACTTTCTTCATGATGTATTTTTTAATTCCTTTTGCGGATTATCTGAAAATTAAAACCACTCCAACACGCACAAGTTTGTTTGTTGCCATCTTTAAATGAATTGAATGGTTCATTTGTGATTATATATGTAAACGAGAAGTGAATTCATCTTCACTTTCACTGCAAGTGAATCATCCGAAGTAATTACGAAAAGTGAACCGTGTAAACCTGCCTTAAAGTAGTCGAAGGACGGTGAAATCACCTGTAGACGGCAAGGTGGTGAACGTCGACGGCTCATTATAGAACGTTGACGTCGGAGGCTTACCCGCTCTGTAAAGCAGGATAGGGGGCGTTCTGTGGCAGATCTGATGGCAGGGCCCATTGTTGGTGCAGACACAAGTCTTTCCTAGCACACCATTCAGAGCAAGTAGTTGAATATTGGACTCGCAAAACAGACAACCCATATGTGTTCCCATGTTGACCAGACGACATCGTCAATTACGGTAGCAGTGAGCGTAAGTTCACCGAGATTGTACCTTTGATCTATGGAAACTTGTCACCTGATGAGATTAATCACGTTTCTTGCTGCACCAGGTCGATCGTCATGTGCAGATACGCCATCTTCCACGTGAACGGCTGCTCGAAACATGCAGCGTGCCACGACGAAAGCTGATGGGAGCAGTCTTAAACCTTCCCCCCCGGTCATCTGTCTTTCGACTGGTTTGATGCAATCCTCCATCCCTTCCTATCTTTCACTAACCTCTTCCTGTCTACATCCCTTACAACCCACGTCCTAAGTTATCTGCTCCACATATTCTAATCGCGGTCTTCCTCTACAGTTCTTCGACTATTCCCTCCACTAACAAATTAACCAATCCAGCACTTCTCAGAATATGACCTACAAGCCTGTCTCTTCTTTCTGTAAGCTTCTTCCACAAACTTCTTTCCTCGCCCATCATTTCCAATACTCGTTCATTTTGTACTTTGTCTGCCCGCTTAATTTTCAGCATAATTCTGTAGTACCACATTTCAAATGCTTCCATTTTCTTTCTTTGTGGTATTCCTAAAGTCCATGTTTCACTACCATAAAGTGCTGTGCTCCACACATGTTTTAAAAAGTTCTTTCTAATTCCTAGATCAATGTTTTGTAACGGAATGATGAAAATGGGTCATTCCGTACATTTTTATATTCAACATATAAAAAGAATAACAGATAGGCTTGTCAGGCCCATTTGCTGGACCTCCCAAATAGTCCGTCGTCAAGGAATCGCGTCAGGTAGGCGCGCCAGGCGGGCGACAGCCAGGAACAATGGACAGCTATCCTACCTAACGGAACTGGTCAGGCATATAATCCTTTAGATCCGGGAAAATACCCCACCAAGGTGAACGAACGTTCGGCGACCTCTTGTCCTCAAGCGGATGTTTCTGAAGGTAATATTTGACGAATATGTCTGAGGCCGTACAAATTCGCACGGATATCTAAACGACAATGTTGGCCAATCGTCATAGCTTGTGTCGGAGGAATCCAATAGCGTAGCCGATCAACGGCGGACTATTCTCCGTGTAATTCTAATTTCCATGAATTTCTCTCTGTGTTAAAAATTCCCGGGGAAAGAGGCGTGGCTACCACGAGCGACGGAGAGGAACGTTTACTGCGGACGCCGGAGAGGTACTTAACGCCCAGCGTTGAGAGTGGAAGGAGTGCTTGGCTTCCGACCCGCGAGGCTGGAGCTACTGGAGCCAAATCTTCCAAGGTTGGGGATTGTTCTGCCTTGACATCTAATCCGAGGGTTCGAAACAAGCGTACTGTGGCAGTGAGGTTGCTGGGCAATCAGTCAGCACGTTGCTTGAAGGACATGGTGCCCTGTCCGCTATAGCTAATGTGCTATAACATTTTTGCCATCGAGGGACGCCCATCGCCATCACGGTAATAATCCTACGAACAGTACAGTGTGGTGCCTATAACAACCTATCAAAGTAAACCTTTGAGTGATTGAGAGTTCTCACCTCCGACAAGTATTGAGCTAGTTGGGACAGACTTCTGGAGCTTTCCTATAACAATACTTGGTGAATAAATTAACCTGGCGCCCAGCAATTTAAATCTAATTTAGTTGATTTTTGGTTCCCGATTTTTATGAAGGGAATTTTCCATTCAAACCAAGTGTGAAGCTTTGTTGTTTGTTTATTAATGTTGGGAATTTGTTTCATGATCAATTAGTAATGTGGTAGAGCTTAAATGTTATTTGATTATTAATGTTGGCATTTGTAAGGCGAGGCTTTGCATAATCAAAGATTTATGATTCCATGTGTTAATCTTAAAAATAAATTAACCTCAGCCCGTACGAGTACCTAATAAATTAGGGTTTTCATTTGATATTAAAAAGAGGAGTAAGAAAGTTTTCACCCTTTCCTCTCACCCAACCAATCACCTAATACAGTTTGAAACTAAAAGATTTCTCTTTTACATGCAGGCTCTTTTTGCTAGTGCTATTCTGCTTTTAACATCATTCCTGCTTCGGCCATTGGTTGTAATTTGTTTCCCAAGTAGCAGAATTCACTTCTCCTATTGCATCCGATCCTGTTTTTAAATTTAATCTACTGTGATTGGTATAATTTCTGCTACATTTCATCGCTTTTGTTTTGCTTTGATTTATATTCAGTCTAAACTCTTCCTTCAGTATTTTGTTCATGCCATTCAATAATTTCTCAGTATCCTCAGCCCTTTCTGCTAACAAGACAATGTCATCAGCAAATCGTAGCATACTGATTTTTTTCTCCCTGAACACTTACTGTGCCACATGAAAATTTTTCTTTTACATCCTTTATTGCTTCTTCTACATTCAAGTTGAATATTAACGGGGATAGCACTACAGCCTTGTCTCACATCCTTTTTAAATGATGCATATCTCTCATGTTTCTCTACTTTTACTATAGCCACTTGATTCTTATATAGTTTATAAAGTATTCTTCTATCTCGAAATTTTAGACCTGACTTATTTAAAAATTTGTACGTCTTGTCACACCTAACATTATCAAAAGATTTTTCTAAATCAACAAATGCCATGAAAGTATCTTTGTTTTTCTTGATCCGCCCTTCAAGTATTAATCTTAAAGACAGAATTGCTTCCCTTGTACCGCGATTTTTCCTAAATCCAAACTGATCTTCGCCTATCTCTTCTACTACCCTTTCCATTCTTCTGCATATTATTCTGGTAAGTAATTTAAAAGAAAGTGATGTTAGACTAATGGTGCGACAATTCTCACATTTATCAGCTTGTGCTTTCTTCGGAAGTGTGAAGTTTACATTTTTACTAAAATCTGTAGGAATTTCTCCTGTTTCCTAACTTTTTGATATCATCTTGAATAATCTTTCGATTCCTTCTTCTCCTAGGGATTTATAAAGTTCTGCAGGGATCTCATCAATTCCAACTGCCTTATTTGCTTTCAAGTCATTAAAAGCTCTATTAAATTCTGTCCTCAAAACAAGATCTCTCCCAAAACCTTACACTCCTAGTCTTAAGCTATGGGGGATACTGAGACGATCTTCCATGGTGCCTACGGTATCAGTCGAAGGCACCGTGACAGTTGTGATCTAAGAGAAAATTAATGCGTACAACCTGCATCCCTTCATGATTCATGTCTTCCACGACGGCGATGACAACTTCCAGCAGTATAACTATCCATTTCGCAAGGCCAGAATCGTGCTACAGTGGTTTGAGAAGCATAATAGTGATCTAACGTTGATATCTTGACCACCAAATTCGCCTGATCTGAACCCGATATAACACATTTTGGGACGTAATCAGGCGCCAGCTGTGCGTTCGCAAACCGCCAGCCCGTAATTTAAGGAAATTGTTGGCCTGTGCGAAAACATCTGGTGCCTACCAAGGACTCGTTGAATCCATGTAACGCCGAGATGCTACTGTATTGCATTCTAAATGTGGATCAACACTCTATAAAGCGATAAAGTTTTGGCTCATCGTTATATGCTTTTAACATCCTTTGTGGAATTTTACGGTATTAGGTAGACATAGTCACCTTCAGAACCTGTACAAACACAAAGATTTCCACCTTATGTGGAATATACGATTAGTATTATCTAAAATTTTGTCCTGGGCTTCGTTTCCCTGTAATGCAAGAAACTAGCCAGGCATTTGGTCGAAGAGCCTGTGGCAACAACTCATGCGTAGGTCAACTGACAGATGGCTAGGACATGCCGGAAGCGGAAGTAACCGACCAGGTGTGTCGGGGAAAGTTGAGCAGGGCCTGGACTGCCATTTACAGATAAAGATTTGATCTCCAACTGCTATCCGTGTATTAGTCTTATTAGCGAAGAGTTGAATGAAGTTGAACATAGGTTTGTTTTAACTGATAAATTTCCATTCTAACTCTCATAGTTTGATAATGTTGAAAAATTATAAGCCCAGTAACACTGTAAACTTCAAGTTTTAACAGATCTTAGCATTATGAGTTTCCTTAAACACGTTTCTACTATTCTTATATGATGCTTTTCTATCTGCAGATTTATTTAGCTGACAGTGAAAGATTTTTGTGTTATTTTGTTTGAAACAACAGGTGAATTGCTAATGATACAGTTATTATTTTTTATTATTAATTTAATTTCGATGGAGCTAACACTCCGGTGGCAATTCTCCCCGCCCCTTTTCTATATACATATATTTTTTAATTTTCTTTTACAATTGGAATGTTAAATTCCTCCCCAATTTACTATTTTGATTTACAAATTTTAATTCTAAATTCCTTAAGCGTTTTTGGAAATTAATTCATCACTACACATGGTAATTTGTTCCAATCCCTGACACCCTTACCAACAAAAGAAAACTTTCCCAATCCCTTATGCATGAAATCGAGCGCAAGCTTGTGGTCATGGTCGCCTTTCCCCTTCCATGTACTATTTCTGTTTCTTTGACCAATATCCCTCCCAAGCTCCATCACCAACATATGCCCTGTACATTCCCAGCACTCTCTTCACCCTCCTCCTTTCCTCCAATGACTCCCAATCCAGTTTCTTTACCATATCAGTTACTGATATGATAAAGGTGCTAGGTTACGATATAATTCATAAATAGCAACCACATTCCAGATTAACATTTTAAAGTGATTTGTTTGTATTTTTTTGTGCACGTCCTTAACTTAAATGGCACTTCAAAAAATGGATTAAGTAATATTTCAAACCACGGTATTTACTACAATGCTGACGTCTTAAAATTAGACATAAAGTTATGCACGCTTTAATAGGTTCTCAGCTATTTAAAATCTCTCGAAATTATGTACACCCACATATTATTTTAATAAGTTTAGAGATAACAACGTTTTCTATGTATCCCAGACAACGACATTCGAATGGTATGATCTTTACAGCTAGAAGTGAAATTTTCGAGTCTTAACTTTCTCACCAGATAAAACTCTATACAATTGAGCGGGAAGCAGTGAAGAGGTATGCAGATTAAAATGTCGGTCAATGTTGTTTGTAATGAAGCGTATATATCAGCAAATTACTTAAATTTTATACTGTTCAACATGTTTCTTGAAAATGGTTGAATTGTAAAGAATACGGATCGTTACACACGTATAATTCAACTGTAGGTTTGGTGATTCATTTGATGTCACACGAAAACGCAATAGAACGGATCACGAATCCGTGACCTGTTTATTGACATACCATTAACTTTAGTTTTTCGTGTTCGGTGAACCGATATCTAGGACTGGGCGGAATGTCACATCGGCTCCTTAAAGGGCAAACACCTGGTATTTTCTTTTCCAAAGCTTTCACATTTCTTAATAGCGGTCCAACTTGGCAAGAATACAGATTAGGCCATCTGTTTACCGTACTTCAATTTTTAGTCTCGTAATGAAGATAAATTGTAGACTTATCTTCTTTCACAATGAAATACAGAGTAAGTGAAAGCATGTAAGTCGTTTAGAGTTACTCATCACAATTGTGCTTATTATTTATGTTAATTAAGATTATGAACTACCAAATCTGTCAGTACATGCCAAATGTTTCAAACGCAAGCTGTTTCTATACTAAGGATTGCAATCCCGCAGTGTTTTCAATCCCGCGGGATCCGCGCAGGATTTGCGCCAATCCCGCGGGATCCGTGCGGGATTGGTACAAACAGTTTTTTAACGCATATATTTAAAACATAGTTACTTAAAACGTTTATAAATTAAATAATAATTAAATTAATAAATAATTGTTAATGTTGACTAATAAAAATTAACAGTTAACAATATTTTGATTGGCAAAATGACATTAAAACTTTTTAGCGTGTCTTAAGTGTATTTCCAGGTTTTACATTTTTGTTTTTTAATCTAAACCAATTTTTATATAAATAATAAAAATGGAAAATATTGAGTCTTAGGTCATATTATGTGCCTTACAATATATCACATAAGTTTACAAATATTGTTTTCTTAATGGCCAAGTTACCAGAGTTTTTTTTTTTTTAATATATAAATAAACGTTCCATAACACCGAGAAAAGCATTCCATTTCACAAAGTGAAGTGAATATACTCTGTAAAGTTTAGACTTGGCTCAGAACAAGATTTCATAACTTTTTGTCACTGCACAAGCACGAGACTTTGCCTTTTTTGCGTGATTCATTATTGTATCTCCTGATTCCTTGATTGATATTACAGTTGATTCAATGTTATTAAAAGAAACTACTCACCAACACGTAAACTGTCAAGTATTTCAGATTTACTTATGTGGCGTAACGATGTTTTTAGAGTGGAAATTATTATTTTTTAGTAAGAAAGGAGACTTTCTCGGCGAATGATTGCAGTGAAGTCCTCATAGGTTATATCTACGGATTTCATTGCAAACACACGAAATTACACACGTGAGGAAGACGGCGGAGGCAGCCGTCGAAGTATGGTGTTCCTACAACACAATTCGTCGATACATCCGTGAAAATTTCATTATAACTTTTTTTACCTTTAGTCGAAATAATAACAAGGAGAAGAGGGATTAATCGAAAGCCTGAGCGGCACATGTAAGCAGGTGGCTTTCGTCAAAGAAACGTATTGAGGCAGCTGCCAAAACAACAATAAGTCAAATGATATACAATTTTCTTTTGATAGCTGTTAACTAAATAGGTACGCTAGCGTTAAAATTACGATAACATTAGTTTCATATCAACGAATAATCAAATTTTCAGCCTGCAAATTAGGAAATTGTCACAATTACTTTATCTGCAAATACAGAAAATGGGAATAATGAAACGGTGAATAAAAAGCTGTAACCGTGTAGTTCAGATAACATGTGCGACACTTAAAAAATAATTATATAGTTAGAAAATCGTACTAAATACGCACATAACTCAAATTACAGAAATGTGTACTCGAAACAAACGTAAGTTTTTATGAATACGTAAAAGTGTATTTATTTACTTACGAATGACGAAGGTTGACAAAAACAAACGCTTGTTCACATGAGTCAAATGCCAACTGGAAGGGTACAGGCAAACAGTGCAAAATATCCGACAGAGACCGGGTGGGGCAGCGAGTCACGCAGACTGACACTCGTTTCCGCCGGATTTTGCGGATTGCGGATCCGCTTAATTTTGTGCGGGATCCGCCAGACTGTCTAATGATGCGGGATCCCGCGGGATTGCCGGATCCCGCTTTGCTGGATTGCAAACCCTAGTTCTATACTCACCAAGTCAAATGGGTGAGCTGTAACGCTCGGGCCTGTCATTGGGAGGTCGCGGATTCATATCCCTGTCCGGCCATCCAGATTTCGGTTTTCCATTGTTTCCTGAAATCACTGCTGGTGAATGGTAAAAACCATGGTCGGATTCATTCCCATTCCTTGCACCCAATCTTCTCACAGTTTTAATGACCTTTATGTCAAAGAGCTGTGAAAAAAAATGCATCTCTCATCACCTATCATTTTTTCCGTCCCCCCCTCCTCCCCCTAGGACCTTCAGTCGACTTGTTTTACCTGATAATGGTGTTATTTCAAGTTGGATGTTATATTTTAGTTTTTCGTTAATATACTCCATTACTTTCTTATAAAAGTTTTGTATAAATGATTTAATTTGTTTTTGTCATTGTGTTCTCGGCACATGGAACTTCAGCGACAGGTAATTCGCTCATCCTGATTGTAAATCCAAACATTTGCACACTTTTTCCTTTAATTCTTTACGGTTGGAAATGATGACTGCTTGGCTTGAATACTTTGGCTGTCGGTCTTGTCCACATTCCGTGTAAATCCTTCATTCATGTGATGAAATTATGCGTGTTAATTAAATATTTTGTGTGTTCAGAAACCAGCAATTCTACATACTAAGTGAAACTTTTTTTTAGATTTTTAGTTAAAAAAAAAGGCTCGGCATGAACAGTTATTTTCAGTGTACGGTTATTAAGCGTCTCCTCGTGCACCTAAATTGTACACACACATCGTACATCCATTCAAGTGGAGTTGAATGTAAAATGTATCCACTTTAGACTTATCAAGAACAAAATTAGGCAATATGAACTACACATGACCCTACACCTTCATACGATTACAAGAACTTCGCCTCTAAGACCTCGTTTCGGTTTGTGAAATGATTAGCTGATGCTCACGACTTCGTTCATGTTTGTCAAGACTTTTGAATGTTTTTATGTGGAACCTTAAATATTTCCAGGATAAAATGTGGCGTATGTTACTCCCTGCCAAATTAGCAACTCCCCATTGAAAGTACGGACAAAATCGGTTCACACACTGTCGCATATGAATTATTTATATTTGTAAATAGCTGAAAAAGCTAAAAATGTGTCGTTTTCCAGAATATTTTTGTGCATTCAAGAAAATTCTAATACATTCTAGAAGGATCCAAAGATTTTTAGAACACTTTGACGAAACATGAAAATGTCCTATGTCGACAACTTTCAACCATACCTCCAACACACCCACAGCTACCAACATGCTCCCATCACAGTGCACGATGGGAGACTCGTGGCTACTACCACACACAAACACCAGTGGTCCACCGAGCATGGTGGGTGAGCGGTTAACGTTTTGACCTCTCATGCTGAAGGACGCGGCTTCGAATCCCCGTCGGGGCATCCAGGTTTGGGTTTTCCATGGTTTCCCCAAATCACTCCAGGCGAATGCTTCCTCCAACAGGCCATGGCTCTGTTCCTTCCCGTTCCTTGACCACAGTCCTTTCCCGCCTCTAATGACCTTGACGTCGACGAGGCATAAAAAAAGACAATGGTCTTCGCTAGATAGTTGTTGCTGCAAAGTGAAATATAGAGACACTCATTTATGTATAAACAGATTCATATCTGAGAAGTATGAAAGGGTATGCTGTTTGCTTCTTTCACTTAGATATTACGTGCAAGAATAGTCTGAAAAGTTTTTAACTGTTAGTATCTTCTTCACCACCTTTTCCCAACATTAGGTGTTGGTCACTTTAGATAAGTTTCAATCATCATTGGCTTTGGGCTTCGATTTTATGGCCGCATACCCTTGCTGACGCCAAGCATTTTATTCCAACTGCCAGGTCGTACCACGTAACAATGGAGGAAGTGAAAGGTTGCCATCTGTCTGCCAAATATGTAACTATGTTTCGTGTGTGATAAGTGTATTTTTGTTTGTGAAAATGTGTAATTGATGGCTGCGCAGGCATAAGTATAACACCATGGAGGAATATCCTCCATGTATAACAGCCAAACACCGGATCCGCCTAACGATTCTGTTATACTGTGTTCGACGCTGTAGTGCACTCTCTGAAACTGATGCTTCCGGTAGCGTGGCAGTTTTAATGATCGATAATACATGTCAACAGAATGATACGATTGAGTTATCATATTTTAAAGCTAAAGCAAGCGTCTGAGGGCAGTTCCGTACTAGGTGCGGGCGAACCATTTAAATACTGCGACTAGAAGGCACTTAGTTTATCGTAACTGACAGTTAATTAGAGGTCACTGAGTTCAATGTGACCGAGTTGTCGTATAGTACTTGGAAAATTCGCTAATGCAATAGTGATTATACCTTCCTGGCACATTACACTTTAGAAAAAAAAACGGACACTAAATGGCTCACTATTATGGTAATACCTCTTTCGTAAGCAGTCAAGTCACGACGTGGATCCACGTTAATTGGATAATTGCTACTCACATACTAACAGGGGCGTAGCTACCATAGGGCTAGGCCTTACGCTAAGGGGGTCCCCAAGCTCATCCCAGGGGGCTCCCAAGCGCAGCCGCGGGCCTTCAGCGGGGGGGGGGGGGGGGGCTCTGAGGGCCTTCTGAACCTAGATACGCTATTGCTCCGAGGGCCCCCAAGCTCTGCTTGGCAGAACTAAATCGCCCATCTGGCCTGAAGGCCCAAAATAATGTTATTTTGCACCGGGGCCCTTGTTGACCTAGCTACGCCACTGCATACTAACGGACATATGGATCATGTTGTGATTGCTAAATACCTATATCTACAGGTTTTGCGTGATGCGGGGATAAAATATACTCTGTTGCTGACCACAGGACAGGGTACAATAATAGAGAACGAAGGAAGAATAAATCTCAGTGACAGAATGAGTTTATTTTTGGGGCTACTTATAAATTCTTCCGCTCATAATTTTTGTTTCATTGTTATCCTTATGGAACTATAATTCTAATACAGTATTTTTTTTAATTCATGTTTATGCTAAACTGTGCACTTCATTTTTATTTGCTTCAAGAACTTTGTTTATTGTTTTCCTTAGAATATGTTTTGTGTCTCCTGGAAATAATACACTCTTGCCTGTTGTGGAGATATATCTACAGGAAAATACCTGAATAATAAGGGTTTCTATAAAGAAACATGTATTCTGTATTATACATTTTTCCTACGGAGCAAGAAATATGAAGCCGAGCATGTCTGACAAAATGTATAGAAGTATTTAGAAAAAAAGTAGTTTGAATGGTGGAGTATCATTCACATCGCCGACAACCCATAATGCGGACAGCTGAGGACAAATGTACAATTGACGTCAGATTACACCGATACTGTGAACAGCGTCGAACATTCGCAATAAATTCTTGGATACTTTAGACGATTTTTTACCAAAGTTCTTGTGTCAAAACTTTGCCATCGGTCAGTGAACGTTTCCTGATTTTCTCCATACTTATTGGAAAACCTCTTCACGGCGAAAACAAAAGCGAAATGTCAAAAGCTTATGACGATGGCTAATATAATTGTGCTATAACATTAGTTGAACATATTGAGGTACACAAGTAGTTAAAAATTGTGTATCACCGAATACAAGCTGCACGCACTTATCGAACAGTTGCACAATGCATATTTTTTTATTGTTATTTTGTGGCTTTACACCTCGTCGAGGTCATTAGAGGCGGAAAAGGAATGGGGCACGGAACGGGAATGAATTCGACATGGCCTTTTGAAGCAAGCATTGTGGCATTCGCCTGGAGTGATTTGGGTAAACCATTGAAAACCCAAATCTGGATGCCCGAGCGAGGATTCGAACCGGCGTCCTTCGGAATGCGAGATCAGAGCGTTACCGCTCACCCACCACGCTCAGAAATGCACTAAAAAATCTCGCATAATGTCAAAATAATCTAAAAAACGTAGCAACAAGACCACATTGCCTCAATGACTATAGGGTTCGTCTAAACCCAGCACCTCTCAGAACTTATTTAATAACAAGGAGAGTTCGAGCACAATAACTGCAATGTCATACACGTTCAGGAAATCAGTAAATTGCATGGAGTATGCCTTAACGTGCATACTCCGTAGATGATGGTTTGGCGTTCCGCTCAACTGTCACATTCCGTGGATGAAGTCACATTTCACTTGTATGGCTAGTGCACACATCTTCTATGACTGGTCCTAATACTATTTAGACCAGTACACATTCGTCTAGGTACGTCAAAACAAGGTGGCCTTTCAGAGATACACTGGAGATCTCTCGATTTTGCTGGTGACGATTCCTGCCATTCCATTCTCAAGACTAAGTGATATCAAACTGAGGGAGTTAGTTAGGTTTTTGGATGTCACAATGGGAGTCATTCTGGAGTGAAATGTATTGGTGTTCAGATATCCAGAGAATGAGTGTACTGGTAAGTAGCTGGTTGTTTTTGATTTTTCGATATTCACTAATGAACTCCTGTTGTCTGCGCAATGACGAAGGAGAAATATTGCTGAGAAACCGTAACTAGGATATAATGCTCGTTTTCATCATTCCATTGCTCTATCAAGTTGAGGTTATCAATGTTCCCTGTATGTGTGCAGTTAAACCATACATCATACAGAATAAACCAGTCCAAAGCCAGATGACCGGAAATTTGAAGTTGGTGAACTCCTTGTAGTGAAAGTTTATAATAATTATGACATTCAGTGTAGCATAATTAATAAAACGACAAAGTCTGTAACAAAATTCTTTATCGGTAATATACACTACTAATTCACAACTGAGTGCCTATACCCAACGTTGCGATCAGAAAGTTGTTATTACGTTAAACTAAATGTCCAAGTCTCCAAGTAACCACGCCGCAGCCATAACGAGGATCTGGGTGTTGCTTCCACCTGATATTATCTCCAATGACTCGGCCGTGTATTAGGCGCGGTCTAATGGCAGCAGCTTTTGTCTGACGACTTAATTGACATTTTCATAATTAAGTACGTAAGTGGGCGCGTCGCCGGATAATTAAGAGAAACGTGCGCATTAATTTGACTGCGATTTATGAGTACTTCTTTTGACGTATTAATTTATGTACTTGAATATTCATCGACGTAGAGATAGATCTGATTAGTCAGCATGTGGAAAAAAAATATATGATGGTATCAGTGTAGTGTGACACTGTTTCCTGTGCCGAATTGTTCCAAAGGATAATTAGCACATCAATGATAATTCAGCATTGTTCTTTAATTGCAATTATTACTAATTAACTGCTACCTTGCTGCGTTTAAAACTTCCCTGGGCATCATTCCTCACTTCACATCTTCAAACTCTCCTTAATATGCAGACAAATTTTGTACTAATGAAAGGCAGATTAGGGTTATTGTGCTATATCCCCACAATTTTCTACTGAAATGAACCTGTCTGCATAATTTTTTTGCTGTATGAAAATGTTGTTACAGATGTACTGTGTCAGTTTGTGCCTGCAACTTCACATGCTTGGACATACGTCTGTAGGTAATATTTTTTTTATCCCCGAGAAAAAAAAAATGACAAATGTCAGACAAAAGAGAAATACTAAAATAATATTATGTAATAGTTCTCCCTCCCAACTTCTTTCATATCTTGGCGGTTCCTCTAGTGCTGTGGAAGGTAGTTAGAATGAAGGCTTCTTCCTAGGGAAAAAAATTATTTACTTCCTCTTCATTAATAGGCCAATAGCCGGTTCTGATCTGTTTTCCAACTATTTCCTCATGGGTCTAACAATATCCTTTTTCCTGCAGTATAGTATTGCAGGACAAGCTACGGAAATCTGTCATTACCCTTCCTTAGAACGTGGTTCTTCCAATTTTCCTCTTTGGAAAATTCTATCATTCGGAGAAGATATATTCAGTTGTTCCCTTATTTCTTCATTCCTCCTATCATTCAGGAAATATCCTTTTTCTGGCCTTAGGAACTTCACTTCAGATTGAATTTTATTTATCCATTTTTCACTGGCATACAGCAGAGCCAGAACTGCCATTGTTTTATAACATTCATCCCTTAGGCAACTGTACCATTAAATTTGTTATTACTCTTATTGCACAACCATAGGAGAGCAATAACCACAGTGAGCCAAATTTTGTATGAAGAGAAAATAATAAGGTGTATAACATATGTATTGCAATGTAAATAAAAAGTTCACTTTAAAACTTGCATATGCGGAAGTACAATTTCATGCAAAAGTTTTGCACTTCTGGATGTGGAGCTCAGTTACAACCCTAATCTGAGGTGTCATACTATACTCGTGAGATCACTGATGACATCTTGCAGAATGAAACAAAATTGCTAAACAGAACAGGTTTTCATTTGCTTCTGACAGTCATAAAACATACTGCATACTTGATTAGGATCAAAATTTGTTGCAAATATAAACACAGTAACTTATATACAGGTAAATATGTTGTATAATAGAGGGAAAATGCATATTCACAAAACATGAATTAATTAAAGGAATTAATGTTTGGATAAATTCTTAATCAAAATTTATATTGTTTTAGTTCATACTAAACGCAACATTGCAGTTTAAAGCAAATTGCCACTAATTTTCTCAGAGATTCATATCCTCTTCAGTCCCGAGGTATCATATATGATACCTACAGGAATTAATATTTTCTTGGGCCACTGCACAGCTGAACCTTTACTGACCTATCATATCATCTACAATACACATTGCGCTTCTCACAGCTCATTTATTCAATCTTCTGCTTTTGGCAGCCCTGATTGGAATCTTGGGATCCTGCAGCTGTACAACATGGCTCGTCGAAATAAAGGTAAAGACATATTTTTTCCATGAAATAAACAAACATGAAGCAGTAAAGTTGTGTGTATAATTTTCTTGGTTGACTCCCAAGGTATCATATAGGTACCATCTATAAAAAATTAATTATTGTTTGAAAAAAAAATTATGGTCATTCATTAACACAAAGTAAATAACACAATAGTAGTTCTCTTGCACTTTTATTATGAGCTCGGGACTGAAGAGGATATAAACAATTAATACTTCAAAGCTGCAGTAACAAGCCCACTTAGTCTGTTTCCAAATGAATCTTGGCAAAATTTCTTCTATAGAAGTAAAGCATCCGAAGTATGGAGCTCACATCACTCTCAGTCTATTTCCCAGTTTCTGGAAAGGCGTGTGGCACTTAATACCATTCAGACCTAAAGCTATTTTGGATTGGCATACCTAAAGTTCAGTTTAGTAGTAATAAAGCACATTTATTTAGTTCATTTTGCAATTATTGTATTTGCACACTATTGAACTTTTATTGTAATTTTAGGCTAAGAAAATCGCTTTACCAGAATTTGGGGGGGGAATCACAATCTAATAAGTCTATAATTAAATTGCTTTGTTAGTTTACCCTCTCCACTCTGTATATATACTTTCATCAACCCCTCTTAAGTGTGGGTTCTTTTCCATGTTTAGAGTTTTATGTTCATTCCTTGTCTTTTTGTTGAAGGTGTGTGTGCGTAGCATTATTTTTTCAGATCACTTTGAAGAAGAACAACATTCCATTTATTAGGTAACATCTCACCCAGCTATAGTGAGCCACATTTACTTTTTTTTTGGGGGGGGGGGGGGGAGGACAACAGCTCTGGTATTCTAGTTATACCCATATGTGCACTGATGTTTAAGCTATTCTTAGCTACAATTAACAGTGAATATAAGGACATATAACTCAAACCATACCCGAAGAGGCAATGGAAAACTACTTTCCAATAGATGCAATTCTCTTAGTTTTACTGTACTGGTTCAAAGTGACCACAAATTCAAACTGTATAGTGAAATAATGGACTAGAAATGTAGCTTATATATGTAATATTCTGACTAGTTACCCATTTCTTGGATGCTAGCGGAGTTTCCCCCCCAAGATTCCTTCCTACTTGCAAGTACATCATAACTTCTCTTCACACTGTCCTTCAAGGACTATTAATTTGCAGACAAATTGTGTACTATGTAAGGCAGCTCAGATCAGCCAACCACTTCCACATATGACAGCAATAAGGTTTACCTTCACAGGTTACAATTTAAGGAAAATTTCATTCATTCTTCTACAATGACAGCATCCATCATGTCTTAAAAATCTTGAAAACTGTCCCTGACCAGTTGTTACAATTCCTATATAAAACTTCACATACAGATTTGTGTAACTCAATACATACCTGAAGAGGGAAAAATGAACTTGTATAAGTAATGCCAAAAACAGATTTCAAATATTTAAGATTACATTCACGTTTTCTCCTTATAAACACCTGCAGTACACAGATGAGAGATCATGTCTGAAATATTACTGTACCAACAATTGCCAGTGGGAAACAATTTCATGAATCCTCATTCCAGATACATTTTTTTACATTGATACTATCAATTTCCAACAACCTTTACCCAATACATCCTCCTACCCCCTCATGCCAATAAGCATGTAATTCAGCAGTAATTAGAGGACTTTTCTCTCCCCTTCAATCATTAAAAGACTTGACGAACAGAGGAGAAACTCCTTGTAATGGGAATAATTCAGAGTTTGATTCATCCGAATATGGTACACCAATTAAAGTACGGATTATTTGACTGGAAGATGTTAGTATAGTCCCATCTCAACTCTTGCAGTCAAAATGTGCTCATGTCGCTTGTAGTTTTAAATAACCAAATATCTACATTTTTATTTACCCCATTGAAGACCTGGATGCTATAGTTTACATGAAAGTATACCATGTAACATGCATTTGGTACATAATGCAGATGCACAGTTGAATTATAAATACTATGAAAGCCCAGGCATTACACAAGACTTACAAATCTCTTCCACCTACGTTTAATATGTATTTTGCCAACGAAGCAGATGAATGTGCAAAATATACTGTGTGACAATTAGAACCATGAAGTGAAGACCATTCTTTCTTTAAACAGCATTCAGAAGAGTTTTCAATTTCAAAAACTGGTGATATTCAAATGAGCACTGCACTTCATTACTTTTAGGTTCAGTACTGGGTGTGTACTAAATCAGCAATTTGAGGACAGGATTTAATTAATGTGTATTATCTGCCAGGAAAGCATGTCGCAATTTTAAATAGTTATTTCCACCTATCAACATCTCTGTTTATAACCCTCAAAGCAAACATTGAAAGTAATCACTCTGAACCCAGCATATCTACCACAAGTGTGTGTGTGTGTGTGTGTGTGTGTGTGTGTGTGTGTGTGTGTGTGTGTGTGTGTGTGTGTGATATAAATGTGAAACAGTCTAGCAATGTTATACTGTCGTGAATGGAATTCATTTACAAGGCTACTGCCATTTTTATCTTTGGGATGAACTAAACAATTCAGAGGTTTGTTACAGTTTTCTAAATAGAGAAACACACCAAATCAAAAATTCATGATACTTTATTAAAAATTTAAACAATATCAAATCAAATTTCATATGTGTATGGAGCCACGTTTCCTATTTGGAAACAGTTTCAGTCT
This sequence comes from Vandiemenella viatica, assembly GCA_031002005.1. Classification (NCBI taxonomy): domain Eukaryota; kingdom Metazoa; phylum Arthropoda; class Insecta; order Orthoptera; family Morabidae; genus Vandiemenella; species Vandiemenella viatica. Next base: position 153,846,510 of record CM061919.1, on the reverse strand, counting down.
GCTTTGTTATAATTCAATGTCAGGATAAGAAACAGGAAACAAGCTCATTTTTTTCAAATTTCTTAAGCTGAATCTTGTCTAAAATTTGTTGGCTGCATGAATGAAGCGATCAATTTGCTTTATATTTGTCAATAATTCTGGACCATGATTAGGTGTCAGTATGACAAAAATAGCAAAATGATTCCTTCATTTTGTAAAAACATTGTTTTGTGCTTTCCAGTTATAACTGTCTGCAAGATAAATGAAGTGGTAGGCATTTTTTCCAATATTTAATTCTCGTCCACTTCTGCTTCCTGTTCCTCGTCAAACTCTGCATCTTCATCGGCAGTGGCCTCCTGGTACTGCTGGTATTCGCTCACCAAGTCGTTCATGTTGGACTCTGCCTCAGTGAACTCCATCTCATCCATACCCTCACCAGTGTACCTGAAATGAGAAAGTCCAGTTGTAAACCATGCTATTGAAATCCTTACATCATTTTGTTGAAATCATTTTACTGACAACTATTCTTCTACGTAGCCGATTTGTCTACTCAGATTCAAAGAGAATACAGAATGCTCAACAGAATTGATCATAATCACCACAAACTTAGTTCACAACCTGAAGGTTGGTTGGATGCTTCCGAGGAGACGCATTAAGCCACTGTGTCAAAGGTAGAATGGCCAGTTCCTTTTCTCTGTGATCTACAGTTTAACAAGAAATCCAAACCAACGAATTTCCTGGAGCAGCTCAAATAATCAGACAATTCTTGGGGGAGGGGGGGAACCACTAGCCCCACAAGGATTTGAATCCATGAAATTTAGAAGCACACAACTTGACCACCGAGCTACCAGACCACTAAGAGTAAGTATTGTAAAAAGTGGATACAGTGTAACAGTCCAATCCATGTAGAGGGGGAACAGGAATTAATAAACTTAAGAGGTATCAAGTGTTTAGTTCCAAGCACAAAAAGGTCAATATATTGATTAGTATTATTGTTGAGCAAGACTACTTGACAGAAAATTTGTTGTATGCCAAATTGGCAACATTAGAGAGTACCTTTAAATCTTGCTGAAGAAAGAGGTACAGCTGTATCTTATCTATATAGAAAGAAACAAAGCAACAATCATGTTTCAAGCAAAAAAATATTTTTTTTGCTCAGCCCAACCAACATAAGTATGTTTGCAAACAAGATTTGAAGTAGATAATGTGAAGGCCATATAATCAGCATTGTTTATTAAAATTTAACCCGATACTGTACTTTTAAAGAGTATGAAGTTAAATTAAGAATAAATTCAATTTGAAATTTTCTGGCTGAAATTTTACGAACAAAATCTTGGTATCTGAATTGTAAAAGTTGGACAAAAGTGGAAATATTTTTGTCCACATCAGTCACTGCTAGATTCAGCAAGTTACTCTACTGGAATATGGTCACTGGTGCTCTACTTCAAATGTGGATGAAAATGTTAAATACATCACACTAATTTTTTTTTTCAACAATTCTAAAGTTCAGGTTTGTGTACTGGCCCAAACCAACCATTAAAAGTACTTTTTAAATAAGCAAAAATGCCATTTTTATGCCCACAGTTTGTATGAGAATCTGAGAAGGCAACTAGAACTATTCATATCAAAAAGTAGGGTAGATATTCCTAAAATATAAAATAATATTTGAAACTATCTCCATCACTATTTTCTCTGCTATCATACCAGTCAAAGGAAAAAGTGGGGCAGAGTGTTATTCATTTGAAATTTCTCTACACCATTTCAAATCTTGTTAAAAGTTGGAAGAAAATTCAAAATTCTCATCTCTGCTAATATCACCCAGGGATCTCAACATGGACAGTCTTCATTTATATGTAAGCACTATATGTGGTACTAACCAGTGAAGGAAAGCTTTCCTGCGGAACATGGCAGTGAACTGTTCTGAGATGCGCTTGAAGAGCTCCTGAATGGCAGTGGAATTGCCAATGAAAGTGGCAGACATCTTGAGGCCGCGAGGCGGGATGTCACAGACTGCGGTCTTGACATTGTTGGGTATCCATTCGACGAAATAGCTACTGTTCTTGTTCTGGATGTTAAGCATTTGTTCATCCACTTCCTTCATGGACATGCGGCCCCTGAAGACTGCGGCGACGGTGAGATAGCGGCCGTGTCGTGGATCGCAGGCGGCCATCATGTTCTTGGCGTCAAACATCTGCTGGGTGAGTTCTGGCACTGTGAGGGCGCGATACTGCTGCGATCCTCTTGAGGTCAGTGGAGCGAACCCGGGCATGAAGAAATGGAGGCGAGGGAATGGTACCATGTTGACAGCCAGCTTGCGGAGGTCAGCATTCAACTGACCAGGAAACCTGGAACACAAATTTAAATATTAAAACTTTGTGGGAAGAAATTTGGAAAACTTAATAAAATTTGCTAAATCACATACAAGAACAAAATTTTATGCAGAAAGGTAGCACAAATGTAGATGTTTAGTTTTTAAGTAATTTAGTTTCAATATAAAAGGCTATAGATTTGAATTTAAAGAAAAGGGAAAGGAGAGACCCTTAATTGGCATAAATCTAACCAGCTGCAAGAAAAAAAAAAATTGTTAGATCTATCAGATTACGTGACATTTCTGGTTATGCTGAGATTTTTCTTAACTTGCTGAATAGTCCATATATCTCCCTACAAGTGTGGGTTATTTGGGCAAAGCCAGAACAAGGAAAATCTGAATTGAGCAGCTTTGTGGTCAGACTTTGGAAGTGTAACACTAAAATCTATCTTGTGATATCAGAGTTAGTGGTATCAATATATGGTTAACTATCTCATATTTGAAACTGTACTGCAATTAGGATTTCTTTTTTTACATGAGCTATACACATGTTCAATGTTCACACCACTCGTTACTTGTACTAGTTGGCTAAGCACATACACTGCTTACCTGAGGCATGTGGTGACTCCAGACATTGTGAGCGAGACGAGATGGTTGAGGTCACCGTAGGTGGGTGTGGTCAGCTTAAGGGTTCTGAAGCAGATGTCGTACAGAGCTTCGTTGTCTATACAATATGTTTCATCAGTGTTTTCCACTAGTTGGTGAACAGACAGGGTGGCATTATATGGCTCGACGACTGTGTCAGACACCTTGGGCGATGGTACAACTGAGTACGTGTTCATGATGCGGTCTGGATACTCCTCACGGATCTTTGATATTAGCAGTGTACCCATTCCAGATCCAGTGCCACCTCCCAGGGAATGTGTCAGCTGGAACCTGCAAGCATTATGATGTTAACAGATGGTACGAAATAAACGTAAAATAATGAGGGGACAAGTCTTCATAAGCAGTTTTGATAGACTTTCACAACCTGTCCTGATCAAATTGCAATCTCAATACTGGACTGCACAAATATCCTATTTTACTTTGTTCAACCATTTCTTGGAAGCATTAATAAAGAGAAGTGGTCAAAATATTTGTTCAATACAACCTTCATGGCACCAGTACGCTTGTCAAACTAGTCTACAGCCGATTGATAGTGGTCCCAGCTATTTAAATTTTAAGTTTTCACGATTTTATCTGAATGGACAAATATATTCTCAGACATGGATTATTTTGTTTGAATCCAAGTTCAGAAAATTCTACAAGTATCTTGCCTTTAAAGAAACAATGAACTGCCATAACCTTTGCAGGTATTAATGCCACTTTTTATATCTCAAACCATTTGAAAATATAGTGAAATTAATCAAATTAAGTATTTACTCAGATTTCGTTAAACATAAGATTGGATGAAAGAAATCAATTTCAACACTGGTGAATTTCTACAAATAATTTTAAACTTTAATTTGACAAATTCTCTTCTTAAAAGTCCGAAGATCATACATCTCACAAAGAAACCGATTTTACAGGCGCCCAAAGAAGCAGAAAATAAATGCAGGTTCTGCAGGAAGTACGGGAGATTCTTAACAACTGTTGTAACTTTGATTTAGGCATCAAAAAAATTATGGTAACTTTAATCACCTTGCTGCTTATTTCTATGAAGCAGTTTAAAGACTCTTGAGCAAATCCATATTTTTTTTTTGTTTTGCCAAGACTTTGCATCCTGCAGACATTCATGTCACCAATTTATCCGAAAGTAGGGGCAATATGCCACCAGTTTGAAAACTGAGCTTTGGGCAAGTGTTACGAAACTAGTTTTTTTGAGCAGGATTGAATGAACAATCCAGCATTCAAATCTACACTGAAATCCTCCAACTGTAATTGTGATTACCTATAATCAATAAATGAAGCTGAAACTTTAGAAGTAATATTTGGTGGTGAAAATTTATAAATAGCTATTTTACCGATAAGATCATTTTAAGTTGCACGATTAAATTTTTAAAAGACAAACAAGATTTCCTCATTTTAAGAAAACTATTTTTGTGGTCGAATCCACAAAATCAGACGGTTACAGTCAACTAGCCACGAACACTTCATTCACTTGGTGACAAGTATTAAGAGTTTGTCTACTGACCCTTGCAGACAGTCACAGCTCTCTGCCTCCTTCCGGACGACGTCCAGCACAGAATCGACTAGCTCGGCACCTTCAGTGTAGTGACCCTTGGCCCAGTTGTTGCCGGCACCGCTCTGCCCGAACACAAAGTTGTCGGGCCTGAAGATCTGCCCGAAGGGTCCGGAGCGCACAGAGTCCATGGTGCCAGGCTCCAGGTCGACCAGGATGGCTCTGGGCACATACTTTCCACCCGACGCCTCGTTGTAGTACACGTTGATCCTCTCCAGTTGGAGGTCGGAATCTCCGTGGTAGGCGCCAGTAGGGTCGATGCCATGTTCGTCGGAGATTATCTCCCAGAACTGTAAACAGGGGAAGTGCCAAAATTGCAGGCGTTATAATAAACTACGAAGTAGTTCGGATAAGAACAAACGAGTAGAGATATTTGAAGAGATTTTGATGGACAAGATATTAGGTACACTCTTTGGCAAAAAAATTGACTGTGGTTGCCTGAGACTAAGTCCATTATTTTGCACTATGTGGCATCACTAGAGAGTTTGTTCCAGGCATTGACTTAAGAAAATGAATAACAGATGGTGCTGAGTTGAATACCCACAATGATGCCACATTGTGCGAAATAAGGGACTTAGTCTCAAGCGCCCACAGTCAATTTTTTTGCCAAAGAGTGTACATGGGGTTGCTTTAAAGATGTTGAAAGTTAAGTGACAAACTATGACAGCAAGTGGCATACTTTCCTTTCAAAAGCTGTTTATTGTACTGCACAATATTAACAGATTCAGTAAAGTAGTAAGAAAAGTGTTAAGAGGCCAAATAAAAATTCGGCAACAATCCAGCGTCTCATGTACCAGCAATTGGTAACCACGGATTGTATTGGGGAAAAAATTAATGAGACGATATTTCAAGGTGCCAAACTTTCTAGGTGGCTAACAGCTATCAATAGCATTGCCACTTGAAAGGTTTCATTAGTGAAAAAATAACAAAGGGTGTTTTATCTATCTTAAATTTGACAAATTTGCAGAATGGCATCACTTGTTTTCCTAATTACCTTATTAAAGTATTCAGTCATTTTATTGTATACAGTTGCTTCACCTCCAGGTTTACATTATACACAGGGCAAATTCATTCTTTTAATCTTTTTAAAGAAAATTAAGGCTCGTCGACACTATTTGAGATGCAAAGATAGTGGAAAAGAAAACCGTGTATGCCATTTATGAAGTAATCACCTCGACATTCACAGGAAGTGATTGACGGACAGGGGTTTCGAACCCGTACCCTCTTCACTGCCATACCTGAATTTCAACTGTTCGCCCTCTAGGCTCAGCAGTAAAATCGGGCATGTGAAGTCTGATGGAGGGGATATGAATGAGACAAGCAAAGACCGCCCATCGGATTAACCTAATTAACCTTACCAACATTCAACTTTTATGATCTTAGGAACAGACACAATCTGAATGAGGATGGTCAGAGATTAAATTAATGGTCCTAACTCCTTCCGAAATGCAAGTTGAATCTATAAAGTCGATCGCTCGATATGCGTTACATATCCTTTAATAATTTCAGCTAAACTGCTATAACCGTAATCATATGATGTTAGCTGCAGCCAATGATTTTCGCCGGTAATTATTCACGTCTAGACTGTACCGTCTGGGTGGTTGGCTGAATGTCAATAGCCGCCTGCTATTCTTGGCAACTAGTCTCTCAACAATTTCAGAATCTAGGCGTGAACCAGACATAAGAAAAAAATTGGACAGACCGCTTTAAGATATTCATTTGGTCATATCTACGACGATCTTGAGAATTACCGATTACAATGTTTTGTATCTTTCGGTTGGTGGCTGGTATTTAAGGCATAAGAGAAATTTGATATAATTGCGACGGAGCGCACCCTCCGGTACAATCTTTCCCCTTTCCTGTACCCACCTACCTTCGCCCTCCACTAACTTTAAATTCCTTCAACATTTTTGTTAAATTATTCGTCATTTCCTCTTATACCAATCCCTGCCCCGTTACCTACGAAAGAAAATCTTCCCACACCCTAGTACCTACAATCGAATGCCAGCTTCTGGTCAGGGTCATCTTTTCCCTTCCATGCACCATTCTTAATTCTTACACCAATATCGCCCCACGCCTCATCACCGACATAAGCCTCTTAGACTCCCGTGACTTCACCCTCCACCTATACCAGCTTATCGGTATCGATTGTGTTCTGCGGTAATTTCCACAGATAAAATCTGGCAGCCCTTTTTAGCACACCCTCCAACTCCTGTATTTTATACCCAAAATGTGGGTCCCATACTACACCATATTCAAGCAATGATATGACCAAAGTTTTGTAACCCAATTCCTTTACTTCTATGGTACATCTCAATGTCAGACAAGCGCATGATTCTGAAACCTTTTCCTAATGTGTCCTGCCCAGTTGAGCTTGTTAAAGATTTTCATTTCAAGTCTTCAACAATCAATTCTTGCTAGCATGTTGTCAAAGCAACTAGAGCTCGGCCTCTTGGCAGTTTTGACTGTTTGCCTCACTGTAATAGTCAAAGATTTTGAATTAAAACATGGTGATAATGTGGACTAACAATGATGGTATAGACTAACGTAGCTTTCAATTTTTAAAGGGGGGGGGGGGCGTCCATTGATTACGAGAGGTGTTTTTCCCGACCCCTCCCCCTCCCTGTGCTGAGATCTGTTCGGACCACACACCGTAAGATGACGCGAGATTTTGGCGGTAACCCTGCTGACCAACCACGTATTTTGAGACTTATTCTATCTTCAAAAGCTTGAGATTTCCATCGACCCCCAGCCCCCCTCCCCTATTTTACCTCGCGTAATTAATGGACGCTCCCTTAATAGCGTAGTAACAAAATTTGAAGTTGCCGCATCTAACGCGACGTAGAATCCCAATCAAGACAGCTCAGATTAATGATTTTTGAAATTATTTATCGCAAGGGTTTAAACCATGAATTGACAAACGTCCAGAGATATTCAATTAAACTACCCATGTCACTCATATGCACATATGCACATTTAGTTTTCGAAGAGCCAATCTTTCTTGTAGCCCCGCATCTTATAATTCTCTACTTGTATATTTTAACTACGACGAAATGAGGAAAACTTCACGTGAAACAAACAAACCCTTAAATTTTTAGCTCTCACAATTCACTGTGAAAACTTGCTGTAAGCTTTTTATTTTCAACAGCTTACCAGCAGTCTTGTTTAAAGGATGTGAACGCCTGGGATACCAGCGTTGTAAACAAATACCAGAGTTCATACACTGCATAAACATCACCGTACCCTCACGTCCCTATTAAAGTAACGGCCGCATTTATCTAACGCACAGCGCTCACGTGTGAACCTTTAACGAGCTGCTTGCTGCCTTGTGTGAGCTCATTAATTCCGTCCCAAGAATTGCTTCCAACAGCCTTGGGACAGCGATACTTCGTAAAGGTACTGTACCTCGCTAGGTTTTATGCAACAATTCTCACGAATCAGTGGGATTCATAAGGGACCGTGCACAAACTACGTGGCTCGGTCCAGGGGGGGAGGGGTTGGCCTGAAGGTTACGCTGGGCTACGCTGGGGGGAGGGGAGGGGGTTCCGGGCCAGGCCGCGTAGCTTTCCTTTCGTAACATTTTTCACAGTTAAAATGAGGAACAGAACTCACAACAGCATGTGAATATTTATTTCCCTCAGTTAATTATCTCTGTATGTAATTTACAATAGTCTGGCAAGAGAAAACAGTACAAAATGTCTTCTGGAATCAAAAGGGGAAAAAAGCTACGTGCTACGTGGAAGCGGGGCGGGGGGGTTAAGCCCAAAGCCACGTGGGGCTACGTGGGGGGAGGAGGGGGGGTTCACAGGTCAAAGTGGAGCTACGTGGTTTATGCACGCTCCCTAACGGGTTTCGTATAAACTCAACATAACGACGCTGACAATGTTTCCTTTATATTCGACGGTAGAAGAATATTTCCATGCATGTAAACTTCTCCATGAAAATAATGTTAATTTTAGTTATATCCTCCAAAGTGGTGGAGTGCTTTAGCTTAACAGACTATGGCTTTTCGCTGCGTCAGTTAAATCAGTATCCATGAAATCTGGTCTTACCGATTTTATCTAATTTTGCATTTAAAGTTATTTTGCCACATTTTGCTTTTATACATCCAAATTTACCAAAATCATGTGCATTCTGCAATGGTCTTAACATTTTTTGCATTTTGTGGAAGGATGTTTTGACTCCATGTGGATGGTGAAAACTTCCATCCAATTAATTCAAACTGATTAATAATATCCATCAATGGTTACCACTTCTGTGAAATCATTGCCTCAATTTTTAGAGTAAAATTTAATTATAGAAATGTTGACAACAATGCTGCCACTGCGAAGACAGCTTCGATATGACATCTCACCTGATGAAGGCAGCGGAGGTTGCTGCCGAAACGTTGTGGAAAGAAGAAATTATCCGGCAAAATACCCGAGAAGAATTCTCAGCCATACGCCGGGAAAAAATTCTCAGATAGAAATGTTAGTAATGTTGCGCATTTAGTTACAAGTTTGAACTTCGGGGTTTAAGTTACCTTTCAGATTTGAATCTCATTCGAATCCACTCAAATTTGAAATAAGCCCATAGTATCGACAAACCTCGCAGAACACACAATTGCTGCATTAAAAAAACTTTCTCGGAGAGGAAGCCGTGTCGGCCATTTTCCAAACCTTTAGCAGAGGTTTTACGGCCAGCGCTCTCTACTCCTTGTCCCGCTTTCTCTTCTGCGTGACCCCAACACCTGCCTCATTCTCACACATCTGGCACAGAAATGATCCCATAGAGGTACCTTCAAAGAATGCCGCTGCTCCTTTGGTGTCCAGTTGAGACACTCGCCGTAAATCAGCCAATGAGCGCATACCAAAACTAGGGGCGGCTTAGCAGCTGTGCGTGAGGTGAGCATGCGAGGCACCAGGCATGCCGCAGCGATAACAGTGTTGCCAACATCGTTTCCTCAGAAAACCGGCCGGCTTATTTGACCATCATAGTTATTCAGCACTGGCATTAAGAATAGACATGGCAGCAAATTACAATTGAGCTGAACATAACACGTTCGAACAGTCGATGTGGAGGGAAAAAAAAAAAAAAAAGATTCGAATTCTCAGTATCCGCTTGGATCCTCAAAGTATTACCTTAATCCGTCCCACAGATTTGCAAAGTATTCTTTCTGCATATAAAATGCGATGTTCTGTAGTTTTCACGTAAAACTGTAGCTCTCAGGGTCACAATCTAACGCCACCCTGTCTTTAACGTAGCTATGGATGCAGATTATATTTTAAGTCTTAATGATAAACCGAGCCTTGTGGGTGAACTATTTCAAGATTTCCTTAAATCACTTCAGGCGAATATAGGAACGGTTCGTCTTAAAATGTCATAGCTGAAGTCCTTCCCGCTCCTTATCACGCTATCCTATGTTTTCATTAATAACGTCAACGAAACAAAGCCGTAGTTAAAAATAAAACGTCTAGGAAAGAGTTTGTGGCGAATGATTGTGAGCAAACAAATTTTTGTGAAATTCGAAGTTTCGTAGCTTGTCAATACCACTACCGTCTACGGCAGTATCCGAGAGCTTATCAGTTACCAGACATAGTCGGCTGAGGGACTTTCATTAAGATCTCTTGTATTCCATAACCTGTGCAATTACGGTAAGAAATGACAAAGCAACAGGCGATTCGCTCTGGTGACCCTTGTGAAGTGATTACTAGAAAGGTAAAGAACAATTTTTATTATGGACGTACATATGCGATTAAGGTTTCTATCCTGAAAGATACATGCAAACCCAAATGTTGCGTTTAGAATGCTGCAAACAAGTTAGTGTTTTGACGGCATTAGTACAATTAGCCAAAAAACCTTTACCTACGTTAACTGAAGTGCGAAGTCCGTAACGTTTTAGAGAGATTAAAACTGTTTTACTTATTTTGCCTAACAAATTCACACTGAATTTCATGCTAATAAGACATTATGTCGGAACTCCGTGCTCATTACACGTTTAAGACAAAAGCATTTAAATTTTTGCTACAGTAAATACATACGAAAGTATAAAAACTTAAAATTCACGGAGTAATTTTCGGAAGCTGTAAGGATTTTCAAATATTTTATTCATCACTAATTTTGGGTGCCTGGTGATTCGTTTTGTTACGAAGTTACAACAGCTAAGAATTTGTCATACTTCGCCTAGTAACCAGAACGCTGACAACGCAAGTATATATTCTGTAAACAACACAGTGGAAATAATTTCAAGAGTTTTCTCAACTATATAAAATGGAATTCGGAGGTCACGTCAGATGTTTCAGAATTCATCCCAGAGGCAATAATAGCGGTCCAACTAGGATACATAAACTTGTAATTTTAAAAACTTACTTCCATGTTAATACTTCAACACATCCCAAGAAGTTTAGATCTGCAGTTAGAATATGATTTGTCACCGCATCTTTGTGTAGCGGTAACGAGTATTCTGAAAATGTTTTATGGTGGTACAAATTATGCAAAACAAGTTATTTTCCTACACTGAAAAATACAACAAACTAAAATTCAGATTTTTTCGGTGTGTAACGTTTATTATTTTTTTTATAATACCTTTGTACCTGGCTACTAGAAAGGATATTAGGGAGCAGATTTTAACTCTGGACAGTTGTTCCTAAGGATTTAGGAAAAACTAGTATTAAACTTCAGAACTTTCTCTTCTCCAGAAAGGGATATTAAAGGGCCTTCGTCACACCTGCAGGAGATGTTTCAATTTCCACTGGCATTTCGAAATCTGTAAGGACTGTTTACTGCTTAGCTAGCCATAAAAGTCTTAAGTTGTAGTTAGCCTTATTATTAGTTTCCTTTTATAGGAGTGAATTTTAAATTAACTATCACGACCGATATTGTACTGAATAGTTTCTGAACATGGTGGAAAAATGTGAAGCGCCAAACAAGATTATAATCCTGCTTTGTTCAATAGGGTTCATCACTGCAGGTGAATAGTGTATTTAGTCTTCAACGGTATTTCAATTACTCCCACGCCAGCAAGTCCAATACACCGCACTATCTTACACAGGTGAAGCCTTTAAACGCCAGGTATTCTGAAAGCGACAATTTCCGAAACTTCTTTCCACGTTCACAAAACGGTTTGACGAACCGAGCCTAAATTCTAAAATATAAACAAACTTCCTTTGGTTCGTCGCGTTTTCGTAGAATTCACTCGTTCATGAACCTATTACGTGTAAGTTTCCCTTTAAACGCTTGCACGTAGATATGTAGACCGCAGTTTTACGACGAAGACAGTTTCTTCTAGTCAGCGCTACTATATTTAGTGCTGGCAGTGGTACGCCCTCGCGTTTTATGTTCCGAGAAGCGATGCCAGATAAGCTGGAAGGAGCAGGACGAGAAGTGTGGTGACGAAACAACTTTAATCCAAACGCATAACTTGTATTACGTAACCAACGAGTTTTTCATTCAAGTCAGTTGTCCTACAGGCAGGAAAGAAGTTTCTCTAGACAGTTAACATAAGTTTTAATATAAAGGAAAATATGCCTAGAACATTTCAATAAATATATTAGTCATTACTAAATCAATGGCTATTCGATTCGTACTCTACAGTTTCAGTATCGAAGAAGACTCGTTTTTAGCCCTGACAAAGTTCCGAATCGAATTTTTTGTTAATTGTTTAGTCTCTTCAATAATTCGCCAGATCTCAGTACTTTATCAGTTGGTCTTTAAATGAATGACTGCGATTTACTGTGTAGGCATTTCTTGTATTGCTGGAGTCATCTTGCCAATAGTCAGCCTTCACATACGATTAATGCTCAGTCAAAAAACTGTTCCTTTAGGGGGATTTTTTTCCCGTAAATTTCGTACCACTACGTCTACTCGGAAATGCTGTTATTTGTTTACAATCCATAGAACATGACGAGCGATGCTGAAATACAGCTTTTATATAGATTTGTAGATCTCTTACAACTTCTTACAGCTGAGAGAAGCTGAAATTCCAGGAAAACTTTACAACAAAGGAATCAGCAACATTTAAAAATTATATTAATTCTGCATCTGATAGCTGTGCGACCCTCACATTTCGACATTTTTAATTTAATTTGTGGGGCTTTTTTGTGTCAAATGTGAGTGGGGAACTTGAATAATACATCATATTGATGCAATTAATCCAATTTCAAAAGTTTAGTGCCGTTTGTTGATAGGAGGAAAATGTCATGCAATCCTCAAGTCTTAGATGCGAAAAAAGTTGTTCCACTGTATTTCTCACTTAGATATTTTCTGCTTTATGAGGTACAATCAAACTCTTGTACGGGAATTTAATAAACGTAGTCTAAAACTATGGTTGGTTCGATCTTCCGAAGGAGGCATACTGAGCCATTGTGTCACATGTAGAAGGCTAGTCCCTTTCCTTTGGACATTCAGTTTAACTTGTAATCAGAACCACGGAATGTCCTGGCCTAGCTCCTATGATTAAACAACTCTTTAAAACTCCCTGGCCATACCGGGATTCTAGCCCGGGACCGTACCTTAACCACTGAGCTACACACCGCTCTCGGGGAATTTTATAACGACCAAAATAAGACCGATAACTCATTCAAAACAGTTGTTTTATTTTCCTCGTCATAAAGTATTTACTGGATGGTTGATAAGAATGAAAAATGGCACCGGTTGGGCTACAACGAATCATCTTCCAGTAGGAAATATCAGTACTGTCAGATGGGTGGCTTTAGCGAACTCATGCACTGCAACAGTGACGGGATGTGACGTCATCCGCTGACGCGGTATGCCGCTGGGCAAGCGGCCAATACAACTGTGTTGGAACTCTTCTACGAGCCCAGACATGTAAAATTGTAAAGCCTGGCAATTTTAAATCGCCGACACCGCTCATTAAAATGAACCAAATTAATTAAATTTCTGCTGGTGAGTGGAAGTCAGTGTTAACAGACGGTTGCACATTCTCTAAATTGCAGCTTTTTGTAGCCACAATGTCATTTCAATAGATGTGTCATAGTCGAATGCGTTCACTGATCGGAGTCTGTAACAGAGGGATACGCAGGGGGCAGAGGGGAACGCCGTTGCGTCACCGCACAAGCCTGTACTGCCTTATTTGGCCTGCGCGAATGTGGCTTGCGATTCACTGCCATTTAAATCTAACTTTCACTCGGCTTACAAAACAGCGCTTACAATAAACAGAATGCAGAGTGGTCTTTGTTGGTAGGTTCGACAATATAAGCAGTCATATGTATAATATTTCAACCGGTTATTTCAGGTAAATAACATTTATGTAACAAAAACGTATCATGTGACTAATCGTCGAAGTTAGGAGGCCAAATTAATTATGTGCTACAAGGGTTGCTGTAGAATTTGTTTTGTACCAGTTCATGTTCAACGTATCGAAAAGATAAATAGTGGAATGACAACTGACATTACTTGTAAAAGTATAAGGTGCAAGGATTGAGTTTGTAATTTACTTAGCGTTCACGAGCAATACGAAATTCCTCACGTAATCAGTTCATGTAGATAAAAGATTTCCGGTCAACTGCGATCTATGTATCCTGGAGCAGATTTGAAAGATCGGTGTGGTAGAGGATACGAAGTTCCGTGTACATTTTCCAATTTACGTTGCTTTTATGAGAGTCCTTTTGCTAACGTTATTACTTCAACTCAGCTTAAGTAGTTCCAGTTGTATTGAGGTCTGTACAAAAGGCAACAGCGAGGATTCTTTTCTTCTCCTGCCTAAAGGAACAATCAGCCTGTTAAGAGAGTGTCCATTAATGACGCGAGGTGAAATGGGGGGGAGGGGTTCGGCGAAATCTCACGAAACCTAACCAAGGGGAAGGGGAGGGGTCAACGGAAATCTCACGTGAGGTTTTGAAATTCTTGAATTGTAGAGCTTAGGGAAAAAAATAAAAGAGGTCTACAATTGACGGGAAAGTCGATTTTAGAGGAGTATTTTGGTCCAAAAACCGACCTTGGGGGAGGGGGGTATATCCGCTCTTCGGACCACGAGACCTAAAATCTCCGTCAAAATCTCACGTCATTTTAGAGGGAGGAGGGGTCCGACCAAATCTCACTACAGTGGGTGGGGGGTTCCGGAATATCACGTTATTAATGAACGCCCCCTTACCACTGCAGTAGAACGGTTCTGCCGCAGCATCCGCAGAGGGCGGGACTTGGAAGCATTATTAATTCAGGCTGCGAAGCTACCACAAGGACTGCGAGGCCGTCTACTGGGAAGGGCAGAACAATCATCCAACACTTGCCAAACAAACTTCTCCCCAGTGTTTTCCAACTATTCAGCTGAGTCCGTTCTTATCCCCTCCCCTCCCTCATCCAGTTTCAATCACGAAGGATGCAACCGATTTTCGAATTTACGGAAATTTGGTGGATTCAATATTATCTACAATGCTTCTCCGCCACAGTTTCTTGCTCTGTTGTAACATCCTTACAAATCAGCCTCACGTACTACGTAGTAGGGCTATTTTTTCCGAGATACTCAAAAAAATTTACGCAAGGAATAAAATCCAACTTTAGAGGCCATCTATGTGTTCATCCAAGTGGCTTGCCCTCCCACCCGTTACTTTCCCCATCAAACAGACGCAGTTGCTCCATTTCATAAAGTTTTCGTATTTGCCACTCTCGTAGCGGGTCCTTTACAGAGTACACATTTCTCTCAAAAATGAGATTAGTATAAAATGTTTTTGGAAGTTCGAAGCCTTGCTTAGCTCAGTAAGTTTTTTTTTTTTTTTTTTTAATTCGGGATTTACTGGAAGTCGACGTCATTAGAGGCGAAGACTGGAGGCAAGGTACTGGAAGGAATTCGGCATTCGCCCATTGCATTTTCAGATAAATTATGAAAACCGAAATTGTATGGCTGAACGGGGATTCGAACCTGCGTTCTCTGGAACGAGAGGCCACCACCTCGCTAAAACTTATTTCGTCATTCGTGTAACTGCATTTACTGAGATGGAAATGTTGAAAGAACTGAAATGCAAATAAAGTGAAAATTCGAGTAAAGCATAAGCATGTGTCGCAGGGAAATTTTCGCTTTGTCACAACCCATCCCAACGATATTTTGATGAAGCAGGACTAACTTTAAGTGACTATTCGTGGTAGTAGGGTTATGAGATTCAATACCTTCAATGGGATGATCAGACCAACCTTTGGGCTGACTAGGAAACAAACAGTAATCTGAATAGTATAAACGACCTTGCAACTTCTGACATCGCCGCCCACAACACGGGCTTTGAAATAAAATTAAATCTAGTAATATGGTTAAATTAAAATGGAATACTTTTACTGCTAATGGCTTGGAAAGGCGCCTGACAGGATATCGGAAGGTCCCCTAAAGTGTGCCACAATAGATAATTTCATACGAGCTCTTAGCAATGCCAACGACAAAACTGGAGAAAATATTTGGAAACAGCAGTCCTCTTTTTCACCTACTCCAAAAACACGGACTGCCCTTGTGGACGAAATAGTAGCGCGCCAGCGGCGGTGCCAAAAACCTCAGACCGGTGACCACACTTGCCGGAAAACTTGTTTGTGGCGCCACTTTCTCCATATTAGGTTTCGACCACATACATGAGCCAATTTTCTCCGCCATTTGGTAAGTCTGTTACCATGAAGTTGCTGTAACCGAGAGGGTTACCGTCGGTATTAGATGACAAACCATTCTCTAATCGTTTAACATTGACATGTTCGGTAAATCATTCACAATAAGAGCAAAGAGTCCGGAAAGGTACCTAAACCACGTAACACACGGGTAAGCGATATTTTTAAACCACACGACAGCCAACAAGAGATGAAAGCCTGCTAGACAGTCTAAACATTTACCCCACTGAAATTCAAGAATATTACCGATCTTGAAATCGAAGAAACCTATTCCCTGCCGGTTAAAAGGGGGTAGATATTAGAACTTGCTGTGCTATTGTTCAGATGCAATTAAAAATTTCCACCACGTCAGAGTATGTGCAAATTTTGTGACCTCGCGTAGCTCGGTCACAATATATGCTTTTACGACTGTACGTGAACATGACGTCACGTTAACAGGAGCGACGCAGCGGTATCGCCATGTCGAATTAAACCCAAATTTCGTTACCATGGATACTTGAAAATACGTATGTATCGGCAATACCAAATCTTTTTCAAACATTCTCAAACTATTGGGATTTATAATTTTCTTCAGGTCACTCGGGAGGGTAAAAATTGGTCATTTTAGCTAGAATCAGACATACTGTAACTTTCAATTCGAAAGACTGGGAGATGATCACGGCAGAGGAAAATTCTGGCATTTAAAAGCTTATCTGATGCTTTTTAACATTAAACACATCATGTAAGTTTTCATTATTTCGCAAAAATTGTTTTAACTGTTTGCGAAAATCATGTTTAATAAATTAAAATCTTTTCACCAGGCAGTTTAAAATTAAATTGATTCCATTACAATACATACGACATTAGAATTTTAGTCATTTCTCATTGTTATTCTCAGTTTCAGCATTCAAAGAAAAAATTGCGGCAACTTAATATGTTTGCTGTACTACTGGACTTGAGCTCTAGCAGAACATCTTCAAAACGATCTGAAGAGAAACCTCAGATGCTTTCTCGAAAACTATGGTATATAACATATAGGCGTTTTAGAAGATGCAAAGTACTTCCGTGTAGCTGAAGAAATTGCCTTTGAGTAAATTTTGTACTTGGTCATAAATGTGAGAGTTATTAAAAAATGAACAAGAACATGTCTGGGGGACTGAACAGAAAAAAAAATACTTTAAATGGGAGAGTGGACCATGAAGAAATTAATACTCCATTTCAGGCACAAGGGAGTAGTCAAGTCTTAATTTCTTAGTAAAGGAAGAAGAGGTAATACGTCATTGCAGGAAGTTATGAACAATATGTCTCAAAATAGTTAAAATGAACATAAAGCGTACGTAGGCGGGAACGAAAATTTCCACCGGAGCACAAGCACAACAATAAAAACTGAACTGTTTGGGAGGAAATAAGATTAAATTCAATTAAAACAAAAATTTAGATAACACGTCTTTCTCTATTTTTTCAAGCCAGTACCCGCTGCATCATTTAGATAAATATCCATTTTATGCCGCTTCAAACAATAGATAGAATGACAGGCTAATAACCAATTGTTGTTAGCCGACTCCTTACAACAAACCACAAGGTATTTCTTCCTTACTCGATTTTAACGAAAACTGTATTTAATCATGATGGATCAGTTTTACTCCAATTTGGTATTCACTAAATCTGTGGCAAAACTTTCTTCGATCGAGACAATTATTTCGAGATTATAAGCTAAAGTCTTTCCACGCAGTACTAGCTAAGATTTAAAAAAAAAAAAAAAGTAAAAGAGGGCAAAAGCATTACACCGTCGGCAGGAAAGGAAGGCCACACGAGGAGTAACCAACTAAAACGCTGAAAATGTTTTACGCTGGAATTTCTTTTCAAAACCTGTAAAGGGCAACACGAGGAATGAAACCAACTGTTGCATGTACTCACCTTGGCCCCAATCTGGTTGCCGCACTGACCGGCCTGAAGATGTACGATTTCCCTCATGTTGTATCTTTTACAAGGTAACTTCTCTCGACTTCTTCCTGTGCTCTCCTGCAGACGAATGGCAGTTACTTGGCCACAGTTCCCGCTAGTCTTGGCGTCGGTGCGCGAGGGCCTACTGCGCACACTACCTCACGCAGCTGTCCTCCCATTGGACGATCGACGTAAAGATCCAAAGTCGGTCTGGCGCACCACACCTGCACAGCGGCGAAAGCCGCTAATTACGTTGATTGTCCCTGAAAAGCCGGAATTTCAAAACTCTGCAGTTATGGAGAAAACATGAAAACTGAATGTAATTTCTGTTCTAATGCTTAACAGTCGCATCTGTATGGCTGCGATCTTCAACGCGTAAAGTACCAGAAACGTCACCAGTACTGTGATATCCTGTTGTCATTTGAGGTGGTTACCACGTGGGAGGGGGGCGGGCTAGGGGGCTCAACCGCCCCCCCCCCCCAAAAAATAGCTAGGTTCACCCTCTCATTTGCCGATTTGCGAATTTAAGCATCGACAGCACGATAAGGGGGCCCGCGGCACATGTATAGCCTAAATGCGGCCCTGAATAGCCGTTACGAACTCCCACAGCCGTACAGATGCGATTGTAAAACAAGGTGAAATAAAATATAATAAAATAAAAGACAACTGCTGGTAGGAGAAGAACTTACTGGCTAAAATAATCTGAGAACCGAGACGTCCAAGATAGTGCCAACTCTTCTCTGCCACCACGCTGCGGCATCCGGGTGTACCAGGCGCTCATACGGCCGGTCATCGATTATGCCTGCCCAGTGTGGGCATATGCCGCAGAGTCACACATGAAGAGGCTGCAGGTGATGCAGAACCGGGCGCTGAAGAGGGCTCTCCACCTCACACCCAGGTTCCCAACTGCGGACCTCCACCAGCTGGCACAGGTCCCCACGCTCAGGGCAAGGATGACAGCCATGGCCGGAAGTTTTTCGCCAAGGCGGCAGAGTGTAGGAATCCTCTGATCAACCAGCTGGGTGATTATGAGACGGAGGGACAGCGCTACAAGAGGCCGAAGTCGATATTCGACCCCGGATAGTGCCAGTGCAAGCGAGTGAGTGTAATAAGGTAGTCTGTTATGTTTATTAGTTTGTGTTATTCTCCATGTTTTGTTTCTGTGTTAGTCTGCTAGTTTTATGATTTCGTGTTATTGTTTCTGCGCCTATTGCTATGTTAGTCTGTATGGTTTGTAATTTAGTCTTACTATTTCAGTGATTTTTTTTTTTTTTTTTTATGTAGTCTGTAATATTTAGAATTTTGTGTTAGTGTTATTGTTTCTATGTTTTTGTTTCAAACGTAGTCTGTTATGTTTGGAATTCCATGCCATAGTTTCCGTTTTCTGTTTCAGTCTGTGAGGATTTATTGTTTCTGTGTTAGACTGTAAATTTTTCTGGATATTACTGATATTGGGAAATTTGTGGTACAGTATGTAATTTACAGATATGGCTCTGTAATGTACTAGTCGTATTACTAAATATCAGAAAGAAACACCATGTGCAAAAAAAAAAAAAAAAAACACAAAAAAAAACAAAACACAAAAAAACACAAAAAACACTAAAAGATATATATATGTATATATGGTTTTAAATATATATAAATATATATATATATATATAAAATATACAAATGATAATAAGAGTAGTAAAAGAAATGTATATATTTAAAAAAAAAAAAAAAAAAAATGTAATGAAATACTAAAAATGTTAAGATGTTATTACCTTTGCATAGATGTCATGTTAAACCCAAAATTGTTATTAGTTATAAGAACCAAACTGTAAGAAAAAGGGGCAGATGTCACAGCAAGAGTGACAGGCACCTCTACCCATATACAGCTAATCCCACAAAAGGAATTAGCAGAAATTTCATGCGCTGCTGCTTCTACTCGTTTGTTGCGTGAATTGAGGTCAAATAATACTATTTCGTATTGCATCGGACGGTTTAAGACCATTTCAAGATCGACAAAAGTAAAATTCGAAAAATTGTGCCACTTTTAAAGTGAAAGTAAGAAAGTTGAAGCAGAATCAGCTGAAAACAAATAGCATTGAAGCAAATTCTCTTTTGAAATACGGGAGGCGTCGAGTCAACCGATCGAATAAGAAAACCGAGCAATAGTAAGCTATGAGAAGTGGATCCAACCATCGATGAGCTTCCAATCAGTACACGCACAATGGCCATAGCATAGATAGCGGACTTTCACCCCAACCCCTTCTTTCGCCTGTCACGTGTTTACAACCAAAAATATTAATTGGTACGGAATACTCTAGGGCAGATAACTTAAGACCGATCCAAGTAGATAAAATTAAATTTCGAAAAAAATTAAACCTTTGAAAGTGAAAATGTCAAAGAAAGTGGAAATAGAATCAGCGAAACGCAGACAGAATTAAAGCAAACTCACTCGGAAATGTGGAGAAGTGTCAGCTCTACCGACTGAGCAAAAAAGCCGAGCAAGAAAATTCCAGCGGGGCCACGATTTCGGCGGTGACCACCAGTGCGGGACAGAGAATTGCGGCAAAACTTTCTACGGTGGACGTGGACTGCGCAGAGGATCACAGTGAATAGTGATATCATACTCGATCAGCATCCTTTTTTACTTCTAAAAACCTACCCTGAAACTTGTGTTGCAGCAGTTAGTAGTTTCCCTTGTGTACCTAAATAAAATGTTTAGGAACTAAGTATCCTTAGTAGTTTCTTTCGAGTACATAAAAACATTTTAAGTTATAAACAGTAGTTGTTGTTTCACTGGCTATTTGGCTACAGGAAGACTTACACTTGCGGTATTAGCTCCGACTGCCACATACTCCCAGTGTATTTGGTCAACACGGTTACTCTATCCCAACCATAAATACACACATTTCATAAACAAAATAATTGCAACGAAGAATGGTATTTTTAATAATCATTTCTGTACATAATACTAGCAATGAAATTAAATTTTAGTTAAAAATTTCTGTACTTGTTTTGTTTGACTGTCCCAGTGATACTGTTAGCAGTTCATGGTATGGTGATTATTCTTAACTGTTTCCTGCCTTCTGGGGTAGGAGCACCTATAACGAAGCGTCCATAAATTACATAGTTCCATTTTGGCCTCCTGTGAACCCCCCTCCCCTACCCACGTAGCCCGACGTGGCTTCTGGCTGATTCCCCCCCCCCCTTCTCTCCCCTCCCCGCGTAGCACGTAGCTTTCTTCCCTATTAATTCCAGAAGACATTTTGTACTGTTTTCTCTTGTCAGACTATCGTAAATTAGGGGGCGTCCATTAATTACATGAGGTGAAATAGAGGGGGGGGGGGGGCGACGGAAATCTCACGTAAGATTTTGAAATTCTTTAAGGATGGTAACGCGGATATCGACTATAAGGTCTAGAAATTACTGTTGTGCCGTCAGTGTTCCCCCAGTCATACCAGATGGCTCCCCAAACCATAACGTTAGGAGCAATACCACTGTGCCTCTCAAAAATATTGGAAGAATGGGACCTCTCCCCAGGTCACCACCATTCTCGCCGACGATGGTCATCCAAGGTACTGCAGAACCACGGTTCATCACTGAACACAATGCGACGCTTTCATCAGCAGTCCATGCTTCCCGGTCACAGCACCACTTCAAACGCAACATTTTGTGTTGTGGTGTTAACGGCAGCCTATGCATGGGACAGTAATTGCTTAGTCCGGCTGCTGCTAGTCCCCGACCAATAGTGCGGGATGTCAGAATGTTGCAGGGGGTCCATTATTTCTTCTCGCGTCGTCGGCGCAAATGTGAAGGGGTTACGATGTGCTTGGTGCACAGTATGGCGATCCTTCCGTGTAGTGGTCAACGTGAATCTTGACTGTTATGCCTGCCCTCATGTTCCCATGCAGTTCAACATCGGTCCGTTGATGATGCTTTAGGGCGCGTCAACGACTGGGTTATTAGCGGACATCGGTCCACGATCACATCACTGAATCTGGATATTACACGAATCGACCAGCCGGCCAAGTAGAGCCGAACGAAGAGGCCCCTTTCATACTCTGCCATGTCTGATAACACTGTTTCTTCGTATGGCTTATATAACTGGGAAATCCCCGTTGATTTAGGCCATCTAGTGGCCGAGTTTTGATGCTTAATTCTTCCACCTCTGCCGCGAGCACTATCATAATAGTGTGTTTCAAGTTGTTAGAGAAACATGTGATTTGGTTGTTCGTGATAAGTCTAAATTTTGTTTGTGATACCTATATTCTCTAAAGCAGTGGTTCCTAAATGGTGGTCTGCGGAACCCTGGGGTTCCGTGTTCCATCCGAGAATTAAATAAAATGTTCGTTGAAAAGAGTCATAACCGCGCTGTGAGAAGGCTATCATAGTTCTGCTTTCATTTGTGGTGATTTACTGATGCGAGACTGGTTTTTCAGCTTACGCTTATAAAAATGGAGATCCGCCAAAAAATGTATGATCAATTGGGGTTCCGTGGTCAAAAAGAAATTGGGAACCGCTGCTCTAAGGGATAGTTTGGGGGCAGTCCCATCATTCGCCAGTGTGATTACGGGAAACCGCTTAAAAACGATAATCAAAATGGCCGGTATAGCAAGCCTCGGATTTGAACCTGAGCCCATTGCACATGCCTAGTCCAATGTGGTGGCGTTTAAACACGCTCAGCCACCCTGGTGGGTATCGTAAGAAATGTAGGTCTGCGATGAAAGATTGCTGCCTCGCTTCATTCCCTTCTTAACTGATGCTGTCAGTATGACGTACGGTATCTAATTTCCTAAATGGCTCGGAGCAGAGAGTGGTGCAGTGTGTTGGGGGGCGTGACGCCAGGTCGACCGCGCCCAGACAGAAATATCGACCCCTCGGTCAATGGACTGCCTTGTCCAGGCTGGCCTGCAGAACTCTGCCGCAGGGAAGTCAAGGCCGCATTTTACCCTGCGGCGGCGTATTCTGCCGGAAGGACGATACGAAGCTAGAGATACCTGGCAGTACACCACACTAGGGATGTAACGGATATCAGCATCCACATCCACAAGTGTGGAACTTTCGAGTGAAATATCACATCCGCTTTCGCATCCGCAATTTTTATGGGGAAGTATACCGGATGTTTTGTATACATTTCAATATATAATATTCTGTTCTCTTTATATGAGATCCTGCCCATCGCCTCTTAACTAACAACAAAGTGGTTGTTTTTCAATGACGATTTTGCAATAAAAGTAACAATGAAAGGAACGGTGTTATTATCAAAGCGACGAATTTATAAGTTTGAACTTGAAAGCGGCCTATTCACGGTCCAGCTTATGGGACATCCGTGTAGAACTACCGTAGGATACGCTCTCTGATTCATGCTAGTAGAAGGGGTCCAACAAAATGTTCCAAGCAATCCTTTCCACTCATACTTTCTCGCAGCACACCATGTGTCCTTATCGTACACCCGTAGGTAGAATGTTGGTCCAATAGCTTCCTCTAATATCTTTAGCTTGATGGACAGCAAGGACCCTTCTTGGTTGCTTGGGAGTCCAACAACATCCAACACGGCCTGCATGTAGTCCTGTAACCCTTTTCAGTGCCCATCAAGAGTTCTTTATCGAAAATCGGATCATCGTAGGTCCTACAAGTTGTACTGTGAATGCGCCACTGGAGCGGTGGGAAGGCGGGTGGCGACCACGGAACCGAGCATGGCGGGTGAGCGGTAACGCACGGGCCTCGCATTCGGGAGGAAGCGGGATAAAATCCCCATCCGGACATCAAAATTTGGGTTTTTCATGATTTACCCAAATCGCTCCAGGCAAAAGTTTCCTTTAAAAGGCCATGGCCGAATTCCTTCCCGATCGTAGCCCCGATTCTTTCACGCTTCTAATGAGCTCGACGTCGATGAGCCGTATAGTAATAAAACAAAAACAATTGTGTAAATAATTTAATTCACTTGTGAAATCATTCTAATTTTTTTATGTTGAAAGATGAGGCGAAAATAAAGTAATATAGCAATATTATATGGAAACAGACTTTACTTGTAAATTATTCATTTTTATTTTAAATTTATTTTTTGAAAAATATTAATATCTAAATAATGATAAATTTATTTTTTGAGTTCAGCTTCCACAAAACATCCGCATCCGCGGATGTCAAGCACTGAAAATCCGCATCCGCATCCGCAAAGATGACATCCGTTACAACCCTACAACACACCTACAAGTAACCGCCACTCTCCATACCTTGAAGTCGAGCGTCAACATTAATGAGCGGCTCTGGAAGCATCTACTACCTGCTGTTAAGTAATTTTATTTACTTCCGAGTTTCTTCTTCATTACATATGTTACTTAACACGTAAAAGCAATGAGAATCCCACATCTGTGCGTAAATAATTCTGTAGTGGGCTATCCCTGTGGATATCTTTGTTATGGCATCACACAAAAACCACTCATCGGATCTTGTTTAGATATTTCAGTGTTAGAAAGCTTAGGATCTAACTTAAAATCTGCTGTATGTCTTAGGATTCTGCTTACCGGGCACCGGAGCAAGAAATATAATATATTCATAACCTCACAATGTATACACCAAAGATTCATAACACCAAAGATACGAAAGAGGATTTACAAAAGTGGTTGAGCAAAACACTAGGGGACAAAATATTTTGGATATATTTCTAATTAAGCCCGATGAAAACCTTTTGAGGTATCAAGTAACTGAAGGAATAAGTGATCATGAAGCAGTTCTGATGGATATTAGAGGATTCAGTAAACCAGCAGCCAAAATTGAAGGGGGAAATAGGTACAACTATAAAAAGGCACAGGTTTCAAATTTGAGGAGATATTTCAGAGAACAATTCAGCAAATGGAAGGAAGGCTCAGGTACAGTAGAGTCAAGGTGGGAAGAGTTCAAGGAGATAATAAGAAAGGGGGAAGAAAAATTTATTCCAAAGCAAAAAATAAAGAGAAGTAGAGAACCTATGTACTATAATAGGGAAGTGAGGAGGTAAAAGAAGTTGGTAAGAAAAGAACATAACAGAGTTAAGAGACAGCAGGGTAGTAGGGAATATTTAAAACAACTAAACAAGGACTTAATAACAGCAAAGAAAATGGCTAAAGATGGGTTTATGAAGAGTATTGTCAGTGCAGGAGGACCATTGACTGATGCATCTAGAAATTTCTATGGCTATATCACGAAACTGAGGGGAAGGGAGGGTGTAGAGACACTTATATATAAGGATGGAGAAGAAGTTACTGACGATTTTAAAAAGGCAGAGATTTTAAGTAACTGGTTCAGTGAAAGCATTAGGGACAATGAATCAGAAACAGGAGGGTCTAATTCGGAGAACGAGCTTAACAACACAATTAGAAATGACGATAGTAAAAAATTTGATTTCCATCCTGAGGAAATCATGAAGGAAATAAGAAAGCTGAAAAAACATAAAGGGGCTGGTGAAGATAATATTACTACAGATATCTTAAAGATAGCCGGATGTGACATTGTACCTTATCTTGAAATATTATTTAAATTGAGTCTAGACACTTGCTGCTTACCACAGGACTGGAAAAGTGCAATAGTAGTACCGGTACATAAGGGAGGGGTGAGAAATAGAGTTGAGAATTACAGGCCAATCAGTTTGACATCAGTGGTAGGTAAATTAATGGAAAGATTGATATGCAACCACATCAGAAATATATGTAAAGAACGTAAGTGGTTTTCAAGCAGACAACATGGTTTCAGGCAAGGATATTCATGCGAATCTCAGTTGGTGGGATATATGCAAGATATTTCAGACGAAATGGACAAGGGAGGCCAAATTGATAGTGTAGCACTAGATCTGTCTAAGGCGTTTGACAGAGTAAGCCATAAAATGGTAGTAAATAAGGTAAAAACCATTGGAGTGGATAAGAAAGTCATTTGCTGGGTAGAAGAATTTTTAAAAGGTAGAAAACAGAAAGTTAGGGTGGGAAATGTTGTATCAAAAGAAGTGGAAGTAAAAATGGGTGTGCCACAGGGTAGCGTATTGGGACCATTGCTATTCATTATTCTAATGAATAATTGTGTTGATTGTTTACTATCTGAAATTAGATTGTTTGCAGATGACATAATGCTGTATAAAAGAATCAAAACGATAGAGGATTGTAAACAGTTGCAGGGTGATCTGGACAGGATGTCTAATTGGGTTGGTAAACATGGAATGAAGATAAATGCAAAGAAGAGTCAGCTTATTAGATACACAAATAAAAAACAAAAGGTTCATTATGAATATAAGGTGGGGAAAGAATTGCTTGCTGAAGACTTGAAATGCAAATATCTTGGAATTACTTTTGGTAACAAACTTAACTGGGCAGGACACATAGGACAGGTGGTAGGAAAAGGTTTCAAAGTTCTGCACTTGTTGGAGAGAGTGATGAGGGGATGTACGAGAGAAGTCAAGGAATTGGGTTACAAAACTTTGGTCAGACCATTGCTCGAATATGGTAGTGTAGTATGGGACCCTCATTTTACGTATCAAATACAGGAGTTGGAGAGGGTGCAAAGAAGGGTTTGCTAGATTTGTTTCTGGAAATTATCGCAGAATGCAATCAGTGACGGATATGATAAAGGAGCTGGAATGGGATTCATTGCAAGACAGGAGGAGGATGAGGACGGTCATGGGAGTGTACAGGGCATATACTGGTGATGAGGCATGGAAAGATATTGCAATAGGTATGAAAAGTAGTGCATGGAAGGGAAAGGATGACCATGACCGCAAGCTGGCACTCGATTTCAGGCACAAGGGTGTGGGAAGATTCTCTTTTTTAGGTAAGGGTGTCAGGGATTGGAATGAGTTACCAAGAGAAATCATGAATAATTTACCGAAAACTTTGAAGGAATTTAAAGATAAAATTTGTAGAGGGCAAATGTAGATGGGTACAGGATAGGGGGAAGATGGGTGTGTAGGGATATTGCCACTGGAGCCTGTGCTCCATTGCAATTAAATAAATTTTAAAAAAAAGATTCTTAATATAATTCAGAGGTTGCACACTACATCAAAGATTAACACTACAATAAACACAACCATTCCTAAAAACATTAGGTACATGTATATGTTTATTTATTCCTTCTATTTGTGATTTGTGGTGTAACAAAATTAGTTTTACAAAAAATTTGTCAGTTTAAACTTTTGTTTTTGCGCTTCAGATTTTGAGCTTTAGATTCTGAAAACATTTTCGTTGATGTTTTTCTACTTGTATTTTGAGTACAAGTATTTTTCCAGTTTTAAATTCTGACAGCAGTTTTTACAGGCAAAATATCCAAGTCCAGCTATGATGGTCGAAAATGTTCGCCTCAAAGTTAAACATTAAACGAAGAAAACAATGCAAAACACGTTCCCCAAAAATTTATGCGGCTTTCGGACATATGGTGGGTGCCACTTCACGAAACTGCTGTTTTTTATTTACGTCTGTGAAATGTGAGACTTGAAACGCAAATTTAACAAACTATTCTGATCCAGGATGGATTTCAGCTCATCCACAGCCTCCGCTGATATTACTGCTTCACAATCCAAAGATCTACTGTATCAAACGCGTGCACCTAGATCCACTCAATGGACACTGCCGACAAATGCTAAGTTTAAGTAAAACTAACACCCATAGGAGGACTGCTAAACTTGGTCATCATCAATTTAGATTATTCTTATAAATGTTATAGGGTAGTAAACCATTGGTAACAGATTCAAGGGTTTTTATGCAACGTGCCTTTTTTGACAGCATTTCCAAATCTTCACATTGCAGAAGGAATGGTCTGGTGGCTCAGTGGTTAAAGCGTCTGGAAACCGAATGGTCTCCGCTTTGAATCTCACTCTCGGCTGGGATTTTCAAAGACCTTTAACCCAATCATCACCGCTGGCACAGCTTGCTGTGCAATGTGAAGTACGCCAGAACGCTTCCGTGGTTTGGGTTCCATGTTAAACTGTAGTTCCCCTATACCCGGTAGTATTACGGGGTCAGGTTAAGACAGCTACGATAGTGGCGGATTGCGCAGCCAGTCAAAACTCTGTCACTAAGTCATTATGACCAGACCAGTTTTCACAAAAAACATTGCAGAATGGGATTGCAAAAAAAAAAAAAAAAAAAAAAAAAAAAAAAAAAAAAAAAAAGTTAAATCACGGAATATATCAAGGAAGATTAAGAATTATATACCCGTTGAACTGGATGCCCTTCTTTTTGCAAGTGTGGGACGCCTGACCCGCCTTCTGTGCTCTTGGATACGATAATAACGGGAGCCTAATACTGAGCCGTGACGAAATCATTTGACCCACCGAATTGGCCTCCCCTCAAGCCTCCACACTGAGACCAAAGTGGTCTTGATAAGTGGGACTGCCCATTCTGATTGTAGTGACGATTATCTCAATAGAGTGGGCACGAGAGTAGGAGGTAATAACAAAGCCTAGTTTAACGAGACATATATGGCAACTAAGAACACTTCCAACTGCTTGGACGATTCGAGCCCGTGTCCCCCGAATGCAAGGCAAGGGCGTTACAGCTCACCCACCCCGCTCGATCAAAGCTGCTGCTCCGAGACCTGATTGTTGTACATGCATATTAATGAACTTTGTTGAAGATTAAGCACTTTCTAACCTTAAAATTTATAGCCTTGCCACTGGCGTCGTCTGAATATTAATTGGAACGGCCTTCAACAGACGGGGTCACCGCGTCATCGCCTTTAGTTCTGGTCGTTAAAGCAAACCTTGGCGCCTCCAGGCAAAGGCAATATTTAGCGATGACAGAGTCCTAACTGGTACGGTGGGTTGTGGCAGCAAGGACGTACGTGGGAGGCGGACATTGTTATGTCCAGCGAAGGAGTCGGTCACCACGGCAAGACTTTGTGCTGTAAAAATAAAAATCTTACGCATTAACTGCGCTAGTAAGGATTGATTCGGTGTTTCGTCGTACTAAATAGGTAGAAGTAGGACTGTACTGATTACGAAACGAGTCAACAGTTGATCTGCCTTCCTGATTACGATTTATTTTGGTGGTTTTGTCCAACCCTGTAGCAGAATGCTGAACTGCTCCTCTCAATCGACATAGTAAATTAACCTTTCGCAAGCAAAATAACGCGAGACAGATTAGTACAAGTCTTAAATGTTCTCATACAGATAGCTGCACTAATCTTCCCTCCTGTTATTGCAGATTGTTTCTACTGAGCCGTCACTTGTCAGTAGAACGTATAAGCTCCTACCTCCAAAGATAAATGTCCAATTTTGTTAAAAATCGTAGTCATCATAGTCTGTAACAAATACGTAGAGAAAAACGATAAAGATAATGTTCTGTTTGCCTTTTTTTAATTAATTATTCAATTACGATGTTCCTTAACAGTTTACCGACATAATTACTGCTGCTTTACACGAAATTTTTACTTCGAATTCTTTCACTGTTTGAAGTTGATTGTTTATCACCTGTCATGATATTTTTTCCGGTTTCGGTCTCCCTTACCTACCAGTGAAATCTTTCTCACTCTCTGTTGCCTCAAATCAGAAGCTGGTTTATGGTTATAACCAATTTTTCACATCCTAATTCTTTTCGCAACACTCATTCAGGTCTCTTCGTTAACATGTGGTTTATATACAGCCAACATATTCTTTACCCTCCTCCTGCCTCCCAACCAAGCTCCTTTATTATATGAGTTTTGGCTTTGTTCTACAATAATTTCCGCAAATATTTATAGCTACCCTCCTTTGCAGCCCCTCCAACTCCTGGAGCCGATACCCATAATGTGAATCCAATATCATGCCATCATATTAAACAATGGATTTACCAAGGTTCTGTGTCCTATTTTGCTCTGTTCCCTGGTTCATCTCATCATCTCTCTCTCTCAAAATAATGCATGCAAGAATCCGAAATTTCTCTCTTCTACCTGCCCATTGTGTCCTCCCCATATTGGGCTTACTATCAAATGTCAATAATTTAGACTTTATGCCGTCAACAAACAATATTTTCACCGTCTTATAATCACACAAAATCTTTAT
The DNA here is from genome assembly GCA_031002005.1 of Vandiemenella viatica. NCBI lineage: Eukaryota > Metazoa > Arthropoda > Insecta > Orthoptera > Morabidae > Vandiemenella > Vandiemenella viatica. Next base: position 153,816,516 of record CM061919.1, on the reverse strand, counting down.
CTGTGTACCTAACAATTTGACTCTTATTCCGTTGAAAGATGTTGACAATGTGGTCAGTAAATTAATATTAAACAAATAGTGTTTAAGACTGTTAAAGTAAAAAATAATTATTGAAAAAGGTGTTTCAGTAATAAAAAGCACTGTTACATTAGACCGCTTTTCAGATGTAAACTGTTTAGTACCTCCATTGATAATTTATTCCAGTCCCTGACTACCTTACCTACAAATAAAATATTCCTCACGCTGAAATCAAGTGCTATACTCTGTTCACCCTCTACTGGCGGCTCAAGGTTGTAGCGGTATGTGCCGGAGGGAGGTAAGGGTGAAAACCTTTTACTTCTTTTTATAATTAAAATAAACCCTAGGCTGCTAATTTATTGGGTACTCATAATGGCGTACAGGCGAGGCTTATTTATCGTTAACATTGACATATTGACATATGATAAAAAGAACTATGAAAAGCCTCTTCTTACAATTGCCAACATATTAACAAATAAACCAAGCATTAAAACACAACCACATTTAAAATTAATCTTGAAGCAAAGTCCCAATATTAACTGGCAAGCAAGAAAGCTTCACACTTGATTTTTTTTTAATGAAAGTTCCCTTCACAATGATCGGGAACCATAAATCAAATACAGTATTGACATTAACTGTATCCGATCTCAAATGCCGGGCGCCAGGATAATTTAAATTATCCACCAAGTGTGGCTTTAAGAAAGTCTGTCCCAGCTAGCTCAATATTTGGGGATGCGAAAACTCCTAATCATTGAGTGGTCGTTACAGGGCTGTACTCAATGATCGAATAAAAGTACCACACTGCACTGTAGAATTATTACCGTGACGGCGATGTATTTCCCCCTTGGCAATGCACCACGTCCGTCAGCAAGCGTACTGGATGCGTGCACAGCGACCTCACTGTACAAGACACGCTTATTGACCCTCAGGTTCGATGCCAAGACGGAGCGATCTCCAAATTCGGAAGATCCGCTCCTTCCAGTCTGAAGGCTCGGAGTCAAGTCCCCTCCAGCGTCCGCCGGAAAAAGCCTCCTCCCGTCGCTCGTGGTTTACATAGAGCAAAAATACACCGGCATTACAAAATGCAAAGGAAAGTCTCTCTCGATTGGCTCTCCAGTTTTCAAGTTCCTCCTACCGGCTGTGACGTTAGGTGAACATTGTCTTTCTCGATTCGTGCGAACTCGGCATAGCCTCGGACTTATTCGTCACCTGTGACCTCCAAACTGCCCGTCCCGAGACCTGGGGTTTGGATACGATCATTCACCCCAGTGTACAGTTTACCCGGAGCCAAGGGATTATACGCTTGACCAAATGCGTGAGAAAGGGTAGCTGGTGTCCGTTGTCCCCGGCAGCCGCCGGCCTGTCGCGACAATCTGGCGCGTCTGGCTGGGAGGTCCCAAAAACACTGACAATCGTCTCCGATAATTCCTTTCTTATTCTTTTTATATATAAAAATATACAAAATATTATATATAAAAATGTACGGAATGACCCATATATGGTCATTCTGTTACAAGGTCATGTCCACATTGCCCTCCTCCTCACGTCACCATCCCTTAACACTGCATACCTCTCCGAGCAGACCGTTGTGTCTAGGCGAGTGGAAAATCTGTCAGCGGAAACTCTTTCCTATCTCATGTAGGAGTAAGGGCAGCTAAGTGGGGACAGAGAAGAGTGATCTTGAACCACCTCTGTTAACTCAAAGCACTATAGTTTATGGAGTCACGATTATCTTTTAAGTTAAAAATAATTGTTCTAATTTTTCACCCAATGTCAATGCAGTCCTAATCACAAATTTGGGTCCCATTAACAATTGTCGCCCTCTTCATCCGCTTCCTGTCTTCCAAAGATTCAAAACCAAGTTTCCTTATCATATCAATAATAGATTGCGTCCCACCGTAATTTCCCCAAACAAATCTGGCTGTCATTGTTCGTACCCCTCTTACTCTTGTATTTAATACCCACAATGTTTTGTATCACAATTTTTTTATTTCCCTAGTACACCTTTTCATTACTTACTCCAACAGATCCAGAATTTTTAAATATTTCCCTACTATCTCCATAATGTGTAAACTAAAACATACATGTCCAATATTTTGATGGTATGTTTCCGAAATTCGATGTTGCTCTTGTATATTTTAACACCTTTTTTTTATCAATTATATTGTTAAATTTTTTAATTATTTTTTTTGAATGGTTAAATGGCACTAAGGAATAAAATATATAAATTGTTCTCTGTTTCTTGTAAGAGTGTATGCTTGTATCTGTTCGTATGTTTAAAATTATGTATGATGAAATTAAATTTATTAGAAATAAAATTTAGTTATAATTAATCCGAGGTTTCTGCTGCTGAAGTGCAATAAATAAATAAATAAGAAAAACCTCTATCGTGTGACCTGTCCAGCTGATTTTACTATCAAATGGTATTCGAAGATATTTCTTTGACAACCTCCTTTTATATCAGAATTGTCTATTTTCCCCACAGCATCCATATGTTAGTTAATTAGCTTATTTAAGTAATTTCATAAAGAGCGGATATATTAAAAGCGACACAAATGTTAAGCCAGTAAAATTTACATAAACACATACATTAAGACTATAATTAGTGTAATTAAGTGAATAACTTTTTATCGACAGTAAACCAATAACTATCCTTCCTACGTCTGTTAAGTTTATTCGTTTGTTATTTTACGCTCCCATGTCTTTTAACTCGTCTGCAGACGACTTTAGCTTTGCTTTGCTTTCTACTAACTTGACTTCGCCCGTTGGCTAATAGAGGTTCCAAGAACGGAATGTAGCAGCAGTAAGCCAGTAACCCATTTCCCAGACACAACCTCCTTAGAATGCGTTGATAGTAAATCAACTACGCTCACCTACCAAACAGCTCTCGCCCGACACCATCGAAAACGAAGCGCCAGCTGTACAAATGTTAACTCTTACGTCGTTTATATTCAAATTCAATTTTGTTTTGCTCGGAAAATCTAAGGTGTGCAGAATGGTGGCGCAAAATAATTCCTTGACAGCATCGTTATTAACATCTTCCTTAAATGTATTAATTATTAATTTGATACTGCTCAAAAGAATTCTTGATTCACTATTTCAAATATATATATATATATATATATATATATATATATATATATATATATATATATATATATATAAAGAACTTATACACATTCCACATCTTAGTGCTACACGTGTTTAACCTATTATTTTTCTGAAGAAATAAGGTTTTCGAAAACTATGAGGTTCGCGATGCAACAATACGGCTAAAATCTGGAGACGTGTTGGTTCAAGAATCTTAATCACCAGGTTATGATCCAAACTAGTGAGATAAGTCCCAAACCTCTCCGCAGTCCATATGGAGGGGAGACATGCAACATTCATCGGTCGAATGGGGACCCAATTCTTAGTGGCATGATTACTATCGATAGGAAGAATAGGGCTGATTGGCCTGGCGCCTTGTTTCACTCTAACCCTCCCTTCATTTTCATACAAACAACATGAAATTAGACACAACATCTAGCAACTGCAGCAAGATAACCATCTCTAACAAGTACTCCAACGAATCATTGAGACAGGCCTTTAATGGTCTAATGAGTGAGAGTTTTGGTGCTGCCGGACAGTAAATTTCTGAGCTAGTTGTATCAAAAAGCCGAGTGCTTTTTGTTTTCTTTTTCTATACTGCATTGAAAGACTGACATCCATGTTTGGAAACTTTTAATACCGTAACTATTCTTTGTGGGATCAAATTAATTGCCTGGCGCCCAGTAAAATCCAGTCAAATTTGATGTTTACTTGTTATAACTGTAAAAACAAGAATCGCTCTCAATATGCATAAGAGATTTTTGCTTTAGTTGCACATGAAATTTGTAAATCTTTGTAAAATTCATGTACACACTTTGACACCAAATTAGGCCGCCGCTGAAAAATTCTATCACTCTTATTTTGCACGGTCTGACATCAATGTCATCCTAAGAAACAGTAACGCAATACTGGCTTGGCAGTATTACATTACTGTTTCCTGGGATGACAGATTTTGCAAATTTATTGTCAAAGTGTGTACATGTCTTACAATTTCTCAGCTTCAAGTAACGATAGTTGTTTGTTTGCTATTTCGCAACTGTAAGACGAGGTATTGCGTTGAAATTTATTTTGCACGGACAGATGTTTAAGATTAACGATAAATATACCTCTGTAAGCATTCATGAATAACAAATAAATCTTAATATTTTAGGGACATTTTTAAATGTTAAATACAGAAGTAATGGTTTCACCTCTGTTTCCCGAAAGTAATATATGTATTTTCAGAAGATAGTGGAAGGTGGTGATTTAAAATAATGCAAGGTAAGCAGTTAATTTCCCCCAACCGACCAATTCATTACACAACATACATCACACACTTGCAGTAACACACAGAACTGACAATCCAAGCTCTGCAATCAGGAGAATCCTACCAATCTTTTGACAGTGGAGCACACATCACATACAGGGCCGGATTAAGACAGCGCGGGGCCCGTAGCAAATGTGAAGAAGAGGTCCTTGATTTTTTCCGTCCGGATGAAAAGGTGAAAATTGTAGAGCTAAAAAAAAGGCCGCTCATGTACCCTATGTGTGGGACCCCCTAGTAGGCGCGAGGCCCGTAGCATTTGCTACCTCCTGCTATGTGGTTAATTCCGGTACTGATCACTTAATGAAAGCTCACCTGCCTGACTTAGAGCGCTTGCTATGTTCTGAGCGACAATGAAAGTGTAGGTTTTTTCCTGGCTTCAGAACAGAAAAACTTATTTCGAAAAAAAATGCTGAGAGTTCAGTAATGGTCGACGTTTATAGGTCTGCCCATCTGTGTCATCTACGATAGAATTCTGTCACCTTAACTTGACCAGTGATGATTCTACAATTTGTATTTAGCAGTCATGTTCTGGCACTCGCATCTTTGTTTTTTTCTTTTAGTAGAAAATATACTCATTCCAGTATTTATATCGTTTAGCTCTACGATTCGAGCTTTAAAAAATTTGTCAGTGCGATACATAAATCGGAAATTAACAAAATGATAAGTATCGTATTTTTTAAAAAAGTGTTTCTTACAGCTTATCATAAACGCCAGTAGTTCAGTTCTTCCATCTGTATACATAGTTATTGTACACTTGTGATGGAAAAAGAATGTGACCGCAATATATTATTAAAAATGCACATGGTCAGAAGAAAGATTGTAACTGTCATACTGTCTGGCCAAATCTAGCGCTTTTATTTGGCTTTGTACCATCACATAAGAAAAGCTAGTTTCGGAAATAAATATTGACTTAACCCATTGTCTCCATACTCACACACAAAGACGGATGGTGTTAAAATGCGAACCTGGTATTCGGGATCAAGAGCATTAAATAATTTAATTAAAAGTGAATTAAAAATGTCATAACAAAAATAAAAAGACCGTGAATTGTAATGTTATTAGTCTTTCTTTTTTCCCGTAATTTACCCTCCCGCTTTCTAGGTTCATAACATGTTATTAATTTGTTTGATAAATATTAAGGGTCTGTCTGATATATAATTAACTTTTAATAGTTCACTTCCAATTTCATAATTGTTTTTCTGCAGGAATTCAAAACATACTTTTATATTTATTATGTTATAATAGATTTTTTTTTTTTAAACTGCTTTACGTCTCTCAACAGCGAGGTCTCTAGAGACGGTAAAGGATGGGGGCAAGGAATGGGAAGGAATTCGGTCATGGCCTTTTGAAGGAAGTATCCCGGCATTTGCCTGGAGTGATTTGGGAAACCATGGAAAACCCAAATCTGGATGCCCGGACGGGGATTCGAACCGCCGTCCTCCCGAATGCGAGGCGAGGTTATAATAGTACTCTGTGATATGTCCAAAATGTAAATAGTATACACGCAGGTAAAAAATTAGGCCCATATAAGTTATAGGTCCGTAAAATTATTTTTCATATTTTGCTGATCCTCTGGTTGAAAAAGGTTGAGAAACGCCGGAGTTAATCATGCCGGTATCACGGCATGCGATAGCCATGATATTTTTTTAATTATTATGTCTTTCTATATTCCGCTTCTTGACTCTGATGTCTGAGATAAGGGGGGTAGATTGTGATATATTTAGTTCACAAACTTCTTTTGCTCGTGCGATATGGGCTGACATTTTTCTTTACTATCGCTCCGTCTGGTTCGTGACTGTACGGCAGTCACGTCACGTACACGATCAAACCTTTCGCCCAAGTGTGCGCTATTACAGAGGCACTGGCTTTAGAGTTCATTTCACTAACTGATGCAGGGAAACGCTTTACTTTTACTTTGTATACTGGATGATGTACGAGTTATGATCAAAAAACTGCGATGAACAGTTTTACCGAGCGCCTGTCATAGGCAAACAAATTTTAAGGTACAGTCTGTGAGGTCCCCACTCACCAGTCATTACTGAGTTATATTATTACATTATATATTGATTGTAAATAAATTTAAATTTTATTTGTAGTATAGGTCTTCCAGCATAGTAGTTTGTGTAGAACGGGGTAATTATAAGTTAGTTGAGTAATTTCATGTTGCGAGAGTTGGCAGTACGGTATGGTTGTGTTGTCGCGGAAGGAACAAGCCAATATGGTGGGAGAGACTGTTTTTGGCTAGCAGAGGGTGAACATGTGGAGAAACTGATTTCGGCTAGCGTGATGCAAATATGTACAGAATATTGTTTCAGTGAAAGCATTGTATCTTGTGTGAATTTTTGAGTGTAATAAATTGTGAATTATAGTAAAAGTGTGGCGAAAGTCATTTACATAGCATTAGAATATCCGTTGCGCAAATTGAGAGATGATTGAGGGTTTTGTAATAAAAGTTACTTTATATTAATACAAACGGCGAGGTGATAGCAACTACCGCAAAAAAGTCATATTAGGACCAAGTGCCAGTAAAGCGGGCTATCAATCTTTCTTGTCGCAGTCTAAATAATGGATAAGGAGGACCTCGCAAGTCGCATGCGTGTAGGTTTAGTAATAGTATGTACCAGCTTCCAGCATATTCGGTAAGTATGATCTGGTGTCATTTTGTAACACCATACGAAGTTTCCAAGTGTATCCTAATCATTCATAACGGACATTAGTGTCAAATTTTGATTCAAACTACATAAAAGCACCAAAGAGACTCATGAATTGTTACCATCAGTTTATGCTTCTAAATGGTTCTACTATTTTGCAAAAGATTCAGTATATGTTTACAATGAGTAACGATCCGGATGCACTTCAACATAAAAAAAACTGAGCAAAATGTTTGACAATTGTAACAAATAGGCAAATAACAAGTAGGGACATTTCTAAGGATCTGAACATGTCTTAGAGCATGAGTCCATACGATAATGTTCGGCTCAACACAAGCTGCTGTTACGAAAGTGAAATTCCATGGACTACAGTTTAGAATCATACCCCGTGCGTATTTATCACCTGATTAACATTTTTATTTTGAAACTTCAAAAAAAGATTTGCGCGGAAAGAAATTAAAAAAAAATACAGGTACAAGACTTCTTGAGCAATTAGCTACGTGCACATCAGACACATTTTTATGAATAGTAATTTTTTTTTTATTTGTGGCTTTACGCCCCGTCGACGTCGGGGTCATTAGAGGCGGTATGGGAGTGGGGACAAGGAACGGGAAGGAATTAGGCCATGGCCTTTTGAAGTAAGCATCCCGGCATTCACCTGGAGTGATTTGGGGAAACCATGTAAAACTCAAATCTGGATGCCCGGACGAGGATTGAACCGCCGTCCTTCCGAATGCTAGGCCAGAACGCTAACCGCTCACACACCACACTCAGTAGAATAAATTAAAAACTTCCTGTGTGAAGTACCCCATTCGATAATACTCAATGTCAATTAGCACTGGAGAGTACAGTGGGTTGATTTAATGTTTATATTGCCTTAATTTTTATTAATTTTTGTAAGGTAATTTGATCTGATTATACTGTAGGAATCTTTCACGGCTGAACAGTTTTCGCTAACAATATTTAATGACATTGATTGTTACATACGAGAACTGATTGTGGTTGTTTCGGTTTAGAGACGAATGAAAGTTAATAATGGAGACAGTAAAGTGCTGTGCGGTAATAAACCTACAAGCCAAGCATTATCGGCAAGAATGACCTAATTGAAACAATGGGCAGCAGAGCTTCCCGTTGATATAGTAGTCATTATATCAGCACGAATGGAGTGCCTGAAGCCTAGGTCAGCAGATGCCTCCTACAAAGATAACCAATGAAAGGAGAGAAATGTTCGTAAATATTAAACTGTTTGAGCGCGGTTAGTGCGGACGAATGAGAAGCTAGAAACTGTGGCTCTTGCCTAGAGAGTATCGTGGGTGGCTGGAAATTGTCTTGCCCAATCTTAACTATTACTGCCTGTTTTCTAACAAATTGTTGATGTACGTCGTATTTACTGGCCTACGGAAGACGAGAGGGAGAAGTGCCACGGCCAGTGGAGAGCCGACTTGAGACATTGAGGAACACAGCGGAGACATTCTGTGCTCGAAGGCGGACGAAGGTGGTTGACACAAGAAACCAGTCATGACTCCATTTCACGACGGCTGACTTGACCTGCCGCGGCGAGAAACCTGCGCTCTGCTGATGGAACGGGCGCCGTGTACTCAGGGCCGGCGTTAGGGGGGGGGGGGGGGGGAACGGATCAAAAGTACCCGGGCCCCGGCGGAAGAAGGGGGGGGCCCGAACACCGGCTGTAGGGAGCCCCCAGGGCAGAAGCAGCCAAGAATCCGCCCACTGTCGACTCGACAGTTTGTAGAGCTCAAAAAAAAAAGGTCACCCATTTTACCCCCGGGCCCGAAATACCTAGCGCCGACCCTGCGTGGACTGCCTGGTTCGACGCAACAGGAAACGCCGTCGCCGGTCCAACCCTTCTCGTCTACGGTAATTTATAAGTACGCGACCGGCGCCAACTAACAGACATGCTCCTGATTACAGAAATTATGAACACCCATTAATCTTTGAAAGTAATTGTTTCGATAAATAAAAGTAAAGCTTTCCATTTTATTTAAATTAAATAAAGTCAATGTATGTTGTTTATTTTCATTCACGTTTGACTTGCAAGATATCACAGTCACTTTGGTTTATGTGAATGATCATTTCGGTTAAGAACCATCCGTCCATCCCACAATCATTTACTAATTAATTAATTATTGAAAGCAGCTTATTCAAATTACAAATCAAAGAGAGTACCAGATGGGACATCTCAAGTGCGATGAGGAAATGTAAAGACAGTAGTAGAGGCAATATAGAAAAAGAGTATTTTCTTTGTTTTGTTATATATTAATCGAATGAACAGCTCCTGATAGGTACCTTATTATTTGCTCGATCGTTATAAATTGTTTTCCTGATGGAATTCACATAAACAGTAAAAGTGTTTTTTTTTATGGCTATACATCTATACAATTTGGCCATGGCCTATGGAACAAGTATCTCGGCATTCGCCTGGATTAATTCCAGGAAACCATGGAATACCGAAATCTGGTTGGCCCGAAGGGAATTCGAATCCAGTGCCCACCAACCAAGGTAGGTTGCAGTAAAGGAACATTCTTAACTCAAGAGAAGGTGAATTTCATTTTAGTTTCTTTAGAATTTTTATATAAATGCTGAGGGCTTATCTTGTACTGAGTTTTGTGAATATTTTTTTATCTAAGTCATAACGTGTACTGTTTCGCGAGTGATAAGGGATAAGCGAATAATTAATAAAAATTATCTGTGTGGTAGGTACGCTTGTTACGCTCTATGTAAGCGAAAACCGTCGAAGACTTGGGAACAAAAACTGGCGCCAGGGAAGCCGGCGGGCCTGTCAGTCAACAAACGACTCCCAGGCGAAAGCGACCACCACAGGAAGAGACAGTGTACCTCTCAAAGATTTAAGAGCGGCCCCAAAGAAGTTTTGGATGGAAGACGACGTGACAGGCAGTAAATGGGATTTACTGCAACATCCTATGAAGGCTAAGTAAGTTGATAAATCTGGAAATTTACAGTGACGCTATTCGGCTAAACTGGGAGACTAACCAATAAATACTGCATACACCGAAGTAGAGTGAATGCAAAGGTAAAACTCTGTCGTTGGAATAAACGATAATGTTGAACGCCTTTGCTCTTTAGGACAAATCCTCACGCGTGATAATTTTCCAGAGTGCATCGATTGGATGAAGCGGCTTCTCGACGGTTGCTGGTGGAGGAACCGAGTTTCCTCGACATAGTCAAGGGAGGCATCTGCCACAACTTGTGAACTGATTTATGTTCGTGGTTTGTAACGGTCACGACTTCTGCTGCTGGTTTGAGAACAACAGTGGTAATTCACTATTTAGTCTTCACTTGCGGTACACGACGTATTATATGCGGATGATACTCTACTGACACTGCCCGTTACCCTTGCTGCTTGAACCATACTACTTGCTGTTCGACTGGGTACTTTGGTGCCGTACTATTAAGCATCAAGGTGGATGGTATGCTATTAGCAGCCTCAACACCACTAACACATTTCCCATATTACTTGTCACAGTATAGGTCTCTGCAGAGCAATCATAAACACTCACTACAGAGTAACACTTCAAATGAGCCCGAACTATTGGGTCATATATATTTATATATAGATAGATTACACCGACACCCAAATTAAAATGAAAACAATTCACAGCAATAGAAATTTACGCCGAGAGAGTTATACGTAATTACCAATAATGAAAATCATAACTACTCACTAAAGTGTAACACAGAACTATTGTGGCATTATTCTTCGTTAACGAAAAACTAAAAAGCAAACTTGTCCACAAAGCGGAGGTTGGTGGATCTTCTCGAAGAAGGCGTACTAAACCTTTGTGTGAGGACGGCCATTTAGTTTCCTCCGGTTAACGTGCTGGCGTAGATCAAACAAAACTATTAAAAATTCATGGCACCATAGGGATTTGAACCCAGTAGCGGACCACGAACCTGTGAAAGCAAGCGCCTTACTTAACCACTGAGGTACCACACCGCTCTTTGTTACATAACTTATCAGAAATTAATTTAATCTAGTACGTAACAACTGGTACAAAAGGTACACTATTCCGTATTCTATCATCCTAAGACCCTTACTAGCGCAAACTGCATCTCTACCCAAATGCAGCAAAGTGTGTGAGATCAGGAGGAGTCTATCTGGTTGTCGCAGCTAGGGATTGCAATCCAGCAAAGCGGGATCCCGCAATCCCGCGGGATCCCGCATCATTTAGACAGTCTGGCGGATCCCGCACAAAATTAAGCGGATCCGCAATCCGCAAAATCCGGCGGAAATGCGTGTCAGTCTGCGTGACTCACTGCCCCACTCGATCTCTATCGGATGTATTGCACTGTTTGCCTTTACCCTTCCAGTTGGTATTTGATTCGTGTGAACAAGCGTTTGTTTTTATCAACCTTCGTCATTCGAAAGTAAATAAATACACTTTTATGTATTCATCAAAACTTACGTTTGTTTCCAGTACACATTTCTGTAATTTGAGTTATGGGGCGTATTTAGTACGATTTTCTAACTGTATAATTATTTTTTAAGTGTTGCACACGTTATCTGAACTACACGGTTACAGCTTTTTATTCACGACTAGCTGTTACCCGCGACTTCGTACGCGTGGACTTGGAGTTTCATTGCCAGAATTGGATATAGAAAACTGTTAGTAACGTAAGATTTGTCCGAAACAACACCGAGTCGACAAAATATGATGGAAAGCCATCATTATATCATCCTATCGTCTAATCTGTCGCATGAAGAGAATCAATTTACAACATATTTAAAAACAGAAAAGTAAGCGAAGGTGCGGGGATGTGTGTGTGTGGGGGGGAGGGGGGGGGGGTTAACTGATGGCAGCTATATTTCAGCATGGTTTTTTTCTTCTTTCTTCAACCTGAGCATCTGAATCTCATAATCTAATAGCAGCACATTGTCTTCTAGACCTGCACCTTAGGCCAGGTTTACGTCCGTAAGGCATGTCAAAAAGGAAGACAAATTGGTGCCAGAAACTTTTATACAGACACAAATGAATAGTACAGTGCAGAGCAAATTGACTTCTATACTAAATAATAAGTTTTGTTTCTTATCGAAATTTATTAACAAATCAAACACTAACAGACTGCGCTACTGAGCAACCAACGTAACATTACAGACTAACACACGAATCTGTCTGTCTTTCATCATTCGATAAGTTCTTAAAATTTCGTGACTAAAACTGTTATTCATATCGAAAAAATGTCCTGTGTCCTTCCTACATTATTTCATTGTTAAATTCCATCAATATTGATATAGCTATTTAGTCGTCAAAACGTAACAAAAAGACAGAAACTTACTTCCACAATTATAATATAGTAGCTGGTATCCACAACTTCGTTCGTGATTGTAATGTATTCATATTCACAGCTGTAGACATCTAACCACCATAGTGCACGATGGGAGACTGGATACTATTACCACACACAAATACCAGTCTTTTGCGCTATGTAGTTCCGGCAACAAAGTAAAATTTACAGATACACACAAGTCTTTGGATGAAATACGAAAATATTCATGATCGACCAATTTCAAACACCATATCTCACACACTCCCACAGTTACCGAATTTCGGCCAACGTTGTGATCGATGGGTGACTCTGTGTTACTACCACACAAAAAACGCCGGTAATCTGCGATTGATAGTTTTCACTCAAAAGTGATACACCGTGACACATGCGTCTTTGGCAGAAATATGAAATTGCCGCAGGTCGACCATTTTCATCCCCCATATCTTCCACACCCCCATAGCTACAGAAATCTAACAACCATAGTGCACGACAACGGACACGATTCTACCACCACACATAAACACCAATGCTCTATGCTATGTAGTCGTGGCAGAAAACAGAAATCTGCGGAGACACATGCCTTTCGTCGAAATACGAAAATATCCTTGGTCGGGCCACTTACAACCACCATATATCCCACACAACGACAGTTTCATAAATTCGGGCCGCTGTTGTGATCGAAAGGTGACTCTGTGATACTACCCACACACAAACGCCAGAGATCTGTGATCGATAGTTTTCGCTGAAAAGTGATACACCATGACACTTTTGTCTTTGGCAGAAGTATGAAATTGCAACAGGTCGACCAATTTCAACCCCCATTTCTCCCACACCCCCATAGCTACCGACATCTAACAACCATAGTGCACTACATGAGATTACGATTCTACTACCAAACACAAACACCAATGCTCTATGCTATGTAGTTGTGGCAGAAAAGTGACATATGCGGGAGACAGTCGAAATACGAAAATATCCTTGGTCGGCCACTTACAACCACCATATCTACCACAGTACCACAGTTTCTGAAAATCGGCCGCTGTTGTGATCGAAAGGTGACTCTGTGCTACTACTACACACAAACGCCAGTTATCTGTGATCTATAGTTTTCGCTGAAAAGTGATACACCATGACACTTTTGTCTTTGGCAGAGTATGAAATTGCCACAGATCGACCACTTTCACCCCCATTTCTCCCACACCCCCATAGCTACCGACATCTAACAACCATAGTGTACTACATGAGATACGATTCTACTACCAAACACAAACACCAATGCTCTATGCTATGTAGTTGTGGCAGAAAAGTGATATATGCGGAGACAGTCCGAAATACGAAAACATCCATGGTCGGCACTTACAACCACCATATCTACCACAGTACCACAGTTTCTGAAAATCGGCCGCTGTTGTGATCGAAAGGTGACTCTGTGCTACTACTACACACAAACGCCAGTTATCTGTGATCCATAGTTTTCGCTGAAAAGTGATACACCATGACACTTTTGTCTTTGGCAGAAGTATGAAATTGCACAGATCGACCAATTTCAACCCCCATTTCTCCCACACCCCCATAGCTACCGACATCTAACAACCATAGTGCACTACATGAGATACGATTCTACTACCAAACACAAACACCAATGGTCTATGCTATGTAGTTGTGGCAGAAAAGTGACATATGCGGAGACAGTCGAAAATACGAAAATATCCTTGGTCGGCCACTTACAACCACCATATCTACCACAGTACCACAGTTTCTGAAAATCGGCCGCTGTTGTGATCGAAAGGTGACTCTGTGCTACTACTACACACAAACGCCAGTTATCTGTGATCTATAGTTTTCGCTGAAAAGTGATACACCATGACACTTTTGTCTTTGGCAGAAGTATGAAATTGCCACAGATCGACCAATTTCAACCCCTATTTCTCCCCCACCCCCATAGCTACCGACATCTAACAACCATAGTGCACTACATGAGATACGATTCTACTACCAAACACAAACACCAATGCTCTATGCTATGTAGTTGTGGCAGAAAAGTGACATATGCGGAGGCAGTCGAAATACGAAAATATCCTTGGTCGGCCACTTACAACCACCATATCTACCACAGTACCTCAGTTTCTGAAAATCGGCCGCTGTTGTGATCGAAAGGTGACTCTGTGCTACTACTACACACAAACGCCAGTATCTGTGATCTATAGTTTTCGCTGAAAAGTGATACACCATGACACTTTTGTCTTTGGCAGAAGTATGAAATTGCCACAGATCGACCAATTTCAACCCCCTATTTCTCCCCCACCCCATAGCTACCGACATCTAACAACCATAGTGCACTACATGAGATACGATTCTACTACCAAACACAAACACCAATGCTCTATGCTATGTAGTTGTGCAGAAAAGTGACATATGCGGAGGCAGTCGAAATACGAAAATATCCTTGGTCGGCCACTTACAACCACCATATCTACCACAGTACCTCAGTTTCTGAAAATCGGCCGCTGTTGTGATCGAAAGGTGACTATGTGCTACTACTACACACAAACGCCAGTTATCTGTGATCTATAGTTTTCGCTGAAAAGTGATACACCATGACACTTTTGTCTTTGGGCAGAGTATGAAATTGCCACAGATCGACCACTTTCAACCCCCATTTCTCCCACACCCCATAGCTACCGACATCTAACAACCATAGTGTACTACATGAGATACGATTCTACTACCCAAACACAAACACCAATGCTCTATGCTATGTAGTTGTGGCAGAAAAGTGAATATGCGGAGACAGTCGAAATACGAAAACATGCCTTGGTCGGTCACTTAAACCAACCATATCTACCACAGTACTACAGGTTTATGAAAATCGGCCGCTGTTGTGATCGAAAGGTGACTCTGTGCTACTACTACACACAAACGCCAGTTATCTGTGATCTATAGTTTTCGCTGAAAAGTGATACACCATGACACTTTTGTCTTTGGCAGAAGTATGAAATTGCCACAGGTCGACCACTTTCAACCCCCATTTCTCCCACACCCCCATAGCTACCGACATCTAACAACCATAGTGCACTACATGAGATACGATTCTACTACCAAACACAAACACCAATGCTCTATGCTATGTAGTTGTGGCAGAAAAGTGACATATGCGGAGACAGTCGAAATACGAAAATATCCTTGGTCGGCCACTTACAACCACCATATCTACCACAGTACCTCAGTTTCTGAAAATCGGCCGCTGTTGTGATCGAAAGGAGACTCTGTGCTACTACTACACACAAACGCCAGTTATCTGTGATCTATAGTTTTCGCTGAAAAGTGATACACCATGACACTTTTGTCTTTGGCTGAAGTATGAAAATTGCCACAGATCGACCACTTTCTACCCCCATATCTCCCACACCCCCATAGCTACCGACATCTAACAACCATAGTGCACGACAGGAAAGACGATTCTACTACCACACACAAACACCAAAGGTCTATGTTATGTACTTGTGGCAGGAAAGAGAAGTAAACGGAGATACGAATTTTTGGTCGAAATATTAAAACGCCCTGCACTTACCAACTTTAATCATTATATCTCCCACATCCCCACAGCAATCGGCATTCGGCCAACGTTGTCCACGACAGGAAACTCCATGCTACTTCCACCCACAAACATCAGTGATCTGTGCTAGGTAGTATTGGCTGAAAAGTGAAATATAGTAAAAACACGTCTATTTTTATATATATATAAGATTTCATTATTCCCATTTTCTGTATTTGCAGATAAAGTAATTGTGACAATTTCCTAATTTGTGGCTGAAAATTTGATTATTCGTTGATATGAAACTAATGTTATCATAATTTTAAAGATCGCATACCTATTTATTTAACAGCTATCAAAAGGAAATTGTATATCCTTTGACTTATTGTTGTTTTGGCCGCTGCCTCAATGCGTTTCTTTGACGAAAGCCACCTGCTTACATGTGCCGCTCAGGCTTTCAATTAATCCCTCTTCTCCTTGTTATTATTTCGACTAAAGGTAAAAAAAGTTATAATGCAATTTTCACGGGTGTATCGACGAATTGTGTTGTATGAACACCATACTTCGACGGCTGCCTCCGCCGTCTTCCTCACGTGTGTAATTTCGTGTGTTTGCAATGAAATCGGGAGATACAAACCTATGAGGACTTCACTGCAATCATTTGCCGAGAAAGTCACCTTTCTTACTAAAAATAATAATTTCCACTCTAAAAACGTCGCTACGCCACATACGTAAATCTGAAATACTTGACAGTTTACGTGTTGGTGAGTAGTTTCTTTTAATAACATTGAATCAACTGTATTATCAATCAAGGAATAAGGAGATATAATAATGAATCACGCAAAAAAGGCCAAGTCTCGTGTTTGTGCAGTGACAAAAAGTTATGAGATCTTTTTCTGAGCCAAGTCTACACTTTACAGAGTATATTCACTTCACTTTGTGAAATGGAATGCTTTCTCTCGGTTTTTTGGAACGTTTATTTAGATTAAAAAAAAAAAAAAAACTCTGTAACCTGGCCACTAAGCAAACCATGTTTTTAAACTTATGTGATGTATTGTAAGGCACATAATGACCTAACACTGAATATTTTTTATTATTTATTTAAAAATTGACTTAGATTAAAAAACAAAAATGTAAAACCTCGAAATGCACCTAAGACATGCTAAAAAGTTTTAATGTCATCTTACCAATTAAAATATTGTTAACTGTTAATTTTTATCATTTGACATTAAATTTTATTTATTAATTTAATTATTATTTAATTTATTAACGTTTTAAGTAACTTTGTTTTAAATGTATGCGTTGAAAAATTGTTTGCGCCAATCCCGCACGGATCCCGCGGGATCCCGCGGGATTGGTGCAAATTCCGCACGGATCCCGCGGGATTGAAAACACTGCGGGATTGCAGTCCTTAGTCGCAGCATCCTAAGCAAGTTGCTGATGTCACCAACCACCTTCTGAACCGTCTAAATGGATAAATACGGAGGACACTGGCCTTCCCGAGTACCGATTCGGAAGATGCAGTTACTCATATTAACGTATCACACACTGAAGAATTTGTAAGCATAAGTGGATTTACGTTTTTTGATTCTATGTATTAAAAAATATCTTAACGTTAAGATAATTATCAGCACGAATCAACATGTATCGAAATCGGTAACAGATATTGTGAGGAAATACTAGAAAACACGTCAGGATCAGTAGCTTAGCTAGATTAACAAGGGCCACGGGGCAAAAAAAAAAAAAAAAAAAAAAATTGTTGCCCTCAGGCCAGATGGGTCGACCTAGGGGGACCCTGAGCTGAGTTTGTGGGCCCCCTAAGCTTGGCGACACCGGTACACGGAACCGCCTAGCCCTCCGATAGCAACGCCACCGCTCAGGATGTGGCAGTAAACGGACGTTATTAAACATCTAAGCACACTCGAATTCTTATTTTCTCAAAATTCTGCCTTTCATGTAGTCTGAAAAACTTTCTATAATTCTTCTTCTCACGTACGCCTGGCTCTGGGAAGATGAACTGGAATGGTTTCCATTACCCTTCCCAGTGTTTCAGTGTTCGTACGTGTTGATGATTGTTATAGTATGTGTTCAGTGTAGAGAGTTGTGTTGTGGATAAGAGATGAAAGAGGG
>CM061919.1:153685217-153797482 GCA_031002005.1 Vandiemenella viatica | reverse complement strand
GTACCTGTTACTCACAATCAATTGCTATTTTACAATCTGGCAGTATGGAATCACAACGATCACTTTCAAGTTTTTCTTGGCCATTTGGTCTGTTGTATAATCCTTGCACTATGTGATGAAATTAAGTTAAATATTAGTTTTTACAATGTAACAACGAAATAAACAATACAAAATTGGAATAACTTTTAGCACTTAAGTTCATGATTTTTTCTGTACACTATTTGGCTATATTAATTATAAGCAAGCATTTTGAGACAATGCAAAAATCACATATCTATTAATTTATAAGAATTGATATAATTGATCTCCAAAGAACAACCAGGAAGCATGGTAGGAATAGTGTGCACCTTTCATTTCTTGCTACATGGGCAGATTAAATATAAATGAGCGTTTTTCAAAAATATATATGTGTTTTCAAAAGTAAATTCTAATTTACATCGCTTTCACTGGTCCATCTTTGACCTTCAACAGTCTTCTGCCACTCCATGCTGATTCTCTTTGAATCTCGTGCTATGATGGACCCAAGTCTCAAAGCACATGAAGACTTTTTTCCAGAAAAGCATCACCTTCCCCCTCGTACCTCGTTAGGAGACTCCAAAAGATTTTAAAAAAACCCAGCTTACTGCTCTGCATTCAGCAACTTTGGAACCCGTCAAGCCAACACTTTTCAGAAACCCAACTTATTTTGAATGATTTATTGCACACTTCCATAGCTTATCTGAAGCTCCAGAGGGATTTTAAGAACAGTTATGTAACAGTCGCCTTCGATGAATTCTCGAACAGCCTCAGTGTGATGCTGATGCATGGATGGACAATATTTTCAACATGCTCACATCCTTTCTCAAATTTGTTACACCACAGTTATACCCAAGCTCATGAAAAGGCTCTTTCCCTGTACTAAGGTAGTAAACGGCGCCGAATTTCAGCAGCATTTACGTTTTTATTGATGAGAAACTTAATAAAAACACGATGTATAACTGCAGATTGCGCCTCTTTTGCTAACCACTGAGAATAAGGAACACATGGCATGTCAATGTTATTACTGGCTTCTATATGCCTGCACTGCACAAACTGTTTCAGACATCTCACACAACCAGTGGGTGTGCAATTTAAAAAGGCTCATTTATATTTGATTTTCACTCATATTTCAGTAATTCCCTGATTAGACTCTTATAGGTCTTTATACAAATTTGCAAGTCATAATCAAAAAAAAGCTATGCTTGAGTAAATAGTATTATGCAAATTAATTTTCAAGCATATCAGAAATGATGAAACAGTACAATACAATCTTAGGATATAAATTCTCAGCTACTGTGTTTTTATTTTCTGAAAACATTTTTCTCTGGTTTAATTGGGCATACTGAGTGAATGTAATCTTTGTTGTCCGGGTTGAACCGCGTCAATTTGTTCAACCCAAATATATCCTCATTACTAACACTCAGTAACTGCCAGCCTTTTACTGCAATGCAGTAATCATTATAAAATCTTCTTCTGCTTGTATTGTGATGAATTTCCTGCCCACCTCCCTTCAACTTTGGTGAGTGTTGGGTGTAATTTATCTTTCCTTTCCACATATCATAGTAGTAAATTATTTATTTACATGCATTCTATTGTGGTGATGTTTGCAGATAGATTTTTTTTTTTTTAATTTTTCAAGCTAGGGTACCAACATTTATTGACCTTGTAACTGGAGGAAAATTAACAAGATCTCTAAGGATGAAAATTAGATATTTTTATGGTGGATGTAATATACACAATTTGAAATTTGTGTTTCCTGTAGATGAAAACAAATTTGTTTCTTGTAAGTAGGTGGTTTACTGCATACAGGATTGGCCATTAGTCTGTGATTAGTTTTGTTCACACATTTTGTATTTTCAGTATCAGGATAATCTGGAATTTCTTCATAATAAATCAAATTATTTACTGATTATTATTTCAGATGATATTATCCATATTTGCCTTCTCTTTATCAGATGTCTTATTTTTCTCAGCAGAGTGTGTGTACATTATACAAAATAAATATTTTCGGGAGAACTGCATTAGATTATAAAGATACTAATTTGTCCTATATTTTTATTATTCACTATCGAATTCAATATTTTTTGTTGTTCAAACAGTTTTCATTTGGAGACCATCAGACTTGTTAAGAACGGATTTCAATCCTCCAAGTATATGTTGAAGGGTATACACACCATATGTCTGTGTTATAATCATTTCTTCAAAAGAACCCTATTTTTTAGATATCTACATGCAAAGTATCCTAATAGCTTGTAAATATTAAAATTATTAACAGTTAGTACTAAGTTTCAGCGTGGTGTATGTGGCGAGATGCCCACTTCTGATTTTGTTCAAATCCCTGTATTGTCAAATATTTTTATTTCTTTTTTATATTCAGAAATCATTGAGTAATGATTTTGTTTTATTTTAAATTCATTTACATATTTTTATCATGTGAAATAATATTTAAAACATTATTTACAACACTATTATTACTACAGTAGATACAGTATGCAATTTTTATTACAATGCTTCACTCATAAAGCGTATATTTGGTTAATTTTCCATCTCCTCTGTTGAACATATTTGTGGGAAGTAACTATTATAGAAACATTCAAAACATATTTCCAGTTGGCACCAGCACTTTCGATAAATACCCTGCAACATATACTTGGGGAATTGAAATGCACCCGTAACATGTCTAATGGTTCCGAAATAAAAATTATCTAGACCAGTTCTGTTGCTTTCTTGTGGTATATGAATGAAGGATTTTATTACCTACCTTTCATAAAAGGCATTTAATATCATAAAATGCAGCCCAATATAAGATATCTATCACTGAATCTTCCACAACTGACATGATTAAGAATAAGCCTTATCATTAGCACTAAGCATTAATTTAGCTATTTTATTTATTTATAATATTGTGTATGATATGTTTATGCTGGAGGGTATAATTTGAACTGAAATAATTTTGTATGCTCAGCAATAGGTCAGCAACATGTACGTGTTATTAGTGTATATGAGAGACTCAGCAGTGCATTGTATATAATGGTGCTCAAATACATAGTCAAACTGAGGTGCTTTATTCTGAACCTTGTAGACAGATTATAACACCTGTTCTTATAATAACAATTTGTGTTGTTAAGGTAGAAATATGAAGGTTAGTAGTTTCTGGACACAATAAAATTCTTTGTATGTTCCTTTTTTTTTTATACATGAGATAAAATTTTGAAAACAGTGAGGTAGGACATTCTGTTTTATATTGTTTTGACAAATATACTAAATATTTCACTACAAATTTGAAATAGCCTTTGGTATTATAAAAGTAACACATATTTTATATACCACTAATTATTTCATAGTTTACAGTTTTTATTCATTATTTTTTTGAACATTTTCACTTTTTTGGGTCACTGGGCTTATTCCAGGGGCTTTGCTTATTTTAAAAGCAAAGTTCCATCTCCTACCAGCGTATTAGGCCTGTTATAGTGGGTATGTTTCCATCTGTCTGTGAAATGTGTTATGGTATTCTAAAATTTCTGTTGTGAGTTGTGCCCCCATGGTTTGTAAAATGTGTATTTTATAAATTGAAGACTTGGAATTGTCCCAGCATTCATCTAAACGATTACAGAAAACCGCAATCAGGACGGCTGGTGCACAGGGCCGGGTATTTGTACCAGTGACTTTCTAACACACACAGCCACTCTGGCAGGTTGCTGGTTTTCTTTGTTTATGGAGGTTTTTTTAATATCTCCAACACATTTTGCATAAGTTTTGTTTTATTTTACAATTAAGGTCACAAGAGTTGTGTTATAGCTTCGATGTTTTTTCTAAGTTTGATATAGAAAAACCTATCTCATAAAATTAAGTCAAAAGGTATTTGCTGTCTTTTTTGTGATGATATATAGTAATCTCCATTAGTGGAAATTTTCTAATTCAAAGCTAGTTGTTAATATCATTTATTACTCCCCTGGTCTTAATATATTGGCAATAGTTTGTATATATATCACGTGTATTTTATATAGCTTTGGTTGCTATTAAGGGGGCCATTAATTATATGAGGTGTTTTTTCTTAAATTTGGACCCCCTCCCCCTTGGTGATTTTTTTTTTTTTTAGCTCTACTACTCTTTCAAGTGTGGCAATCTGAAATAAAAAGTTGACGAGAGATTTTGCTGGATCCCTCCTCCCCATTTTGAAATCACATAATTAATGGATGCCCCCTAAGGTTATGGTATTCTAAAATACCTGTTGTGAGTTGTGCCTCCATGGCAGCAATTAATTTTAATTACCAAATAATTGTGGTGCTCTTTTAGTTATTTTTATTTATGCGAGTAAATTTAAAATGGTTGATTGTTTCTCTTTGTTTTTGTATAGTTGTCTCAAATTTTATTTTTTCCTATTAAATGTATTTTTTACTAAGAAAAAATGCTTGGAAGAATTTGCTGCTCCTTTTAAATTCAGAATTGGGTTGAAAGCTATTTTAATACTACATTAATTTTCTTAATCAATTTCTATAACCTTTTGACACACTGTGACAACCTGGTATTAATTCTGTGCTACCAGGTTTGTGAAATATAGTTTAGTTCTTAACTCAGTATTCATGAACAGAAAAGAGACACATAACATGGTGGTTTTTTTGTAAGTGCAGAAATTATCTCTCAGTTTGTGTGTGTCTGACCACTTGCCATATGGCTTTTCTGTTGACATAAATAAGGTTTTATACCAAAGTATTGTAAATTGCATTAATCTTTATTTTTACCAGAAGTAAAGTTACATATGAACTTGTAAAATGGCTCTCTTAAATAAAATTTAATGTATTGTACTATTATGGTATAAATATTTTAGGTAGTCTTCCAACATTAAATCTGAGACAGGATTGCAGTGTCTGGTTGGGAATAGATGAAAGAGACTTATACTTACAACTATTAGATTATTAATTTTCATTCATACCTTTAGATATTGCGATAACAATGAAAATAAGAGGAGAATAGCAAACAAATTATTATTATAATTATTAACATTGCCAGGAAGAGACTGATGAGAATTGTAACTATAATTCTTTGGTATAGAAATTGTTGAACTTAGTTCACATGCAGTGCTATATAGTGTTGCTGATAAGAAGCAAATAATATGCAGAAGTTGTACAAAAAATGTAAGTAAAATATATGACTGTTAAGGAAAATTTCGAAATCAAAGCAAATTAGTATATGTGATTTTTTAATATAAAAGTGTGTATATATATATATATTGAACATTAGGATAGGATAAAAAACCACCGCCTACCGCTTGTTGGCTGCTAGCAGTGCTAGCATGCAACCATCTCACTTCTACTGAGGAAGAGCCATGCTCGAAAATTCTATTCTTTGTGTGATCGTTTTTTTCGTGTACCAACGCCGCAGGTTTTTTATCCTATCCTAATGTTCAATATATCCGCTTTTAGCGCCTTATGTAGTTATTGTGATAACTAAATAAACACAATATTATGAGACATATGGCTGCATTGACCGTGGGCACTTGTACAAGTTTTGCCACCTGTCGATTGTGTTTTTTGTCATTGCAACCCATCTTCCTTCAACTTTGGTCATTGGTGTGTCTACTTCATTTTTCTTTTCTGTATTAATATTGCCTCATTTCTTCCTTCCTCATTGTTGCTGTGATTTATTTATTATATATATATGGTAGAAATGGTGAGATTGTATTTAAATATGCATCTTTGCTTCTTATCAAACACAGAAATATATTTATTCATGTAATTGCATACTGCTTATACCATATACCATCTATTAAGAATTACAAAACAGTGAAAGACTATATGTTGATTCAGAAGAGACAGAGAGGTAACTGGATCAGTGCATTTTCATCCAGAATATTGAATAAGTGTTAGGTTTTAAATTTATCTGTAAATTATGAACAAGTTGGCCAAATAGTTGTGGCTATAAAAAAATACAAACAGACTAGAAAAAGTTGGGAGTATTATTAATGTACTTTGAAATTATACCATTTTGGGTTTCCATTAAAGCTGTACTTAAATGTTTTGGCAAAATTGTTTGTTTGTTATATTTTATGAAACTTCAATTGTATTCGATTTTTGTAAAAAAAAAAACGTTTGGGTTTGGATAGTTTATGCTAGGAATGTAATATATTTGTTAAGAAAATAGTCACTTTTGTGACTGTCTTTTTAATACATCTTAGGTTTGAGGGTTACATCTAAGTTCCAAACATTTGTATTAGATACAGCTGTAAGACTTTTTGTTTAATATTTTTTGTTTTGTTTTAGTATAAATCTTTCTTAATTTTTTTTAATGAAGATGATTTTTATTCCTGTGACTTTTGGATATATAATTATATTATTCAATGTTCTTTATTTCAACATAACCTGTTGTTAATTTTTCCATTTTATGCTCATTATATTTCTATAGTATTTAAGAGTTTTAAGTACAAATCTACATACAATAAAGCATTTAAAAAATCATTCTCTGCATAGTCAATAGAATTCATAGTTATAATGGGCTTTTACTGTCTGACTGATAGCATTGTTTTGTTAGATTCATGAAGCAAACTAAACCAATTTTTTTGTCTTCTTTTAGTCAAATGAAAATTGATATTTGAACATTGTAATATTGGTTGGATGAATTCTTACGGTGGTATAAGAAACAAAAAGGACTATACATAAAATATAGATGAATATATCAAATTAAGATAGAGGTAATAGTTTCCATGTATCTCCCTTGTTTAAGTCAGAATTGTGAAGAAATGTATTTTCCCCACTCCCCCCCAACATGTAAGTTTTAACTGTGCAAGAGCACTAATTTTTCAAAATATTAAATAGCAGTCAGTGGATCTCTAATTCTGATTGATATATTCATCCAGTCTCTACTAAAATGTTGTGATACGTACCACTGATTTCAGTCTGTGTCAGAATTTTATATTCCCACTCATTAGTGGTGCTGTTTAACTAATTGACCTAAGCTATTTGGAAATTGTTAAAACTTTTGGTCAATTTGATCACTGTGCAGCTTGTATTAATTTTGTTCTATTTTATATTTCAGATTTACATACAAGCTATGGCTCTAACATGTGTTATCAAAGGTCTTAAATGGCAAATTTTATAAAATGTGTAGAGGAATACATAATTAAATCATTGAAAAACCTGACATTTATTATTAATAATTAGTTGACACCTAACAATTTCAAACTCAATTTTTATTTCTTTCCCACTAATTATCTGCAGCATACTAATAGCTCATAGAACTATCAACTATAACTTTTGCTGTGCAATATATTCAATAATTAGTCAAAATATCATGATCGGGAGATTGTTGGGACTGCACTAACTACTGCTTGGAAATGTTTCACACATACGACTATGGTAGTTTATTGGAATGCCTTACAATGTCTGTCCAGTGCCATGCCTACCTGTATTATGAAAGTGATAGTCTTCCAATAACATTGACAGAAGGATGGGATGAATTCAGAGCAGGCAGATCAGGATAGAGTCCAGATCACAAATATTTGGTAGGGATGCTCATATATATATCCAAGGCATTTGATAAACTATAATAGTTGCCTGCTCTTTTTGCTTGGGTTATGAAAATCAGTTGTAACTTTAAGAACAGGTACCTTACATACATATCATAGGCCACGACAACTGACCAAGCATTGACACATCCTGAAAGATGAATATTAAAGTAATCAAGTTAACTAATCAATGACACAATAAAGAAAATGTCAATTTATACCCTCCAGGTAAGCCAGTGGAGGAACAACCAGTGGCCGAAGGAGGATACTTTTTTTTCATCCAGGAGTTATCTCTTGAGGGAGGGTAAGTTGCTCCACAGTGGCTGTTCCAGGAGTAATTGGATAATAGTGACAGGGAAACTGCCATTAAGCAATGAAAATAAGGTGGGTTAGGGAAAATAACCAGATCACTTACCACTGATAAAGGCAGGAGGTCCAAACACACTTTACAATATTTTGTTTAGTAACCTTATGATGTGTACATATCTTTCCCCTTACCCTGCCCACCTCCTTCATTAGTAACATTACCAACCACTATCATACATTCTAAAAAGTGTTCCCTCCCCCCCCCCCCCCCAAGCCATTATCTCCCTTGATACCTAACCAAAATCAATAAACCAAGTCAATAAATGAGGTATCATTTTAAAGATTAAGGTCTCCTCTTAGGTAACATCATAAGTAAGGAAGAAATTTTTTTGGAATTTGTGCCTTGAAGGGCAAAAGTAATAACTATGAAGGTTGCATGTATGAGACAGTTCAGAGTCAAGTCACTAGATAGCAGCAGCACATGTCATAGAGTTATTAATAAACTACTTCACCTGCATCGACAAGGATTGGGCATGTTACTGATAGATAGCAGCACCACATATCAGAGAGATATCAATCAATTTTTTTTAACAATAAGAAGCTTTTCGGATATTTTTTTCTGTTACAGAAACATTTTCATATGCTATGCAGTTCCTATGTAAACATTTTATTTGTGAAATTTCCTCATGGGCCATGATTGCAGCAACACATATCACAGAGATATGTATTTTCTGTGGGTATTTTGGTCATGTTAGTTGTATTCTGTTAAGTCCTGTGACAGTTTGTCACACATATGTCTTATGCATCCAAACATGTTTCCTAATTGTTTCATAATAGTTGATGTAGTCTTCTCGGGAGACTAGCTGAGTAATCAAGGTGTTTCGACACGATATTTCAGCGATCTGAAACTCCGTCGTCATCTTCGGTTTCTCCACATCAAGAAAAACTTCGTTCTTATGTTTCATAATATGTTGTAAATATTTTGTTACATACCTATTACACTAAACAAATAAACAGTAGCTGCAAATAATGTGGTTCTTCTTTTATCCTCAACCTCACTATTCATTGAATTCACAAAAAAAAATTTGCACTGGTCATCTATTATTCTAAAGTGTGTTCTCTCCTTTTTTTTGTCTGGCCCTTCTGCCTTTGTCTGATATTAGTAACAGGTTATTTTCCGTGATCTGCATGGGCGTATCCAGCAAGGGGATATGAAAAATCAAGTTGCCTTCAGTTCGCTTCGACAAGTGAAGAACTGGCTCAGGAGCACTATGGGAGAGGAAAGATTGATTGGATTATGCCTGATGAGTGTGCCTCGAAATTTCGTGGAAGTACGCCATGAGATATTAACATAGAAAATTCCTGACAATTATTCTGAGAAACTGAGTCGATTAATGTTTACATAAAAAACTGTATTTGAGTTACGATCTTAATTAACTGCATAGTAGGTCCTTGGATTACTTTGTTAATCAATATTAGTTTCCTCTATAGGTTTGAGTTTTATTTTGTAAGAAATCGGCATTTTTCAGTCCCCCACCCCACTTCCTCAAAGAAAATACGAGGTGCCCCCACCCCAATTCAGATTTTTGCCCCCCCCCCCTTAGTTCTGATCCTGGATACATCCTTAGTGACCTGTCTTATGTCCCAGGAGTAAGTGAGACATAGTTGAAAAATTAAGACAAAGTTATAATAAAGCTGTAAAAATAACATGTTTCATGTAGAAAACTAATCAAGACTCATCGAATACATTATTGTTAATTTGGATAAATCACCAATATTCACTTAACTGTGTTTTATTTAGCAATTTCAATCTATATTTACATTCTGAACAAAATTGAGTTGATTTGTTTACCATATATAATCAACTTGTAACAAATTGAAAATAGATTAGCCCTTAGATTCTGGACTATACTGTAAGCCAGTCTACACAATCGGTTTCATATGGTGGATGTAATAATGGTATATCATATATAGACACACATAACCTTTTGCCTATGCAGACCACAGAAGCTCACGGTCATCTCTTTGTGTACTTGCAAATTATCATCATTAATTTATAACACTTTGTATGAATTATGGCAGGTATCAACATCACAAAGGGTACATTTTTTATATGTACATAATTTCTTCATTACGTCACTCCCTACTGCTATTAAAAAAAAAAAAAATGCTTTGACTAACTGTAAATTTGCTCCTATCAATGTTTACGAAGTTGTCAGCTTAGCTACAAAACCACAATATTAACAAAATTATACTTCAGAGCCACTCCAAAATCCATTATGAAAAACCATAGTTCAATCTGGTGATTAAAAAAAAAGTATGTATTGGGTACATTGGTTAAATAATAGGAAACATTCTGAGGAGTCCCACATAGGACGTGCTTAACACAGGATTCTGTAGTATGATTATGTGGATCAACTTTAGATTGTGACACAGTGGACGTATTAAAGCAGATGTTTGGATTTTCAAACAGCAGTATTGGCAGTAGTAGTAATTAGGTTGAAATGCAGGTTGTACCAGAATCACAACTGTCATTCTGTATTGATAGTGTGTGCAAATTTTGTTGGCAACTTACAACAATTGGCATTTGTAACATCGGTACAGATCTACGAATAACAGTGATTGTCTGTAACAAAACATGTTAAAAAGGATACTGTAGCTATGTAAAAATTATAGCATTTTGTATAAAATGCAGTATCTATGCTTTTGTTAACAATGTGAATATTATTTGAGTTCTCAAAAGTTTACGAGTGTATTTTATAGGAAAACCTTAGTATGAGAATACTTAGTTCATAACCTTTCTTCAGCAAATTTTACTTATATTGTTAGGTATTCACACATTAATACCACACACGTTACAGACAGCTAACGAAAGTACGGATATTATGGCACAATTAAGTTACTGTTAGAGTCTTGCAAAAAGGAAACTGAAATGATGTAAAGAATCGTGTAAAATAATTGCTTCTACAAAACTTTATTTTTGAATTGAGAAGAATACTTATTTCGTTCACAATAGTCTACCAACAAAAAACATTGATGAGCCAAAACATTTATTACCACTGGCCCTGCGAGATTAAATGCTGCCTGCTGCTGGTACTTAATGCAGAATGGAAATAACATAAGCTGAGCAGAGAGGCGTTTGGGGAGTCATTCTAGTGAAAATACAAGTGGCAAACATGGAAATCCACTGACAAAGGGCAGACTGTTTCCTGGTGCCTGAAAACAAACATCTGCGAGGCTGGTTGACTGTTCACATGCTACTGTAGTGAGCATTTATGTAAAGGCAGGTTTACACGGTTCACTTTTCGTAATCACTCCGGATGAATCACTCGCAGTGAAAGGAAAGTGAACTGTGTAAACAGCGAATCATTCAAAGTGATCATCCATGATGAGGGATGAAAGAAGTTGGATCAGGCTCAACTTTTCTTTCACATTTGGTGTTTCACTCGGATGAATCATCAAGAGTGACACGTGTAAACAGTCAAAATATCGAAGTGAAACCTTCTCCTTGATCAATCGCAATTGTTTGTTTCTGATTGTTGTTGTTTTCAACATATAATGGTTTTTAAATGGGAAGAAGAAAACATTTCTTTATTTTTAAAATTGTTCCATAACGAGTGTTTATATAAAATAAAATTTGAAAGTTATGAAAATAAAAACATAAAAGATAGTGCTATGGAGGGCATGATTAAAGAATTGAATCTCCCACTTTTGACAATAGAAGACATCAAGTGCAAAATTACAACTATCCGAACCAGGTGTTCTAGCGAATTACTTAAAGTTTTAAAATCGGAAAAATGTAGTGTAAATTGTGCTTCTAGGTAAAGTGAATGTGTTTCAAAGCAGTTATCAATTGCAAGAAACCTGAGAGTAGTTTCTAGCTTTGGTTTATCCAGAAAACATTTTCTTGTTAGTGTCCTGTTTTGTAATTAGTGGCAAGTTTTTTTTTTTTATAGCAAAACTTTCTGATTCATAGGTTCCAAGATTATTTTTATATACCATTTTCGCCTGCAATACCCATTCTACCACGCTGCAAGAGCCAATTTCTCATCCGCAAACTTCTCTTTTTTCAGTTAACTTTCATCATGATGTATTTTTTAATTCCTTTTGCGGATTATCTGAAAATTAAAACCACTCCAACACGCACAAGTTTGTTTGTTGCCATCTTTAAATGAATTGAATGGTTCATTTGTGATGATATATGTAAACGAGAAGTGAATTCATCTTCACTTTCACTGCAAGAGAATCATCCGGAGTAATTACGAAAAGTGAACCGTGTAAACCTGCCTTAAAGTAGTCGAAGGATGGTGAAATCACCTGTAGACGGCAAGGTGGTGGACGTCGACGGCTCATTATAGAACGTTGACGTCGGAGGCTTACCCGCTCTGTAAAGCAGGATAGGGGGTGTTCTGTGGCAGATCTGATGGCAGGGCCCATTGTTGGTGCAGACACAAGTCTTTCCTAGCACACCATTCAGAGCAAGTCAACCCATATGTGTTCCCATGTTGACCAGACGACATCGTCAATTACGGTAGCAGTGAGCGTAAGTTCACCGAGATTGTACCTTTGATCTATGGAAACTTGTCACCTGATGAGATTAATCACGTTTCTTGCTGCACCAGGTCGATCGTCATGTGCAGATACGCCATCTTCCACGTGAACAGCTGCTCGAAACATGCAGCGTGCCACGACGAAAGCTGATGGGAGCAGTCTTAAACCTTCCCCCCCGGTCATCTGTCTTTCGACTGGTTTGATGCAATCCTCCATCCCTTCCTATCTTTCACTAACCTCTTCCTGTCTACATCCCTTACAACCCACGTCCTAAGTTATCTGCTCCACATATTCTAATCGCTGTCTTCCTCTACAGTTCTTCGACTATTCCCTCCACTAACAAATTAACCAATCCAGCACTTCTCAGAATATGACCTACAAGCCTGTCTCTTCTTTCTGTAAGCTTCTTCCACAAACTTCTTTCCTCACCCATCATTTCCAATACTCGTTCATTTTGTACTTTGTCTGCCCACTTAATTTTCAGCATAATTCTGTAGTACCACATTTCAAATGCTTCCATTTTCTTTCTTTGTGGTATTCCTAAAGTCCATGTTTCACTACCATAAAGTGCTGTGCTCCACACATGTTTTAAAAAGTTCTTTCTAATTCCTAGATCAATGTTTTGTAACGGAATGATGAAAATGGGTCATTCCGTAGATTTTTATATTCAACATATAAAAAGAATAACAGATAGGCTTGTCAGCATTTGCTGGACCTCCCAAATAGCCCGTCGTCAAGGAATCGCGTCAGGTAGGCGCGCCAGGCGGGCGACAGCCAGGAACAATGGACAGCTATCCTACCTAACGGAACTGGTCAGGCATATAATCCCTTAGATCCGGGAAAATACCCCACCAAGGTGAACGAACGTTCGGCGACCTCTTGTGCTCAGGCGGACGTTTCTGAAGGTCATATTTGGCGAATATGTCTGAGGCCGTACAAATTCGCACGGATATCTAAACGACAATGTTGGCCAATCGTCATAGCTTGTGTCGGAGGAATCCAATAGCGTAGCCGATCAACGGCGGACTATTCTCCGTGTAATTCTAATTTCCATGAATTTCTCTCTGTGTTAAAAATTCCCGGAGAAAGAGGCGTGGCTACCACGAGCGACGGAGAGGAACGTTTACTGCGGACGCGAGAGAGGTATTTAACGCCCAGCGTTGAGAGTGGAAGGAGTGCTTGGCTTCCGACCCGCGAGGCTGGAGCTACTGGAGCCAAATCTTCCAAGGTTGGGGACTGTTCTGCCTTGACATCTAATCCGAGGGTTCGAAACAAGCGTACTGTGGCAGTGAGGTTGCTTGGCAATCATTCAGCACGTTGCTTGAAGGACGTGGTGTCCTGTCCGCTATAGCTAATGTGCTATAACATTTTTGCCATCGAGGGACGCCCATCGCCATCACGGTAATAATCCTACGAACAGTACAGTGTGGTGCCTGCCCTACAACAACCTATCAAAGTAAACCTTTGAGTGATTGAGAGTTCTCACCTCCGACAAGTATTGAGCTAGTTGGGACAGACTTCTGGAGCTTTCCTATAACAATACTTGGTGAATAAATTAACCTGGCGCCCAGCAATTTAAAACTAATTTAGTTGATTTTTGGTTCCCGATTTTTATGAAGGGAATTTTCCATTCAAACCAAGTGTAAAGCTTTGTTGTTTGTTTATTAATGTTGGGAATTTGTTTCATGATCAATTAGTAATGTGGTAGAGCTTAAATGTTATTTGATTATTAATGTTGGCATTTGTAAGGCGAGGCTTTGCATAATCAAAGATTTATGATTCCATGTGTTAATCTTAAAAATAAATTAGCCTCAGCCCGTACGAGTACCTAATAAATTAGGGTTTTCATTTGATATTAAAAAGAGGAGTAAGAAAGTTTTCACCCTTTCCTCGCACCCAACCAATCACCTAATACAGTTTGAAACTAAAAGATTTCTCTTTTACATGCAGGCTCTTTTTGCTAGTGCTATTCTGCTTTTAACATCATTCCTGCTTCGGCCATTGGTTGTAATTTTGTTTCCCAAGTAGCAGAATTCACTTACTTCTCCTATTGCATCCGATCCTGTTTTTAAATTTAATCTACTGTGATTGGTATAATTTCTGCTACATTTCATCGCTTTTGTTTTGCTTTGATTTATATTCAGTCTAAACTCTTCCTTCAGTATTTTGTTCATGCCATTCAATAATTTCTCAGTATCCTCAGCCCTTTCTGCTAACAAGACAATGTCATCAGCAAATCGTAGCATACTGATTTTTTTCTCCCTGAACACTTACTGTGCCACATGAAAATTTTTCTTTTACATCCTTTGTTGCTTCTTCTACATTCAAGTTGAATATTAACGGGGATAGCACTACAGCCTTGTCTCACATCCTTTTTAAATGATGCATATCTCTCATGTTTCTCTACTTTTACTATAGCCACTTGATTCTTATATAGTTTATAAAGTATTCTTCTATCTCGAAATTTTAGACCTGACTTATTTAAAAATTTGTACGTCTTGTCACACCTAACATTATCAAAAGCTTTTTCTAAATCAACAAATGCCATGAAAGTATCTTTGTTTTTCTTGATCCGCCCTTCAAGTATTAACCTTAAAGACCGAATTGCTTCCCTTGTACCGCGATTTTTCCTAAATCCAAACTGATCTTCGCCTATCTCTTCTACTACCCTTTCCATTCTTCTGCATATTATTCTGGTAAGTAATTTAAAAGAAAGTGATGTTAGACTAATGGTGCGACAATTCTCACATTTATCAGCTTGTGCTTTCTTCGGAAGTGTGAAGTTTACATTTTTACTAAAATCAGTAGGAATTTCTCCTGTTTCCTAACTTTTTGATATCATCTTGAATAATCTTTCGATTCCTTCTTCTCCTAGGGATTTATAAAATTCTGCAGGGATCTCATCAATTCCAACTGCCTTATTTGCTTTCAAGTCATTAAAAGCTCTATTAAATTCTGTCCTCAAAACAAGATCTCTCCCAAAACCTTACACTCCTAGTCTTAAGCTATGGGGGATACTGAGACGATCTTCCATGGTGCCTACGGTATCAGTCGAAGGCACCGTGACAGTTGTGACCTAAGAGAAAATTAATGCGTACAACCTGCATCCCTTCATGATTCATGTCTTCCACGACGGTGATGACAACTTCCAGCAGTATAACTATCCATTTCACAAGGCCGGAATCGTGCTACAGTGGTTTGAGAAGCATGATAGTGATCTCACGTTGATATCTTGACCACCAAATTTGCCTGATTTGAACCCGATATAACACATTTGGGACGTAATCAGGCGCCAGCTGTGCGTTCACAAACCGCTAGCCCGTAATTTAAGGAAATTGCTTGGCCTGTGCGAAGACATCTGGTGCCTACCAAGGACTCGTCGAATCCATTTAACGCCGAAATGGCGTTCTAAATGTGGATCAACACTCTATAAAGCGATAAAGTTTTGGCTAATCATTATATGCTTTTAACATCCTTCGTGGAATTTTATGGTATTAGGTAGACATAGTCACCTTCAGAACCTGTACAAACACAAAGATTTCCACCCTGTGTGGAATATACGATTAGTATTATCTAAAATTTTGTCCTGGGCTTCGTTTCCCTGTAATGCAAGAAACTAGCCAGGCATTTGGTCGAAGAGCCTGTGGCAACAACTCATGCATAGGTCAACTGACAGATGGCTAGGGCATGCCGGAAGCGGAAGTAACCGACCAGATGTGTCGGGGAAAGTTGAGCAGGGCCCGGACTGCCGCTTACAGATAAAGATTTGATCTCCAACTGCTATCCGTGTATTATTCTAAAAAGCGAAGAGTTAAATGAAGTTTAACATAGGCTTGCTTTAACTGAGAAATTTCCATTCTAACTCTCATAGTTTGATAATGTTGAAAAATTATAAGCCCAGTAACACTGTAAACTTCAAATTTTAACCAATCTTAGCATTATGAGTTTCCCTAAACACGTTTCTACTATTCTTATATGATGCTTTTCTATCTGCAGATTTATTTAGCTGGCAGTGAGAGATTTTTGTGTTATTTTGTTTTAAACAACAGGTGAATTGCTAATGATAAAGTTATTATTTTTTATTAATAATTTAATTTTGATGGAGCTAACACTCCGGTGGCAATTCTCCCCGCCCCTGTTCTATATACATATATTTTTATAATTTTCTTTTACAATTGGAATGTTAAATTCCTCCCCAATTTACTATTTTTATTTACAAATTTTAATTCTAAATTCCTTAAGCGTTTTTGGAAAATAATTCATCACTACACATGGTAATTTGTTCCAATCCCTGACACCCTTACCAACAAAAGAAAACTTTCCCACTCCCTCATGCATGAAATCGAGAGCAAGCTTGTGGTCATGGTCGCCTTTCCCCTTCCATGCACTATTTCTGTTTCTTTGACCAATATCCCTCCCAAGCTCCATCACCAACATATGCCCTGTACATTCCCAGCACTCTCTTCACCCTCCTCCTTTCCTCCAATGACTCCCAATCCAGTTTCTTTACCATATCAGTTACTGATATGATGAAGGTGCTAGGTTACGATATAATTCATAAATAGCAACCACATTCCAGATTAACATTTTAAAGTGATTTGTTTGTATTTTTTTGTGCACGTCTTTAACTTAAATGGCACTTCAAAAAATTGATTAAGTAATATTTCAAAGCACGGTATTTACTACAATGCTGACGTCTTAAAATTAGACATAAAGTTATACACGCTTTAATAGGTTCTCAGCTTTTAAAAACCTCTCGAATTTTTGTACACCCACATATTATTTTAATCAGTTTAGAGATAACGTTTTCTATGTATTCCAGATAACAACATTCGAATGATATGAACTTTACAGTTAGGAGTGTAATTTTCGAAGTCTTAACTTTCTCATCAGATAAAACTCTACAGTGAGCGGGGATCAGTGAAGAGTTAAGCAGATTAAAATGTCGGTCAATGTTGTTTGTAATTAAGCGTATACATCAGCAAAATTTTATACAGTTAAACTTATTTGTTTCTTGAAAATGGTTGAATTGTGAAGATTACGGATCGTTACACACGTATAATTCAACTGTAGGTTTGGTGATTCATTTGAAAACGCAATAGAACGGATCACGAATCCGTGACCTTTTTATTGACATACCATTAACTTTAGTTT
The DNA here is from genome assembly GCA_031002005.1 of Vandiemenella viatica. Lineage (NCBI taxonomy): Eukaryota > Metazoa > Arthropoda > Insecta > Orthoptera > Morabidae > Vandiemenella > Vandiemenella viatica. Next base: position 153,779,952 of record CM061919.1, on the reverse strand, counting down.
TTCGTGTTCGGTGAACAGATATCTAGGACTGGCCGGAATGTCATATCGGCTCCTTAAATGGCAAACGCCTGGTATTTTCTCTTCCAAAGCTTTCACATTTCTTAATAGCAGTCCAAATTAACAAGAATACAGATTGGGCCATATGTTTACCGTACTTCAATTTTTAGTCTCGTAATGAAGATAAATTGTAGATTTTTCTTCTTTCAGAATGAAATACGAAGTAAGTGCAAGCATGTCAGTCGTCTAGAGTTACTAATCATAATTGTGCTTATTGTTAACTTTAATTAAGACTATGAACTACCAAATCTTTCAGTACTTGCCCAAGGTTTCAAACGCAAGCTTTTTCTATACTCACCAAGACAAATGGGTGAGCTGTAACGCTCGGGCCTGTCATTGGGAGGTCGCGGATTCATATCCCTCCGGCCATCCAGATTTCGGTTTTCCATTGTTTCCTGAAATCACTGCAGGTGAATGGCCATGGTGAATGGTAAAAACCATGGTCGGATTCATTCCCATTCCTTGCACCCAATCCTCTCACAGTCCTAATGAACTTCATGTCAAAGAGCTGTGAAAAAAATGCATCTCTCATCACCTATCATTTTTTCCGTCCCCCCCTCCTCCCCCCAGGATCTTCAGTCGACTTGTTTTACTTGAAATGGTGTTATTTTAATTTGGATGTTATATTTCAGTTTTTCGTTAATATACTCCATTACTTTCTCATAAAAGTTTTGTATAAAGTATTTACTTTGTTTTTGTCATTGTGTTCTCGGCACATGGAACTTCAGCGACAGGTAATTCGCTCATTCTGATTGTAAATCCAAACATTTGCACACTTTTTCCTTTAATTCTTTACGGTTGGAAATGATGACTGCTTAGCTCGAATACTTTGGCTATCGGTCTTGTCCACATTCCGTGTAAATCCTTCATTCATGTGATGAAATTATGCGTGTTAATTAAATATTTGCTGTCTTGTGTTCAGAAACCAGCAATTCTGGATGGTGGTACATGCCAAGTGAACTTTTTAGATTTTTAGTTCCAAAAAAGGTTTGGCATAAACAGTTATTTTCAGTGTACTGTTATTAAGCGTCTCCTCGTGCATAAATTGTACACACACATCGTACATCCATTCAAGTGGAGTTTAATGTAATATATTTCCACCACCTTAGACTTATCAAGAACAAAATTAGTTAACATGAACTACACATGACACTACACCTTTATACGATTCCAAGAACTTCGCCTCTACTACCTCGTTTCGGTTTATGAAATGACTAGCTGATACCCACGACTTCGTTCATGTTTGTCAAGAATTTTGAATGTTTTTATGTTTTTGCGTGGGACATTAAATATTTCCAGGATAAAATGTAGCACATGTTACTCCCTGCCGAATCAGCAACTCGCAATTGAAAGTCCCGCCAAAATCGGTTCACGCACTAAATATGTCGCATATGAATTATTTATATTTGTTAATAGCTGAAAAACCTAGAAATGTGTGGTTTTCCAGAACATTTTAGTGCATTCAAGAAAATTCTAATACATTCTAGAAGGTTGCAAAGATTTTAGAATTTGACCGAAATATGAAAATGCCCTAGGTCGACCACTTTCAATCATGATATCTCCAACACCCCCACAGATACCAACGTACAACCATGGGAGACTCGAGGCTACTACCACATCTGGCCTCGCATTCGGGAGGACACCGGTTCGAATCCGCGTCCGGGCATCCAGATTTGGGTTTTCCATGGTTTTTCCCAAAACACTCAAGGCGAATGCCGGGATGCTTCCTTCAAAAGACCATGGCGGAATTCCTTCCTGTTCCTTGTACCCAATCCCATCCCGCCTCTAATGATCTAGACGTCGACAAGGCGTAAAGCCATAAATAAAAACATATAAAAATGATACTACCACGCAAAAACACCAGTGGTCTGAGCTAGGTAGTTGTGGCTGCTAAGTGAAATATAGGGACATACAAGTCTGGTTGAAATATGAAAATGCCCTAGGACAGGGATGGCGAACCTTTATTGATCTACGTGCCATTTTTTCAAAAGAAATGTTGAATGAAGCCATGACGTGCCGTCAAACCATCATGACTTAGTGATTAATGAGAAAAATAAATAAAACTAAATACTATCACCTGAAAACTTTATATTTTCAACCTGAAATTTACAATTTTTTATACTAAGCAGTAGTAACATCAATAGTTTTGTATTTATTTAAATAGATGAAACTACTGCAAAATCTGTTGTTACATATTAGATGCCAAATAACTGATATTAGGTTCATACTTTGTTACTTTTAGCAGAATCCAAGCTGAAGTGCAGTCATCTGATAAACGTTTTCGAAGTGAATTTTTAATGTTAATCACTTCTGAAAATTACATCAGTACTTTCGCCAACTTATAACTGCATAAAAGGAGATGACTTGATGTCATTTTTTGTTGTTGTTCTTTTACATTTTCCGCCAGTTTTAGTGCTCTGTCTTTTATTGTGTTTCTGTATAAAAGAGGATCTTTGATTCGCGGAATTATCTTATATTTATTTTCAAAAAGTGAAGGGGCGCATGTTAACCAGGCTTCTTTCAAAACTTCCCCTTCCTAAATCTTGACCGTGCTGAGAAATAACAACTGCAGCCGAAAAACTAGCGGCACCAGTATGACAATCCTTGTTAACATACTTAATCGTAGACGTTAATTGTTTATTTTTCCTTAATTTCACATTAAATTTATTCTTTTTGCTCTGGTTCTCTTTTTTGAGAAAGAGATTTGTGATTTGTTTCATAGCACCGTTTTACAGATGATGTTCTACGCACCACTGCACAAAACACACGCCACTTTATCACCTTCATTAATGATGCCATATTTCTCAGTCCATGAAGGTTGAAATTCTGAATTACACTTATCCTTCACTTTTTTGGCCAAACTAGCTGTGTTGAATATGTGTAAATATAACTCAAAAAACTTAAACAGCAGCTGTGTTAACGAAATTATAGCTTAAAAACCACAAGAACTATGTGTTAATTTGTAAAAGTAGTCAACGACGTCAACAAAAAAAAAAAAAAAAAAAAAAAAAAAAAAAAAGTGAATCTGTTAGCTTCCCGCCGCTTACTATGTCCGTTCGTTCAGAAACTCGCTCGAAATCTACCTCCTTTGCTCAATCTGTAATTATTTATATCGATTAGGCACCTACTTAATGCCGTGCCCAAATTATTTGGTCGCGTGCCATCATTGGCACGCGTGCCATTGGTTCGCCATCCCTGCCCTAGGACCAGGCCCGCCGCTAGCTGTTAGAGCGCCCGCGTGCAATACCGATTATGCCGCCCCCTCGCCCCCTATCTAACTACAGCCACGCCGGCCTCGGTAGCGTAGGGGCTAGCGTGCTAGCTCCGCGTGCCGAAGGTCACCGGTTCGAATCCGGCCACGGGCATGGATGTTAAGTGTTGTGTGTCTGTGTGAATGTCCTGTCCGTCCTGTGGTGTCTATACTTAGGAATCATAAAAAACGTACTGGAGAAACTAATTCACATGAAGAGATATCGTAAACACATTGAGCTGACTGAATGGCTTAGTCGCCGAAAGCCATTAAAAAAAAAAAAAAAAATACAGCCAGTGGTGGATCTAGGAATTTTTCGAACCGGGTCAAGAATGTGAGATTGCCGCCCCCATTATTGCCACACCGAGTGTTGCCAGCCGCCTAAAGCAGATGTTGAGCTAAAAAAAAAAAGGTCGCCCGCTCCATAATAGGCTCAAATTTCGTCGCGGCGACAATGGAATGACAACTATCCCGGGGCGGCGACTGTCGATCACTCGATTTGCCGCCCCCCTCGACCTGCCGCCCGCGTGCGGTGCACGCCTTGCACGCCCGCTTACGGCGGCCCTGCCTAGGACAACCACTATCAACCACTTACTACCATATCTACATACACCCCAGCTACCGATATGCACCCATCATAGTGCACGATGGGAGACTCGTGTCTACTACCACTCACAAACACCAGTGGTCCATCGGGCGTGGGGGGTGAACGGTAACGCCCTGGCCTCGCATTCGTAAGGACGAGGGTTCGAATCCCGGTCCGGGTATTCAGATTTTGGTTTTCCATGGATGGTATCCCAAAATCATTACAGTTGAATGCCGAGATGCTTCTTTCAAAAGGCCATGGCCGAATTCCTTACCTTTCCTTGACCCCAGTCCTTTCCCGCCTCTTATGACCTTGACGAGGCATAATAAAGCCATAAGCAAAAAAAATAAATAAAAAGACAGTGGTCCTCGCTAGTCAGTTGAAATATAGACAAAGTGAAATATAGGGACACACATTTATGTATATACAGATTCATATCTGAGAAGTATGAAAGGGTATGCTGTTGCTGTTTGCTTCTTTCACTTAGATATTACGTGCAAGAATAGTCTGAAAAGTTTTTAACTGTTAGTATCTTCTTCACCACCTTTTCCCAACATTAGGTGTTGCTCGCTTTTGATAAGTTTCAATCATCATTGGCTTTGGGCTTCGATTTCATGGCCGCATACCCTTGCTGACGCCAAGCATTTTATTCCAACTGCCAGGTCGTACCACGTACCAATGGAGGAAGTGAAAGGTTTCCATCTGTCTGCCAAATATGTTACTATGTTTCGCGTGTGGTAAGTGTATTTTTGTTTGTGAAAATGCGTAATTGATGACTGCGCAGGCATAAGTATAACACCATGGAGGAATATCCTCCATGTATAACAGCCAAACACCGGATCCGCCAAACGATGCTGTTATACTGTGTTCGACGCTGTAGTACACACTCTGAAACTGATGCTTCCGGTACCGTGGCAGTTTTAATGATCGATAATAAATGTCAACAGAGTGATACGATTGAGCTATCATATTTTAAAAGCTAAAGCAAGCGTCTGAGGGCAGTTCCGTACTATAGCTCTGGCCAGATTAATTGGCGGGTGGCGTCAAATGCGCCGTGCCAAGCCGTGCGCGTAACAGTTGTATTCACCTCTTGTAATAATGGTTTGTAACGTGTTTATGATCACTATTCTGTCATAAAATATTGATGCATGTCATTTCGTTAAGAAAGTTATGCATTGCAGATGCGTTTAATATAATTGGAGGTTTTCAAAAGACCTGTTATTTATTATTCTATTATCTGCGCAGAAAAATAAAATTCTCGACAGACTAAGGAAACTTATGGAAATATTCTTTTATTTGTGGCTAAAAGTCCACGTGTTACATTTTATTTTCAGTTTGTATATTTATAACTAAAATCAAAATTTTATTTTGTCATCCTCTGCACTGAAAAACTTGCTTAATTAACGACAAAATTATCTGTTTATATATTACCACTCATCACTATCGTAAAATTCGTGTACTGTCCTCCTGACAAAGGACTGTCAAAGTCGCTAAGCTTTGTTAGAGTGCTGTATTGTTTCATATTTTTCTTTCGAGAAACAAACGTGGGTTATTTTCCCTCACGACACACGCGCTGGACAGTTCTCAAACCGACAACCACAAGCTGCAGCGCAAATAGCCTGTCCATTCCCTAATTGTTTTCGCAATATGGTTGTTTTTTGCGGTAACAAATCACTGCAGTTTTTTATTTCGTCAATATCAAGTACGCCCATATCTTTCAAGTCTTTTCCTACTAGCGTACATGTAGAAGACAAAATTTCTCGATCATTGTCCACAAGAAATTTGAAATATTTATAAACATTGTGAATGATAGATTTACTGTGTTGTCTGCTTCAGCAGCGGTGGTTCTGCTGTCGATGACTTGCGTCTTGTTGGGAGTCGTTAGTTCGGAAACACCTGGAATAGGAGAATAAGTCTCTTCCTAAGTATCCATTTTTAGTAGCAAGGTTCTCTTGCTAAATTTCCCTAATTATAAGTTACTGCACTTTTTGTTCGGTAAAATTATTACACTAAATTACTACAATTAATAAATAACCAAAAGGAATTTTTTAAATCGCACGTAAAAATCGTAAATCGCTAAAAATCAAAATATCCTCTCTCGAGCAAGTTCACACTCACACTGACACTTTCTAATTCCGATTCTCAGGTTCACACATTTTTAGTGAAAGGGAGGTGGAAGGTTTGGGGGTGGTTAGAGAGCTGTTGACGCTTGGACTAGGCAACACAGGCCGCACAGCGTTGCAATTTTCAGGTGATAGAAAGAGAGCGCATCGCGAGTTTGTCCCCAAGTACGGCAACAGCGCATTCACACTGACCCGCCAATTACTCTGTCCACAGCTATAGGTGCGGGCGAACCATATAAATACTGTGACTAGAAGGCACTTAGTTTATCGTAACTGACAGTTAAGGAGAGGTCACTGAGTTCAATGTGACCGAGTTGTCGTACAGTAGTTGAAAAATTCGCTAATGCAATAGTGATTATACCTTTCTGGCACATTACACTTTAGAAAAAAAACTGACACTAACTGGCCCACTATTATGGTAATACCTCTTTCGTAAGCAGGCAAGTCACGACTTGGATCCACATTAATTGGATAATCGCTACTCAAATACTAACAGGGGCGTAGCTACCATAGGACTAGGCCTTACGCTTAGGGGGTCCCCTAGCTCATCCCAGGGGGCTCCCAAGCGCAGCCACGGGCCTTCAACGGGGGGGAGGGGAGGAAAGCTCTGAGGGCCTTGTGAACCTAGATACGCTACTGCTCCGGGGGCCCCCAAGCACAGCTCAGGGGCCCCCAAGCTCTGCTTGGCAGAACTAAATCGCCCATCTGGCCTAAGGGCCCAGAATAATGTTATTTTGCACCGAGGCCCTTGTTAACTTAGCTACACCACTGCATACTAACGGACATGTTGTGATTGCTAAATACCTACATCTACAGGTATTGCGTGATGCGGGGATAAAATATACTCTGTTGCTGACCACAGGATAGGGTACAATAATAAAGAACGAAGGAAGAATAAATCTCAGTGACAGAATGAGTTTATTTTTGGGGCTACTTATAAATTATTCCGTGCATAATTTTTGTTTCATTTTTATCCTTATGGAACAATAATTCTAATACAGTATTTTTGTTTTAATTTATGTTTATGCTAAACTGTGCACTTCATTTTTACTTGCTTCAAGAACTTTGTTTATTGTTTTCCTTAGAATATGTTTTGTGTCTCCTGGAAATAATACACTCTTGCCTGTTGTAGAGATGTATCTACAGGAAAATAGTTGAATAATAAGGGTTTCTAAAAAGAAACGTGTATTCTGTATTATGCATTTTTCCTACGCAGCAAGAAATATGAAGCAGAGCATGTCTGACAAAATGTATAGAAGTATTTAGAAAAAAAGTAGTTTGAATGGTGGCCGACAACCCATAATGCGGACAGCTTGAGGACAAATGTACAATTGACGTCAGATTACACCGATACTGTGAACAGCGTCGAACATTCGCAATAAATTTTTGGATACTTTAGACGATTTTTTACCAAAGTTCTTGTGTCAAAACTTTGCCATCAGTCAGTGAACGTTTCCTGATTTTCTCCATACTTACTGGAAAACCTCTTCACGGCGAAAACAAAAGCGAAATGTCAAAAGCTTATGACGATGGCAAATATAATTGTGCTATAACTTAGTTGAACATATTGAGGTACACAAGTAGTTAAAAATTATGTATCACCGAATACAAGCTGCACGCACTTATCGAACAGTTGCACAATGCATATTTTATTATTATTATTATTGTGGCTTTACACCTTGTCGAGGTCATTAGAGGCGGAAAAGGAATGGGGCACGGAACGGGAATGAATTCGACATGGCCTTTTGAAGCAAGCATTGTGGCATTCGCCTGGAGTGATTTGTGTAAACCATTGAAAACCCAAATCTGGATGCCCGAGCGAGGATTCGAACCGGCGTCCTTCGGAATGCGAGGTCAGAGCGTTACCGCTCACCCACCACGCTCAGAAATGCACTAAAAATCTCGCATAATGTCAAAATAATCTAAAAAACGTAGCAACAAGACCACATTGCCTCAATGACTATAGGGTTCGTCTAAACCCAGCACCTCTCAGAACTTATTTAATAACAAGGAGAGTTCGAGCACAATAACTGCAATGTCATACACGTTCAGGAAATCCGTAAATTGCATGGAGTATGCCTTAACGTGCACACTCCGTAGATGATGGTTTGGCGTTCCGCTCAACTGTCACATTCCATGGATGAAGTCACATTTCACTTGTATAGATAGTGCACACATCTTCTATGACTGGTCCTAATACTATTTAGACCAGTACACATTCGTCTGGGTACGTCAAAACAAGGTGGCCTTTCAGAGATACACTGGCAGGGCCCGCTCTAGGGGGGGGGGGGGCAAACCGGGCATTTGCCCGGGGCGCTAAAATTGAGGGGCGCCATTTCGGCTGTAAGTGTGAGAAAAATATTAATAATATTATTGGGTTAAATACCCAATTAATAAAAAAATCCACATACCGATTTTTTCGTTAGTTAAAAACTTACAGTTCTTAGCTATTTGGGTGCTCCCCTAGAGACTTCGAAAAGACGGGGCGCGGACCTCAAAGGGGCGCGTCGTTGCCTCGCTGCCTCTGTGTGAATTCCGCCATAGGAGCAACTTCAAAATGCGCCGCGTACGCACCATGTTTCAGCCCGAAGTCCGCGCCACGGCTCTTCTGTGTGGATTGGGCCTTGGCACGTGAGTAGAACGCGTTGTTGTCTCAATTTGCTTATTATTGATAATTACAAAAGTGGTTTTATTACATAACAGCATTAGTAGTACTATTACGTTATTAGTGATAAGTGGAAGTTCATAAAATTTACTTCTGGATTTTATAATTTCTAAAGGTAAGTACATCTATGATTAAACTGTTATTTAGTTGGATATACGACATAAGTGCACAACGATATAAGCGCACAACGACATAAACGCACAACGACAAAAGCGCACAACAGATGCGCGGTAAGGGGGGGGGGGCTGTTACACTTGACGGTCTTGACCTTTGCTACCTGTGCTGATTCCGACGTTATACTGCCCACAAGTTACTAGACACGGCGAAAAGGAGTGTTTTTAGCAATTGCAGTTAGGCTCTAAAACACAGAATCGAAAGTGCTTGACGGGAGATGCTGAATATTTATTTAATTGAATTGATGAACCAAATCAATATGGATCTTAGTTATTGGAAATCGAAGTGGAATATTTTGCATAATAGGCCTAATTTCTTCTCGTAATCCGAGCCTCAGAGATTTGTTGTAAAAAATAGATATAGGCATTGAAAGTGTTATGGTTGGGTTAAATTACATACGCTATCTTTGATCGCTTGTGAAAATACTGTAGTTTAGTGGGTGTGGGACAGTACTTATAATTATTAATAAATAAATAATATTACCAGCTGCTGATTACCGATTAGTTACTTCACATACCATTAGTAGCCTATATTTAATTTCGAATGCTAACTGCTAATATATAATAATCCATGATGTTTATTATATATACGAATGCGGTTTACAGATACTCTAATTGCTGCATTTGTAAATCGTCTTAACAAAAAGAAATTCATTAACTATTTTAGTGAATGTGAATAACTTTGTCAGATGGTTTAATAAGTGCATTGCGTGACAATCACTCCACAACATCATTTTTTTATTATTTTTTTTGTGAATTTGGAACCTATTCCGTTTAAGCCTATAGAAATTGCCATTCTGTATACACGGTTTCTGTATTTGCAGCAAATTTACGGATAGTATCCTCCGCGAATAAGCTTTGACTGTGTAGTAGCACTAGACTTTCTTTATGTTCACAGGGTATGGAAAATATTTTGTGTTGTGCATAAATATTTTTTTATATCGACTGAGAATAATTTATCTTAGTTATGGTTTTAACTTATTTAGAGCAAGGATAAATATTTACTTTTTATATTATTTTATAGTGTACATTGTTTGAGTTACGTGCATGCCTCTTCCAAAATGTCTGACGGTCAAAGAAAACTATCTGCTTACCAGTACAAAAAAAAAGAAGGTTGGGAAAGGAAGCGTAAAGGCAGAATCAATGTGGCGCCTTAAAAAAATAGGCTCGAGCGCAACGCCAGGGTCCCAAGAAGTAAATGTGCTATCGGTCTGAAATTTACTACACACGTTCCTAAATGCATATTATTTCATAAAACGGTGCATATGAAGCCATCAAGCGTATGAAAAATGTATAAAGTTTTCTGAAATATGGGTAGCGCGTTAGAAGTAATCACGCAATAAATGCACGTTATTAGCTGTTAATATTTATTCCACGTGTTCTTAAGTCTTCATTATTGGATAAAAACTGCTTTCCACCTGCAAATTGCCTACACTTGATAAGAAGAAAATCATTAACATTTACAATTCATATGTGCGTGGCGACATATTGGATTTCAATGCTGAGATATATTATATGGCAGCCTACCTTCCAGGGTAAAACATGGCGCTACCGTAACAGAGTTTGGATACAGAGAATTTAAGTTAGTTTAAATTTTTGATAATAGCAGTTGTGGTTAGGTTGAAATGCAGCCTGGACCAATAGTTAAAAGTAAGAAACACGCAGAAAAATATCAACAGGTAATAACGTGGGCGGTAATAACATTTATTGCGTGATAACTTGTAACGACCTACCCATATTTCAAACAACTTTATACATTTTTCATACGCTTGACGGCTTCATATGCACCGTTTTATGAAATAATATGCATTTAGGAACGTGTGTAGTAAATTTCAGACCGATAGCACATTTATTTCTTGGGACCCTGACGTTGTGCTCGAACCAAAAAATATAGCCTACTGTATTCAGGGTTTACCAAAACACATCTTAGAATCCAATATCAGGTCGGGATACAAAAGAAGTATAGAATCGTCAGAGAATAATAGCGAACAAATTAACGAAGTTTGTAAACCAACTGGAACTGACACCAACGTGAGTCTCACAGAAGGCGTTCTAAAACTTTGTGGCCAAGAATTTTATGAGACGTCGTAAGAAGCTTTTTTTAGTAAGGCAAGGTCCACCTAAACTATTGCATAATTACAAATTTCCTTCCAATGACACAGATAGACGTTTAAGCGCAAAATATTATGCACGAACTTTCAGCAACGCAGAGCAAATATTGCGAGATTAGCTACTGCGTTTACTGTTTCTGTTGCAAAATTTTCAGTTGTTTAGTTAGTTCTCTCTCAAAGGAGGGTTTTAAAAATTGGAAGCACCTCGACGAAACTTTAAAAGAGCATGAAATTTCGAAAAATCATATTCAGGCAAAAAAGATTAAATTGTTGTAAAACTGTAGATGCTTCCACTCAAAGAGTTATTAATGCCGAAATAAATCATTGGAATGAGGTGCTTCTAAGAATCGTTGCAATTACCAAAATGCTTGGTAAAAGTTGACTTGTTTTTCAAGGTACAAGTGACAAGTTGTTTGAGCATAATAACGGTAATTTCTTACAAATAGTTGAGTTACTGTCTAAATACGATCCCATTAAGGAAGAGCACGTCCGTTGAGTGCTCTAAAAAGTAGAGACTAAAGCTCAATATCTTGGGAAAAATATAGGCTACAAACCGGGATAGTAGATCTGCTGCATCAAAGTGTAAAGTCTCATGTTATTAATTAATTAAAAAAATTCAAATATTTTTCCATAATTTTAAACTGTACTCCTGACTTTAGCAAGATACAGCAAATTACTCTTGTAATCAGATATGTTTCAACCAATAAATTTAATCCTGATGTTGAAATTAAAATTAACGAATGCTTTTAAGGCTTCTTACCAGTCGAAAGATTCACAGGACATAATAGTTGGAGAACTTAATGACTTGTGTTTAAATTTGCAGGATATCAGAGGACAGGGACTGACAACGGGTCCAATATGAGGGGCAATAAAGCAGGAGTGCAATTTAGAATTAAATAATATAATTCGCGAGCATTCAATGTTCCGTGTAGTAGCCATTCTCTCAATCTTGTTATTAATGGCAAAAGCATCCTTGGAAGCCGCTAATTTCTTCAACATGGTCCAAAAAATATATTTATTCTTTTTGGCATCTACTTTTCGATGGGCAATACTTTTAAAGCATGTTCAGGGTTCAACTTTGAAAACATGGAGTGACACTAGATCGGAGAGTAGGATAGAGAGGATAGAGGTATTAAAACCTTTAAAATTTCATTTAGGAGATGTATACGACGCCTTGCTAAGCATTTACGAAAACCAAGAAATTGATAATTTAATGATTTAGCCATTTTGGCAATTGAGTATGAAATTTCTGATGAAGTCAATTTTAAGATGTAATAAAAAATTCACATCCTGAAAGTAAGAAAAAGAAGTTTTTTTGTGATTTTAGCGTATTAGATGTAATCTCGTTTTATTTTCAAAATAATGGCATTTAGATTGTTTGTGTGATAATATCCATCTGTAAAAGCATTTAAAAATGTAAAAATATGGTTAATTTGTGGGTATGTACAGATATTTCATAATTAATTTCTCTATTTTGTGCCGCTAGATCAAAATTCAATAAGTTTATTTATGAATATATGATTTTATTAAAATTTAAAATTAAATATTTTATTCGATTAAAAATTAATTATTTTTTTAAAAAGTATATAATTCTACATAATCTTAAGGGGCGGCGATTTGTCTATTTGTCCGGGGCGGCAATACCGCTAGAGCGGGCCCTGACACTGGAGATCTCTCGATTTTGCTGGTGACGATTCCTGCCATTCCATTCTCAAGACTAAGTGATATCAAACTGAGGGAGTTAGGTTTTTGGATGTCACAATGGGAGTCATTCTGGAGTGAAATGTATTGGTGTTCAGATATCCAGAGAATGAGTGTACTGGTAAGTAGCTGGTTGTTTTTGATTTTTCGATATTCACTAATGAACTCCTGTTGTCTGCGCAATGGCGAAGGAGAAATATTGCTGAGAAACCGTAACTAGGATATAATGCTCGTTTTCATCATTCCATTGCTCTATCAAGTTGAGGTTATCAATGTTCCCTGTATGTGTGCAGTAAAACCATACATCATACAGAATAAACCAGTCCAAAGCCAGATGACCGGAAATTTGAAGTTGGTGAACTCCTTGTAGTGAAAGTTTATAATAATTATGACATTCAGTGTAGCATAATTAATAAAACGACAAAGTCTGTAACAAAATTCTTTATCGGTAATATACACAACTAATTCACAACTGAGTGCCTATACCCAACGTTGCGATCAGAAAGTTGTTATTACGTTAAACTAAATGTCCAAGTCTCCAAGTAACCACGCCGCAGCCATAACGAGGATCTGGGTGTTGCTTCCACCTGATATTATCTCCAATGACTCGGCCGCGTATTAGGCGCGGTCTAATGGCAGCAGCTTTTGTCTGAAGACTTAATTGACATTTTCATAATTAAGTGGTAAGTGGGCGCGTCGCCGGATAATTAAGAGAGACGTGCGCATTAATTTGACTGCGATTTATGAGTACTTCTTTTGACGTATTAATTTATGTACTTGAATATTCATCGACGTAGAGAAAGATCTGATTAGTCAGCATGTGGGAAAAAATATATGATGGTATCAGTGTAGTGTGACACTGTTTCCTGTGCCGAATTGTTCCGAAGGATAATTAGCACATCAATGATAATTCAGCATTGTTCTTTAATTGCACTTATTACTAATTAACTGCTACCTTGCTGCATTTAAAACTTCCCTGGGCATCATTCCTCACTTCACATCTTCAAACTCTCCTTAATATGCAGACAAATTTTGTACTAATGAAAGGCAGATTAGGGTTATTGTGCTATATCCCCACAATTTTCTACTGAAATGAACCTGTCTGCATAATTTTTTTGCTGTATGAAAATGTTGTTACAGATGTACTGTGTCAGTTTGTGCCTGCAACTTCACATGCATGAACATACGTCTGTAGGTAATATTTCTTTTATCCGCGAGAAAAAAAAATGACAAATGTCAGACAAAAGAGAAATACTAAAATAATATTATGTAATAGTTCTCCCTCCCAACTTCTTTCATATCTTGGCGGTTCCTCTAGTGCTGTGGAAGATAGTTAGAATGAAGGCTTCTTCCTAGGGAAAAAAAATTATTTACTTCCTCTTCATTAATAGGCCAATAGCCGGTTCTGATCTGTTTTCCAACTATTTCCTCATGGGTCTAACAATATCCTTTTTCCTGCAGGATAGTATTGCAGGACAAGCTACGGAAATCTGTCATTACCCTTCCTTAGAACGTGGTTCTTCCAATTTTCCTCTTTGGAAAATTCTATCATTCGGAGAAGATATATTCAGTTGTTCCGTTATTTCTTCATTCCTCCTATCATTCAGGAAATATCCTTTTTCTGGCCTTAGGAACTTCACTTCAGATTGAATTTTATTTATCCATTTTTCACTGGCATACAGCAAAGCCAGAACTGCCATTGTATTATAACATTCATCCCTTAGGCAACTGTACCATTAAATTTGTTATTACTCTTATTGCACAACCATAGGAGAGCAATAACCACAGTGAGCCAAATTTTGTATGAAGAGAAAATAATAAGGTGTATAACATATGTAATGCAATGTAAATAAAAAGTTCACTTTAAAACTTGCATATGCGGAAGTACAATTTCATGCAAAAGTTTTGCACTTCTGGATGTGGAGCTCAGTTACAACCCTAATCTGAGGTGTCATACTATACTCGTGAGATCACTGATGACATCTTGCAGAATGAAACAAAATTGCTAAACAGAACAGGTTTTCATTTGCTTCTGACAGTCATAAAACATACTGCATACTTGATTAGGATCAAAATTTGTTGCAAATATAAACACAGTAACTTATATACAGGTAAATATGTTGTATAATAGAGGGAAAATGCATATTCAAAAAACATGAATTAATTAAAGGAATTAATGTTTGGATAAATTCTTAATCAAAATTTATATTGTTTTAGTTCATAATAAACACAACATTGCAGTTTAAAGCAAATTGCCACTAATTTTCTCAGAGATTCATATCCTCTTCAGTCCCGAGGTATCATATATGATACCTACAGGAATTAATATTTTCTTGGGCCACTGCACAGCTGAACCTTTACTGGCCTATCATATCATCTACGCGCTTCTCACAGCTCATTTATTCAATCTTCTGCTTTTGGCAGCCCTGATTGGAATCTTGGGATCCTGCAGCTGTACAACATGGCTCGTCAAAATAAAGGTAAAGACATATATTTTTTCCATGAAATAAAGAAACATGAAACAGTAAAGTTGTGTGTATAATTTTCTTGGTTGACTACCAAGGTATCAAGGTACCATCTATAAAAAATTAATTATTGTTTGAAAAAAAATTATGGTCATTCATTAACACAAAGTAAATAACACAATAGTAGTTCTCTTGCACTTTTATTATGAGCTCGGGACTGAAGAGGATATAAACAATTAATACTACAAAGCTGCAGTAACAAGCCCACTTAGTCTGTTTCCAAATGAATCTTGGCAAAATTTCTTCTACAGTAGTAAAGCATCCGAAGTATGGAGCTCACATCACTTTCAGTTTATTTTCCAGTTTTTGGAAAGGCGTGTGGCACTTAATACCATTCAGACCTAAAGCTATTTTGGATTGGCATACCTAAAGTTCAGTTTAGTAGTAATAAAGCACATTTATTTAGTTCATTTTGCAATTATTGTATTTGCACACTATTGAACTTTTATTGTAATTTTAGGCTAAGAAAATCGCTTTACCAGAATTTAAGGGGGGGGGGGGGAAATCACAACCTAATACGTCTATAATTAAATTGGTTTGTTAGTTTACCCTCTCCACTCTGTATATATACTTTCATCAACCCCTCTTAAGCGTGGGTTCTTTTCCATGTTTAGATTTTTATGTTCATTCCTTGTCTTTTTGTTGAAGGTGTGTGTGCGCGTAGCATTATTTTTTCAGATCACTTTGAAGAACAACATTCCATTTATCAGGTAACATCTCACCCAGCTATAGTGAGCCACATTTACTGTGAAGGCTTTTTTGGGGGGGGACAACAGCTCTGGTATTCTAACCCATATGTGCACTGATGTTTAAGTAATTCTTAGCTACAATTAACAGTGAATATAAGGACATATAACTCAAACCATACCTGAAGAGGGAATGGAAAACAACTTTCCAATAGATGTCAGTTCTCTTAGTTTTACTGTACTGGTTCAAAGTGGCCACAAATTCAAACTGTATAGTGAAATAATGGACTAGAAATGTAGCTTATATATGTAGATTCTGACTAGTTACCCATTTCTTGGATGCTAGCGGAGTTTTCCCCCCAAGATTCCTTCCTACTTGCAAGTACATCATAACTTCTCTTCACACTGTCCTTCAAGGACTATTAATTTGCAGACAAATTGTGTACTATGTAAGGCAGCTCAGATCAGCCAACCACTTCCACATATGACAGCAATAAGGTTTACCTTCACAGGTTACAATTTATGGAAAATTTCATTCATTCTTCTACAATGACAGCATCCATCATGTCTTAAAAACTGTCCCTGACCAGTTGATACAATTCCTATATAAAACTTCACATACAGATTTGTATAACTCAAAACATACCTGAAGAGGGAAAAATGAACTTGTATAAGTAATGCCAAAAACAGATTTCAAATAGTTTTTTTTAAGATTACATTCATGTTTTCTCCTTATAAACACCTTCAGTACACAGATGAGAGATCATGTCTGAAATATTACTGTACCAACAATTGCCAGTGGGGAAACAATTTCATGAATCCTCATTCCAGATACATTTTTTTTTTTTTTTTTTTACATTGTTTGATACTATCCATTTCCAACAACCTTTTCATGAAACCTCTACCCAATACATCCTCCTACCCCCTCATGCCAATAAGCATGTAATTCAGCAGTAATCAGAGGACTTTTCTCTCCCCTTCAATCATTAAAACACTTGACGAACAGAGGAGAAACTCCTTGTAATGGGAATAATTCAGAGTTTGATTCATCCGAATATGGTACACCAATTAAAGTACGGATTATTTGACTGGAAGATGTTAGTATAGTCCCATCTCAACTCTTGCAGTCAAAATGTGCTCATGTCGCTTGTAGTTTTAAATAACCAAATATCTACATTTTTATTTACCCCATTGAAGACCTGGATGCTATAGTTTACTTGAAAGTATACCATGTAACATGCATTTGGTACATAATGCAGATGCACAGTTGAATTATAAATACTATGAAAGCCCAGGCATTACACAAGACTTACAAATCTCTTCCACCTACGTTTAATATGTATTTTGCCAACGAAGCAGATGAATGTGCAAAATATACTTTGTGACAATTAGAACCATGAAGTGAAGACCATTCTTTCTTTAAACAGCATTCAGAAGAGTTTTCAATTTCAAAAACTGGTGATATTTAAATGAGCACTGCACTTCATTACTTCTAGGTTCAGTACTGTGTGTGTGTGTGTGTGTGTGTGTGTGTGTGTGTACTAAATCAGCAATTTGAGGACAGGATTTAATTAATGTGTACTATCTGCCAGGAAAGCATGTGGTAATTTTAAATAGTTATTTCCACCTATCAACATCTGTCTATAACCCTCAAAGCAAACATTGAAAGTAATCACTCTAAACCCAGCATTTCTACCACAAACATTCCAAAACACTTTAATACACCTATGAATGGAAAATAACTTTTCCTCACAAATTTCAGCTTGTGAAACAAATAGCATCAAGTTATTGCCTAAAAAACTGTGGCAACGGTGGTGTGGCAAGGTATACTATCAAAACTGAACACCCAGAACAGCCCATTTTAAAACTTTTCTCTGGATATTCCTTTTCAATTTATTTCACTTCTGGAACAAACATGCCAATGATACCAACAGAATATGAAAGAAATTTAAACAGGCTATGCAAGTTACTTTCCACTGAAAGAGTAAAGGATCTTTGTGTCAGTACACAGAAGACTTACTGCATATATATGTATGTATATATATATCTCCACCCATCGTGCATTGCTGGGACAGTACAAATAAATGCTCACAAGCAATGGAAATGATATCTCGCCCCCCCCCCCCCAAAAAAATTATGAAATATATTTGCTACAACAGACAGCACTGTTAGAGCCAGTTCTGGATACTTCGACTGTATCACAGGTTTCACTTTTAACGAATAGCATATGGAGACAATACATTTCCACAGTATTTCCCCATGATATAAATGTAAAACAGTCTAGCAATGTTATACTGTCGTGAATGGAATTCATTTACAAGGCTATTGCCATTTTTATCTTTGGGATGAACTAAACAATTCAGAGGTTTGTTTCAGTTTTCTAACTAGAAAAAAAAAAACACCAAATCAAAAATTCATGATACTTTATTAAAACTTTAAACAATAAATCAAATTTCATATGTGTATGGAGCCACGTTTCCTATTTGGAAACAGTTTCAGTCTGCTTTGTTATAATTCAATGTCAGGATAAGAAACAGGAAACAAGCTCTTTTTTTTCAATTTTCTTAAGCTGAATCTCGTCTAAAATTTGTTGGCTGCACGAGTGAAGCGATCAATTTGCTTTATATTTGTCACAATAATTCTGGACCATGATTAGGTGTCAGTATGACAAAAATAGCAAAATGATCTCTTCATTTTGTAAAGAAAACATTGTTTTGTGCTTTCCAGTTATAACTGTCTGCAAGATAAATGAAGTGGTAGGCATTTTTTCCAATATTTAATTCTCGTCCACTTCTGCTTCCTGCTCCTCATCAAACTCTGCATCTTCATCGGCAGTGGCCTCCTGGTACTGCTGGTATTCGCTCACCAAGTCGTTCATGTTGGACTCTGCCTCAGTGAACTCCATCTCATCCATACCCTCACCAGTGTACCTGAAATGAAAAAGTCCAGTTGTAAAGCATGCTATTGAAATCCTTACATCATTTTGTTGAAATCATTTTACTGACAACTATTCTTATACGTAGCCGATTTGTCTACTCGGATTCAAACAGAATACAGAATGCACAACAGAATTGATTATAATCACCACTAACTTAATTCACAACCTGAAGGTTGGTTGGATACTTCCAAGGAGACACATTAAGCCACTGTGTCAAAGGTAGAATGGCCAGTTCCTTTTCTCTGTGATCTACAGTTTAACTAGAAATCCAAACCAACGAATTTCCTGGTGCAGCTCAAATAATCAGAATTCTTGGGGGAGGGGGGGGGGAACCCCTAACCCCACAAGGATTTGAATCCCTGAAATTTTAAAAGCACGCAACTTGACCACCGAGCTACCAGACCACTAAGAGTAAGTATTGTAAAAAAATGGATACAGTGTAACAGTCCAATCCATGTAGAGGGGGAACAGGAATTAATAAACTTAAGAGGTATCAAGTGTTTTAGTTCCAGTGTTTAGTTCCGAGCACAAAAAGGTCAATATATTGATTAGTATTATTGTTGAGCAAAACTACTTGGCAGAAAATTTGTTGTGTGCCAAATTGGCAACATTAGAGAGTACCTTTAAATCTTGCTGAAGAAAAAGGTACAGCTGTATCTTATCTATATAGAAAGAAACAAAGCAACAATCATGTTTCAAGCAAAAAAAATTTTTTTTTTGCACAGCCCAACCAACATAAGTATGTTTGCAAACAAGATTTGAAGTAGATAATGTGAAGGCCATAAAATCAGCATTGTTTATTAAAATTTAACCTGATACTGTACTTTTAAAGAGTATAAAGTTAAATTAAGAATAAATTCAATTTGGAATTTTCTTGCTGAAATTTTACGAACAAAATCTTGGTATCTGAACTGTAAAAGTTTGACAAAAGTGGAAATATTTTTGTCCACATCAGTCACTGCTAGATTCAGCAAGTTACTCTATTGGAATATGGTCATTGGTTCTCTACTTCAAATGTGGATGAAAATGTTAAATCACACTAATTTTTGTTTTCAACAGTTCTAAAGTTGAAGTTAGTGTACTGGCCCGAAGCAACCAATAAAGTACTTTTTAAATAAGCAAAAATGCCATTTTTATGCCAACAGTTTGTATGAGAATCTGAGAAGGCAACTAGAACTATTCATATCAAAAAGTAGGGTAGATATTCCTAAAATATAAAATAATGTTTGAAACTACCTCCATCACTATTTTCTCTGCTATCATACCAGTCAAAGGGAAAAGTGGGGCAGAGTGTTATTAATTTAAAATTTCTCTACACCATTTCAAATCTTGTTAAAAGTTGGAAGAAAATTCAAAATTCTCATCTCTGCTAATGTCACCCAGGGATCTCAACATGGACAGTCTTCATTTATATGTAAGCACTATATGTGGTACTAACCAGTGAAGGAAAGCTTTCCTGCGGAACATGGCAGTAAACTGCTCTGAGATGCGCTTGAAGAGCTCCTGGATAGCCGTGGAGTTACCGATGAAGGTAGCAGACATCTTGAGGCCGCGAGGCGGGATGTCGCAGACTGCTGTCTTGACATTGTTGGGTATCCATTCGACAAAATAGCTACTGTTCTTGTTCTGGATGTTAAGCATTTGTTCATCCACTTCCTTCATGGACATGCGGCCCCTGAAGACTGCGGCGACGGTGAGGTAGCGGCCGTGTCGTGGATCGCAGGCGGCCATCATGTTCTTGGCGTCAAACATCTGCTGGGTGAGTTCTGGCACTGTGAGGGCACGGTACTGCTGTGATCCTCTAGAGGTCAGTGGAGCGAACCCGGGCATGAAGAAATGAAGGCGAGGGAATGGCACCATGTTGACAGCCAGCTTGCGGAGGTCAGCGTTCAACTGACCAGGAAACCTGGAACACAAATTTAAATATTAAAACTTTGTGGAAAGAAATTTGGAAAACTTAATAAAATTATTTGCTAAATCACTTACAAGAACAAAATTGTATGCAGAAATGTAGCACAAATGTAGATGTTTAGTTTCAGTCTGAAAGGCTAGAGATTTGAAATTAAAGAAAAGGGAAAGGAGAGACTCTTAGTTGGCAGAAATCTAACCAGCTGCAAAACAAAACAAAACAAAAACAAAAAGAGTATTTTGCTAGATCTTTCAGATTGCGTGACATTTCTGGTTATGCTGAGATTTTTCATAACTTGCTACATGGTCCATATATATCCCTAGAAGTGTGGATTATTTGGGCAAAGCCAGAACAAGGAAAGTCTGAATTAAGCAGTTTTGTGGTCAGACTTTAGAAGTGTAACACTAGTATCTATCTTGTGATATCAAAGTTAGTGGTATCAATATATTGTCAACTAGCTCATATTTGAAATTTTACTCCAATTAGGATTTTTTTTTTTTTTTTTTTACACGAGCTGTAAACACATTCAATGTTCACACCACTGGTTACTTGTAATAGTTGGCAAAGCACATACGCTGCTTACCTGAGGCATGTGGTGACTCCAGACATAGTGAGAGAGACGAGATGGTTGAGATCGCCGTAGGTGGGTGTGGTCAGCTTAAGGGTCCTGAAGCAGATGTCGTAGAGAGCCTCATTGTCTATGCAGTATGTCTCATCTGTGTTCTCTACTAGCTGATGTACAGAAAGGGTGGCATTATATGGCTCGACGACTGTGTCAGACACCTTGGGCGATGGTACAACTGAGTATGTGTTCATGATGCGGTCTGGGTACTCCTCACGGATCTTTGATATCAGCAGCGTACCCATTCCAGATCCAGTGCCACCTCCCAGGGAATGTGTCAGCTGGAACCTGCAAGCATTATGATGTTAATAGATGGTAGGAAATGAAAGTAAAATAATGAGGGAACAAGTCTTCATAAGCAGTTTTGATATACTTTCACAACCTGTCCGGATCAAACTGCAATCTCAATACTGGACTGCACAAATATCCTATTTTACTTTGTTCAACCATTTTTTTGGAAGCATTAATAAAGAGAAGTGGTCAAAATATTTGTGCAATGCAACCTCCAAGGCACCAGTACGCTTGTCAATAAACTAGTCTACAGCCGATTGATAGTGGTCCCAGCTATTTAAATTTTCACGATTTTATCTGAATGGACAAATATTCTCAGACATGGATTATTTTGTTTGAATCCAAGTTCAGAAAATTCTACAAGTATTTTGCCTTTAAAGAAACAATGAACTGCCATAACCTTTGCAGGTATTAATGCCACTTTTTACATCTCGAACCATTTGACAATATAGTGAAATTAAGTATTTACTCAGATTTTGTTAAACAAAAGATTGGATGAAAGAAATCAATTTCAACACTGGTGAATTTCTACAAATAATTTTAAACTTTAATTTGACAATTTCTCTTCTTAAAAGTCCGAAGATCATACATCTCACAAAGAAACCGATTTTACTGGTGCCCAAAGAAGCAGAAAATAAATGCAGGTTCTGCAAGAAGTACAGGCAATTCTTAACTGTTGTAACTTTGATTTAGGCATCAAAAAATTATGGTAACTTTAATCACCTTGCTGCTTATTTCTATAAAGCAGTTTAAAGACTCTTGAGCAAATCCATTTTTTTTTTTTTTTTTTTTTTTTTTTTTTTGCCAAGACTTTCCATCCTGCAGACATTCATGTCATCAATGTATCCGAAAGGAGGGGCAATATGCCACCAGTTTGAAAACTGAGCTTTGGGCAAGTGTTACGAAACTAGTTTTTTTTGAGCAGGAACGAATGAACAATCCAGCATTCAAATCTACACTGAAATCCTCCAACTGTAATTGTGATTACCCATAGTCAATAAATGAAGCTGAAACTTTAGAAGTAATATTTAATTTATAAATAGACATTTTACAGAGAAGATCATTTTAAGTTGCTCGATTAAACTTTTAAAAGACAAACAAGATTTCCTCATTTTAAGAAAACTATTTTTGTGGTCGAATCCACAAAATCAAACTGTTACAGTCAACTAGCCATGAACACTTCATTTACTTGCTGGTGACAAGTATTAGAGTTTGTCTACTGACCCTTGCAGACAGTCGCAGCTCTCTGCCTCCTTCCGGACGACGTCCAGCACAGAATCGACTAGCTCTGCGCCCTCAGTGTAGTGACCCTTGGCCCAGTTGTTGCCGGCACCGCTCTGCCCGAACACAAAGTTGTCGGGCCTGAAGATCTGCCCGAAGGGTCCGGAGCGTACAGAGTCCATGGTGCCAGGCTCCAGGTCGACCAGAATGGCTCTGGGCACATACTTTCCACCCGACGCCTCGTTGTAGTACACGTTGATCCTCTCCAGCTGGAGGTCGGAATCTCCATGGTAGGCGCCAGTAGGGTCGATGCCATGCTCGTCTGAGATTATCTCCCAGAACTGTAAACAGGGAATGTGTCAAAATTGCAGGCGTTATAATCAACTATGAAGTAGTTCGGATAAGAACAAACGAGTACAGATATTTGAATAAGAGATTTTGATAGACTTAAGATATTAGGTACACGGGGTTGGTTTAAAGACGCTGAAAGTTACGTAACAATCTACGAAAGCAAGTGGCCTACTTTCCTTTCAAAAACCTTTATTGTACTGCACAATATGAATAGATTCAGAAGTGACAAAAGTTACGAAGTTCTCAGTAAGTAGTAAGAACAGTGTTAAGATGTCGAATAAAAATTCGCGCAACAATCCAGGGCCTCATAAGTACCTCTGATTGTATTGGGAAATAAATGAGACGATATTTCAAGGTGACAAATTTCCTAGGTAGCTAACAGCTATCAAGAGCATGGCCACTTGAAAGGGTTCATTACTGAAAAAAATAATAAAGTTTTTTTTTATCAGTCTTAAATTTGACGGAGAAATTTGCAGAATGGCATCACTTGTTTTTCTAATCAACTAAGTGTATTCAGTCATTTTATTGTATACAGTTGCTTCGCCTCCAGATTTACATTATACAGAGGGCAAATTCTTTCTTTTATTATTTTTAAAGGAAATTAAGGCTCGTCGACACCATTTGAGATGCAAGGATAGTGGAAAAGAAAACATTTATGAAGGAATCGCCTCGACATTCACACGAAGTGATTGACTGCCATACCTGAATTTCAACTGTTCGCCCTCTAGGCTCAACAGCAAAATCGGGCATGTGAAGTCTGATGGAGGGGATACAAATGATTCAAGCAAAGACCGCCCATCGGATTAACCTAATGAACCGTACCAACTTTTATGGTCTCAGGAACAGACACAATCTGAATGAGGATGGTCAGAGATTAAATTAATGGTCCTAACTCCTTTCCAAATGCAAGTCGATTCTATAAAGCCGATCGCTCGATACGCGTTACATATCTAACAATTTCAGCTTTATCTCAAGAATGAACTGCTATAACCGTAATCATGTTAGCTGCAGCCATTGATCTTCGCCGGTAATTATTCACGTCTAGACTGTACCGTCTGGGTGGTTGGCTGAATGGCAATAGCCGCCTGCTATTCTTGGCAACTGGTCTCTCAACAATTTCAGAATCTAGGCGTGAACCAGACATAAGAGAAGAAAAAAATTGGACAGACCGCTTTAACATATTCATTTGGTCATATCTACGACGATCTTGAGAATTACCGATTACAATGTTTTGTATCTTTCGGTTGGTGGCTGGTATTTAAGGCATAAGAGAAATTTGATATAATTGCGACGGAGCGCACCCTCCGGTACAATCTTTCCCCTTTCCTGCACCCACCTACCTTCGCCCTCCACGAACTTTAAATTCCTTCAACATTTTTGTTAAATTATTCGTCATTTCCTCTTATATCAATCCCTGCCCCGTTACCTACGAAAGAAAATCTTCCCACACCCTAGTACCTACAATCGAATGCCAGCTTCTGGTCAGGGTCATCTTTTCCCTTCCATGCACCATTCTTAATTCTTACACCAATATCGGCCCACGCCTCATCACCGACATAAGCCTCTTACACTCCGGTGACTTCACTCTCCACCCATACCAGCTTATCGGTATCGATTGTGTTCTGCGGTAATTTCCACAGATAAAATCTGGCAGCCCTTTTTAGCACACCCTCCAACTCCTGTATTTTATACCCAAAATGTGGGTCCCATACTACACCATATTCAAGCAATGATATGACCAAAGTTTTGTAACCCAATTCCTTTACTTCTATGGTACATCTCAATGTCAGACAAGCGCATGATTCTGAAACCTTTTCCTAATGTGTCCTGCCCAGTTGAGCTTGTTAAAGATTTACATTTCAAGTCTTCAACAATCAATTCTTGCTAGCATGTTGTCAAAGCAACTAGAGTTGGGCCTCTTGGCAGTTTTGACTGTTTGCCTCACTGTAATAGTCAAAGATTTTGAATTAAAACATGGTGATAATGTGGACTAACAATGATGGTATAGACTAACGTAGCTTTCAATTTTTAAAGGGGGGCGTCCATTGATTACGAGAGGTGTTTTTCCCGACCCCTCCCCCTCCCTGTGCTGAGATCTGTTCGGACCACACACCGTAAGATAACGCGAGATTTTGACGGTAACCCTGCTGACCAACCACGTATTTTGAGACTTATTCTATCTTCAAAAGCTTGAGATTTCCATCGACCCCCCGCCCCCCTCCCCTATTTTACCTCGCGTAATTAATGGACGCTCCCTTAACAGCGTAGTAACAAAATTTGAAGTTGCCGCATCTAACGCGACGTAGAATCCCAATCAAGACAGCTCAGATTAATGATTTGTGAAATTATTTATCGCAAGGGTTTAAACCATGAATTGACAAACGTCCAGAGATATTCAATTAAACTACCCATGTCACTCATATGCACATTTAGTTTTCGAAGAGCCAATCTTTCTTGTAGCCCCGCATCTTATAATTCTCTATTTGTATATTTTAACTACGACGAAATGAGGAAAACTTCACGTGAAACAAACAAACCTTTAAATTTTTAGCTCTCACAATTCACTGTGAAAACTTGCTGTAAGCTTTTTATTTTCAACAGCTTACCAGCAGTCTTGTTTAAAGGATGTGAACGCCTGGGATACCAGAGTTACTACACTGTATAAACATCACCGTAACCTCACGTCCCTATTAAGGTAACAGCCGCATTCATCTAACGCACAGCGCTCACGTGTGAACCTTTAACGAGCTGCTTGCTGCCTTGTGTGAGCTCATTAATCCGTCCCAAGAGTTGCTTTCAACAGCCTTGGGACAGGGATACTTCGTAAAGGTACTGTACCTCGCTAGGTTTTATGCAACAATTCTCACGAATCAGTGGGATTCATAACGGGTTTCGTATAAACTCAACATAACGACGCTGACAGTGTTTCCTTTATATTCGACGGTAGAAGAAATTTTCCATGCATGTATACTTCTCCATGAAAATAATGTTAATTTTAGTTATATCCTCCAAAGAGGTGCAGTGCTTTAGCTTAACAGACTATGGCTTTTCGCTGCGTCAGTATCCATGAAATCTGGTCTTACCGATTTTATCTAATTTTGCATTTAAAGTTATTTTGCTTTTATACATCCAAATTTACCAAAATCATGTGCATTCTGAAATGGTCTGAACATTTTTTGCATTTTGTGGAAGGATGTTTTGACTCCATGTGGATGGTGAAAACTTCCATCCAATTAATTCAAACTGATAATATCCATCAATGGTTACCACTTCTGTGAAATCATCGCCTCTATTTTGAGAGTAAAATTTAATTATAGAAATGTTGACAAGAATGCTGCCACTGCGATTTTTTTTTTTAACTGCTTTACGTCTCTTTTTAACATCGAGGTCTTTAGAGACGGGAAAGGATGGGGGGCAAGGAATGGGAAGGAATTCGGCCACGGCCTTTTGAAGGAAGCATCCCGGCATTAACCTGGAGTGATTTGGGGAAACCATGGAAAACCCAAATCTGGATGCCCGGTGTCAGGGGCTGATTGGCCAAGGCTAGTGGGCGTGTGTGTGGATAGGTGTGCTGACGAACTAACCTTAGGGAATTCCAGTTTTGCTCGAAGCGTCTCTTCTGTTCTTCTCGCAGCACCACTAGAATCTTACCAGTGGACTGTTTGGGCTAATGTTTGACACCACTGTGGTTTGACGGCCACAGACCGTAGTTTAGAAATTGATATAAGTTCTTACTACATGAAGAATGCAACACTTGCAATTGAACAGTTTATTGGCTTCTAACACGGAGTAGTACAGTTTATAGCGTGCCGCAAAGTGGATTCCAACTATCACCACTTATCTAAGCCCTGAACTGTGATAGTTAATTGTTAGGCAGATGGTCGCCCCGGATACGAGATGCATGGGAGGGTGGCAGGCTCCTAACAGGTGGCTATCAAAGTATGCTCGACTACTCTCGCCGACTGCCCGACAGTAAAGACACTACTTCATCGCTTGTACTGCCCAAGCCGACTCGGCTGACCTACACTTACGAAGGGGACTGCACTCTAAGGTGCTGACTGCAAGCGTGCAGATTCCTGGCTGGTCAATGCTCGACCGCGCTCAGCATTGTCAATGATCGCCGATTGCCAGTAGCTCCACGACTGAATATTCCTATAATTCCCCAAATAGTAATGGTCTTCAAAACGACCTCTTACACCGGACGGGGATTCGAACCGCCGTCCTCCCGAATGCGAGGCGAGAACGCTAACCGTTACACCGCCCCGCTCGGTGCCACTGCGAAGGCAGCTTCGGGGGCAGCTTCGATATGACATCTCACCTGATGAAGGCAGCGGAGGTTGCTGCCGAAACGTTGTGGAAAGAAGAAATTATCCGGCAAAATACCCGAGAAGAATTCTTCTCAGCCATACGCCGGGAAAAACTTAATTCTCAGATAGAAATGTTAGTAATGTTTGCGCATTTAGTTACAAGTTTGAACTTCGGGGTTTAAGTTACCTTTCAGATTTGAATCTCATTACAATTCACTCAAATTTGAAATAAGCCCATAGTATCGACATACCTCGCAGAACACACAATTGCTGCATTAAAAAAACTTTCTCGGAGAGGAAGCCGTGTCGGCCATTTTCCAAACCTTTAGCAGAGGTTTTCCGGCCAGCGCTCTCTACTCCTTGTCCCGCTTTCTCTTCTGCGTGACCCCAACACCTGCCTCATTCTCACACATCTGGCACAGAAATGATCCCATAGAGGTACCTTCAAACAATGCCACTGCTCCTTTGGTGTCCAGTTGAGACACTCTCGCCGTAAATCAGCCAATGAGCGCATACCAAAACTAGGGGCGGCTTAGCAGCTGTGTGTGAGGAGCAAAGAAGTTTGAATATTATACACTAGAAGGAGCAACAGCGCTAGTGTTCCTTCGCAAATTGAACGATGCGCGCGCCGCCATACTGATGGCAAACTGTTGGTTTGAGTGTGTGGTTCTGTACAGTTGAGACTTGCCGAAGTGATGGAGTGCTCGTATTTTTTTTTATTAGAAGTGTTTGCTACCATGGTTAAGTCTTGCGCTGCATATAACTGCACCAACCGTACTACAAAAGGCACAAATTTATCATTTCACAAGTAAGTATGCATTTAAATAAGTTCCGAATCGTCTATCGTAACAGGTGGATGTTATGTTCCGACGTGTTGGTCACAGGCTTAATATTTTCGTTCGATACAGGTTTCCGCTCCGAGATAAGAATAAATTGAGTGAGTGGTTAGCTAAAATACGCCGGGACAGTTTTACTCCCACGGAACATAGTTTTATATGTTCTCAACATTTCGAGAAGGAATGTTTCTGGAAAAATGGGAATATAAAGATTCTGAAACCTTCTGCAGTTCCAACCATTTTCTCCTTTCCAGACAATAAATCGAAGGTAAGGATTATAAGCTTTGCAATAATGTATATGCAAAATACTATAATATTTTAGGGTCAAAACTTTATTTTTTAGTTGCGTAATATATAGAACTAATAGCCCTACACTATTTGTGATTAAAGATATGGGAAATTGTTTCTTATATTCTATTTTTTTTTTAGAAGATTGTTGCTCGACCTCCTCCAAAGGAAAGAAATATGCCAGTTCTTTCTGAAAATGTTAATCAGGAAGTGAGAAATGAAGAGTACTGTGTGCAGCATGACCATACATATGACATAGACAAATCTGTGAAATGTTTGAAATATGAAGCAGTAATAAACAGGAAGAAACACAGCATTGCAAAGTACAAGATGAAATATGAAAAGGAAGTTGCCAAAAATATGACAAAGTGCAAGAAAATAGAATCTATGTCACAGATGGTGCAAGAGTTAAAAGAAAAGTGCCAAATTACTGGAGATTTGAGCCATATGTTAGAGAACTCTTTTTTTAGTGGTTTTTCAGAGCTGGTTGCTCTTTCAAAATCTGGCAGAAATGCAGGTTACAGCAACAACATAAAAAGATTTGCCTTAACTTTGTATTTTCATTCACCTGCAGGGTACAAATTTGTAAGAGAATCATTTGACAATTGTTTACCTCATCCATCTACACTTCGTAGATGGTACAATGTGGTTGATGGCAATCCAGGGTTTACTGCAGAGTCATTGGCTTATATTAAATACTTCACCTCTCACTGTAAATATGAAGTATATGGAAGTTTAATACTAGATGAGATGGCTATCAGAAAAGGTGTTATGTGGAATGGTGAAGAATTTGTGGGCTATGTGAACATGGGTCATGTGCATTGTGCTGCCAGTGAAGAAGGAAGAGAAGCAAAGGAAGCATTGGTGGTTATGTGTGTTGCTATTAATGCTTCTTGGAAAATTCCTATAGGTTATTTTTTAGGTGATGGCATAAGTAGCAGTGATAAATGCAACATTATACTACAAAGTCTGAAAATTTTAAATGATGTTGGAGTTCATGTTGTATGTGTGACATGTGATGGACTTTCCACAAACCTGAGTATGGCAAGACAGTTAGGGTGTATTTTTAGTGCAAATGAGTTCAAATCATCTTTTAAACATCCTGTCACTGGGGACAATGTTTATGTTTTGTTGGATCCCTGCCATATGATGAAATTGGCAAGGAATGTCCTGGGAGACATGAAAGTGTTGAAAGATCAGCAGGGTAGATTAATAAAATGGCAGTATATTGTAGATTTAAGTACTGTACAGGAGAAAGAAGGTTTATCTCTTTCAAATAAGTTAAGGAGAAAGCATGTTATTTATGCAACACAAAAAATGAAAGTAAATTTAGCAGTACAGTTGTTAAGTTCTTCAGTAGCTAGGGCCCTGGAATTTTTGGAAAGGGATGTAAAACATCCTAATTTCACAGAATCTTCAGCAACTGCTAAATATTGTGAAATGTTTGACAGGCTCTTTGACTTGGGAAATTCAATGAATAATCTCGCTAAGGGATTCAAATCGGCTCTGTCTGAAAAGAATTTTCAAACTGTTGATGTGTTCCTCAAAGAAGCAGAATCATATATAGTAAATCTTAAAAGGGAGGATGGGATTTGTTTGGTAGAGTCCCCAAGGAAGGTTTTTGTTTTAGGATTTCTAAGTCTCATTCATATTATTAGGGGCTTGTTTCAAGATTTAATTCAGAGCAAGAAACTATTATATATTCCCATGTACAAAATGAGTCAGGACCATGTGGAAATGTTTTTTTCTTGTATTAGAGGCCGTTTAGGTTGGAACAATAACCCTAATGTGATACAGTTCAAAGCTGCATACAAACAGCTGCTTGTATTTAACTGCATTAAATCAAGCAATTGTGGTAATTGTACTCCCCAAGATACAACTGTAATACTGCAGAGTGGGCACACAATCTCGTTGGAAATGGATCCTGTGTTGTTTTCTAAAAACAAATTGTTAGGGAAAGATTCCTTGGAAATGTCATCAACTATGACTGATCAGGAATTGTTTTCAGATTATATTCTACCAGAAAATCTTTCCAGTTATGTTGAAAATGTAATTGTTTATATAGCAGGTTTTGTAGCCATGAAAGTTGCAAAGACTTTCTCTTGCAATATTTGTACATCTTCCCTGTTCACAGAAAAGATTGTTTCCTCTACTTTTATGTTTATTGCTGCTAAGGATAATGGTGGACTACATTATCCCTCAGCAAGTGTGGTACATATATGCAGAGTTGCTGAAAAATGTGTAAGGAATGAATTCATTCGCTCTGATTTGAAAGTAATGAAAGGTGATTTAAAGCAAAAACTAAAAACAGCTATTTTGCAGGAATGTAATTTTAATAATTTGTTTGGTGAACTTACGGATCACATGTTTGAAAATGTTTATCCTGAGAATCATATTATACTACTTTCTAAGAAAATTATTGATTTGTTTGTCAGACTGAGAATGTTTCATATTGCAAAAATGCACAATGAAAAGGAGAAAGTTTCAATCAGACAAAAATTAAACAAAACTGTATTGTTTAATAATCAATAAAAGAAGTAAAAATGTTAATTTATTTTCTTTACTTCCCTTTTATTCTCATATAAATGATGATGTTATTAATTTTGTAATTTCATTCTCCAGATACTGAATGATGGTATAAAATTAATACAGGCATTTGCAACTGGTGGTAGTCTATACAAAAAGTGGTAAGAAATAAAATGGAAAGTGGCTTTAACATACAATGTTTTAATTTCATACCAGGGGATGTAGCTGCATTCTAGTAGTATATAATGTGAAAAACATGTTTTTTTGGCCTTTAAAAAAATCTGATTAACAATGAGTAAATCATGCTTATATTTCCTAAAGTTGTTAAGTCTTTAGAAGGGAAAGATCTTAAACAATGAACAAAAATATTCACCTTTCCTTCTGTTGTATTTATACTGAAAGAACTGTTTCATCATATTCTTCATTTCAGTGTGATTAATATCAGATTCTGTCTATGAACTGAACAGAAAATGTTGTCTCAGCTTCAGAAGTAAACTGAGTTTGGACCTATTAAATGTGTGTACCTCTACTTCATTGGTTTTACTTCATAACATTTATAAATGGGTTACTATTATTATAACATTTACATCTTTCTGGATCAGTTACATTAACCTGCTTGAAGAAGGACAAAAATCTTGCCACTGCTGGGACTGAAGAAAACAAGTCCAAAAAGGTAATATAGTCAGTTGAATTTCAGTAATTAGCCTGTGATTTGCCATTTTATCTTCGTTGAGCAAGTAAAGACCCTTAACAGCATAAAAGTTTCAAATTTTGCAGTGATTTGTTATATGACTGTACGAGGGTTTCGAAGTTCCCGCGATCACTCGCCACTAGCATGGCGGCGCCAGCCGTCTTCAATTCGCTAAGAACTCTGGGATCCTTCAACACGCGATAGGAGGGGCCCGGTGAGGAGCATGCGGGGAACCAGGCATGCCGCAGCGATAACAGTGTTGCCAACATCGTTTCCTCAGAAAACCGGCCGGCTTATTTGACCATCATAGTTATTCAGCACTGGCTTTAAGAATAGACATGGCAGCAAGTTACAATTGAGCTGAACATAACACGTTCGAACAGTCAATGGGCAGAAAGTAATGTGGAAAAAAAAAGATTCGAATTCTCAGTCTCCGCTTGGATCCTCAAAGTATTACCTTAATCCGTCCCACAGATTTGGCAAAGCATTCTTTCTGCATATAAAATGCGATGTTCTGTAGTTTTCACGTAAAACTGTAGCTCTCAGGGTCACAATCTAACGCCACCCTGTCTTTAACGTAGCTATGGATGCAGTTTATATTTTAAGTCTTAATGATAAACCGAGCCTTGTGGGTGAACTATTTCAAGATTTCCTTAAATCACTTCAGGCGAATATAGGAACGGTTCATCTTAAAATTTCATAGCTGAAGTCCTTCCTTATCACGCTATCCTATGTTTTCATTAATAACGTCAACGAAACAAAGCCCTAGTTAAAAATAAAACGTCTAGGAAAGTTTGTGGCGAATGATTGTGAGCAAACAAATTTGTGAAATTCGAAGTTTCGTAGCTTGTCAATACCACTACCGTCTACGGCAGTATCGTAGAGCTTATCAGTTACCAGACATAGTCGGCTGAGGGACTTTAATTAAGATCTCTTGTATTCCATAACCTGTGCAATTACGGTAAGAAATGACAAATCAACAGGCGATTCGCTCTGGTGACCCTTGTGAAATGATTACTAGAAACGTAAAGAACAATTTTTATTATGGACGTTCATATGCGTTTAAGGTTTCTATCCTGAAAGATAGATGCAAACCCAAATGCCGCGTTTAGAATGCTGCAATCAAGTTATTTGGTGTTTTGGCGGCATTAGTAAAATTAACCAAAAAACCTTTACATACGTTAACTCAAGTGCGAAGTCCGTAACGTTTGAGAGAGATTAAAATTTTTACTTATTTTGTCTAACAAATTCATACTGAATTTCATGCTAATAAGACATGTATGTCGGAACTCCGTGCACATTACACGTTTAAGACAAAAGCATTTAAATTTTTGCTACAGTAAATACATACGAAAGTATAAAAACTTAAAATTTACGGAGTAATTTTCGGAAGCTGTAAGGATTTTCAAATATTTTATTATTCATCACTAATTTTGGGTGCCTGGTGATTCGTTTTGTTACGAAGTTACAGCAGCTAAGAATTTGTCATACTTCGCCTAGTAACCAGAACGCTGACAACGCAAGTATATATTCTGTAAACAACACAGTGGAAATAATTTCAAGAGTTTTCTCAACTATATAAAATGGAATTCGGAGGTCACGTCAGATGTTTCAGAATTCATCCCAGAGGCAATAATAGCGGTCCAACTAGGATACATAAACTTGTAATTTTAAAAACTTACTTCCATGTTAATACTTCAACAAATCCCAAGAAGTTCAGATCTGCAGTTAGAATATGATTTGTCACCGCATTTTTGTGTAGCAGTAACGACTACTCTGAAAATGTTTTATGGTGGTACAAATTATGCAAAACAAGTTATTTTCCTACACTGAAAAATACAACAAATTCAGATCTTTTCGGTGTGTAACGTTTATTATTTTTTTATAATACCTTTGTACCTGGCTACTAGAAAGGATATTAGGGAGCAGATTTTAACTCTGGACAGTTGTTCCTAAGGATTTAGGAAAAACTAGTATTAAACTTCAGAACTTTCTCTTCTCCAGAAAGGGATATTAAAGGGCCTTCGTCACACCTGCAGGAGATGTTTCAATTTCCACTGGCATTTCGAAATCTGTAAGGACTGTTTACTGCTTAGCTAGCCATAAAAGTCTTAAGTTGTAGTTAGCCTTATTATTAGTTTCCTTTTATAGGAGTGAATTTTAAATTAACTATCACGACCGATATTGTACTGAATAGTTTCTGAACATGGTGGAAAAATGTTCCTGCTTTGTTCAATAGGGTTCATCACTGCAGGTGAATAGTGTATTTAGTCTTCAACGGTATTTCAACTACTCCCACGCCAGCAAGTCCAATACACCGCACTATCTTACACAAGTGAAGCCTTTGAACGCCAGGTATTCTGAAAGCGACAATTTCCGAAACTTCTTTCCACGTTCACAAAACGGTCATGTTTGACGAACCGAGTCTAAAATTCTGAAATATAAACAAACTTAGTTTGATTCGTCGCGTTTTCGTAGAATTCACTCGTTCATGAACCTATTACGTGTAAGTTTCCCTTTAAACGCTTGCACGTAGATATGTAGACCGCAGTTTTCCGACGAAGACAGTTTCTTCTAGTCAGCGCTACTATATTTAGTGCTGGCAGTGGTACGCCCTCGCGTTTTATGTTCCGGAAGCGATGCCAGATAAGCTGGAAGGAGCAGGACGAGAAGTGTGGTGACGAAACAACTTTAATCCAAACGCAAAACTTGTATTACGTAACCAACGAGTTTTTCATTCAAGTCAGTTGTCCTACAGGCAGGAAAGAAGTTTCTCTCGACAGTTATCATAAGTTAATATAAAGGAAAATAATTCAATAAATATATTAGTTATTACTAAACCAATGGCTATTAAATTCGTACTCTACAGAATTTTTTAGCCCTGACAAATTTCCAAATAGAATTTTTTGTTAATTGTTTAGTCTCTTCAATAACTCGCCTGATCTCAGTACTTTATCAGTTGGTCTTTAAATGAAAGATTGCGACTTACTGTGTAGGCATCTCTTGTATTGCTGGAGTCTTCTTGCCAATAGTCAGCCTTCACATACGATTAATGCTGTCAAAAAATGGTTCATTTAGGGGGATTTTTTTTCATAAATTTCGTACCACTACGTCTACTGGGAAATGCTGTTATTTGCTTACAATCCACAGAACATGAGGAGCGACGCTGAAATACAGCTCTGATGTAGATTTGTAGATTTCATACAACTTTTTACAGCCGAAAGAAGCTGAAATTCCAGGGAAACTTTACAACAAATGAATCAGCAACATTTAAAAATTATATTATTAATTCTGCATCTGATAGCTGTGCGACTCTCGTATTTAGACATTTTTAATTTGTGGGGGCTTTTTTGTGTAAAATGTGAGTGGGGAACTTGAATAATACATCATATTGAAGCAATTAATCCAGATTTCAAAAGTTTAGTGCCGTTTGTTGATAGGAGGAAAAAGTCATGCAATCCTCAAGTCTCATATGCGAAAAAAGTTGTTCCACTGTATTTCTCAATTAAAGATTTTCTGCTTTATGAAGTAGGTACAATCAAACTCTTGTACGGGAATTTAAAAAACGTAGTCCAAAACTATGGTTGGTTCGATCCTTCCGAAGGAGACATACTGAGCCATTGTGTCACATGTAGGAAGGCTAGTCCCTTTCCATTGGACATTCAGTTTAACGTGTAATCAGAACCACGGAATGTCCTATGATTAAACAACTCTTTAAAACTTCCTGGCCATACCGGGATTCTAACCTTAACCACCGAGTTACCACACCGCTCTTGGGGAATTTTATAACGTCCACAATAAGACTGATAACTCATTCAAACAGTTTTATTTTCCTCGTCATAAAGTCCTTACTGAAAGCATGAAAAGTGGCACCGGTTTGGACTATAAAGAATCATCTTCCCGTAAAAAATATCAGTACTGACAGATGGGCGACTTTAGCGAACTCATGCGCTGCAACGGTGACGGGATGTGACGTCACCCGCTGACGCGGTATGCCGCTTGGCGAGCGACCAATACAACTGTGTTGGAACTCTTCTACGAGCCCAGACACGCAAATTGTAAAGCCTGGCAATTGTAAATCGCCGACACCGCTCATTAAAATTAACCATCCACTGATTCAGGAAAAAAATTTCTGCTGGTGAGTGGAAGTCAGTGTTAACAGACGGTTGCACATTCTCTAAATTGCAGCTTTTTGTAGTCATAATGTCATTTCAAGAGGTGTGTCATAGTCGAATGCGTTCACTGATCGGAGTCTGTACCAGAGGGATACGCAGGGGGCAGAGGGGAACGCCGTTGCGTCACCGCACAAGCCTGTACTGCCTTATTTGGCCTGCGCGAATGTGGCTTGCGATTCACTGCCATTTAAATCTAACTTTCACTCTGCTTACAAAACAGGCTTACAATAAACAGAATGCAGAGTGGTCTTTGTTGGTAGGTTCGACAATATAAGCAGTCATATGTATAATATTTCAACCGGTTATTTCAGGGAAATAACATTTATGTAACAAAAACGTATCATGTGACTAATCGTCGAAGTTAGTAGGCCAAATTAGTTATGTGCTACAAGGGTTGCTGTAGAATTTGTTTTGTACCAGTTCATGTTCAACGTATCGAAAAGAAATAGTGGAATGACAACTGAAATTACTTGTTAAAGTATAAAGTGCGAGGATTGAGTTTGTAAATTACTTAGCTTTACGAGCAATACGAAATTCCTCACGTAATCAGTTCATGTAGATAAAAGTGGATTTCCGGTCAACCGCGATCTATGTATCCTGGAGCAGATTTGAAAGATCGGTGTGGTAGAGGATACGAAGTTCCGTGTACATTTTCCAATTTACGTTGCTTTTATGAGTCATTTTGCTAACGTTATTACTTCAACTCAGCTTAAGTAGTTCCAGTTGTATTGAGGTTTGTACAAAAGGCAACAGCGAGGATTCTTTTCTTCTCCTGCCTAAAGGAACAATCAGCCTGTTAGAGAGTGTCCATTAATGACGCGAGGTGAAATGGGGGGGGGGGGGGGGTTCGGCGGAAATCTCACGAAACCTAACCAAGGGGAAGGGAGAGGGTAACGGAAATCTCACGTGAGGTTTTGAAATTCTTGAATTGTAGAGCTTAGGGGAAAATAAAATAAAAAAGATCTACAAATGACGCGAAAGTCGATTTTAGAGGAGTATTTTGGTCTAAAAACCGACCTTGGGGGAGGGGGGTATATCCGCTCTTCGGACCATGAGACCTAAAATCTCCGTCAAAATCTCACGTCATTTTAGAGGGAGGAGGGGTCCGACCAAATCTCACGAAGTCTCACCACAGTGGGGGGGGGGGGTTCCGGAATATCACGTTATTAATGAACGCCCCCTCACCACTGCAGTAGAACGGTTCTGCCGCAGCACCCGCAGAGGGCGGGACTTTAAAGCATTATTAATTCAGGCTGCGAAGCTACCACAAGGACTGCGAGGCCGTCTACTGGGAAGGACAGAACAATCATCCGACACTAGTCAAACAAACTTCTCCCCAGTGTTTTCCAACTATTCAGCTGAGTCCGTTCTTATCCCCTCCCTCATCCAGTATCAATCACGAAGGATGCAGCCGATTTTGGAATTTACGGAAATTTGGTGGATTCAATATTATCTACAATGCTTCTCCTCCACAGTTTCTTGTTCTGTTGTAACATCCTTACAAATCAGCCTCACGTACTACGTAGTAGGGCTCTATTTTTTTCCGGGATACTCAATTTTACGCAAGGAAGAAAATCCAACTTTAGAGGCCATCTGTGTTCATCCAAGTGGCTTACCCTCCCGCCCGTTACTTTCCCCATCACACAGACGCAGTTGCTCCATTTCGTATTTGCCACTCTCGTAGCAGGTCCTTTACAGAGTTGAAGATAGTTCGCAACATTACTCTCAAAAATGAGATTAGTATAAAATGTTTTCGGAAGTTCGAAGCCTTGCTTAGCTCAGATGGTAAGTTGTTTTAATTCGGGATTTACTGGAAGTCGACGTCATTAGAGGCGAAGACTGGAGGCAAGGTACTGGAAGGAATTCGGCATTCTCCCAGCGCATTATCAGATAAATTATGAAAACCGAAATTGTATGGCAGAACGGGGATTCGAACCTGCGTTCTCTGAAATGAGAGGCCACCAACTCGCTAAAACTTATTTCGTCATTCGTGTAGCTGTATTTGCTGAGATTAAAATGTTGAAAGAACTGAAATTCAAATAAAGTGAAAATTCGAGTAAAGCATAAGCATGTGTCGCAGGGAAATTTTCGTTTTGTCACAATCCATCGCAACGATAGTTTGGTGAAGCAGGACTAAGTCTGACTATTCGTGGTAGTAGGGTTATGAGATTCAATATCTTCAATGGGATAACCAGACCAACCTTTGGGCTGACTAAAACAAAAACGGTAATCTGAATAGTATAAACGAGATTGCAACTTCTGACATCGCCGCCCACAACACAGGCTTTGAAACAAAATTAAATCTAGTAATATGGTTAAATTAAAATGGAATACTTTTACTGCTAATGGTTTGGAAAGGCGCCTGACAGGATATCGGAAGGTCCCCTAAAGTGTGCCACGATAGATAATTTGATACGAACTCTTAGCAATGCAAACGACAAAACTGGAGAAAATATTTGGAAACAGCAGTCCTCTTTTTCACCTACTCCAAAAACACGGACTGCCCTTGTGGACGAAATAGTAGCACCAGAGGCGGTGCCAAAAACCTCAGACCGGTGACCACACTTGCCGGAAAACTTGTTTGTGGCGCCACTTTCTCCATATTAGGTTTCGACCACATACATGAGCCAATTTTCTCCGCCATTTGGTATGTCTGTTACCATGAAGTTGCTGTAACCGAGAGGGTTACCGTCGGTATTAGATGACAAACCATTCTCTAATCGTTTAACATTGACATGTTCGGTAAATCCTTCACAATAAAAGCAAAGAGTCCGGAAAGGTACCTAAACCACGTAACACACGGGTAAGTGATATTTTTAATCCACAAGACAGCCAACAAGAGATGAAAGCCTGC
The DNA here is from genome assembly GCA_031002005.1 of Vandiemenella viatica. NCBI lineage: Eukaryota > Metazoa > Arthropoda > Insecta > Orthoptera > Morabidae > Vandiemenella > Vandiemenella viatica. The sequence continues at coordinate 153,741,066 of CM061919.1, read as the reverse complement.
TAGACAGTCTTAAACATTTACCCCACGGAAATTCAAGATTACCGATCCTGAAATCGAAGAAACCTATTCCCTGCGGGTTAAAAGGGGGGGGGGGGGTAGATATTAGAACATGCTGTGCTATTGTTCAGATGCAATTAAAAATTTCCACCACGTCAGAGTAAGTGCAAATTTCGGTTTAATTCGAGATGGCGATACCGCTGCGGCGCTACTGTTAACGTGACTTCACGTTCACGTACAGTCGTAAAAACATATTGTGACCTCGCTACGCTCGGTAACAATAATTTAAAGCTGTACAATATCAACATAAACTGATATCCCGAAGGTGGATCAGATGCAGGCGGCCGCTGGTAAGCGGCCGCAGATTTCCGATAACACAACCGGATGTTCAATGTTTCAGGTGAAGCTCGCATTTCATTGTCATAGCAATATTTTCTATTATTTCTCTGATGAAATGCGAGCTTCACCTGAAACATTGAACATCCGGTTGTGTTATCCGACATCTGCGGCCGCTTACCAGCGGCCGCCTGCATCTGAGCCACCTTCGGGATATCAGTTAATGTTGATATTGTACAGCATTAAATTGTTACCGAGCGTAGCGAGGTCACAATATGTTTTTACGACTGTACGTGAACGTGACGTCACGTTAAAAGGAGCGCGGTAGAGGAAAATTCTGGCTATTTTAAAAGCTTATCTAATGCTTTTTAACATTAAACACATCATATAATTTTTCATTATTTGGCAAAATTGTTTTAACTGTTTGCGAAAATCATGTTTATAAATTAAAATCTTTTCAGCAATCAGTTTAAAATTAAATTGATTTTTGATTCCATTACAATACATGCAACATTAGAATTTTAGTCATTTCTCATTGTTATTCTCAGTTTCAGCATTCAAAGAAAAAATTGCGGTAACGTAATATGTTTGCTGTACTACTGGACTTGAGCTCTAGCAGAACATCTTCAACACGATCTGAAGAGAAACCTCAGATGCTTTCCCGAAAACTATGGTATATAACATATAGGCGTATTAGAAGATGCAAAGTACCTCCGTGTAGCTGAAGAAATTGCCTTTGAGTAAATTTTGTACTTGGTCATAAATGTGAGAGTTATTAAAAATGAACAAGAACATGTCTGGGTGACTGAACAGAAAAAAAAATACTTTAAATGGGAGAGTGGACCATGAAGAAATTAATACTCTATTTCAGGCACAAGGGAGTAGTCAAGTCTTAATTTCTTAGTAAAGGAAGAAGAGGTAATACGTCATTGCAGGAAGTTATGAACAATATGCCTCAAAATAGTTAAAATGAACATAAAGCGTAAGTAGGCGGGAACGAAAATTTCCACCGGAGCACAAGCACAATAATAAAAACTGAACTGTTTGGGAGGAAATAAGATTAAATTCAATTAAAACAAAAATTTAGATAACACGTCTTTCTCTATTTTTTCAAGCCAGTACCCGCTGCATCATTTAGATAAATATCCATTTTATGCCGCTTCAAACAATAGATAGAATGACAGGCTAATAACCAATTGTTGTTAGCCGACTCCTTACAACAAACCACAAGGTCTTTCTTCCTTACTGGATTTTAACGAAAACTGTATTTAATCATGATGGATCAGTTTTACTCCAATTTGGTATTCACTAAATCTGTGGCAAAACTTTCTTCGATCGAGACAATTATTTCGAGATTATAAGCTAAGTCTTTACACGCAGTACTAGCTACTGAGTTTAAAAAAACAAAAAAAAAAGTAAAAGAGGGCAAAAGCATTACACCGTCGGCAGGAAAGGAAGGCCACACGAGGAGTAACCAACTAAAACGCTGAAAATGTTTTTCGCTGGAATTTCTTTTCAAAACCTGTAAAGGGCAACACGAGGAATGAAACCAACTGTTGCATGTACTCACCTTGGCCCCAATCTGGTTGCCGCACTGACCGGCCTGAAGATGTACGATTTCCCTCATGTTGTATCTTTTACAAAGTAACTTATCTCGACTTCTTCCTATGCTCTCCTGCAGACGAATGGCAGTTACTTGGCGGCAGTTCCCGCTAGTCTTGGCGTCGGTGCGCGAGGGCCTACTGCGCACACTACCTCACGCAGCTGTCCTCCCATTGGACGATCGACGTAAAGATCCAAAGTCGGTCTGGCGCACCACACCTGCACAGCGGCGAAAGCCGCTAATTACGTTGATTGTCCCTGAAAAGCCGGAATTTCAAAACTCTGCAGTTATGGAGAAAATATGAAAGCTGAATGTAATTTCTGTTCTAATGTTTAACAGTCGCATCTGTATGGCTGTGATCTTCAACGCGTAAAGTACCAGAAACGTCACCAGTACTGTGATATCCTGTTGTCATTTGAGGTGGTTACCACCTGGGAGGGGAGCGGGCTAGGGGGCTCAACCGCCCCCCCCCAAAAATAGCTAGGTTCACCCCCTCATTTGCCGATTTGCGAATTTAAGCATCGATAGCACGATAAGGGGGCCCGCAGCACATGTATAGCCTAAATGCGACCCTGAATAGCCGTTACGAACTCCCACAGCCGTACAGATGCGATTGTAAAAAGAGGTAAAATCAAATATAATAAAATAAAAAGAAACCGCTGGTAGGAGAAGAACTTCCTGGCTAAAATAATCTGAGAACCAAGACGTCCAAGATAGATACGGAACTACTCCGAGCGTTAACTAACAGAAACAAGACAGTCAAGTAGGTTGCCGACATCCGGAACGGATAGGAACCAGAAGAAAAAGAATCCCTAACTACTGACGTGGATAAGTTCGGTACTAGGAAGCATGAAAAATGCTTGAAACGGCTATTACTCAGAGACTACTGAACAGAGAACAACGGGGTGGAAAGCGTTCGACAGAGAAAGTTTAAGGGTCAAGTATATTAGCCGGCACCTTTCCTGTCCCCGAACGTCGCGAGGGAGAAATGCGACTGAACGGGAAACGCGTTTTAGTGCACGCCTAGTGTCCTTGAGATCGAATTCTACTCGTTTGTTGCGTGAATTGAGATCAAATGATACTATTTCGTATTGCAGCGGACGGTTTAAGACCATTTCAAGATCGACAAAAGTAAAATTCGAAAAATTGTGACACTTTTGAAGTGAAAGTAAGAAAGTTGAAGCAGAATCAGCTGAAAGCAAATAGCATTGAAGCAAATCCTCTTTTGAAATACGGAGAGACGTCGAGTCAACCGATCGAATAAGAAAACCGAGCAATAGTGAGCTATGAGAAGTGGATCCAGCCGTCGATGAGCTTCGAATCAGTACACGCACAATGGCCATAGCATAGATAGCGGACTTCCACCCCACCCCCTTCTTTCACCTGTCACGTGTTTACAACCAAAAATATTAATTGGTATGAAATACGATAGGGTAGATAACTTAAGACCGATCCAAGTAGATAAAATTAAATTTCGAAAAAAATGTGAAACTTTGAAAGTTAAAATGTCAAAGAAGTGGTAAGAAAGTGGAAATAAAGTCAGCGGAACGCAGACAGAATTGAAGCAAACTCACTCGGAAATGTGGAGAAGTGTCAGCTCTACCGACTGAGCAAAAAAGCCGAGCAAGAGAATTCCATGCGGGGCCACGATTTCGGCGGGACCACCAGTGCGGGACAGGGAATTGCGGCAAAATTTTCTACGATGGACGTGGACTGCGCAGAGGATCACAGTGAATAGTGATATCATACTCGATCAGCATCCTTTTTTACTTCTATGAACCTACCCTGAAACTTGTGTTGCAGCAGTTAGTAGTTTCCCTTGTGTACCTAAATAAAATGTTTAGGAACTAAGTATCCTTAGTAGTTTCTTTCGACTACATAAAAACATTTTAAGTTATAAACAGTAGTTGTTGTTTCACTGGCTATTTGGCTAAAGGAAGACTTACACTTGCGGTATTAGCTCCGACTGCCACATACTCCCAGTGTATTTGGTCAACACGGTTACTCTATCCCAACCATAAATACACACATTTTATAAACAAAATAATTGCAACGAAGAATGGTATTTTTAATAATCATTTCTGTACATAATACTAGCAATGAAACTAAATTTTAGTTAAAAATTTCTGTACTTGTTTTGTTTGACTGTCCCAGTGATGCTGTTAGCAGTTTATGGTGATTATTCTTAACTGTTTCCTGCCTTGAGGGGTAGGAGCACCTATAACAGAGCGTCCATAAATTACATAGCTCCATTTTGGCCTCCTGTGAACCCCCCTCCCCTACCCACGTAGCCCGACGTGGCTTCTGGCTGATTCCCCCCCCCCCTTCTCTCCCCTCCCCGCGTAGCACGTAGCTTTCTTCCCTATTGATTCTAGAAGACATTTTGTACTGTTTTCTTTTGTCAGACTATCGTAAATTAGGGGGCGTCCATTAATTACATGAGGTGAAATGGGGAGGGGGGGTCGACGGAAATCTCACATAAGATTTTGAAATTCTTAAAGAATGGTAACGCGGATATCGACTATAAGGTCTAAAAACGACTGTTGTGCCGTCAGTGTTCCCTCAGTCATACCAGATGGCTCCCCAAACCATAACGTTAGGAGCAATACCACAGTGCCTCTCAAAAATATTGGAAGAATGGTACCTCTCCCCAGGTCACCACCATTCTCGCCGACGATGGTCATCCAAGGTACTGCAGAACCACGGTTCATCACTGAACGCAATGCGACGCCTTTCATCAGCAGTCCATGCTTCCCGGTCACAGCACCACTTCAAACGCAACATTTTGTGTTGTGGTGTTAACGGCAGCCTATGCATGGGACAGTAAACAGTAATTGCTTAGTCCGGCTGCTGCTAGTCCCCGACCAATAGTGCGGGATGTCAGAATGTTGCAGGGGGTCCATTATTTATTCTCGCGTCGTCGGCGCAAATGTGAAGGGGTTACGATGTGCTTGGTGCACAGTATGGCGATCCTTCCGTGTAGTGGTCGACGTGAATCTTGACTGTTATGCCTGCCCTCATCTTCCCATGCAGTTCAACATCGGTCCGGTGATGATGCTTTAGGGCGCGTCAACGACTGGGTTAATAGCGGACATCGGTCCACGATCACATCACTGAATCCGGATATTACACGAATCGACCAGCCGGCCAAGTAGAGCCAAACGAAGAGGCCCCTTTCAGACTCTGTCATGTCTGATAACACTGTTTCTTCGTATGGCTTATATAACTGGGAAATCCCCGTTGATTTAGGCCATCTAGTGGCCATCTAGTGATTGCTTAATTCTTCCACCTTTGCCGCGAGCACTATCATAATAGTGTGTTTCAAGTTGTTAGAGAAACATGTGATCTTGGTTGTTCGTGATAAGTCTAAATTTTGTTTGTGATACCTATATTCTCTAAAGCAGTGGTTCCTAAATGGTGGTCTGCGGAACCCTGGGGTTCCGTGTTCCATCCGAGAATTAAATAAAATGTTCGTTGAAAAGAGTCATAACCGCGCTGTGAGAAGGCTACCATAGTTCTGTTTTCATTTGTGGCGATTTACTGATGCGAGACTGGTTTTTCAGCTTACGCTTATAAAAATGGGGATCCGCCAAAAAATGTATGATCAATTGGGGTTCCGTGGTCAAAAAAAAATTGGGAACCGCTGCTCTAAGGGATAGTTTGGGAGCAGTCCCATCATTCGCCAGTGTGATTACGGGAAACCGCTTAAAACGATAATCAAAATGGCCGGTATAGCAGGCCTCGGATTTGAACCTGAGCCCATTGCACATGCCCAGTCCAATGTGGTGGCGTTTAAACACGCTCAGCCACCCTGGTGGGTATCGTAAGAAATGTAGGTCTGCGATGAAAGATTGCTGCCTCGCTTCATTCCCTTCTTAACTGATGCTGTCAGTATGACGTACGGTATCTAATTTTCTAAATGGCTCGGAGCAGAGAGTGGTGCAGTGTGTTGGGGGGCGTGACGCCAGGTCGACCGCGCCCAGACAGAAATATCGACCCCTCGGTCAACGGACTGCCTTGACCAGGCTGGCCTGCAGAACTCTGCCGCAGGGAAGTCAAGGCCGCATTTTACCCTGCGTCGGCGTATTCTGCCGGAAGGACGATACGAAGCTAGAGATACCTGGCAGGACACCACACTAGGGATGTAACGGATATCAGCATCCACATCCGCAAGTGTGCAACTTTCGAGTGAAATATCACATCCGCTTTCGCATCCGCAATTTTTATGTGGATCTATAGCGGATGTTTTGTATACAATTCTATTCTCTTTATACGAGATCCTGCCCATCGTCTCTTAGCTAACAACAAAGTGGTTGTTTTTCTATGACGATTTTGTAATAAAAGTAACAATGAAAGGAACGGTTTTATTACCAAAGCGACGAATTTACAAGTTTGAACTTGAAAGCGGCCTATTCACGGTCCAGCTTATGGGACGTCCGTGTAGAACTACCGCAGGATACGCTCACTGATTCACGCTAGTAGAAGGGGTCCAACAAAATGTTCCAAGCAATCCTTTCCACTCATACTTTCTCGCAACACACCATGTGTCCTTATCGTACACCCGTGGGATGTTGGGCCAATAGCTTCCTCTAATACAGTGTTTCCCAACGTGGGGCCCACGCCCCACAGGGGGGCAATTTGGTTTTTTTAGGGGGTCAATTTAGAAATTGACTTGATACGACTTTACCACTTTCTCTTTGGGTTATTTAAACACAATGCCAGATATGGTTAAAAAATATAGCAAAAAAGCAAATTCTTTAAAGGATCACACTAAATTGCCATAATAAATGTTTATTATAAATCTTTTGAATTTGAATTTAAGTATTTCATTATATGTTTTTTTAATTTTACTTACTGTGTTTTATGATAATATTAAAGTGTTTTCTTTCAAAAACCATCCTATATCAGTTTCTGTAATAACAAATAATTTTTTTATTAAAAATTATGTATGGGGGCAAAAAAATGTTGAAAGTGGGACATGACCCAAAAAAGGTTGGGAAACACTGCTCTAATATCTATAGCTTGATTGACAGCAAGGACCCTTTTTGGTTGCTTGGGAGTCCAACAACATCCAACACGTCATACATGTAGTCCTGTAACCCCTGTCAGTGCCCATCAAGAGTTCTTCATCGAAAATCGGATCATCGTAGGTCCTACAAGTTGTACTGTGAATGCGCCACTGGAGCGGTGGGAAAGCGGGTGGCGATCACGGAACCGAGCATGGCGGGTGAGCGGTAACGCACGGGCCTCGCATTCGGGAGGAAGTGGGATAAAATCCCCATCCGGACATCAAAATTTGGGTTTTTCATGATTTACCCAAATCGCTCAAGGCAAAAGTTTCCTTTAAAAGGCCATGGCCATCCTTCCCGATCGTAGCCCCGATTCTTTCACGCTTCTAATGAGCTCGACGTCGATGAGGCGTATAGTAATAAAACAAAAACAAACGAACATGGAGATGTGCGGTGGCGTGGCCTTGTGCTTGTCGTTTGAATTAGTCGAGTCACGAACTCCGCAAAGTTCATACGTCAAAGATTGGTTTTTAGATGCATGTGTAGTTGTGTAAATAATAATTAATTCACTTGTGAAATCATTCTAATTTGTTTATGTTGAAAGATGAGGCAAAAATAAATTAATATAGCAATATTATATGGAAATAGACTTTACTTGTAAATTATTAATTTTTATTTTAAATTTATTTTTTGAAAAATATTAATATCTAAATAATGATAAATTTATTTTTTGACTTCCGCTTCCACAAAACATCCGCATCCGAGGATGTCAAGCACTGAAAATCCGCATCCGCATCCGCAAAGATGACATGCGTTAAAACCCTACAACACACCTACAAGTAACCGCCACTCTCAATACCTTGAAGTCGAGCGTCAACATTAATGAGCGGCTCTGGAAGCATCTACTAACTGCTGTTAAGTAATTTTATTTACTTCCGAGTTTCTTCTTCATTGCATATGTTACTTAACACGTAAAAACAATGAGAATCCCACATCTATGCGTAAATAATTCTGTAGCGGGCTATCCCTGTGGATATCTTTGTTATGGCATCACACAAAAACCACTCATCGGATCTTGTTGGATTTTTCAATGTTAGAAAGCTTAGGTTCTAACTTAAAATTTGCTGTATGTCTTAGGATTCTGCTTACCGGGCACCGGAGCAAGAAACATAATATATTCATAACCTCACAATGTATACACCAAAGATTCTTAACGCGATTCAGACATTGCTTAACGCGATTCAGACATTGCATATAACACCAAAGATACGAAAGATTCTTAATATAATTCAGAGGTTGCACACTACATCAAAGAATAACACAACAATAAGCACAACCATTCCTAAAAACATTATGTATATGTTTATTCACTCCTTCTATTTGTGATTTGTGGTGTACAAAATTAGTTTTACAAAAAATTTGTCAGTTTAAACTTTAGGGTTTGTGCTTCAGAACTTTAGATTCTGAAAACATTGTCGTTGATTTTTTTCTATTTGTATTTTGTGTACAAGTATTGTTCAAGTTTTAAATTCTGACAGCAGTTTACAGGCAAAATATCCAAGTTCGCCTATGATGGTCGAAAATATACCCCTCAAAATTACACATTAGACGAAGAAAACCATAAAAAACAAGTTCGCTAAAAATTTATATGGTTTTCGGACAGATGGCGAGTACCACTACACGAAACTGCTGTTTTTTATTTACGTCTGCGAAATGTGACACTTGAACGCAAATTTAACAAATTACTCTGCTCCAGGATGGGTTTCATCTCATCCACAGCCTCCGCTGATATTACTGCTTCAAAATCCAAAGATCTACTGTATCAAACGCGTGAACCTAGAGCCACTCAATGGACGCTGCCGGCAAATGCTAAGTTTAAGTAAAACTAACACCCATAGGAGGACTGCTAAACTTGCTCAATTTAGATTATTTTTATAAATGTTATAGGGTATTAAACCATTGGTAACAGATTCAAGGGTTTTTATGCAACGTGCCTTTTTTGACAGCATTTCCAAATCTTCACATTGCAGAAGGAATGGTCTGGTGGCTCAGTGGTTAAAGCGTTTGACTGGAAACCGAATGGTTTCCGCTTTGAATCTCACTCTCGCTGGGATTTTCAAAGACCTTTAACCCAATCATCACCGCTTGCTCAGCTTGCTGTGTAATGTGAAGTACGCCAGAGCGCTTCCGTGGTTTGGGTTCCATGTTAAACTGTAGTTCCCCTATACCCGGTAGGATTACGGGGTCAGGTTAAGACGGCTACGATAGTGGCGGATTGCGCAGCCAGTCAAAACTCTGTCACTAAGTCATTATGACCAGACCAGTTTTTACAAAAAACATTGCAGAATGGGATTACAAAAAAAAAAAAAAAAAAAAAAAAAAAAAAAAAAAAAAAAAAAAAAGGTTAAATCACGGAATATATCAAGGAAGATTAAGAATTATATAACCGTTACACTGGATGCCCTTCTTTTTGCATGTGTGGGACGCCTGACCCGCCTTCTGTCCTCTTGGATACGATAATAACGGGAGCCTAATACTGAGCCGTGACGAAATCATTTGACCCACCGAATTGGCCTCCCCTCAAGCCTCCACACTGAGACCAAAGTGGTCTTGATAAGGGGACTGCCCATTCTGATTGTAGTGACGATTATCTCAATAGAGTGGGCACGAGAGTAGGATGTAATAACAAAGCCTAGTTTAACGAGACATATATGGCAACTCAGAACACTTCCAACTGCTTGGACGACTCTTTTTAATTGCTGCTACATCCATTGGTGATGATACTGGATGAGTGAAAAACAAAGATATGTATTTCAATGTGACTTAATGTTTTAGTCATCTGTAGCAAATATTACTATTTTTGACATAATATTTCGAGTTAAAAAATATTGAAATTCTGGTACTCATATCCAGAACTATCACTATTATCCGCCTATGCTGTTTGGTGGCTTCCTTTACTTGGTAATATTACCAGGTTAGGTTATAATATCACAGAGGTGGAGTGCGTTGGAAACTGAAACTGTGTCTTTTTGTACAATTCATACTTAAAGCTACCAAGAAGTACATATTGCACATTAAGATACACTACCATTATTTTTTACAGCCTCCTACATTCGTAGTTTCGTCAATAACATTTTAAAAATAATTAAAAAGATGTATGAAACGTGTAAAATTTAAAAACTAGAAAAACATGGAAAAATGAACTTTAAATTTTTACAAGTTAATCTGCTATTAGCAGAATTTACATTTTCAAGAATAAAACTCAAATAAATTGATGGAGAGACACAAACATGAATACGGAATCCTTAATAATAATCATGCTATTATCTGAAGTGTGTTATTTTCTCTGAAAAATTCACTGAAATGAATTGCGGCGCACTTAAACATATTTAATGTTCTAATTTTCCTGGCAGTTTGACCATTTAGACTTAATTTCGTGTCAATGATAAATACGTGTTTGAATTGCGCGAGAACTATCATGAAAGCCGAACAAACTTAAAGTGCAATTTGCTTGATAACAACTATCTTGAAATTACAGTGGACGTTGCATTTGAGTTTGGTGAATTTCCTTTCCACGTGGATATCGATTACAAGTTTGTACAACCAAGATGCAGGAAATGTGGTTAGTACCAGTGAGAAACCAAGTTAAAAAAGACTGGCTTAATAGATAGTGGATAAGCAGATTGGTAATTCCTGAGGTTCAGTCAGATAAACTGTATAAATTGACAGCGGAAAACACGGTTGACGTTAAAATTCGTTATTTCTCACTATAAAGAGAAACCGTTATACTACTGTATATATTTTTTTTTTAAAAGTAAGTTTATTGGCCGGGAGACTCTTAAAGAAAGGCTGACCGCCGAAGGAACAAAGTTTGACTTAGGGAGCGTGCACAAACTACGTGGCTCGGTCAAGGGGGGGGGGGGGAGAAGGGTTGGCTCGAAGGCTACGCTGGGCTACGTGGGGGGGGGGGGGAGGGGGGGTCCGAGCAAGGACACGTAGCTTTCCTTTCATAACATTTTTCACGGTTAAAATGAGGAACAGAACATAAAACAGCATGTGGATATTTATTTCCTGGAGTTAATTATCTCCGTGTAGTCTGACAGACTGACACGAGAAAACAGTACAAAATGTCTTCTGGAATCAAAAGGGAAATAAGCTACGTGCTACGTGGGAGGGGAGAGGGGGGTAGAGGCAAAAGCCACGTAGGGCTACGTGGGGGGGTTCACAGGAAGCCAAAATGGAGCTACGTGGTTTATGCATGTTCTCTTACCTTGCAATAAACCTCTTTCGCGGCTAACCTACTACGAGACCGGGACCTATAGTTTTACGCGGAATCCAAACTACGAAGCAAAATACTTCAGAGGAACAAGTCTAACCTTTGCGTGGTACAAGGTTTTTTTAAGCCCACGATTCTAACAGGTGACTACTCGATACACAGCGAGGCACCTTCAATGTTCAGTTTCGGAGAGAGCGAGGATGGTTGGTGAGCAGTAACGCTCAGGCCTCGTATTCTGGAGGACGCGTGTTTGAATAAGCGTTCGGCCATCCAAATTTTGGTTTACCATGGATTCGAGAAATGAATCCAGGTGAATACCGGAGTGGTTCCTTCAAAAAGGCAAGGACCGAATTCCTTCCAGTTTCTAGTCCCCAGTTCTTTCCCGCCTCTAATGACCTGGTCGTCGACGAAGCGTAAAGCCATAAGCAAAAAATTCGAAGAGATGATTTTTTGTGCACAACCTCTAATTCTTTTTCCCGGCGCTTAGAATTTTTCTGTTTTTAAAACCAAACGCTCTAGCATGTACTACAATTGCATCATACTCGATAGATTCCGTTCAGTATAATTGACGAAACAGTTGAATAAGAGTACTAGAGTACTGTCTATCCGAAGGCGCGTAAAAGATGATTGCCTTTCCTTTTTTGTTACATTCTTTACTCTTCGTCAATGCCGTGGTCATTAGAGGAGCGGGAGGACTGGAGGGGGCAGCAAGGAACAGAAGGAATTCGGCCATGGTCTTCTGAATGACCCATCCCTGCATTCGCCGAGAGTGAATTGGGGGAAACCATCGAAAACCGAAATTTGCATGGCCGAAGGGAGATTCGAGACCGTGTCCTCCCGAATGCAAGGCAAGGGCGTTACAGCACACCCACCGCGCTCGATCAAAGCTGCTGCTCCGAGACCTGATTGTTGTACATGCATATTAATGAACTTTGTTGAAGATTAAGCACTTTCTAACTTTAAAATTTATAGCCTTGCCACTGGCGTCGTCTGAATATTAATTGGAACGGCCTTCAACAGACGGGGTCGCCGCGTCATCGCCTTTAGTTCTGGTCGTTAAAGCAAACCTTGGCGCCTCCGGGCAAAGGCAATGTTTAGCGATGACAGAGTCCTAACTGGTTCGGTGGGTTGTGGCAGCAAGGACGTACGTGGGAGGCGGACATTGTTATGTCCAGCGAAGGAGTCGGTCATCACGGCAGGATTTTGTGCTGTAAAAATAAAAATCTTACGCATTAACTGCGCAGGTAAGGATTGATTCGGTGTTTCGTCGTACTAAATAGGTAGAAGTAGGACTGTACTGATTACGAAACGAGTCAACAGTTGATCTGCCTTCCTGATTACGATTTATTATGGCGGTTTTGCCCAACCCTGTAACAGAATGCTGAACTGCTCCTCTCATTCGGCATAGTAAATTAACCTTTCGCAAGCAAAATAATGCGAGACAGATTAGTACAAGTCTTAAATGTTCTCAGACAGATAGCTGCACTAATCTCCCCTCCAATTATTGCCGTCACTTGTCAGTAGAACGTACAAGGGGGCGTCAATAAATTACGTGAGGTGAAATAGGCGGGGGGGGGGGGTCCGGGAAATCTCACAAGAGGGAGGGGAGGTCAATGGAAATCTCACGTGAAGTTTCGGAAATTTTTGTTGGACTGCAGAGCTAAAAAAAAAAAAAAAAAAAAACAATCTACATATGACGCGAAAGGCGATTTTAGGGAGGAAATTTCGTCGAAAAGTGGGGGTGTAACCGGCTTTAGAAGGGTGAGACCTAAAAAACCGGTCTCAAAAAGTTGCGAGGCCGATTTCTAAGGGGGGGGCGGGGGTCTCAAGGACCAGATTTCACCAGAGGGGGAGGGGGTCGGACCAGATCTCACGAAGTCTCACCAGAGGGGGGGGGGCGGGGGGTCCAGGAATCCGGAAAAAACACCTCACGTAATTTATGGAAGCCCCCTAAGTTCCTATTTCCAAAGATAAATGTCCAATTTTGTTAAAAATCGTAGTCATCATAGTTTGTAACAAATACGTAGTGAAAAACGATAAAGGTAATGTTCTGTTTACCGTTTTTATTAATTATCAAATTACGTTGTTCCTTAGCAGTTTACCGACATAATTACTGATGCTTTTCACGAAATTTTTACTTAGAATTCTTTCACTGTTTGAAGTTAATTGTTTATCACCTGCCATGATATTTTTTTTAAGTTTCGGTCTCCCTTACCCACAAATGAAATCTTTCTCATTCTCTGGTGCCTCAAATTAAGAACTGGTTTCTGGTTATAGTCAATTTTTCACATGCTAATTCTTTTCCCACTTACTCATTCAGGCCTCATCGTTAACATGTGGTTTATATACAGCCAACATATTCTTTACCCTCCTCCTGCCTCCCAACCAAACTCCTTTGTTATATGATTTTTGGCTTTGTTCTAAATAATTTCCGCAAATATTTATTGCTACCCTCCTTTGCAGCCCTTCCAACTTGTAATAAGTCACGTTTCCAAAGCGACGCAGTGTGGACAGATAAAGCGAGGGCTATTTTTCGGCGTGCGGAAGCCGCGAGCCGGTTCGTAAAGCCACCCGCTGCGCTGTTGACAATAACAACAGGGACAGCCAACCTACAGACAATAGTGACCCGCCACTCGGATGTTCTTGTATGCTGTTACATGGAATCTTGCTCGGAGGTGGAGTGGAGACGAGACACTGCTGGACTGTATGTCGTGGTGAGAGGAGGGACTGCGAGACCACCGCCATCCTCCGTGGGCCCGAGGTTCATTTCCCGTCGCCGGCAGTGAACAGTGCGCGGACACGGTATGTGCCTATGAAAGTGAGACTTAGTGCAACATATCAAGAGCCCGGAAAATACCCCTGAGAAGCTACCCTGATTAGCTGGATACTTGTTTAAAATATTCAAATTTCACATGTCAAAGTTGGATGTCTTTTAATTTGTATAATAAATTCATGTCTTTTGTTACCCATCTTTCATATTCTTGTAACCCCTGAGGCATGTCATGTGCGAGGCTTAATATTGATATATTGATAGAGAAAGATAGAAAAGTTTCAATTGCTGACGCCATACAGGGTGTCTAAAAGGTAGAGCCACCCCCACCTAAAGGAATTATTACATATGGCGCCCAACCTGCGGCCCGATTGTTTTGATATGTTGCAAACAAGTCGTAATAGTGAGTAGAACTTTCTGTGTTTTCAGCATTTTCCGGTGTGGCTGTAACAGCAGCAATCCAGCATGTACAATAATTATTTATGTCATGTGTAATGTTTGTATATTGTAACAGCTAGGATTTGTAAGGGCGATAAGGACGCAGTTACAGGCTGTACATGTGTGATACATTGAAGAACTGTTTGTTGATGTATATTGAAATATGTCATGTTCATTGTGTTGTCCGAGTGTGGAAGTCGATTGATGAATTATTGCAAGTATTTGTGTGATACACTGCAGAGCTGGTTATCGGTTGTTTTCACACACTTTATCTATGTATTTTTTATGGTAATTGTATTTTGTTGTGAAATTTGACTGTAAGAGCAGAGGTGTTGGAATATTAGAGAGATAGAATGTATGTCCATGTTACACTGATGTGACCTATGTTGATTTTCATTCCAGTAGTTGACATTATTTGGAAAATGTCATGTTCATTGAGTTATACTGCTGTAGAATTGCAGTTAAGGATGTCTGGCGGTCAGAAAAAAAAATGTGATAGCTGATATATGTGGGTTTTAAGATATTTGTTGATGTTCGCATTTGTTTCGGTGCTTAGACAATTGGATTTTGATAGTGCTTTCCTGTTCTGTGAGTTGAGTTTTTCATGCCTAGCGGTCCAACCAGCGTTGTAATTGGTATATGTGTCTTATGCTAATTGATGGTTTGTTGATGTTTTATTGTTTGACGGTATTTATTGGAGATTTTATGATGTGGTTGTTGTCCTGTTGTGGAAGTAAAATTAATGTCAGACAGATCAGCGTTGCAAGTCTCATGTGTTCTCAATTGATGGGAGATAACACATAAGTTAACATGGAATTCAAAGACGGCACTTCAAATTGCGAAGAAGCGATGCCCGTTTCGCACATCTTGGGCGTAACGAGAAAAGGGGATGAAAGTACCATGTCTTTTTCTGGAGAAATGGTTGCTCAACAGCCGGAGTCAACCAAAAATCCACTGAGCGAAGCCGACAAATTTGACCGTTTGTTCGCGATGATGTCGGAGATAAAGAGCGGACAAGACCGGCTAAAGTCCGAAGTCACAGAAGAAATTGCAGTACTCATAAAAGAGGAGGTTGGTGACATAAGGAATACCGTGTCTGAAGGACTCAGGGGAGTCAAAAAAATATTTAAAACGATGCAGGAAGAACAATCAGAATGTCCAGCGCCGTGAATCGCGTTAACGAGCAGTCAACACAGATGCAAAGAGAGATGTTGGAATGGAAGCAACGGACGGAAGCGCGAACAAACCAATTGGAACTGCGAGTCGCTGATGTACAAGCAAGCACTGAAACAAGGATGAATCATATCGGAGGGCAGATCAGTGAGGTTCGCCAGAGTATCGCCGAGTGTAAAGAAGAATGCAAAAGTCTCGGTGAGACGCAGAAGAGTTTTTCAGACAAGTTGTAAATGAACTGCATATCCTAGGGGATCAGAAAGAGAATGTCTTGCAAGCATGTGCCCTAAGATATGTCAAGGCGCCGAAGGTGACGCTTGTAGGAAGTGAACGTATGGACTTGCAGTACATTCACTTCATTCAAACAGCAAAGACATGTTCAGTGATTGGGATTTCTATACTAGACCTGTCAGATGACCGAAAATCTAAGTGTGTCTTGTATGAACAGATATTTCACGGTAGGGGTCTGCCCGGTGTTCCACTGAATGAAAAGATTTCGGCACAGGTGCCGAAGATGAATGGTTTTCACGGAATGCGTTCCATGACGACGCATGTTCAAAAAGCAGCATGCCGCAACATAAGCGTGAAGTATTTTCATTTCAAGGTTGGAAAAATAAGAGCTCAATGCCGTGGATTTCGCCCTTCTGAGGTTGAGAGGGAACGATGGTGTGAAAATCGTTTCCAGGCGATTAAAGTCAACTCATAACCAGCAGACTTATTATGCTTTCTCGATGAATTGACACTGATGTGAGTTTAAAGATACCTTGTTGTTTGTATTGGTTGTAAATATGACCCTTAATTAAGACTTAAGCAGGTAGTATAGTGGATTTAAGTACAATAGTCTATTCTGTAAACGGTAGTTTTTGTAAGAAAATCGTGTACACACATTCAAGATGAAATGCGTGAGTTCTGATGAAGAAGTAATGAGAGTTCACGTAAGTTTTGCTGACCTGACTGACTTCGCTACCATTGTTAAATACTGAGAAAAAAAGATCGGAATATAAAAGTTGGGATAAAGAAGAAGTAATGTCTTGATAGGCTACGAAGACGCTACATCCTGTGAAATAACCTCGCTTATAAATAATGCGCTTCAAGTGGCGTGGGAATGAAAATCAAAAGTGTTCATCTGCATGAAAGAGAATAATCTAGCGGCCCAATTCAGAATTAAATATGACGATAAGGTTGTGAACGAAATGTTGCTCGCGGGAGTAACCAATACACATAAGATGGTCTTTTCAATGAAAAGAGAACTTCCTTTTTGTTTACATAGTGTGTCGGAGAGAGGTACGGCGTCAGAAAGGCGCAGACGTGTCATGTGCAGATAGGCTGAAGTGGGAACTGAGTGTCTACAGCTGTCTTCTAATGTGGCAAATAAGTCCACCTCATTAAGCTGGGCAGCTCAATCCCTGGAATAGCCAAAAAGCGGCAGAAGTGGATTGTTTCTTTAATTAAATAAAGAACAGCCTCTCGCAGAACAGTGACCGGTAAACTAAGAAAAGGAAGCAATCAATTGTTAAAATTCATAATTATCTTATGTTCCTGAAGTTCTGGTAATTACGCCCGCGAAGATGTAAAGAAAAATATGAAAGGCCGCATAGATGAGTAAAATGTCCCACTACACGCACTTAATATTGTTTCTCCAGTATGTTCGGTTCAAAAAGGACTGGTGATATACTGAGGTATCGTAATGTTAAAACAAGCAAAATTATAGCAGTGACAAGGGTTACTGAGGATTTGGAATGCCAAGAAGAAACAGGAGAAAGTGGCTTGTTGCGAATCTGTGAATATCAGCTGGGGCGGATGTTGTCCCTGAGAGCAGGGGGTCAGCAGTGTTTGTATGAACTTCTCGGAATAGGGGAACCAGCAGGTAGACTAATCCCCTAGTCTCTTGAGTGGAGCTGGAGCCCGGCAGGTGAGTGTCCTTGACTTTGTTCTGGGTGAATGAACGGGGTGAGATGACCGTTGTTTGCGAAGAAACAACTTACCATCGCGTAGTGACGCTTGTCTGCAGTTTTGTTTTGAATAGTGTTCCATTCTCATTTGATGAGGCGTGTAAGCAAATGCTGTTAGATTCGAGGTATGTGTACAAATGTTGTGATTGGTGCATCATCTGTCTTGAGATTAATTGTTTTCATAGCATGAGTTTTGTTATTTTACGCTTTAATATATATTAGAGGACATTGGTTAATGTTATTCCCCTCTAATCTGATGTAATTATATTGTAAGAAACTGGATCATTAAGTTTAGATTTATGTGATTATTGAGTGGCACTGATTGATATTGCCACGTGTTTTTATCTGTAATTGTATTATGTGTGAAGGTGTATGTGAATTATGGAGGGTTTTCTTTTATCCTGTATTGGGAGATTTATATTTTGGAAATTTTAAGATCATAACGATTCCTCAGAGCACCATGTTCTCAATTGATATTTTGGAATAGTATAACATGCATATATTATAGGTTAAGAACAATAGTTACTGAAAGACTTCAGCTGTGTAGAGGAAGAGTTGTAGAGGGACAACCTCACGTAAAAATGTCCATAGTTTCTTATTTTTGATGGACCTGTAACGCTTAAAGACATTCCATTGTTAATCCATAGTGAGTGCTTATGACACTATCATAAGCACTGTGAACCATTGTTTTTTATTTTAGTGTTGTATATTTTTATCTTGTGTGTATAATGTATAATGATATATTAAGGCTGGACCCTGCTGTTATGTGGATGGTACACTTTGGATGGCTGATGCATTGGGGAGTTTTGCACACGAAGCGAGTTGTATTGTAAACATTCACAGTTTGGCGCCTTTAACGTGTCCTCACATGACATTTCCGCAGGGGAATTTTGATTGAAAATGGGTGAAGGTTGTAAATATCTTATTAAATTGTAAGTTTTCAGGGTTTTATGGCTTTGTAAATCAAGGGTATTGTTATCAAGAGGGCAGGAACTGAACTGAGAACAAAGTTGCAGAGAAGACTTTATAAGCAAATTTAAATTCCATGGAATTTAAATTTAGGTGGGTTGGTCGGCAAGCTGTAATAAGTCACGTTTCCAAAGCGACGCAGTGTGGACAGATAAAGCGAGGGCTATTTTTCGGCGTGCGGAAGCCGCGAGCCGGTTCGTAAAGCCACCCGCTGCGCTGTTGACAATAACAACAGGGACAGCCAACCTACAGACAATAGTGACCCGCCACTCGGATGTTCTTGTATGCTGTTACATGGAATCTTGCTCGGAGGTGGAGTGGAGACGAGACACTGCTGGACTGTATGTCGTGGTGAGAGGAGGGACTGCGAGACCACCGCCATCCTCCGTGGGCCCGAGGTTCATTTCCCGTCGCCGGCAGTGAACAGTGCGCGGACACGGTATGTGCCTATGAAAGTGAGACTTAGTGCAACATATCAAGAGCCCGGAAAATACCCCTGAGAAGCTACCCTGATTAGCTGGATACTTGTTTAAAATATTCAAATTTCACATGTCAAAGTTGGATGTCTTTTAATTTGTATAATAAATTCATGTCTTTTGTTACCCATCTTTCATATTCTTGTAACCCCTGAGGCATGTCATGTGCGAGGCTTAATATTGATATATTGATAGAGAAAGATAGAAAAGTTTCAATTGCTGACGCCATACAGGGTGTCTAAAAGGTAGAGCCACCCCCACCTAAAGAGAATATTACAAACTCCTGGAACCGATACCCATAATGTGAGTCCAATATCACGCCATCATTTTAAACAATGGGTTTACCAAGGTTCTGTGTCCTATTTTGGTCTGTTCCCTGGTACATCTCATCATCTCTCTCTCTCAAAATAATGCATGCAAGAATCCGAAATTTCTCTCTTCTACCTGCCCATTGTGTCCTACCCACATTGGGTTTACTATCAAATGTCAATATATTTAGACTTTATGCCGTTAACAAACATTTTTTCTCCGTCTTATAACCATACAAAATCTTTATCTGCGTACCTAACAATTTGACTCTTATTCGGTTGCAAGATGTTGACAATGTGGTCAGTAAATTAATATTAAAGCTATTACAAGTAGTGTTTAAGACTATTAAAATAAAAAATAATTAATAAAAAACATGTTGCACTAAAAAAGCACTGTTACATTAGACCGCTTTTCAGATGTAAACTGTTTAGTACCTCCATTGATAATTTATTCCAGTCCCTGACTACCTCACCTACAAATAAAACATTCCTCACGCCTGAAATCAAGTGCTATACTCTGTTCACCCTCTACTGGCGGCCCAAGGTCATGTCCACATTGCCCTCCTCCTCACCTCACCATCCCTTACCATTGCATACCCCTCCGAGCAGACCGTTGTGTCTAGGCGAGTAGCAATTCTGTCAACGGAAACTCTTTCCCCATCTCATGTAGGAGTAAAGACAGCCAAGTGGGGACAGAGAAGAGTGATCTTGAACACCCTCTATTAAGTGAACGCACTATAGTTTATGGGGTCATGATTATCTTTTAAGTTAAAAATAGTTGTTCTAATTTTTCACCCCATGTCAATGCAGTCCTCATCACAAATTTGAGCCCCATAAGAAATTGTCACCCTCTTCATCCGCTTCCAAAGATTCCCAGCCCAGTTTTCTTATCATATCAATAATAGAATGCGTCTCACCGTAATTTCCCCAACGAATCTGGCTGTCATTCTTCGTACTCCTCTTACTTTTGTAATACCCACAATGTTTTGTATCACAATTCCTTTACTTCCCTTTTCATTACTTACTCCAACAGATACAGAATTTTTAAACATTTCCCTACTATCTCCATAGTGTGTAAACTAAAACATATATGTCCATTATTTTGATGGTATGTTTCCGAAATTAGATGTTGCTCTTGTATATTTTAACAACTTTCTTTTATCAATTTTATTGTTAAATTTTTAAATTATTTTTTGTATTGTTAAATGGCAATAAGGAATAAAATACTGGGTGTTTCAAAAATGACCTGCATATTTGAAAAATCAATAAAAACTAAAAGGGCAGCGATAGAAATACACCGTTTGTTGCAATATGCTTGGGACAACAGTAAATTTTCAGACAGGCAAACATTCGAAATTAGTTACAATTTTCAACAACAGATGGCGTTGCAGTCTGGAAAAATCTAAAGTACTATATTTTCCACCATTTTTTTCACAGCAAACTTTCAATCTGTGAACAGCATACGCTTACAGCAGAAAGACGACTTACAGAATGGCGATTGGCGAACTCACAGATTGCGTTTACTTCTATATCTTTCAAATCGCCTGCAACGTCATCCGTTATTGTAACTAATTTCGAAAGTTTGTCTGCCTGAAAATTTACTGTTGTTCCAAGCATATTGCAACAAACGGTGTATTTCTATCGCTGCCCGTTTAGTTTTTATTGATTTTTCAAATATACCAGTCATTTTTTAAACACCCGGTATATAAATTGTTCTCTGTTTCTTGTAAGAGTGTATGGTTGTATCTGTACGTATGTTTAACATAATGTATGATGAAACTAAATTTATTAGAAGGAGATTGTAGTTATAGTGAATCCAAAGTTTCTGCTGCCGAAGTGCAATAAATAAATTAATTAATTAGAAAATCCTCCATCGTGTGACCTTTCCAGCTGGTATGCGAAGATTTTTTTCGACAGCCTCCTTTTATATCAGAATTGTCTATTTTCCCCATATGTTAGTTCATTAGCTTATTTAAGTAAATTCATAAAGGGCGGATATATCAAATGCGACACAAATGCTAAGCCAACAAAATTTACATAAACACACACATTAAGACTATAATTAGTGTAATTAAGTGAACAACTTTTTATTGACAATAAACCAAAAACTATTCTTCCTACGTCTGCTAAGTTTATTCGTACATTGTTTTCAGCTCGTCTACAGACATCCTTAGCGTTGCTTTGCGTTCTACTAACTTGACTTCGCAGTTCGGAGCTAGACACCGAGGCGACAACTTCCTCATAGAGCTCGTGAACGTGTTATTGTCGATTTAGTTCCTGTTGTATCGTGTGCGCGCTCTACGCGTCCGGAAGTTCGCGAGGCCGCGAAAGCGATTACTTTTCGCAATATTTCAGCTTATTGTCTTTAGTGAACAATTAGAATTAATTAGTGAAACTAGTGGTACCAGCAAATTATGGCCGACCCGCCGGATACGGGTCAGACGATTAAGATGGCACTAGAAACGTGCTACACCAGCAGTGAAATCCCAGCCTCACCATCAGGGAACTACATCACGGTAGAAAGGTTAAACCCTCAGGCAGTATCCACAGCAAGTGAGCAGATAATCATCCCTTACGAAGCAGAAGAGGAGCAATTAAGATATCAAAACTCCCAACATCCTCAACAGCAACCAGAACATGAACAACAACTACAACAACAGCAACTGCAACAGCATACCTTACAGCAACAATATCAGATAATAGAACAACATCAACAGCATCATCAGCAGCAACATCATCAGCAGCAACATCATCAACAGCAACAGCCCTTGGAGATGGAAACTGGACCGGGAGATGACCAGACACAAGAACGGCACGCCTCCCCAGATGTAGCTGTTCACCTCTTAGCTCGGAGAGGAGACAAACCTACAATTATGACCTCAAATTATAATCACATTGCTACCAGTATCGCAATGTCAACGGCTGTGATTCCCAATCGACCATCAGAAGGAGATAGCCCATCCGTCACCATGCCGACTCCGCGCGTTCCTGTATTAGACGATCCGATGCGTGGCAGCCAATCCATCAGCTTCAAGACGACCAAACGCCAAGTACCAGAAGAAGAGGAGGTAAGAAGACTGACGCGATCAGCGGAAAAGATGGCAAGACTATCGTCAGATGGCGCTACAACAGCTTACTCAACAGCTCCCTGCAACACGTCACCAGCAGACACCAGCGCCAAGTTAATCAACACATTCACAACCACAGGTGAGCAGCTAGCGCCACTCACCGACCAAGCGCCCGCAGGCAGCAGTGTTACTAGTGCGCAGGATAAGGCCGGGACCTTTGCAAATAATAGATTCAGTGAAACTGACAGAGGCCCGTTTATAGTAATAATAGAAAGTGTTGACAAAAATGTTGGAAATTGGCACCCCATGGCCCTAGGTAAATTCCTTTTTAATAAGCATCACCACCTCAAACAAAACATTATCAACATTTCTCACGCGGGCAGAAACAAAGTTAAAGTAGAATGTAGATCTGGTGAATCAGCTAACCAACTAGCATCCCTAGGGTCCCTCCAAGAAATAGGTCTAAAAGCATCTATCCCAATGTACTTGACTTCAAAGCAGGGAGTTATTAGAAATGTGGACATTAAATTAAGCATAGAAGAAATCTTGGAAAACATACAATCCCAATACAAAGTGACTAGCGTTAGAAGATTTATAAAAAAACATTCTCCAAATGGAGAGGTAAACGCAAGAAATCTTCCCGTATGCCAACTATCATTCAGATCCCAGGTCCTCCCAGAAGCAGTATATCTGTTTGGCATACGTTGTAAAGTAGAACCATATATTCCCCCCTTAATACAATGCTTTCAGTGTTTAAGATTTAACCATGTCAGAGCACAATGTAGAGGTCAGCAAAGATGTAGTAAATGCGCGGGTCCACATGATCTAACCCACTGCCCCTCCCAGGAAAACGCATGTTGTTTATTCTGTGGAGGAAATCACCTAGCAACGGACAAAAACTGCCCCGAACATCTTAGGAGACGATCTGAAAAATCTAGTAGAGTTCAACCATTTCACTACAACTCAACACTCCAGATGCCAAACAGCTACGCAAAAGTCGTGGCCGAACCACCCAGATCCTGGCACCCGCAGTTAGAAAACACAGACATTAATCAGTACGACACAAAAACCACCCCTCAGCAATACAGAGTCAATCCCCCAAACAGATACATCTGGACAAAAGGACCTAAAAATTATAAGAACGCTAAATATACTACAGATAACCCATCCTTCAATACAAGACAACTACTATACACATACAATGGACCTATGGCTCCCATCAATACAAGCTTGATCCACCCTGCAGCAACAGGCAGCTATACGGAAATTCCACAAGTACCCAATACGCCCAGGGAGGACACACAAACAGACCTGCATGCACAATCTGCTAAATTAAAACAATCTAACGATCCCACTAAGAGTCCACAATCGCTAAATTGCATTTTAATAGAAAAAATAGTCAAATTAATCATGATTCTAATCAAAGAAGCAAAATCTCAATCAGAAGATCTCTTAAACCCTACAGCGATACTAGGAATGGTAACCAATATCCTCCAACAAGACGGCCAAAATTAAGTGCTTACAGTGGAATGCCAGATCAATAAGAGCGAATAGGGAATCTTTACAAAGAGAACTAGACGTAAACAACATAACGATAGCTACCATTGCAGAAACTTGGCTGAAACCGGACACTAATATCTCATTTAAAGGATTCCATATATTACGAAAAGACAGGGAAGATGGAAAAGGTGGAGTGGCAATATTAATAAAAACATCTATACCTTTCACAGCTGTATACATCGATCATACAAACATCAAATCTTTTCAGGCTATAGCAGCCAAAGTACACAGCCAAAATATGAATTTAACCTTAGTCTCAATATACTGTCCTCCCAAAACAACAATCAGAATAGATGAATGGCGAACACTCCTCCACCAAATAGAGGATCCCTACTTAATCTGTGGAGACTTTAACGCCCATCACACGCTATGGGGATGCGAGCTGAACGATGCATGTGGGGAAGCGATGATAGAGTTCATAGATGAATTCAACCTATTTGTACTCAATGACGGATCTCCTACTCTTATTTCAAAACCCGGCCAAAGGAAATCGGCAATTGATCTATCCATGTGCTCCGCATCTATCGCCACCGAATTTCAATGGGAAAATCTAAGACAGACCTGGGGATCGGACCACCACCCTATCCTAATATCAACAAAACAGCTGAATTTCCCACACATCTTTCAACCGATCAACAAATGGAACATAAGAAAAGCAAATTGGATAAAATACAGGAAACACATTGAAGAAAATATAGGACGAGTGTACTCAGCAAACACAACCAAAAGTCAGTACCAGCTACTGCTAAACGTTATAAACGAGGCGGCAAAATGCTCGATCCCCACCTACAAAACAACACCAAACGCAAAAGGACTACCCTCCCCTTGGTGGAACGAGGAATGTTCTAGAAAGATAGCCAAAAGAAAACTAGCTCTGACAGTATATAAACGAGAACCCACTTGGGAAAACTATATAAATTACAAAAAAATAGATGCGGAAACAAAAAGATTCCTTAAATCAAAGAAAAAAACCTGTTGGAAAGAATTCTGTAATAGTTTAAATAGGACCACGCCAACAACTTTAATATGGAACATGATAAATCGGTTAAAGAAGAAACCAGTGGGAATAAAAGCGCCAATGAACTGTATCGAAGAATTCGAAAACAAGGTAGCCCCGCCATATGTGCCTACAGAGCCTCTAAAACTAACAAACCAACACACGGAAAATAACCGACAAAATATCCTATCAGAGGAATTTAAACTAAACGAACTGGAAATGGCCCTGAAATCAACCTCAAATACAACACCAGGAATAGACAACATTCATTACCTCATGCTCCACCACCTCCCTCACTGCGCCAAGGTAGCTATCGTACAGATCTTTACTAATGTATGGTTAAAAAGTGAATTTCCAAGTGATTGGACAACACAGATAATTATACCGGTACCAAAACCAGGTAAATACAGTACAAATGCCAACTCCTTTCGCCCAATAGCCCTTTCCTCCTGCATAGGCAAAACGTTCGAACGAATCGTAAAAAGGAGGTTAGAATGGTGGCTTGAATATCACAATTTACTGCCAAAAACTCAATATGGATTTAGGAAAGGAAGAAGTACATATGACTGTCTCAGTACGCTCACATTAGACATAGAACGAACTTTTATCAACAAAGGTTTTCTTACAGCTGTTTTCCTAGACATTACAGGAGCCTATGACAATGTTCAAATTCCGATACTAATAGAAAAGCTCAAGGCACTACATCTTCCTGAGGTATTTGTCTGTGGAATATATAATCTTCTCTATAGTAGAACTATATATATACGGCAACAAAATAATTCTCTACATGGACCATTCATAGTCTCAACAGGAATCCCACAAGGAGCAATCCTTAGCCCCTTACTATTCACTATTTACATAGGGGCAATAGAAAAAATATTCAGTCCCACAATAAAAGTATTAAAATTTGCAGATGACATATGTATATACACGATGTCCACATCCCTAGGAATAATTCTCTGGAGGTTAAAAGAAGCTGCGGGGAGATTATATGATTGGGCACAACATCTAGGACTAACCATTTCAACAGCAAAATCTTCAGCAGTGATATTTTCTAGGAAACGAACTATATATCGAGAGACTGAGCTTCATCTGGGACCTTACTCCTTCCCGGTGCGCACATCTGCCAGACACTTAGGCTTAATAATGGATAGTAAACTAACATGGACGGGACACATCAACCATATTATAACTAAAACGGAACACCTCTTGAACATATTAAGATCCGTAACACGCACCTGGTGGGGTGCAGATCCGGCTATAATGCTTAATATATACAGAGCACTAATCCGTCCCATATTCGATTATGGAAGCATATGTTACGGGAATGCCCCCAAGTATAACCTCCGTAAATTGGACATAGCACAACATCGAGCTATTAGAATATGTATTGGAGCAATGAAATCTACAGCATCAAATGCGCTATTAGTTGAAGCCAGAGAAATGCCTCTGGAAACGAGGCGACAACTCTTATCAAATATCTACCTAATGAGACGCGCTTCAATCACCAACCATCCGGTGTCTCAGAAGGCAAAGGGACTTGCAACAATAATGGAAAGGAAGGGAAACATCCCTCGCCGCTCCACGCCGTTATTGGCCACTAGCTTCAACCAAATAAAACACAAAATACCATTAGTGATCCAAGAAAGGACTCTTCCCTGTTTCACAAAAGCAATACGATATCATCAGATTTAAACCAAATGTCTACTACCTCCCAGAATGGATTATTAGAAGCAACAGGACAAATAACATGACAGAGAGATTTCTATCTTCAACTTGGCCCGACTTTACACAAATATATACCGATGGATCAAGAACAGCAAATGGAGTCGGATTCGCCTACTACTGTCCACTCACGAAAGAACACCAGAAAATACGCTTGCCAACAGAGACCTCGGTTTACACGGCAGAGGCTATGGCCATTAGACAGGCCATTCAATACGGATACAACCGATATAATAAAATACTTATATTGACGGATTCGAAAAGTGTAGTACAAAGGTTGGAGAATATTAAAAGACAAAATGAAACGAATAAGATTTTATATGATATATTACAAATGATGTATATAGCCTCCACAGAAGGAAAAGAAATCCATTTATTATGGATCAAGGGCCATGCGTCCATCCAATACAACGAGACGGTCGACAAACTAGCAAAAGAAAGCACTCTGGAAGGACAGCAACAATACACACAACTCCCCCACACTGATTTCATTAGAACTATAAAAAGAGAGGCCCTTACAAAATGGGCAAACGCATGGACTTCATCACAAGTATACAAAGGGAAACACTACGCATCGATCCAACCCCACATTCCACACAAAGCATGGTTCGAAGAATCAAAACTCGCAAGAAAATACAAAACATCTATCATTCGCATAAGATTGGGACACGGATGTTATCCCAAACACCTCCATAGAATTGGCGCAGCAAACTCCCCATTCTGCCCTGTTGACAACGAAGAAATAGCAGACCTAAATCATATAATATTGACATGCACCCTTTACCGAACTCCACAAAATAATCTATACAATAGACTGACCAAAATAAATATTCCACTGCCTACATCAATTATCTCCCTTATGAGAACTGAACAACAGGACGTGTATCAAGCTATAGCTCACTTCTTAAGGGACGCAAATATTACGATATAACCCAGGCAATATATCCAAAATAGAGTTATTATACCACCTCACTATCAGAATTATTACAGAATTGTATATTAATAACGTAACACAATCATCAATAGTTATATCAACTCTGAATTATTGTTACTAATAAAAATTGTATAGAACTATCATGACAAAATAATATTGTATAGAGCTGACATGTCAAAATAATTTTATAATACAAACTTTGTATAGAACTATTATGCCATATAATATTGTAATACAAAATTGTGATCTGGCTGTATGGTCGTCAGACCAAAAGCCATACAAATAAATAAAAAAATAAAAATAAAAAAAACTTGACTTCGCCCGTTGGCTAATAGAGGTTCCAAGAACGGAATTTGGCAGCAGTAACCCATTTCCCAGACACAACCTCCTTAGAATGCGTGGATAGTAGATCAACTACGCTCACCTACCAAACAGCTCTCGTCCGACATCATCGAAAACAAAGCGGCAGCTGTACAAAACGTTAACTCTTACGTCGTTTATATTCAAATTCAATTTCGGAAAATGTAAGGTGTGCAGAATGGTGGTGCAAAATAATTCCTTGACAGCATCATTAGTAAAATCTTCCTTAAATGTATTAATTATTAATTTGATACTGCTAAAAAGAATTCTTGGTTCAGTATTTCAAATATATATATATAAAGAACTTCAACACATTCCATATCTTAGTGCTACACATTTTTTTAGCGCTCTGAAGAAATAAGGTTTACGAAAGCTATGAGGTTCGCGGTGCAACAATACGGCTAAAATCTGGATTTCCAGAGTATAAAGACATCTTGTCGAAAACCTTGGCAGCTTTCACATCTCGATATAGTATAGCATCAACACTGGGTTAGTTGGTATAAGCCTCGCTGGCCAGCAGGGTTGGAGACGTGTTGGTTCAAGAATCTTAATCACCAGGTTATGATCCAAACCAGTGAGATAAGTCCCAAACCTCTCCGCAGTCCATTTGGAGGGAAAACATGCAACACTACTGATGCTGATTCTTCGGTCGAATGGGGACCTAATTCTTGGTGGCATGAATACTATCGATCGGAATAATAGGCCTGATTGGCCTGGCGCCTTGTTTCACTCTAACCATCCCTTCATTTTCATACATACAACACAAAATTCGACACAACACCTAGCAACTGCAGCAAGATAACGAGTATGGGTCATGTCTAACAAATTTAAATTAATTAAGTATTATTGAGTTTAGTTTCACTAAACATAAGAAATAAATGGAAATTCATTTATATTACTGTGGACAGGAAGTCGCAGGCAGCTACGAGATTTCTGTAGCGCGAGAGGAGTCTGACTGAGGGAGTGGCTGTCATGTCAGGTAGGGCGAGACAAAAACGAGGGGCTTATCGGTAGCGAGGCGACAGTAATACCGGTGAGAAAGGATGGCCACTGGAATTTTTGCAGAAAGAATCCTTGGATGGGCCGTTCGCTCGGTGTATCGTGGGAAGAATTTTTCCTACGCGTCCTCCCGAGAAATACCGATAACACCGAACAACTATTAGCAAATGAGAGGCAAATCCTTCCGCCAGCAAAGAGGGGGAGACTTATAGGAAGCCAATCCGATGTGTTTATTTCCCAGCGTGATTGGAAATTTCATAAATTTTGTCTTTCCATGATACACGCCGAGGAGAAAATGGGCGAGTATTGCGGGAGAAGAAGAGACGGACCTTTTTTTTTAAAAAAAAAAATTTAATGGCTTTTGGCTTCGAGGCCATACAGCCAACTCAAGTGTATTTTGAATCATCCAGTGTATTTCATTGCTTCACAGTGTATTATTTTTCCAAGTGGTTCTAGACACAACGCGATGGACATGACATAGAGACAACACATACACTAAACACCCATGCCCTCGGCCGGACTCGAACCGGCGACCTTCGGCACGTGGAGCTAACACTCTAGCCCCTACGCTATCGAGGCCGGCGAGACGGACCTTCTTGGTGAGCAAGAAGACCTCACTACGTGCAGGACGACTGCACTGGCCACTACTTGCCAGAGCCGTGTTGATTCCGTTCTGGAGGCTTGGATGACTTAGCGCCAAGTCCGATCGATGCTATCACATGTGCTAACTGAAAGTGCCTTGCAGTCCTGGACAGGTGCGCAATTTGAGTGACGATAGCGCTCATGTTTGCGACGCTCTCGCGCCGCAAATGCAGCTAAGACAGACACAGTAATTATTCGTCCACGAAACAGTGTGTACTCCAACAAATCATTTGAGACAGCTCTTTAACGGTCTAATGATAGCTGCCGGACATAAATTTCTGAGACTAGTTGTATCTAACAGCCGAGTGCTTTTTGTTTTCTTTTTCTATATTGCATTGAAAGACTGACTTCCATGTTTGGAAACTTTCAGCAACTATTCTTTGTGGGAACAAATTAATTCCCTGGCCCTGTAAAATTCAGACAAATCTGATGTTTTCTTGTACATTGTGAAAACAAGAATCTCTCTCAATATGCATATGAGAAGTTTTTGCTTTAGTTGCATATGAAATTTGTAAATCTTTGTAAAGTATGCCTACATGTCTTACAATTTCTCAGCTTCAAATAACGATAATTATTTGTTATTTCGCAACTGTAAGACGAGGTTTTGCGTTGAATTTTATTCTGCACGGACAGATGTTTAAGATTAACGATAAATACACCTCTGTAAGCATTCATGAGTATCAAATAAATCTTAATATTTTAGGGACATATTTAAATGTTAAACACAGAAGTAATGGTTTCACCTCTGTTTCCCGAAAGTAATATATTTATTTTTCAGAAGATAGTGGAAGGTGGTGATTTAAAATAATGCAAGGTAAGCAATTAATTTCCTCCAACTGACCAGTTCACTACACAACATACATCACACACTTGCAGTAACTCACGGAGAAAGGAAACTGACAATCCAAGCTCTGTAATCAGGAGAATCCTACCAATCTTTTGATTGTGGAGCACACATCACGTAATAAAAGCTTACCTGCCTGACTTAGAGCGCTTGCTATGGGAGCGTGCACAAACCACGTAGCTCCAATTTGACCTCTTGTGAAGCCCCCCTCCCCCCCTCGTAGCCCTACGTGGCTTTTACCTCTACCCTCTGCCCCCCCCCCCCCACACGTAGCACGTAGCTTTTTTCCCTTTTGATTCCAGAAGACATTTTGTACTGTTTTCTCTTGTCAGACTATTGTAAATTACATACGGAGATAATTAAATGACGGAAATAAATATTCACATGCTGTTGAGTGTTCTGTTCCTCATTTTAACTGTGAAAAATGTTATGAAAGGAAAGCTACGTGGCCTGGCTTGGAACCTCCCCCCCTCCCCCCACGTAGCCCAGTGTAGCCTTCCAGCCAACCCCTCACCCCCCTGGACCGAGCCACGTAGTTTGTGCACGCTCCCTATGTTCTGAGAGACAATGAAAGTGTAGGTTTTTTCCGTGGCTTCAGAACAGAAAAAATTATTTCGAAAAAAAATTACTGAGAGTTCAGTAACATTCGGCGTTTATAGGTCTGCCCATCTGTGTTATCTACGACAGAATTCTGTCACCTTAACTTGACCAGTGATGATTATAAAATTTGTATTTAGCTGTCACTCGTATCTTTGTTTTTTCTTTTAGTAGAAAATATACTCACTCTAGACCAGTGTTTCCCAACCTTTTTTGGGTCATGTCCCACTTTCAACATTTTTTTGCCCCCCATACATAATTTTTTTTAAAAAATAATTTGTTATTAAAGAAACTGATGTAGGATGGTTTTTGAAAGAAAACACTTTAATATTATCATAAAACACAGTAAGTAAAATTAAAAAACATATAATGAAATACTAAAATTCAAATTCAAAAGATTTATAATAAACATTTATTATGGCAATTTAGTGTGATCCTTTTAAGAATTTGTTTTTTTGCTATATTTTGTAACCATATCTGGCATTGTGTTTAAATAACCCAAAGAGAAAGTGGTAAAGTCGTATTAAGTCAATTTCTAAATTGCCCCCCTAAAAAAACCAAATTGCCCCCCTGTGGGGCGTGGGCCCCACGTTGGGAAACACTGCTCTAGACAATGTGCAAGTATTTATATAGTTATGCTCTACGATTCGAGCTTTACAAACTTTGTCACTGCGATACATACATCGAAAATTAACAAAATGATAAGTTTCATATTTTTTTAAAAGTATTTCTTACAGCTAATCATAAATGCCAGTAGTTTAGTTCGTCCATTTGTATACATAGTTATTGTACCTTTCTGATGGAAGGGAAACACAATGTGACCGCCATATATTATTAAAAATGGACATTGTCAGAAGAAAGCTTGTAACCGCCATACTGTCTGGCCAAATCTAACGCTTTTATTTGGCTTTGTACAAGCACATAACGCTCATTTGTTGCAACAGTGACATAACTAAAAAATGACCTTTATTGAGTTATGACCAAGGGATGATCCATTTTCGTGTATACTTTTAGTTTGTAGAACGACACATTTGAGCTCAACTATTCGCCGAGAGAAAGCAAGTTATGTCACTATTGTTTCTCAACAGACCGCCCTTCAGTTATTCACAACACTGTCATATATCAGTTGAGTTTTGGCTATTGTCAAGTAACATAGCGACAAGTTTCTTCAAGAGCGGCGTATTTTTGTTTATGACGATATTGTGTAAATGGTAAGATTATTCGCGTTATATTTACATTTGTTCAATAATGTGTTATATCAAATTGTGACATTCTTTTTGAAATAATCTGCTTAAATGGCTTTAGTTTTATTCCTTAATGTGTCGTTCTTGATCCAAGCAACCTTGTTTGTCGTTGGATTATTTTGAGTTATGACGTTATTGCAAAATACCGTACTGCATAAACTTTGTCTATACTTTGTGGTTTGAGACGATATGACGTTCTTGCATGATATCTTCTCCTCCGATATAATTTTCGTCATCTATGATTCACACTTATGTCACTCTTGTTACTAAAATTTTACTATTAACACTCAATGGGACACTTATTTTAAAAATTTTGAAAGAATGCTCACATTTAATTAATAATGTACATTAGGATAGTAATATGCGGTTAACAATTAAAAAACTAGTTTTTAATTCAATGCGGAGGTTTTGACTTATTTTTAGGTCTTTTATTTTAAGGAAAAAGTTATAATCAAACCAAAAAACAAAAGAGAGAAGAAAAGAAGCAATATATTATGAAACTTGCAGATGTTGCTGTAAAGATGAAATGACATGACAATTTTATTCATGTCTTTTCAACTTTATAACTATGTTTTTAACTTTATTTTTATTTTTCTTCATGAAAGTAATTTTTGCCTTGAAAAAAAAGTAAGACTCAATAAAGTTGAAACATGAATATTAAATATTAATAAAAAAAAACTTTGCTCTTGGTGGCATTTTGATATCTTACACTACATTTATGCGACGGGTGCAACTCTATTTTAATATAAATAATGCAATAAAACACCAGAAATCTTTAGATCCAATGATAAGGGAAGGCATGAGGCAGCACATTAAATCGATACCGAAAATTGAAAGCCATTACCTAAGGGCAAATACAACGAGGCTCTTCATTGATGAAAGCAAATCAATTGCAGACATCCACAAGGACTATGTGGCTATCTGCAAAGAAAAGAAGGTACCTTTTGCCAACTATACTTCATTTTGTAGAATATTTAAAAAAAGATTATAGTATTTTATTTTTCGTTCCAAAAAAAGATTTATGTGAAACCTGCGTAACTTTTTGAAAATGCAGACAGTGAAGAAAAACAGAAGTTACAAGAAAAATTTAGCCAACATCTTATCGAAAAACAATTGTCAAGAGAGGTGAAAAAAAACAGACAAAGAAAATTCAAATGCTGTAGTGGTTGTTTATGATCTACAGGCTGTAATGCAACTACCTAAAGGGGATGCTTCTCTATTCTACTATACATCCAAATTAAATGTTTTCAATTTCGCTATGTATGACTTGAAGAGCAATACATGTGATTGTTTTGTCTGGGATGAAGCAAACGACCATCGTGATGCAAATGAATTAAGTACATGTGTCCTTCTTTAAGGAGCGTGCACAAACTACTTGGCTTGGTCATGGGAGAGGGGGGAGGTTGGCCGGAAGGCTACGCAGGGCTACCTGCGGGGAGGAGGGGTTTCCGAGCCAGGCCACGTAGCTTTCTTTCATAACATTTTCCACAGTTAAAATGAGGAACAGAACACACAACAGCATGCGAATATTTATTTCCCTCAGTTAATTATCTCTGTAAGTAATTTACGATAGTCTGACGAGAGAAAACAATAGAAAATGTCTTCTGGTATCAAAAGGGAAAAAAGCTACGTGGGGGGGGGGCGAGGGGGGTTAGAGGCAAAAGCCACTTAGGGCTACGTGGGGGGGAGGGGGGTCACAGGAGGCCAAAATGGAGCTACGTGGTTTATGCACGCTTCCTTATCTGAAAAAGATTGCTGCCACAAAACATGATGCAGATGTTATATTTTACTCGGACAACTGCATGGCAGCAGAAAAATAAAGTTATGCTTGCTCTTTACTTATACGCCACACGTTATTTAGGCCTGAAATCAATTACACACAAATTCTTTGTTAAAGGCCACTCTCAGAAGGAAGGTGATTCCGTTCACTCATTGATAGAGAATGGTTAAGCACATTATGAGAAGCGGACCGTTGTATACTCCTGATTCTTTCATCTCCGCAATTCGATCTGCGAAAAAAACCAGAGAACCTTACCATGTCAAAGAATTATGTTACAAGGATTTGTATGACATTAAAGCTCTGACTGGAGACATAGGTCCTCTGAATATAGCAGCATTCAAATTATCAGAAGTAAAGATGCTTAAAATCGTAAGGGATTCTCCCAATTCTGTTTCTTATAAATACTCGTATGCAGATGACTTTCGAGAGGCAATACTAATCAAAAGGAAGAAGAAAAGTTGTGACTCAGATATTACATTAAATCCAGCAATTAATTCAAGACCTGGAATTTCTCAAAAGAAGAAGGAAGATCTCCTAGGCTTATTTCGTAAGAATGCCATACCAAGCTCTTATAAATCTTTCTATGAAATGTTGTAAGGTTTGTGAAGCTAATTAACTAAATGTAACAAGACTGGACCAAGATTACCTTTATGTGATAAAGTTTAAGACTGAACTAAAATTTCCTTAAGTTGATAATTACTATAATAGCTTGAGTGCTCATGATGTTTAAATAATAATGTTAAATAATAAAGTTTTTTATAATCTGACTGAATTAAAAGATTAAGTCATTACTTTTTTTCACAATGTTGCTTGGTTGGAAAATAATTTTGTTCATTTTTTCCCAAAAAAATGATTGCTTTTTCTTATGCAAGCTCTCATTATTACTAGTTTTTTAAAAATCTCTTTTCTTTAAAATTTGTATTTTCATCTTGAGAAATTTTCCAAATTAAATAAAGCATCTTTTGATGAAATTGTTGTTTGGCAAACCAAAATCCCCATTGTTTTCATGTATTGTGAATGTGTGACATAACTATAAATTGAGAAAACATTTACTGTCTTGCACTTATTTCTATTACAAAAACGACACATTTTATCTTATGCCATGACAGAAAAACATTAATTTCAGCAAGAATGTCATAATTCAAAATGAGGATGATTGTAAGGATATAAAAGAAATCTCCCCATGACCTGCAACTGAAATTGTACATTTTCCCTTCTATTACATTGTGTTCTTTCTCTAAAACATAGATATAAGTTTTTTTCTAGTGAATGCATAAAGTTATTACACATGAAACATTTGAACTGACCCTCCTGTAAAATTGAAGTTTTTGAGTTATGTCACTGTTGCAGCAAATGAGCGAAAAGCTAGTTTCGGAATTAAATATTGTCTCCATACTCATACACAAAGACGAATGGTGGTAACATGCGAGCCTGGTATTCGGGAGCAAGAGTATTAAATAATTTAATTAAAAGTGAATTAAAGATGTCATAACAAAAAATAAGACTGTGAATGGTAATGTTATTAGTCTTTCTTTTTTTCCCCCGTAATTTACTCTCTCCCTTTCTAGGTTCATAACATAATTATTAATTTGTTTGATAAATATTAAGTTTCTGTCAGATATATAATAGGCTTTTAATAGTTCACTTCCAATTTCATAATTGTGTTTCTGCAGGTTTTCAAAACATGCTTTTAGATTTATTGTGTTATAGTGGTACTCTGCAATATGTCCAAAATGTAAATAGTATACACGCAGATAAAAAATTAGGCCCATATAAGTTATAGGTCCGTAAAATTATTTTTGATATTTCACTGATCCTCTGGTTGTAAAAGGTTGAGAAACGCTGGAGTTAATCATGCCGGTATCACGGCATGCGATAGCCACGATGTTTTTTTTATTATTATTTCTTTCTACATTCCACTTCTTGACTCTGATGTCTGAGATAAGGGGGGGATAGATTGTGATATACCAAGTGAGTTTTTTATCTTGAGACAACTAAATATCTCGAAAACTACAAATCCGATCAAAAAAAGTGGGTAATAAAAATTGTTCGTCTCGACGGGGGACATCCGATGATACCAAATTTGACTCCCCACCCCCACCCCCTAGGGGTGGGGGAAGGGGGAGAAAAAAACTTAAATAGGAACCCCCATTTTTTATTGCAGATTCTGATTCCCCGGAAAAAACTACCCCTATTTGACCCCCAATTCGAGTCATTTTGGTCGATAGATGGCGCTGCATTTCTCAGAGTTTTCTCATTACTTGATGTACTTCCATTGCGTTCACATCGTCGCTCATTTCTCAGAGTTTTCTCATTACTTGATGTACTTTCATAGCGTTCATAACATCTCTGATTTATTTACTTCGTTCTGTTGCACGTGTCAATGAGAATGCAGGCTATAACGTTGCAAGAAAAAATTGAAATGGTCTACATTTATGGAGAATGTCGCAAGAATATCGATAATGCTGTTGATCTTTATGCTCATCGTTTTCCAGACCAGCCTCGATCGCGCGCTTCTTTTTACCGTATTATCCAACAGTTCACTCAGGAGGGAAGTGTTTGTCAGATTTTGCATCGTAGAAAATACCATCCGTTCCATGTTTCGTTGCATCAAGAACTTCACGGCAATGATTTCGATAATCGATTGACATTTTGCCGATGGTCGCTACAGAAAATACAAGAAGAACCCCATTTCTTTGCTCGAGTACTGTTTTCGGATGAATCCACTTTTACTAACCACGGCACCATTAATCGACACAACATGCATTATTGGAGTGTGGAAAACCCGCATTGGTTACGCCAAGTTGAACATCAGCGTCCGTGGAATGTAAATGTTTGGTGTGGGATAATTGGGGACAAACTTATTGGTCCACATTTTATCCATGGACATTTCAATGGGGAGAAATATCAACAACTCTTAGAGGACGTACTGCCAACATTGCTTGAAGACGTACCCTTAGACGTGCGACAAACAATGTGGTTTCAACATGACGGTTGTCCAGCACATTTTGCTGTAAGATCGCGGGAAGTGTTAGATCGTCTGTACAATCGTCGATGGATCGGAAGAGGAGGTCCAGTGCCGTGGCCTGCAAGATCACCAGATCTCACTTCGCCTGATTTTTTTTTATGGGGATACTTGAAGAATGAAGTTTACAGTGAAGTGCCAACAACGCCTGAAAACATGATTGAACGAATTACCAACGCTTGTCAAAAAATCACGCCGGATATGCTTCTTAGTTGCGTCGAATCATTCCAAGAGCGGGTAAATAAATGCATCGATGTCGGTGGTGATATTTTCGAGCACTTGCTTTAGAATTGTTGTTAGAAACAAACACGTGAGAGGCGAGGGGACTCACCAAAAACAAGCACCCCGATGGTGAGAGGCGAGGGGACTCACCAAAAACAAGCACCCCGATGGTGAGAGGCGAGGGGACTCACCAAAAACAAGCACCCCGATGGTGAGAGGCGAGGGGACTCACCAAAAACAAGCACCCCGATGGTGAGAGGCGAGGGGACTCACCAAAAACAAGCACCCCGATGGTGAGAGGCGAGGGGACTCACCTAAATCTAGCACCCCAAAGGGAACAGAAAATTACTACGTCCACGTCGTTGTTCCTGGGTAACGCAAAAAGTAATGTTTGACTTTCGCTATCTGCTAAAGAATTTGCATCAGTGCATTTTGAAATAATGTCCATTCCCATCCCTCAAGTTTGGAGGTGGGTGGTGTTATTGAATAGTTTTTGAAAAATATCAATCACATTAACTTGTATTTTGCTGATCTGATGTGTATTTCACGAGATATCCTCATTTTTAAATGAATTTTTGCTTATTTTGATTTTTGTCGATTGCAGCGCCATCTATCGACCAAAATGACTCGAATTGGGGGTGAAATAGGGGTAGTTTTTTCCGGGGAATCAGAATCTGCAATAAAAAATGGGGGTTCCTATTTAAGTTTTTTTTTCTCCCCCTTCCCCCACCCCTAGGGGGTGGGGGTGGGGAGTCAAATTTGGTATCATCGGATGTCCCCCGTCGAGACGAACAATTTTTATTACCCACTTTTTTTGATCGGATTTGTAGTTTTCGAGATATTTAGTTGTCTCAAGATAAAAAACTCACCCTGTATTTAGCTCACAAACTTCTTTTGCTCGTGCAATATGGGCTGACATTTTTCTTTACTATCGCTCCGTCTGGTTCGTGACTGTACGGCAGTCACGTCATCTACAGTATCAGACCTTTCGCCCAAGTGTGCGCTATTACAGAGGCATTGGCTAGAGAGTTCATTTCACTAACTGCAGCAGGGAAATGCTGAATGATGGACGAGTTATGATAAAAAAACTGCGATGAACAGTTTTACCGAGCGCCAATCAGAGGCTTACTTTTTTTTTACTTATTGCTCTACGCCTGGTTGACGGCTAAAGGTAGCCACACACGTGGAGGCCGGGCCGCAGGGAAACAGTCCGCGGGCCGGACCGCAGGGATTTCATCGAAGTGACGCTGCACACACACGGGGCGTTAAAATCCTCAATGGTTTCTTAGTCTCAGAGTTGGTTTCACGATGGCAGCATCCGATGAGGTGCACGCTTTGGCTGCTGTTACTATTTTCTTTATTGAATCTGTCACAGTGCTTGCTACCTCTCTCTAAGTTGCCTAGTAAAACTTGAAGCAGCCTTTTTCTGTAGTTCCATATCTTCATAAAAGCTTCCTATCATATTTCAAAAATTTGCCTCGCTTAACCAGGCGGCTCGGATAATCGGAACTCGGATAACCGGACTTTTACTGTAATTGATTTATTCCTATTCGTAAATACACCAACATAAAATTAAGTTTTAAATGACATAAAAATAAATTAAAATAATATTAGTTTAAAATCATGTTGTCATTAATATAGTTGATCATGTGATGTAAACTCAAATTCAAATCACATGACATCATTTGCATTATAATTTGATAGAACAATTGCTGCTGTGTCGTTGTTTTGAGGTAATTTATCAAAATCTGCTGGTGGTTTATAATGATCCTGCGGCTGTTGCTTGAAAAGGTTGTGGGCTGAGACTATTCGATGAGGTTCCTGGATTTAAAAAAAAAAAAAAAAAAAAAAAAACTGCTGCCTGCAGAATAGTACAGGCTAGAAGTAGGTAACCGTTGCTCACTGTAAGTCATTCCTAAACAGCCCATTTCGACTTGAAACAGGGTGTCATTAATTATTTTTTCTGCTATTAGCATTTGATTGGTCGGAAGGCCACGTAATGTTATGGCAACGGTTTTGCTAACAACGT
The DNA here is from genome assembly GCA_031002005.1 of Vandiemenella viatica. Taxonomy (NCBI): domain Eukaryota; kingdom Metazoa; phylum Arthropoda; class Insecta; order Orthoptera; family Morabidae; genus Vandiemenella; species Vandiemenella viatica. Next base: position 153,701,733 of record CM061919.1, on the reverse strand, counting down.
CAAAGTGATCTTCTTGCAGCCGGTTTTTTTTTTTTAATGTTCTTCAGCACATCACTTCGCAAAGATTCATTTCCTGATGGTTTAATGTTGCTGATTTTTTTTAGTATTGATTCTTTTTATTTTTTGCATTTGGTTCATTCTCCTTCAATATTTATGCCAGCTTGGCGTAGGTAGCTTCTCGTTTGTTTATGTCGTTGTATTCCTGGTACTTCAATTCCTATAGACAGGACTCACTATCATACATATTTATAAACACGGAACATCATGAAACGGAACATTACAAACAAAACAGAGAAACAAAATCGCAACACATGCAAGCACTCGCAAGAAATCCTCGAAGGCCGACTAACCGCAGGACACACACTCTGAGATTCTCACCCTCCCTCCCGGCCTTCGAGGAAATAAGAATTGTTTTTCGGTGAGGATTTGGCCGCACCCCAGTGCGGCCAATTCTTCAAGGAAGTGCCCTCACACGTACCGGGATCCCGCAAGGCCGTGACCATTCCGTCCAAATCCCGTGGGTTTCCCGTACGTGTGTGGCGGCCTTAAGGTAATTAGAGGCGGGAAGGGTCAGGGGACAAGGAACGGGATGGAATTAGGCCATTGCCTTTTTGAAGGAAGCATACCGGCATTCGCCTGGAGTGATTTGGGGAAACCATGGAAAACCCAAATCTGGATGCCCGAACGGGGATTCGAACCCGCGTCCTCCCGAAAGCGAGACCAGAACATTAACCATTCACCCACCACGCTCGGTGCCAATCAGAGGCAAAAAATGTTTATGTTACAATCGCATGCGTGTAGGTTTAGTAATAGTACGTACCAGGTTCCAACATATTCGCTAAGTATGGTCTGTTGTCATTTTGCAACACCATAAGAAGTTTCCAAGTGTATCCTAATCATTCATCACGGACATTAGTGTCAAATTTTGATTCAAACTACAAAAAAACGCCAAAGAGACTCATGAATTGTTATCATCAGAGTATGATTCTAAATGGTTCTACCATTTTGCAAAAGATTCAGTATATATTTACAACGAATAACGATCCGGATGCACTTTAAGATAAAAAACTGAGCAAAATTTCTTGATATTAAAAAACAGCAACCAGTCACAGTTTTAATATCAAGAAATCTGAAACTACTGTCGCTGAGTTCCACTAATCCATCATGGATAAAATATTATTACTGAGCAAAATGTTTGACGAGGAACAATTGTAACAAAGAGGCAAATAACAAGTAGGAAAATTTCTAAGGATCTGAACATGTCTAAGAGCATGAGACTATAAGATAATGTTCGGCTCAACACAAGCTGCTGCTACGAAAGTAAAATTCCATGGATTACAGTTTAGAATCATACACCCTGCGTATTTATCACCACCTGACTATCATTTTTATTTGGAAACTTCAAAAAAGATTTGCGCTGAAAGAAATTTTCAAAAAAATAATACAGGTACAAGTCTTTATGAGGAATTAGCTACATGTACATCAGACACATTTTTATGAAGAATATATTTTTTTACTTGTGGCTTTACGCCTCGTCGACGTCGAGGTCATTAGAGGAGGGATGAGAGTGGGGGAAGGAATTCGGCCATGCCCTTTTGAAAGAAGCATTCCGACATTCGCCTGGAGTGACTTGGAGAAACCATGGAAAACCCAAATCTGGATGCCCGGACGGGGATTAGAACCGCCGTCCTTCCAAATGCGAGGCCAGAGCGCGAACCCCTCAACCACCACGCTCGGTAGAATAAATTAAAAACTTCAAGTATCCCATTCGGTAATACTCAATGTCTATTAGCACTGGAGAGTACAGGGGGTTGATTTAATGTTTATATTGCCGTAATTTTTATTAATTTTTGTAAGGTAATTTCTAATTTGATCTGATTATACTATAGGAATCTTTCACGGTCGCACAGTTTTCGCTAACAATATTTAATGACATTGATTGTTACATACGAGAACTAATGGAGACAGCACAGTGCTGTGCGGTATTAAACCTACAAGCCAAACATTATCGGCAAGAATGAACTAATTGAAACAATGGGCGGCAGAGCTTCCCGTTGATACAGCAGTCATTATATCGGCAAGAATAGAGTTCCAGTAGCCTAGGACAGTAGAGGCCTGCTACAAAGATAACCAATGAAAGAAAAGAAATGTTCGTAAATATTAAACTGTTTGAGCGCGGTTAGTGCGGACGAATGAAAAGCTAGATACTGTGGCTCTTTGAAGGGGATGAACTGCCTAGAGCAGCGATTCCCAACCTATGGGTCGCGACCCACTGGTGGGTCGCGGCGTGTGTTTTGGTGGGTCGCGGAAAAATCGAGGTTTTTGCCACCAAAATATATATTAATGTTTTTGAAAAACAAAATACAGAAATAAACTATGTGTAAAAAGTGACTTAAGGTTAAAATTAACCAGTGTTAGCACTGATATCGACGCCCTCATCAGTAAACACCAGTGCCAGAAATCTCACTTACTGTAAAGTTGTGTTTCTATAATGATTAAACGTATTTTTCATTATTTTTGTAAAAAAAAAAGCGGGAGGCTTCTGTAAAAAGCATCGCCTCATCGAGCTGACGGCTGAAATTCCAGGATTAGTCAAAACTTGATTTGCAAATTAAAATGGCTCTGATGTGCCAAGTCATATCTTGGTGGGAAACACCTATAAAACCCATCTTAGTGGTTGACTGGTGAGTTTACCATTGTGTTTTCCTGCTCCCAGTCTTCCATATTTTCATACATTTGGTTGCAGTAAAACACAATTATAAAGTTCCCAATCAACCACGAAAATCAGATCTGCAGGTGGTTTCCACCAAAAAGCGACTTGGAAGACCAGTTGCATTTTAATATTCTGATCGCGTTACTTCTAATCGTGGAATTTCAGCAGTCAACTTGATGAGGTGATGGTCTGTGCAGCCGCCTCCCGTTCTGTAATATGTTTGTTGTTTTATGTATTAGCAATCCTTGTTTTTGTTGATATTATATCCTTTGTACTAAAATTTGCCTTTTCGAAGGATAGGATAGTCCATAGCGTATCGAGGTCATACAACATTTCCCATCCTGATATTAGATAGACTCTCATATTAGGTGGGTCGGAAATTTTTTTTTACTTAAAAGTGGGTCGTATACCAATAAAGGTTGGGAACCGCTGGCCTAGAGAGTGTCGTGGGTGGCGGGAAATCGCCTTGCCCAATCTTAACTATTACTGCCAGCTTTCTAACGTCATATTAACTGGCCTACGGAAGACCAGTGGATAGTCGACTTGCAGCGGAGACATTCTGTGCTCTAAGGCGAACGAAGGTGGTTGACACTTGTAGGAGAGAAAAAACAACCTGTCATGACTCCATTTCACGAGGGGTGACTTGCCCTGCCGCGACGATGATCCTGCGCTCAGCTGATGGAACGGGCGCCGTGGACTACCTGGTTCGACGCAACAGAAAACGCCGTCTCCTGCCCAACCCTTCCCGTCTACGGTAATTTCTAAGTACGCGATCGACGCCAACTAACAGACAAGCTCCTGATTACAGAACTTATGAACGGTGAATTTCACTGTCTTTGAGGAAACAACCATTAATCTTTGAAAGTAATTGTTTCGATAAATAAAAGTAAAGCTTTCCATTTTATTTAAATTAAATAAAGTCAGTGCAAGCTGTTTGTTTTCATTCACGTTTGACTTGCAAGATATCACTATCCCTTTCATTTATGTGAATGATCATTTCGGTCAAGAACCACCCCACAATCATTAATTAATTACTTAATTATTGAAAGCAGTTTCTTAAAATTATAAATCAAAGAGAGTAGCAGATGGGACATCTCAAGTGCGATGGGGAAATGTAAAGATAGTAGTTGAGGCAATATAGAAAATCTTTTATTTGTTTATATATTAATCGAATGAACAGCGGGTACTTTCTTATTTGCTCGACCGTTATGAATTTTTTTCCTGATGGTATTAACATAATTTTTTTATTATTATTATATATTTTTTTTTTTTTTTTTTTTTTTTTTGCTACACGACTGCGAGGTCATTAGAAGCGAGTAGGACTAGGGGCAAGGAATGGAAAGGAATTTGGCCATGATCTTTGGAAGAAGTTTCTCGGCATTCACCTGGAATCTGGATTGATTTCAGGAAACCATGGAATACCGAATCTGGATGGCCCGACGGGAATTTAAATCCAGTGCCCACCATGCTCGGTGACAATAAAGGAACGTTCTTGACTCAAGAGGAGGCGAATTTCATTTTAGTTTCTTCAGAATTTTTAAATAAATCCTGAGGGCTTGTCTTGTACTGAGTTTTGTGAATATTTTTTATATAAGTCATGACGTTTACTGTTTCGCGAGTGATATGGATCATTAAACGGATAAGCGAATAATTAATAAAAATTATCTGTGTGGTAGGAACGCTTGTTACAATCTATGTAAGCGAAACCGTGGAAGACTAGAGAACAAAAACTGGCGCCAGGAATCCGGCGGGCCTGTCAGTCAATAACTTACGACTCCTAGGCGAAAGCGATCACCACAGGTGATAGTGGAGATAGTGTACCTCTCAAAGGTTGAATGGAAGACGACGTGACAGGCAGTAAATGCGATTTATTGCAACTTCCTATGAAGGCTAAGTAAGTTGATAAATGTCGGAAATTTACATTCACGCTATTCTGGTAAACTGGGAGACTAACCAATAAATAATGCTTAGGGAGCGTGCATAAACCACGTAGCTCCATTTTGGCCTCCTGTGAACCCCCCTCCACCCCACGTAGCCTTGCGTGGCTTTTGCCTCTACCCCCCCCCCCCCCCCTTCGCCACGTAGCACGTAGCACGTAGCTTTTTTCCCTTTTGATTCCAGAAGACATTTTGCACTGTTTTCTCTTGTAAGATTATTGTAAATTATATACGGAGATAATTAAATGAGGGAAATAAATATTCACATGCTGCTGTGTGACTTATACCTCATTTTAACTGTGAAAAATGTTACGAAAAGAAAGCTACGTGGCATGGCTCGGAACGCCCCCCTCCCCCCGCACGTAGTCTAGCGAAGCCTTCCAGCCAACCCCCCCCCCCGTCTCTTGACCAAGCCACGTAGTTTGTGCACGGTCCCTTACACAGAAGTAGAGTGAATACAAAGGTAAAACTCTGTCGCTGTAACAAACGATAATGTTGAATGCCTTTGCTCTTTGGGGGCGCCCATTAATTACGTGAGGTGAAATGGGGGAAGGGGGCTCAACGGAAATCTCACGTGAAGTATTGAAATTATTGTAGAATGGTAGAGCTAAAAAAAAAAAAAGTCTGCAAATGACGCGAAAGTCGATTTTGGGGGGTATAACCACCCTTAGGAGCATGAGACCTAAAAAAAAAGGAAATTTGCGAGGTCCATTAGTAGGGTGGGGGGGGGGGAGAATCTCTGTCAAAATCTCCCGTCATTTTACAGGGGGGGGGTGTCCGAACAAATCTCACCAGAGGAAGGGGGGGTCCGGAATTCAGGAAAAACACCTCACGTAATTAATGGACGCCCCTTTGGGACAAATCCCGACGCGAGATAATTTTCCAGAGTGCATCGATTGGATGAAGCGGCTTCTCGACGCTTGCTGGTGGAGGAACCGAGTTTCCTCGACATAGTCAAGGGAAACATCTGCCACACTTGTGAACTGGTTTCTGCTCGTGGATTGTCACTGTCACGACTTCTGCTGCTGGTTTGAGAACAACAGTGGTAATTCACTATTTAGTCTTCACTTGCGGTACACGATGGATTATATGCGGATGATACTCTACTGACACTGCCCGTTACCCTTGCTGCTTGAAACATACTACTTGCTGTTCGACTGGGTACTCTGGTGCCGTACTATTAAGCATCAAGGTGGATGGTATGCTATTAGCAGCCTAAACACCACTAACACATTTCCCACATTACTTGTCACTGTACAGATCTCTGCTGAGCAATCATAACCTCTCACTACAGAGTAACACTTCAATTGCGCCCGAACTATTGGGTCATTATTCTTCGTTAATGCTAATATTAATTTGGGTGTGAGTGGGTGTAATCTGTATGCATAAAATACACACACACACACACACAAACATATATATATATATATATATATTATAAATTTGCAGATATTAATTCTTGTATGATAATGTTACTCAAGCTTTCTTCACGAAATAATGTCAGTAAGATTATATATATATATATATATATATATATATATATATATATATATATATATATATATATATATATATGTGTGTGTATGTGTGTGTGTGTGTGTGTATGTTATGCATATAGATTACATCCACTGACACCCAAATTAAAATGAAAACAATTCACAGCAATAGAAATTTACACCGAGGGAGTATTTTTAACACTTTTGATTAATTAAAATCAGTAAATAAAAATCGAATAAATAGGAAATAAACTTTGTAGCGGTAATTCTACAGTAATAAAGATTCAAAATAAAAATACTAGAAGTAAATTTGAATTTCATGCATACTCCCTATTAGCAATAATGAAAATCACAACCACTCACTACAGAGTAATACCGAACTATTGGGACATTATTCTTCGTTAATGAAAAACTAAAAATCAAACTTGTCCACAAAGCGGAGGTTTGTTGGATCCTCCCGAAGAAGGCGTCCTAAACCTTTATGTGAGGACGGCCAGTTAGTTTCCTCCGTAACCTACGGTTAACGTGCTGGCATAGCTCATAAGATCAAACAAAACTCTGAAAAAATTCATAGCACCACAGGGATTTGAACCCAGGAGTGGACCACGAACCTGTGAAAGCAAGCGCCTTAACCACTGAGGTACTACACCGCTCTTTGTTACATAATTTCTCAGAAATTCATTTAATCTAGTACGTAACAACTGGTACAAAAGGTACACTATTCCGTATTCTATCATCCTAAGACCCTTACTAGCGGAAACTGCATCTCTACACAAATGCAGCAAAGTGTATGAGATCAGAAGGAGTCTATCTGGTTGTCGCAGCCAGGACCGGGTTAAGGAATTTTGGGGCCCCCCGCGAAGTTTGATTTCTGGGCCCCCTACTTCTTTTTAGATGTACTTTTGCCTACACTTTTGATCATTTTCCTGACTTTATACACAAACACACACACACATATATATATATATATAATCTGTGTGTAGAGCTCAAACAACTATTTAAGAGACAGACTGAGGTTTCTCTAAATCTGTGTACAAACAGGCCAGCAGTTTATTGAGTATTAGCTGAACGGGACTAACTTCGCCGAGTCTTTGGTGTTTTATCAATGCATCTCATATATATCTCCCAACAACTGTCACTTTCATTTCTAGCTAAGCCCTGCTGCCCATTGTGTCAAATGAAAATTGCTTTTACATTCAATTTTGTAGCTATTATATTTAACTTAGTCCACAACCCGAAGGTTGGTTGGATCCTCCCGAAGGAGGCATACTAAGCCATTTTGTCAGAGGTAGGAATCTGAACCACGGAGCATGCTGGCATAGCTCAAATGATCAAACACAGCTCTCAAAATTCTTGCGCCTCCCGGTAATCGAACCCGGGACTGGAGCAGCGAATGTTTTGAAAGCAAGCGCTTAATCACTGAGCCACCAGAACACTCCTATTATAATTATAATACACTTTTTGTATACGACATTTCTTTCTTGCTTTTCTTTGCTAGTACAAATAGGTTTCTGGGGCTGGAGACATGTGAGCAGGCATACACATCTTAATTCAATAAACTTTTTGTATGAAACGTAAAAAGATGAATGAGTTTATTCGAACGAAATTACATAAATTGCTGAAACAGGTTCAGAGCAGTACATGCCTTTAAATCTATAGCTCTATTTCAATTACATCAGATACGACTTTCTCAAAACTGAATCTGATGAAGGACATCTCGTGGGACTCCACGCCTCGGAAATGTCTATAGTGAACACAGCTTGTTAACATTCTAAATTTGTAGATTATTTATTTTAGCACAAAAATTGTTCGTGAAGTAAGGACAAATTTTGAACGGGATCGTGGCGGGGCCCCCTCAAGCTGGGGGCCCCCGCGACTGCGGTTCTTGTGGTAGCCTTAAACCGGCCCTGGTCGCAGCATCCTACGCAAGTTGCTGATGTCACCAACACCTCCTGAACCGTTTAAAACGCTAAATACGGAGGACAGCGGCCTTCCCGAGTACCGATTCGGAAGATGCAGTTACTCATTTTAACGTATCACACACTGAAGAATATTTAAGCATAAGTGGATTTACGTTTTTCGATTCTATGTATTATAAAATATCTTAACGTTAAGATAATTATTAGCACGAATCAACATGTATCGAAATCGCTAACAAATATATATTTTTTAAAAAATGAAAAAAAGAAGATAGCTACGCCATTGGTCAGGATGTGGCAGTAAACGGACGTTTTTAAACATCTAAGCACACTCCAGTTCTTATTTTCTCAAAATTCTGCCATTCATGCAGTCTGAAAATAGTCATACCTCTGAATGTAAATGTTGATTGAATCTCTGAAACACAAACTTTCTATCATTCTTCTGCTCACTTACGCCTGGCTCTAGGAAGATGAACTGGGATGATTTCCCAATACCCTTTCCAGTGTTTCAGTGTTCGTAAGTGTTGATGATTGTTATAGTACGTGTGTTCAGTGTAGAGTGTTGTGTTGTGGATAAGAGATGAAAGAGGGGAGAGAGTGAAATCCGGTGCCGGCCTATTCAAGTCTACTCTTCCGAAAGAAACAGAGAGCCGCCAGACTTAATGTCCCCATCCCATGGACGAATTAGCCATTCATAGTGTCGAAGGCCCTCGCTCCATACAATTTGCGAAGATGTTTGGGATTTAACCAAGAAGTATGGTGTACAATCTGGTGATTAAGAATTATGCGCCACTACTTCTCCTACCCTGCCGGCCATGTCGTTGTGATGAAAATTCTTTCCATCGCCTGGACTCGAACCAGCTAACCGCAATCAACTGAGCCAACAGGACGGGCTCTATTAGATACTCCTTTTGCTGCAGGGTAATTATTAAGCCCCGGATTCTTAGGTTCGAACCTATTTTGTTCCCAACCTAATATCCTCGAAATTTTAACTTTCTCTTACGTCTACTGTATAAACTAATATTATTCATAAATTTAATAGGACCTAAAATAACCTAATTTTTATGTTATGACCTAAAATGACCTAATTCGGTTTTTAGAACCTAAAATGACCTAATTCGATGTACTGATCCAGTTCGACTGTAATTTTGTTACTTAAACAAATATCCAACCGGATTAGCTCAGGGCTACGGTCCGTGGAAGACGCCATGGGTTCGAACCCAACCGTCAGCTGTTGTGACGTGGTATTCCGAGGTTTTCCTTTTCCCCTCCAGGCAAATGCCGGAACAGTGCCTTATGTACAGGTTACGAGTAGCTGCTTCCTTTTCCCCCTTCCTTCTCAAAAATTTCGTTTTCTTCTTCTACATCGATCCAAGTTAATGTTACATGGCAATCCGGCAAGTCACCATCACCAGCTGTATCTATTATTACGTGAATCCGAAGATCCAAGACACTGCAAATGTGAGCAGTATGGGAATGATCCTTACCATAGTCCGAGGGGTAAAGCCGAACTTGGAGGGTAAACGAACTATGTTTACGTGTAAAACGAAAGAATTTATTTTAAAATTGGAATAACTATTCACAACAATATTAAATGATGTGTTTTAACCTAATTGTTGACACTAACATTGAGAAAAGCTGTAACAATACGGTGTGGCAACTTCACATTATTACAAAGGTTTACATTCAGTAGAAACAAATCGACAAAGCAAGTTTTAAACATAGGGAGCGTGCACAAACCACGTAGCCCCATTTTGGCCTCCTGTGAACCCCCCCTCCCCCCCACGTAGCCATACGTGGCTTTTTCCTCTACCCCCCCCCCCCCCCCCCACGTAGCACGTAGCTATTTCCCTTTTGTTTCCAGAAGACATTTTGCACTGTTTTCTCTTGTCAGACGATTGTATATTCCATAGGGAGATAATTCACTGAGGGAAATAAATATTCACATGCTGATGTGTGTACTGTTCCACATTTTAACTGTGAAAAATGTTATGAAAGGAAAGCTACGTGGCCTGGCTCGGAACCCCCCCTCCCCCCACGTAGCCCAGCGTAGCCTTCCAGCCAACCCCTCCCCCCCCCCCTGGACCGAGCCACGTGGTTTGTGCACGCTCCCATAGCACGTTAAACATTAACAATCTCAGGAACGAAAACCCTTTCTGAGAAATTAACAGTTGTATACCGTCATCGTTCAGTGGTAACACGGAAATTAAAATATTGTGTAGGCCTACATAAGTTTAGTTCCTTAATTAAAAGCAATAATGCCTAAAAAAGAATTCCTCAAGAAGTAGTCACCTGCGAGAGTGGTTAGGAACGAATAAGAACTTTCCTAAAAATTATATATTGTCAAGCATGTGTGAAACCAATACCGAGCGTGGCGGTGTAACGGATAGCGTTCTCGCCTCGCATTCGGGAGGACGGCGGTTCGAATCCCGTCCGGCATTCAGATTTGGGTTTTCCATGGTTTCCCCAAATCACTCCAGGCAAATGCCGGGATGCTTCCTTCAAAAGGCCATGGCCAAATTCCTTCCCATTCCTGGCTCCCATCCTTGGCCCCCCATCCTTTTCCCGTCTCTAAAGACCTCGCTGTTGAGAGACGTAAAAACAGTTAAAAAAAAAAAGAAAAAAAAAGTGAAACCAATAAGTTTAATTTGTTTTATATACATATATCTTTTATGATTTTAAAAAATAAATTAGATGTTATTGTTTTCATTTCTAAAGTAACAGAGTCTAGACCGCTGGATGAAATTTCATAATATTAACCGGCTATTATCCGGGCTGTTATATTCAGGTGGAATATTTTACTTTTGCCTTCTATATAAGTACCTGCAGAAAAATGATCCCACGTACTACAGTATCATAATTCAGCAACTCATTTGGCAAATGTTACCAGGAGAAACGCTTCCGAACAGAAGCAGAGTTTCATTACAAGTTCAAAGCTAGGTGCAGAAGATTCGTTTCACCTGCGTCTGTGTGAAGCTCTCTCTGCCGCTAATATTACAGTTTCAACAGTCCATAATGCAGTCCTGAAAACCATTTTGGAAGAATTTGCAACAGAAAAAATATCAGATGAATTCACTTTAAGAAAAGAATTACTTGCCTCAGCTGCAAGTGAAAACCATTGAAGACCTAGTGGACCATTGCAGACCACTTCATCTGGTTTAAGTGTAAGATGAGACGATAGATGACTGCGGCAGATACATAGTGTTGTTGTGGGCATGGTCGCATGTGAGGGACGTAGTATACCCCAGTCATTATGTGCAGAGAACCTCCAATGACTAACCAGTCTATTGTGGTAATTGCTGTAAGGGATGCATCAAAACTGTTGTGGCCACGTCCAGAACACGAGGATAAATTGTCGTTGGTGACAGACAGTGCAGCTTATACGATAAAAGCAGGGGAGTGTTTGAAGGCATTCCATCTTCGAATGGTCCATGTCACCTGTCTAGCTCATGGGCGTGCACCAGGTAGCTGAAAAATCGGGAACAGCACCCTGTAGTTAAAGAGATAATTCCTTCAGTGAAGAAAATATTCCTGAAAGCGCCAAGTCGAGTCGTTACTTTCAGAACTTCCTGAGCCAGTAGTGACACGATGGGGACCTGGCTCTCAGCCGCAGTATATTATGCAGAAAACTATGAGAGCATCACGGAGGTCATCGAATCATTAGATGAAAGCGAAGCTATTGCTATAGTAAATGCAAAGAAAGTGTTGCACTCAGTACCAGCTGTACAGAGTTGAAATATATAAAGGCAAATTTTTACAACCCAGAATTTTCAATCAAGAATTTGGAAGGAGGTACTCTACCGTTGACGAAGCACTTCAAATCATCCAAGAAGTGAGGGCCAAAGTGGCTCCTGGACCAGTTGGGGTGTCTATAGCTCAGAAGCAGGAGTCTGTTTTAGCCCGCAGTCCAGATTTCAAGAGGATGGAATACATAGGCCGTGTCCACTGTGGTCTAAAGAAACAAGAATATTGCCTTGGAATCCTAAGGAAATCGCTGATACAAAGTTCACACCTCTGACCACATGTGACGTAAAGCGTAGTTTTTCCGCATTCAAGAGAATTTGAACGGAAAAAAAGGAGGATTTACTCCTGAAAATCTGTCAAAATATTTTCATTGTTCAGTATCACATTAGAAGTTTTAAATCAGTTGTTTACCATACACAATATAGACGAAGTATTTTAAACATAATAGTGGTTTATTTTGCATATTTTAATCTGATCGACCAATGACATGTTGGAAGTTTTTAAGGAGTACTTGACATTGTATTGTAAAGTCAACAATATTTTTAACACTATGACAGTATATATTGCGTGTTTTAAATTTTTATTTCCCTTAAAATCGTATAAGTTCCTAAATCAGAATTTTAAAAACCTATAAAAGCCTAAAACGTGAGTTGAATAAACCTAAACTTGGTTTTTTTAGAACCTAAAAATCCGGGGCTAGTAATTACAAAGCCTCTCCGTCTCTTACATTTAAACTTTTGGAGTTGGCACAGACAGATTGAGCCATGTCACTCGCAAAACTACAAAATGTCACAGTCGCTCTACAGTGCTTTGTGTACTGTTCTCTATTGTTCTCACACAATGGTGAAACACCCCGTGTCTCATCGCCCAGTTAGTCGAACAATACGTCTGTACGACTGATCGATAAGCATAGCTCCGCGTTTTATTGTCGACGTTCTCTGTTGTACTGTATTATCAAGCCAGTAGTATTTCGGCCGCGGGCAAACGAAGCAGTTTCCATTGAGACAATACTCACTTATGATGTGTTATTCAGATGAGAAGCACAATGCAGCCATTAACTCTTGTGTCACATAATGGTAAAATATATTATTGAACTAGGAGCAATTTCTAATTTCGAAATCTTCTGTAAACATTAAAGATTTTAAGGGTTCTGACTGTGATTTTAATTTTATGATTATTGGCAGTAAACCTGAATAATCGTGCTGACCTCTAGCGTTCTCCAACGCTTTCTCTTCATCTGTCACCTTGAATTCAGTTTAAGTTGGGTCTAATAATTACCCCAAAAAGTGGCTGGGCATCATAGCTTGGTTTTATCTCTTTTTCAACTTAGATATACTGCAAATGTTAGTTTTATCTAAATTGGCTTCAGTCTTCTTCATGCCTTTACTGCAGCTGACATAGATGCATTAGTTTTTTTGTTGAGTATCCAGTGTGACTGATATTGATTTCAATTTAACAGATCTTTTTATTACCATACGAGTATTTTTACTTTTTGCTGAATTGCAATGTCTATTACATTTCTGTCACAAATCTTCAATCACTTTTTCCATTCACAAATGTATACTTCAAAACAATCATTCAGTGTCCCAACGAACGTCTTGTGCCAATAACAAAGCTTTTCTACCTTCGCGTTTGCAGCATGATTATAGGTATCACCACAAGTACTTACCAATTTCAATAACATCAATTTTATTTTTACACACTGCATTGTGACTTTTTATTCGTGCAATAAGTCCTCGCATTTCTTTTTTACTCTTCTTACAATTTACAAATAGCTCTGCATTCAGTTTTTGATAAACTAAAAAGTTGACGGATGGGATATTTATGTCTTCCAACAGGCATTTTTACATAATTTTATAATATAAAAAGCACAACAAGGTAAATAAGTCCTATAAATACGTTTTTTCTGCATCAGCCAGAACAAAGCTTTTCTCTGCCGCCTACAGATGCGTTTTTTTACACAGATATTAATTGAATCACGACTTTTTTAAATGTGAAACAATCATTACTAATTCGATTTTTTAATAAAAAAATGGGTGTTTTTTCATTTTTATGAAAAAGCTCATGAGTTTTTTTCAACCATGCTCGAGGTCTTGGATTGCTTCCAACAACGGGGCCGTTGGAGGAAGGGTAAAATGAATAGGATTTGAGTTTCACTTCAGTATTGCGTCTATCAAATTCGATTTTTCATAGCCAAATGAATGAAATGCAGCCACACATCGTACGATGTACGTGAAATTGTCTTGAGGAAGAATCAAATAAGTTTTTCTCGTTGCAAGAATGATAGCAGAATTGTGCTGAATGAATGAATTACTGGCTGTTCCATTCCCTATTATGTCTTTCCAGTTCATATTAATTGTATTTATTCCGAATCCATGTCCATAAACAGCTTCATAGTTCAGTTAACGTCATACACTTTGCTATGTACTAGGTACCAAACATGCCAGTTGAAACACGTTAGCGGTTTTAGACTGCGTAAAACAAGAGGAGCTAACATATTACGTCACCTTCGATAACTTGCATGACTGTTATGCCGTAACTACCTGTCCAGCCATCGGCAATTTGTGTCAGTCGTATTGCGTAAATAAGTTATTCTTAGCGGCATGTGATGACAGACTTGATAGAATACTTCATTAGGAGCGCGTGGGTTGTTTAGTATGTTTCGAACATTCACCACTGTTCTGCTGTGATTAATGAGCCATTTTCCAAATGATATGTACTCTTTCTCTGAGAATGACGCAATCATCTCCAAGAAAGTGGATAAGATGATATCTTCAGCGGCGGCCTTAGTCATGGCGAGGCCCCGGGCGGCAGATCTTTGCGAGGCCCTTGTCCTTTGTACAAAATATATTAATCGTAGGTTTTTCTGATGATCAACGTAAATGCAAAAAGCATAAAAATAAACTTTGAGTTTTAAATATTATATTAGTAGAGTTATTAAAAGTTAACAAATATAAAGATGACAAATCATTAAGGATAAACTGAAGTACAGTAAGGCCTTGGAAGATATATGTACAGGGATTTAAAAATGATGTTTGCGCCTTTTCCTGAAACTAAAATATTTAATAAAAGCACAATGAAATAACGAATGAGCTATTTCATTTTCAATTCAAAGAGTAGAAAGAGCTGAAAATTAATCTTGTGTCATCGAATTCCTCAAATATGTTGAATTTTTTTTTACCCTGAAAAACTTCTTTCTGCGGACGCAACTGTATTACGAGTGGCGGTAATAATTCTCAAGACTACTTCGATAGTGAGGTACACTTCAGTAATTCAGTTAATATTTTTTCTGTTATTTATGTCATCACTGTGATACCGGAGTCATTTTCTTCATACAGTTCTAGTCCATCAATATCAGTCATTTCTCCTGCTATTATATGAATGTGACAATCAATAAATCTAATTACGAAATTTTGATTAGTTAGTAATTGATATATACTTTACCATCAATTAAACAAGTTTACTTTATTGTTACACTAACAGCTGAAGATAAAATAATTTTTTTAACATAAACTTTAATCAACTTGGGTAGCTGCGCGAGGCCCCTCGAAGAGCGAGGCCCTGGGCGATTGTCCTGTTCGCCACCCCCTAAGGCCGCCTCTGGATATCTTCTCTACATTGATAACTCGAAAAAACAGCACACTTTCAGATTTCTGTGCCATCATACGCACTTTACTAACAAATCACAGCCAACTTTGCGACAACTCTTAACACTGCAAGCCCAGACATAAATGATGTTCTCTGATCAATATTCTCATGTCATCGTATAGTGGCCGAATACTTCAAAACCTGATTATTTTAACTGGTATTCCGTCCATCAGTTGTGCTCGGTTATAAATTGCCATCGCCTTTCGGGATGATGAAATTTTCTGTCAATTCTTCGCTATTAATGATGCCCTGAAACGGTTGACTTTCATTCGGTGTTTAATACTACAAAATATGATGTAATGCGTCCGCCTGATAGCAAAAAATAAGAGACATAATACTTAGAAAACCAGGAGTTATAAAAGAATTAAACATCACGAGCAGAATTTAGAGCTAAAATGTTTATTGTTTATCTATTGCATAACTTACAGGTTTAGAGGCTTACAGTTCACCTGAAATGTCCCGTTAGGTATATTTTTGTGAGCTATTATACTATACATTGTTCTACGTCAGTTACTACAGAAACGTTGTAGTTATTAGGTATAAAAGTACCAGTAATCAAACCAGTATCGTTAAAATTTTGATATAAATGAGCTAGATTATCAATTTGTGGGGATATTATTAAAAACAGAATATAGGAACACGAAAACGTCGGAACTATTGTCATGAAGGAAACTAATTGTTTACCATAAAATGTCTCCGTTCAGTACCACAAGATATGGATAGGATAAAACAGAACCTCTCTGTATGAGCACATATACGTGCTAGCTGAAATAACTGAATCGAGACGCGCGACGATAAACGGATGCAGATGTGTAATTATGGAATGCCGTAAGCATCTCGACTGAGGAATAATCGGTAACATACGCTGTCTACAATCAAAAGTAAGACACAAGCAGAATATAACATAATGCATTGAAAATATTCGTCCCTAATAACAGCTTCAGTAATAATCTTCCAGGATAATAATTTTCGTCCTGAAAAGAAATTATCAGATAGTAGTATTGCTTGTGTTTGTGCAGTATGTTGTTAGGTAAGTAAACGGAAATTTACTTTCTGAAA